>JALPQD010000093.1:4442750-5042750 GCA_023101885.1 Typhlomys cinereus | reverse complement strand
AGGGGAGTTAAGCCCAGAGTGAAGCTGCAGGAGGTTGTCCACTTGATGGGAAGGTGGGGCTAGTTACAGGGCAGGTGAATAAAATGGAGGGACCTGTTTGAGAAAGGGAGCATCCTTCTGTATACTTAGCCAAACATGGTGTTCTGGCAAGTAAAAATTGTCTTTCTCCCAGTCATTACGTGAAGATGGAGTGGCCAGTTCCCTTGGCCCTTTGTTGATGGTGATGCTGTCCTGCCAAACTGAACTAAGAACTGTAACCAAACTATCATAAGAGAATAAACCGCTTATTCCCTTAAGCAGTTTGTCACGATTTTAACAGAACCATGTCGGTCAACTGCAACAATACTTAATATGAATATTAGGCCATGGCATATCCCTATCATCTATTCATTTGTCTGTTTGCCTTATTTATCTATTTATTATCTATCTTTTGTCATCTATATATTTGCTATCTATTATCCATCTACATCCCCATCATCTATTTTTCTATCTCATTTATTTATACACTTACCACACGTACACACATATATCATCTATTTATGTATCTGCTATGTATCTTTTATCTGTTTTCATGTTTATTATCATGATTTTTCATCCAGCAGGACCATCCATCTGGTTTATATGAGATTAAGTAAGTATATTACAATATTAACACTAATGTCACCTGTTCGTATTTCCATCCACCTGAACCCTGGATCTCCTTACCACCCATCTAACTTTATATGAGATTGTCCGGGAACAGCTTTTAAATGACCTTTTGGCTGAATGAAAAACTGCTTTAATTCTCTTCCCAAGTGAGACTTTATTTCCCTGAAATGCTCATGGACAGGCTCCCTCGTTTCAGCAAATGATGGCTGTTTGGAGCAGAGACAAGCGTGTTCCTGTAACGACCCAGTAAAGGGAACAGAATGTACCAAGGGAGACTGTGTTGTGTGATCACAATTAGGGAAATGGTCCACCCTCAGAGAACAGGCACAGTTAACAGAAGAAAAGGGCCCAATGGCCTCTCTCGGGCTGTGTCCTGCACAGCGAGGTTTTCTCTGCGGCACGTGCTCAACTAAGAGAGCACAGATGTGTCACTCAAATGACATCACCAAGCCAGCCAGCCCCGGCAGTGGAATGCCTCGGCGTCGACCCGGTGCTCCATTCTGAATCAGAGCAGATCCCCGTCTCACGGTGTGGGGAGCAAACAAGCTGGAGGTTGCGCAATCCCGTGTTGCTCCGAAGTCCGGGTGAAGTCATACCCTTGGGCTGGAGCTCAGGGATGGGCGTAGCACTCATTTCTTCATTGAAGCAAAATTCAACAGCTCAGAAAATGATACCGAACTTTCAATCCAATGGCAGGCTCGTTGAATGAGGGATCCAGTTTCCTGTCATCCCCTCTGGTCAAGGCCTGGTGAAGGTAATCCCTGCATTTGGACTCCTTCAAAGGCACATAGAGACGGAAGCTAGTGGAAGCCACCTGAGGATCCCCCCCCCAACTGTGGCTCTTACCCAAGAAGATGCTAATCTGTATATGCATAATTATATGTGTTTACTGTGTGTCACAGCTCGCCTGCATCGTTGCTGCTAAAATCACCATCGAGTGATTTAAGGGAACACGGGGTTTATTCATGGTTACAGTTCTTAGTCCAGCTTAGCAGGAGCGCATGCACTATCACCCCGGGGCCGAGGGCACTGGCCACACCATCTCTACGTAACAGCTGAGAGAAGGACGATCCTTACTTGCCAGACCAGCATGTCTGGCCAAGTGGACAGGATGCCCCCTTCTCAAACAGTCCCCTCCATTTTATTCACCTGCCCAGGGACCAGTCCCACCCACATAGACTGGACCTTTCCCAGCCACTCAGCAATCTCCTGCAGGCTCACTCTGGGCTTCACCCAACTACTATTTCTCTACAAATGTGCCCAGAGCTCTAACCCTCCACTGCCAAGTTGACACGTGTATCTAACCATGACACGATGCGTACAGGTATAATTTTCAACATCCCTAAGAGTCTTGCATAGGCTAAAACCCCAACCTAAAGATGCTAGAATGGATTTGAATTTATTTATAGTGAGACGAAGGAAGATCTCAGGACAAGACGGAAGCAGAAGGACCGAAGGACCACAGGAGGCGAGCAAGCCCTACAGAAGAGACCCCGGCAGCAGCCATGTGCCTGGCACTTTTCCTCCAGACCTCGGCGTCTACACCGAGCGTGGCGGTGTGGTCCGAGCATTTGGGAGGTAAGGCGACTGTCCTGAGGCAGAGGTCGCTCTTGTCTCCATGGTGAGTTCTAAACCAGACCATGGAGGGAGCCTGTCTCAAAAAGCAAGCAAGGAGGCGAAGGCATCCACAAGGAAGTGGAGGCATAAGCAGCAAGGGATGAAGCGAACGGAGAAAGGCAAAGGAAAGCAAGTGGCCGGTGGGACTTGGATTTTTGAGAAACGATCCAGCTGTGTTGCTGTCTTTCTGAAAGAGTCTCTGGTTGCGTATCATTCGCTCCTATGTGGTCTCTATCCTGCTTTTCTGGCTTTGAGGAATGTGATATACTTAGGTGCCAACCTGACAATCGAAGATTCTAGCTCTGAGCACATTTGTAAAGAATTAGTGGTTGAGGTAAAGCCTAAAAACACCTGTGGGGGGATTGTCTATCTGATGGCGAAGACCCAGCGCAGGGTGGGCGGGACTATTCCCTGTCAGATGGATAAGAGGGGGAAGCTGGCTAGTAAAGTCTGGCTTTCTTCAGGACAGACTGGCTGGCTGAGGTGCGGCTCCTGAACTGAGCTGGTAAGGGCAGTGAATTCCATGAGCGTGGTCCCACTGCCAACTCCTTTAGCTGGTTCAGTGAGTTGGCATCCTTTGCTATACTTGGGCACACATGCTGTCTGGCGAGTGAGGTTTGCCCCCTCTCAGCAGTTCTGTGCATAAGGCGTGGCCAGTTTCCTTGGCCCCTGGTGCCAAGTCCTGCCAAGCTGGACTAAGAAATGTAACCAGACGATCTCAAGCCAGAATAAAACCCTTTGCTCCCCCTTCAGTTGCTCGAGTCACGAATCACCAGCAACATGCGGCAAATGGCAGCAAGAACTGAGCGAGCCCTGTGGCTGGCTCCTTTTCTGAGCGACAGCACATTTTGCTTAGGTTCACGGCACCTGGTGCAATACACACTTTGGCTCGTGCAACTTAAAAATATGTTGGTTAGCTTTGGGAAAGACTCCTTGTCATAGTTAGATACAGATGTCAATTTGACTGTTGAAGGTTTGAGCTCTGGGCACATTCGTGGAGAATTAGTGGCTGAGTTAAGACCTGAGAAAAACCTGCAGGAGATTATCTAGCTGATGGGGAGGGCCCAGCCCATGGTGGGTGGGATTAGGCCCAGGGATAAATCATGGAGACTGGTTGAGAGAGTTGGCATCCTTCTGTTCACTTGGCCAGATATGCTGGTCTGGCAAGTGAGGATTGTCCATCTCTCAGCTGTTATGTGGTGATGGTGTGGCCAGTTCCCTTGGCCCTAGTGTTGGTTGCAGCTCTCCCATCAAGCTGGACTGAGAACTGTAACCAGGAAGTGTAAGAGAGAGTAAACCTTTGTTCCCTTAAGCTGTTTGATGGTCATTTATCAGCAGCCGTGCAGGCAGACTGCAACACTCTTCCACTCATTTCTTGGCGGCTCCCAATAGGAAAGCATTGCCGAGGTAATCCGTCAAGTCCTTCTCAATCGCTTTTCTGTTTTGCTTGTTTTTCCCGGTGCTTCAGCTGTTCTTCGGCATCTTTCTCTGATGGTACCAGTGAACAGGAAGCGTCTACTTATTAATTTATTTACAAAAAAATTATGCAGCATATCTTGAGACATCAAGGAAAATAGGGGTGTCTCCAGTTGGACGGCATTTGAGAGACCTTGGTCTCCATTATGTTGATTTTGCTTGTAGACTTGATTGGATTGGGACGGGTTTAGGATGTTAGTAAAGCAAACCTCTGGGGCGGGGTTCTGTAAGGAGCTGTGAGTGTAGATGGTGCCACCCCGTGCACTGGAGATCTAGTTGGAATGATAAGGGGAAAAGGGAAGGCTCCCCAACAGGATGTTCCATCTGTCAGTCTCTCTCTCTCTCTCTCTCTCTCTCTCTCTCTCTGTTTGCTGCCTCTCTCCCCCCATGCCCAGTCTTCCCACCCCGCTTCCTGCCCACCACGATGATGCAAACTTCTCTGCCCTGCCCACAGTGACAGACTGAAACTTTTGCAACCCAACCTTGAAGCCAAATAAGTCCCTCCTTTAAATGATTTCTCTCAGGTATTGGGCAAGGAGGGCGCTAGCAAGGCGCTGAACTGTTCAACTCATTCGGACGCCTCCAGCGATCTTTGCTACCTACTTGTGATACCTTTTCTCTTCTTGTTGGACACAAACTCTTCCTCTCCTGGATTTGGTGTGGGATGGAGACGTTTAACTTTCAATGGCTGAACTTCATGTCAGAAGCAGAGCTCACAAGAGGGCTCCCAGGAATGCTGCCTGACATTAAATCACCCACATCTGGTTTAATTTAGGTGATGCAGGTCTTCTGGTCTATCAGGGGTAGGAGGGCTCTTGAGGGAGGAGTTAAGTTTTGTGGCAACTGGGAGTAAAACCTAGTGTTGAGGTCAAGGTCACAGGAAAGAACTGGAAGGTCATGCCTTCCCAGTGACTACTGTTGTAATGGGCGTCATTCTGTATGTTCAGCTGACACACATGCACCTCCTCCTCTGACTACTTACAGACATCTGTGCTCCTTCATACCTCAGGCCAGGTCACGACAGACAATGTAGCTTTTGCCTGGTTCCCTAAGGATGATCATTCAAGGAAATTGGCTGCTGAGCGCTAAAGAAGCCCAGACCACATGAAGAAGTCATGCTTGAGAATTTCAGCCAACATCAGCCGTCGAGCTCCCAACGACAAGCGGAGTCCACCCCAACATCCACAGCTGAGCCCCAGCTGACAGGCAACATCTGTCCCAGAACCAGTAAACGTGGAAGGGATTTCAGATGGCTTCTGACACAACAACCGACTTCCCGAAAATACTCAAAGGACTTCAATCAAGTAAAAATGGCTTAACAAAACCTAGTTGATTCCCAGGACCACAGACAGTCATAATCAAAACAAGTTTAAGCCACATCTGGAGTGATTACTTGCACAGCAATGATAACTGAAGTGGTTACTATTTTTACCTTTGCAAAAAAAAAACTATTAAGTTAGCTGCACAATCTTTTCATTGCTGATTAAATATGAACCCTGCAAATAAGGATATGTTCTTGATTCTCATGTACTCATTTGACAGAAAGCATCTTTTGGAGTGAATTTAAACCCTGGACAACTTCTTACATTATCAGGAACTAGATTTATCATTGGAGATAAGAAGTTGAGAAACCCAGCGTTGGTCCATGGAGACCCCATATTCCCCTGAAAGACATAAAAGCATAAATATAACAATTAAAATGCAATCTGAAAATCACATTCATTTGTCAAATATTTAGTACTAGTTGTCCTAGCAGTGTTGGGAATAAAGTGGCATTGTGAAGACAGTCATGAATGAAGCTTTGGAAGCATATTGATAAGAAATAAGACAAAAGGACTTTGGTTAAATCATTGAGCTTTACGGTTGGAAACTTTATCGTGGTTCTAAAAATGGTTGGTTATTAATTAACGCACAAAAGAGTGAGAGGATGACCCAGGCTTGGATTCGTCAGGAACCACAGAGACTCAGGAAGCAGGAAAGAGAAACAGCTGGGTGTCTAACTCATTGGGGCTGCTCTGACCACAACTGGAACTCGGTAGATTAGAGAGAAAATGATCTCTCGTGGTTCTGAAGGCTGGCCAGTCAACGATCAAGGAACTTAGAGCTGGGCTTGGGACCCCAATACTCTGAGGTTGAGGAAGGAGAATGGCGACTTCTGGCCACCCTTGTTATCTTTCACCCATATAGCGAGACTTCACTTTCTGGTTCATGGATGACCATCTTTCCAGCTCATTCTCACGGGGTGGAAGAAGTGTGTGTGTATCTTTCTCAAGATATAGATCTCCTAAGTTATATGAAGGCCACACATACCATTTACAAGGGCTTTCTCTATATGAACTAATCTCTCATGGGCTTCACCTTCTCATCTAAGAAGGTCTAAATCCCTAAGTTGATCTCTTCCACCTTATTCCTTTGAGGCGGGATCTCTAATTAAATCCAGAGCTCAACTATAGTGCTGGTCTGGTTAGTTAGTTTGCTCTGTGGATTTCTAAGCCCACACACACATGAGGTTTATCATGTGTGTGCGTGAATGTGTATGCACATGGAGCTCAAAAACTAAGTTGAGTGAGTCAGTTCTTTCTCACCACTCAGGTGGTTAGACTTGGTAGCAAATGCCTTTACCTGCTGAGCTATCTCTCTGACCCAAAATTTCACATTTTTCAAGGACACCAGCTGTACTGGAGTCGCCCCGAGAATCTCATTTTCACTTAAGTATCTTTAGAAATAACCTGTTGCCACATAAGTTCTTATTCAGAAGGATTAGGGGTTTCAATTTCAATACACTGTGCTTGGGAGGGTGCGGTACATAATTCACCCTTATCAATTTAATTCATAACTGCTGAGGACAGTGGCCAGTTATTTCTAGAGAAGTCAAGGGCGTAATACTAAGAAGATCTTCCTAAGAAGATCTCTGTGAGAGGGGGATGGCTTTACCAGCTCACCAAAGACCAGGTACCTCTGTTAGTAATGGGTAAATATTTGAACCTATTGAGTTATCTAATCTCCCATCTGCTTGTAAGATACTATGGGAAAGCACACATCCTGATTTGGTAAGGGGGCTTCTAGCTCTCCCTACTAGTCCCAAGTTGGGGCCCACTATAGCTTCCTGAACAGCTTTGAAATGACAGACGCTCGGATCTATTTCAGTTCTGCCAACCTATTTGAAGGATTAGGAAAGAGATTTTACCAAAAAAAAAAAAAAAGTTAAAAGAAATTTCTTCCAGATAAATCTGATGCAGTCCATTGCCACAAAGATGTTCTCAGAAATGGGACAGATTCAGAGTGAGAGTTTCTGGATGACTGTGGGCATGTGGAAGAAGATGAATGTCCACCGAGTCCTGTGACAAGAGACCCACACTCACTTCCCCTGGGACCTCAGCCTCCCTGTCTCCTTCCTGTGGTAGGAGATGCATGTGTGCCGACTTGCCTAGCTCTCCAAAGCAATATTGCCTGTCTCTAAAATAAGAATCCCTTTTGCCTCCATCCTTTCCATGGTGAGAGTCTGGTCAGAGCTCTTGGGAAAATGTCAACCATCAGTCATGACATATTTGAGAGATCTCAGTCTGCTATTTTCCCAAAAAGAGATATTGTAGGACAAGTGCTTCTTCACGTGACGAAGCCTCAAGGAGACTGGGGTGGAGGCTGGGCAAGTGGATTAGTGTGTGATTCGTCCTCTCAACTAGACATTTCCTGTGGGCCTTAGTTGTTCTATGGGAATTTTCGTAACAGTTTCTCTAGAAGAGAATCCTTCTTCCCTGGGGGCAGCTCTTGGTTGTCTCTCCTCAGATACCAGAAAGTTCTGGCTTTGTGATAAGGACTCAGTCAACTCAATCTCATGGTAGAAATAAAAATTACACTTGACTAATTTCCCTCCAAATTAAATCAACCAGTTGATTAGGTTATCAAAATAATATATATCGTTTCATTTTTATGTGTGTATGTGTGTGTAGGTAGGGCGCATGAATGTTTCTGTGTGTGTTTGCATGTGAGGAGGCGCATATGTGTATGTACTTGGGTGTTCATGTGCATGGCGGTCCTAAGGTGACAGCAGGAATCATAGATCTTTTCCACCTTGTTCCTTTGAGGCTGGGTCTCTAATTGAATCCAGAGCTCGACTATAGTGCTGGTCTTGTTAGTCAGTTCTGCGGATTTCTAAGCCCCACATTTGGAGCTGGAATTACAGGTGGGCTGCCACACCTGCTTAATATTTCCTCCTTGGGATCTAAGGAACCCAACTTGAATCCTTTTGCTTATGTGACAAGTGTTTAGACCACTGAACCATCTCCAAAGCCCCCCCCCCAATAATACCAAAGACAGTTTTTTCCAACAGCTGCATAGATATCTGACTATATACTTTTGTTTCAGTTTGTCTACATGTTGATGACAAATTCATGACCGAACAAGTTAAGGGAACAAGGAGTTTTATGCTAACCCAGGAGTTGGGAGAATTAGTGGCACTATGTCCACAGGAACTGCTAAGAGAGGGGCAAACCTTCTTACTCGTCAGTCTGTAAGTCTGACAAAGTATGCCAACTCACTCAGCATGCTCTTGCCATTTTATCCTTCTGCCCAGGGAGAGGCCTCGTCATGGTTTGCAATGTGTCCCCCACAGTCTTGTGTGTTTGGCAAGGTCATGGCACCTTGAGAGGCAGAGGCTGGAGGAAGACAGTCACAAGGGGTGGGCCTTGAGGTGGATGAGTCCCACCCTACCTCCAGGAAAGTTCTGCTTTTGCGGCAAACCATTGGGCAGCTCTCAGCCTTGCAGATAGGTGTGACATAGCCTTTCTCTAGCCTCGGCCAGCCAGCCATGCTGCCTCCACCATGAGAGACTGTATCTTCCCTCTGGAACCCTAAGGTAAATAAATCTCCCTTTCTCCTGTAAGTTATTTGACTTCAGGCGCTCTCTCACAGCAACAGTTAAGAGTAACCATTACAGGTCTCATCTACCACAGTCTGGATCCCCCACCTCAGTTAGATACTCTCCTGCAAGCTTGCTCAGGACTTACTTTAACTGATAATTCATTATAGCTATGTCCAGAGCTCAGCCTATATCTAACTGGAACAATCTTTCATGAGGTTTATTCCCCCCAAAGGCAAAAGTCTTTTATCCAAGCTTACAGCATATGGAATAAAGTTTGCTTTCTATGTTAGGGTATTGGTTTCAACACCCGGCATCTGTCTTTTGGGTTCAGAGAGACATATAGTAAATAAGCAAATATCTGATTTTTCTGC
The DNA here is from genome assembly GCA_023101885.1 of Typhlomys cinereus. Taxonomy (NCBI): domain Eukaryota; kingdom Metazoa; phylum Chordata; class Mammalia; order Rodentia; family Platacanthomyidae; genus Typhlomys; species Typhlomys cinereus. The sequence continues at coordinate 5,033,777 of JALPQD010000093.1, read as the reverse complement.
ATGATCTAGCATGTACCACTGAGCTGTGTATGGAATTAGAATGTGACAAACAGATTCTGTGTGAGAATGAGCATTCGACCTATAGAATCGCAAGGTTAGATGTGTGAAGATGCCGGTTCACAATGGCCGGTGCAGAATGAGAGCTCACAGACTCGTCTTGTCTTGTCTTTAATCATATTCTAATCTCAGCATCTTTCTGGGTGGTGACTCACCCCGCTGAAGACAGGCTTCAGTTTTCTGTAGTGTCCACGGAGACCTTCTCAACGACTCTGGCCTCAGGCTGGACTTGTGTAAGTTGCTGCGGAGGGCGCTGAGGTCCCCAGAACACGCATCTGTCCTCACAACTCTCCACTCACCCACTGTACACAAGGCTGCTTGGCTCCTCAGTGTCGGGATACCCCAGAGAGAAACTGTCTGTGATTTGTTGTCCATGGAATGTGGGGGGGCATCTTACTTTTCTAGGGGTATCAGGCAGTGGCAGTTGTTTGAGTGTACGTGCCTGTGGAGGCCCAAGGGTGACTTCAGGAACAATCTTGGGTTACTTTACCTCCGTATTGCTTTGTTCTGCGGTTTCCCAGGTTCCACCTTCCAGAGCCACAAAGTCTCCCCGGCAATTTTGCGTGGGATCTGGGATCCAAACTCACGTCCTTCTGCTCGTGTGGCACAGGTTTTCACCTGAGCTACCTCCCCAGCCCCCCATGGCTTCTAAGGAATGCTTGGTGCACCATTGTCCAGGCCCCATTTATTCCTCTCGAAGATGATGTTCTGTGTGACACATTCCCACTTGGAGACATGACTCGTGCCAATCCACACAGGCAATGGAACTGTCACATTCCACAGCCCGTGTGGCCTCTGTAGACCTGACAGAACTCTGGAAGCCAGTGTGGAGCCTCAGAGTGGATTTCTTCCTTGGATCGTCTTGCTGGGCATCTCTGGCTTTTACTCTTTCTTCTGCTTTGCCTTCTGCAGGTCTGGGCGGGAAGTAGGTGGCTTGTTGGATGCTGTGGATGTGATTAAGCGCGGTCCCTAGCGGTGGGGCACAGCTGGCCACGGTCAGGATATTGCGTTCCAGCCTTCTGTGCCTACAAGATTTCTGACCAGGGGTCTCCTGAGAGGACAGGAGGGAGTGCGACGTGTGCCATCCTGGTGATCTTCTCTGCAAACCATGTCCTTCCTCGCTGCAGAAGTGCAACGCTGAAGCACACACATGGGAGCCAACTTTGTACCTGGCTGTGGGGTGACTCACTGCCAAACGCTTCCTCAGAGAGTCTCCTTAGGTTAAGGTCACATTTCAGAATGGTATTCACAGTGTCATCAGAACATGGGAGGGACCAGGGATCTGGAGCCCCGCCTCTTTCCTTCTCAGCACCCCTCTTGCTGGTGGGAGTCTCTTTCAATTGCTAAGTCTTTGTCCTCCTCTTGAAGACAGAAACTGTGAGAAGCCCTTTGGATGTGCAATAGGGCTCTGCATAAACAAGTTCTCTCTCTCTCTCTCTTCTTCTCTCTCTCTTTTGACTATCCCACTTCCAGCCCTCAAGTTGGTCCCTCCAATCTGCTGAGTCTCCTCACGGCTCTGTTTCTCTGTTTATTAACAATTTGTATGTATTGTTTTGAGGAGAATGGCAATACCAGAGGTTATTTATTCTGGGTTCCTTCCATTGCGTTCTCTCCTGTGGCTGTCCTGTGGTGACTTAGTGTAAGGTTGGGAGACATAGGGTATTGGCGGGAACCTTGGCTGGATGCCCTCTGAGGCTGTGGAGCCTGGCTTGATGGTCAGCAGGATGCTCTGTTGAGTGCCTGGTTGACCACTCGCTTACCCTCTGGACCAGATTCCTAACATACGTAGCCCTATTGCAGCTTCCCCCCAATGACCCTTGTGAATTTACTTCTCTATTCACCACTAGACTATGGAATCTTAAAGCAATGATCATATGTTAGTCTAGATTGCATCCAGTGTGGTTGAAAGCATGCCTATGGTGCTCAATATATGTAGATTGGATATACATGTGTGCATTTCTCTCTGTGGTAACAGCATAGGGAAGGGGGGATTGAATTTAGAATAATCATCACGTTTGGCCAATATTTCTTAAGAGAAATAAACCTAATGTGTATTTAGGTGACACCATATTGGGACTTTGTAGATATTTTAGCTTCTTTAATTTTCACAGCTGTGTGATAAAGCGTGAATGATTGCTACCAGTTTAGATACAAAATGACCCAGCTCAGGGACATTAAGAAAATTTGAGTAAGATCTCTCTAGGATATGTTCTCTAGGTATCTTATTGCTTAATTGCAAAGCATGTTTCCATAGTGTGAATTAAACTGGGAAAATGTGCTTTGTTTCGACAGTGCCTCTCTATTCAGTGCAGGGCGGCTTCAAACTCTCTAGACTTCTGCCCTTGCTTCCACCTTTGGGGTGCTGGAATTATAGCTGGGCACCACCGTGTCTGATTTGACGTGAAAGCAGGGGGGGGCTTGGAGAGGGGGCAGAGTGTTCAGCAAGGAGAAGACGGAGGGCGGGGTGTGGGCGGGGTGTGGGCGGGGTGTGGGGGGGAAGCAGGAATAAGAACCAAATACATGGGGGGGAAGCAGGAATAAGAACCAAATGCAGGGGCCCTGGGAGATGGCTCAGTCGGGAAAGTACTCGCCGTGTAAACCTGAAGACCTGAATTGGTCCTAGTACCCGCATAGAAAAACCAGGCCACATGTGCCTGTGACCCCAGCACTGTGGAAACAGAGACAGGAGGACCCCTGGCCTGGGGGGGGCAGTGCAGCCAGATCAGGCTGAACAGTGCGGCTTCAGTGGAGAGTGATTTAGTAAGACACATGATATCACCTTAGACCTGCACGCACACATAGACACACACATACACTGCACACGCACACACAGAGACACACACACATGCACACATACACACAGACACACATAGACACACACACACATACACACAGACACACACAGACATACACACACATATACACAGACACACACACATACACACAGAGAGACACACAGAGACACACACAGACACACAGACATGCACATACACATGCACACACACACAGACACACACAGACACACAGACACGCACATACACATGGACACACACAGAGACACACATAGACATACACACACATATACACAGAGACACACACATACACACAGACACGCACATACACATGCACACACACACAGACAGACACACAGAGACACACACACACAGACACACACCTACACATGCACACACACATGCACACACACAGAGACACACACACACATACATACACACATATACACACAGAGACACACAGACACACAGAGACACACAGAGACACACACAGATAAACACACAGACACACACGGACACACACAAACACACACAGACACACATACACTGCACACGCACACACAGACACACAGACACACACACATACACATGCACATGCACACACATACATGTGCAGATACACAGACACACACACACACAGACAGACACATACATATACATGCACATGCACATACAGACAGACACACACACAGACATGCAGAGACACACACATACACACAGACACACACAGAGACACTCATATATACACAGACACACATATACACACACATACAGAGACAGACACACACAGAGAGAGACACATACATACACACAGAGACACACAGAGAGACACACAGAGAGACACACATGCACACAGATGCACACACACACACAAACACACAGACACACACACACACACACACACACACAACTTCAAATAAAAAAGCTCAGTGGGTGAGGCACCTGCTCACAAATCTGACAACCTGAGTTCAGTCTCCAGAAACCCACACGGTGGAAGGAGAGGGCTGACTTCTGAAAGTTGTCCCCTGATCTCACCCATGCACCTTGGATGCTCAGGTTCTCTCTCTCTCTCTCTCTCTCTCTCTCTCTCTCAAATTAAAAAAGAACAAAATATACTATTTTATGTAGAAATGTCTCTGTCTTTGTATGTTATCTCCATAATAAGTAAATGCCTCTTTTAGAAAGAGCAGGAAGAGTTGATAAAAATAAATGACTACTTCAAACATTTGAAGCGTCTTATCATGAAGGTTTCAAACCTCTGCGGAGAGCAGCAAGCGCTAAGAAGCCCCCCTCAGGCTGCGTCCAGCCCAAGCTGTTCCTCTGCCCTTCCACTTAGGTTCTCTTCTTCCCCTGGATTATTTTAAGAAGCCCCAGTTACTGGTATCAGTTGGCGGAGGTTGAAATAAAAACATGAACGGGACACACCTTCTCCGGGAACATCAACAGACTCAACTAGAGAAATGGCTTCCCCTGACTGCAGGACCCGCTCAGCTCTTACTGCCCGAGAACTCGCTTTATCTTCAGCCTCCTTAGTGTGTTGCTGTTGCTGCGTTTGCAAGTACAGGTATTGGGGGATGAGGTATGTGGGTATGTGTGCTTGGTGCGTGTTTGCTTCTGTCACTTTCCACTTTGCTTCTGCCGGCAGAACGTCTCAATTGAGCGCAGGCCTCCCCAGTCAGCAGGCTAATCGAGTCAGCTTGGCCTGAGAATTCTGAACTTCTGGGATTACAAACAGCCACCATGCCCTCTCGGCTTTTATGTGCGTTCTGGGGATCCAAATTCTGCTTCTCTCACTTGGAGGGCAAGCGGTGTACCCCCAGTCATCTCCTCAACCCCACCCCGTTGCATCTTTGGATGCAAAGTGTGTCCTGCCCAAGAGCAAGTGGCGGAGATCCATTAAAGCACCCTCTGTATTTAGAGCCATCCGCTTTTGGGAACAGGCCTGCGGCTGTGTATTTCCCAAGTGGAACTTCAGCAGGGGGGTGATGATTTCCCGGGTCCCGACTTTCTTTCCCACTGCGGACTTCGTGAGTGACATCCACTGAGGAACTTCTCATCTGGTGCAGTGGGCACGTTTCAGAGGCCGGCTGTCGTGGTAGCAGAAAGGCTGTGACTCCGCCACTTTTTCCCATTATGCCCTCAAGGTCTCCGTGGTCCAAGGAAATACCCAAGACTTAAAGGCTCATGCAAAAAAAACCATGCAGCATCTTTTTTGGATAAGTGTTGTGGGGAATCTTTATCAGCACTTGACTTTCGGTGGAAGGAAACTGTTTTATAATCTTTCTCTTCTAGACCCCTGCTTGGCAGGGGTCCCAGCACTTGGCAGGCTGAGCTGGGAGGACGGGGCTGGAGAACCGTCTGTCAGTAAGTACCTGGCACGCAAGAAGGAATACTGGAGCTTGCTCCCGGCATGCAAGCTGGGAGCGGTACCACGCCCTTGTAAACCCAACTCTGGTGATGGGGTAGAGTGGAGACAGGATTACCGGGGTTCCCTGAGCAGCCAGCCGACCTTAATTGGTGAGCCCCAGGTTCCAATGAGATGAACAAGAGCCAAGTGTAGCCTTGGATCTCCACATCTGTACACATACACACACACACATGTGCGCGTGCAAACATACATGCACATATGCGCATGTGCATGTTGGGCTGGAGAGATGGCTCCCAAGCAAAAGGACCCGAATTCAGATCCCCAGATCCCACGTGAAATGAGGATTAGAAACGGCAGCCCTGCAAGGTGGAGGCTTGGAAACCCCAGAGCAAAGCAGTAAGGAGGCAGAATAATTTAGGATGATTCCTGATGTCACTCTTGGGCCTCCACAGGCGCACACATTCGTGTTCCCCTTTACATGCACGCTTGCACACGCATGGACATACCCGCACTCACACGGGATGCCAGTGAGTTCAAGGCCATCAGAGGCTACATAGTAAGACTTTCCCTGTCTCCATAATAATTTTTTTTAATCAAAGACATTGCGTGTGCACCTGTGGGTTTGCACGTGTATCTGTGTACCTTCTCAGGGTGTGGAGGTGGGTACACAGAGGAGACAGGAGGGCCTGTTGCTAGGATGAGAATCATTTTAGTGTGTGTTGCTGTATAGTCTTTGGAATCTCAGGTCTGAAAATAGCTCTCCTTTGGAAGGGCTGTTGTTTATCTGTATTCCGGGCTTTCCCATTCTTAAAAATACTCCGACATGCATATAAAGACTGTGTTCCAAAGGTCAGCGCTCTTTAGTCCTGAAGGGAGCGGTAAGTAAATTCCTTCTCTATCAATCTAAGAATAGGTCTTGGAGCTAGTCAAGTGTAGGTCATGTGTGAGTGGTTAAAAAAAAAAAATTGTCCTAATGGACAGAGAGGAAGAGAAGACAAAAGAAATGAGGACTCAAGGTTATCAGCAGAATCAGATAGATTGAATCTTTATTGTTCCTCAGTAGCTTCGAAAGGTGCCTTGTGTGGAAAAGGTTTTCTCTGAGCTAGAGGAAAAGAAGAAATCCATTGAGAATATTTCGCCCTCTGCCGTTGCCCACTGGAGCCTGATAGAAAATTCTGGAAGTTAGAGGGAAGAGAACCCTTGGTTGGCTGGAAGGCTGCTTTGTACTCTGAAGTTTTTAGGCTCGGGGTGGGGCCAGGTGACAGCTCCTCGTGGTGTCCGTCTGTCCCAGGGCAGTCACACGCCCTCCTCCGTCTCTTGCCGCTCTGGCCATCAGACTATCTGCGTCAATGCCGTGTCTGCCCGCCGCTCCTACTCCAGTGCCGTCCAGGCACGAGAAGAATCGAAGCCAACTCAGCAAGACTGGCAAAGGCTTCTGGTACTTGCGACCTCTCCTGCTGAGAGCCCCCAAATGCCCCAGGGCAGCACCCACCAGGCTATAGAGACCCTTGACTGACCCCGGACGTGTTTTTCCCCCCTTACATATCTGGCCAGTTAAACAAAAATCAAGTGAAATTTAAAAGCAGAGGACGTCTGAACCACTTGGAAAAGTCTACTAGGGTTCTTCTGTGTTGCTTTGTTTGGTTTTGAAAGGATGTATTTCTGAATGAGTCACTGGGCTTCCACTTCCTCTTAGAATCCTTACAAAATGAAACGGGGAGACCACCAGGGCGCTGAAGACGTCACTGCATGGATGACAGACGGGGTACTCTAGTGTTGGATGACCTTTGTTTCTGGTCTTTGCCTGGTCCCCACCCCTACCCCCGGGGTCATAAAGAGAGTTGGGGTAGTGTTCACAGTTGACAACTGCTTCCTCTAGGCGGACTTGCTCTGTCAGACATTTGGGAAAAACCGGCGGCCCAGAGCGTGGCTCGTCCTTGAACTCCAAGGCGTATTGTCCCTGAGGGATACACTGCCAGGCTTTGCTCTTTCGAGTGTGTTGTGTGGCTCATTCTTGGAAAGGGACCGAGGCTTCTGCACAGCAGGGCACATCTCTTCCTCCTTTGCATGCATTGCACCTAATCTAGTTCCATGCATGGAGCACACAGTCAGTACGCTACAGATCAACCACCCGTTGTTCACTGATGTTTGAAAAATGTTTGAGACATCTAGATAAAGGTTAAAGCCAAAGGTTTCTGCAAGGGATAGAAGTCAAATAGCCTTTCATGGGAGTGAATGATTTGTCTTCCATTTGACGTGGATTAACCATCTTCAGAACACCCTTCCCCTTTTTTTAGACTTTATTTATTTTGTGCACGCGCATGTGTGTGTGTGTGTAGAGGGGGAGAGAACTGTGTGTCCCCGTGAAGGACTGAGGGTGACTTTGGGAATCATCCTGGATCACTTCTACCTCCTTTTTGCTTCACTCTGGGATTTCCCAGGCTCCTCCTACCAGGGCCAGAAGTACGGGGTACCACCATTTCTACCTGGAGTTTTTAACGTGGGATCTGGGATCCGAACTTGGGAACTTCTTAACCCTTGAGCCATCTCTCCAGCCCTGAACTCCTTGGAAGGAAGCCTTGTGGCACAGAACCAAAATGAACGGCAGAATCGGTGACAAAGGTTTGGTCTTGGAGGATTGAAATGGCTGTACATAGAAGATACAGAAGTTTCTAGAGTATTGTGTCCTGTCAAAGGCTGGGAGTGGTTACATCCTGTAGGGCTCAGGTGACATGATCCTAGAGACATTTTCCTTCTGCTTTTCTTTTTTCCCCTCTTAGTTCCAGGTCAACCAACAGCATGCACCTGGGCAGACGGAAGCATTCCCGTCAGTACACATGGAAGATGGCTGTATGAGAGGCAAGTACTTGGGACGTTGGATATCAATGTCGTCCCCCCCCCCCCCCCGGTGATAAACTACTAATCTGACCTCTTTGCTTCGTCCATCAAATTCCTGTCAACTTACTCTGTGTTCAAAGATTCTGATGCTGTCTGGGGTTATTGATATGATCCATTTACTGGCTGAAAATGGCAAATCTTGGCTTGTGATCTATTCACTAAAGCAAAACTGTGATGGAAGTACTCGCAGAGCTCACCCACTGACCTTAGCACATCCCTACCGCTAGGAGCCGCCCTCGCCAACTTTGGCATTTCTGGTTTGTTTCTGTTGTTCATTTTCATGTTTATGTGGATGTGTCTATGTGTATGGGGCAGGGGGGAGGGGTTGAACAGAGTAGGTATGTGTGTCCGCTTGTGTGTGTGCATGTCCATTTGTGTGTGTGCATATGTATGCAGACCTGAGGGTAATATCAGAAATAACCCTAGATTGTCCCTCCACCTTCTCGTTTTGAGGCTGGGTCTCTAACTAAACTGAGAACGTACCAATAGAGCTCTGTGATTCGCTCCTCTTTTCAGGGCTGGAATTACAGTTGATCCTTTGTGCCTTCTTGTCATTTTACATGGGATCTAGGGATCTGAACTCTGGTTCTCTTGCTTGCCAGCAAGTGCTTCAGTTAGCTAGCCATCTCTCCGGCCCAGCTTTGGTATTTCTTAATATTATATGATTTCAGGTCTCATCCAAGATCCTAGATTTAGTTATCTGTTTATTTTTTTCTCATACCTTAGAAATGTCACTATCAGAAAACAACAGTAATGACTAATTGGACATTTTTTTTAATAAAGGAAACAGAATAGGAGGCCAGGCAACGCTTGGGACAGGTTTCACAAAAGAAAAGAAACCAGTAACCAGGACCGTGTACCATGTACTCACGAGCAGAACAAGAAAAACCAAAGAGGTCTTTCCTAAGGGACCCCACATCTAGCTTCATGTTCTGGGGAACAGCTAGGATTCATTAGAAATAACTGCATCTTGTAGTGATTACATCTGAACCTTCGCTAACAAGTGGTCCTGTGTCAAACCAAGACTGATCTCAGCTTGAATCCTCGCTCATTCTCTTCCTAGGCGTCGTGTCCATCTTTCCATTTAGCTGCAAGAATTTCTTGTTTAATGCCTTTATTTACAGAGGAAACTGAGAGGGATAGGAGGGAAATATCTTGGATACTCTACCAAGTTCTTATCCTAAGAAAAAATTGTGACTTCTCTAAAGAAGCCAATCTTTGTCTAGAATAATATTATGCAGTTTGTAAATTCCACTGAACCACTGGACAGATCAACAGTGCTACTGGATCACACAGCGAATCATGTCACGATTAGTCCACACGAGACCAGCTGTATGGCAAAGGAGCCAGAGAGAACTTTGAAGATAAGTATTGCCATATGTGAAAAGAAAAGCAAATTCTCAACAAACCTTAATTGCTCAGAGCTTCACTTTCAGACACTATTTGCTGTAGGAATAGAGGGTTTTGTGTGGTAACCCATGACTATCTTACGTTTTGTCCCTGGGGTGGGGGATAGGTCTGCCTCTCCGAGGCCTAGGTCCCTGTCCAAGGTGTTAGAAGCCATGATAAACAATAGGCCAAAGTTGGCAGGTCACACCCACCATTGGGAGCCCAAACTGTAAGAACATTCTAGAGGTTGGGGAGGGGCCTTGGTGGGTTTAAGCACTTGCTGTGTAAGCAAGAGGACCAGAGTTCGAATCCCCAATACCCATGTAAAAATCCATGTGGGGTACACCTGTAATCTCAGCATTGTAAGTAGAGACAGGGGGATTATAGGTAGAGACGGGGGATCCTTGTGGCTCAGCCCCTGTAGCCAAATAGGAGCTCTTCATGTTCACTGAGATAAAAGGCGGAGAATGACCAGGAAGACACCGATGCTGAGCTCTGGCCGTCCTGTGCACTTACATCCGTTGTCCATGGACTCACACATCCGCGTATGCACACAGATGTTTGCATACACCACAGACTTCAGCTGGCAGGCTCTGACTTTTAGGAACCCGCTCTCTGTCCATGCACTGTTGGAGAGCTCGTCAGAAGAAAATCACTCTTGGTTACTCTGATTGTGCATAGCAGGCTGATGGACCTAGATACTCTTTTACCTTACTTTCCAGTGCATCAGAGACGTTTTTGACCCAGGACCATTGAATAAAAAACTCGCGCATTGGGGCTGGAGAGATGATTCAGTGGTAAAGGTGCGGGCTGCCAACCTAGATGACTAGGTTTGAAGGAGAGAACTGACTCCCGCAAGTTGTTTTCTAGCCTCCATACATGTGCTATAGCACTTGCTGCTCTCCTCATGATAAATAATTGTTAAAAAAATCCCTACTTTTTAAAGGAAATTATGGTTTTCCAAGGTCCTGTTTGCTGTTTCCTATGATAAGTTATTTTTTCTTACTCTATAAAAGAAGCGTTTGCTTTTCTTTCCCTTCATGGATTCAAGAATCAGCTCTGCCTGGGTGAAGGTAAAGCATCCCAAAGGAATAGCCAAGATAATTGGGGAGCTACTCTGTGATGTCCAGCCCTTGAAGGTCAACTGTGGAATGAGTGTCATACTTTTGAGCAGTTGCGTGGTTTATATCACGTGTTTCTGTGTGCTTCTACATCATTGTTGTGACTGTCACCTGATTCACAATGAAAACTGAGGCCATCTCTACTGTCCCCATCTGCAGCTCTAAAACCCAAGTAGTTTTCCACAGTGGTGACTTTCTACTTCTCTGCTTGTATACATTTTATTTCTTGAGTCTTGAGCATACACGTTAAGAGCCCAAGGAGAGGTTGAGTCAGTATTTTTATTTTTATACTGTGAATGTATCATGAACCTAAAAAAAAAAAAGGTGGGAGCTACCTATTTACTTAAATTACATGTAATTTAAAATATATGCACTTTGGAAGACCTTTTCTGCTGCAGTTACCCATCAAAGCTCATTATCTCCAGGAGCGTCTACCAGGTAGCGTCCACTGTTATTTTCTCGGGAGCTGCATGGGTCATAGCTCTTCCGTGACATCCAAAGAGGTGGTTAACACTGTCAGAGTCTTCAAGGGTGGGGGGAGATTGAGCATCACCTGCCCAGTTCCCTTTGTGCCTGTAGACGGCTCAGTCTGCTCGACGCCAGCTGCACTGTGGTGTGGCACTTAAGATCATGGTGCTTCTGGGACAGGTATTGGCTGGTCAAGTTGTACTTGAAGGGAGAGTCTCCTGATGAAGTGGAAGCGATATGGTTGTGGTCAGATTACAGCAGACCCTGAAGGCACCAGTGAATCACATGTGGGATTCAGAAAGGCAGCAATCGATTGATGCTCACTGATCCATAGTCCGGCGTCCTGGTTTCTTCCCCTTTAACAAAATCATGGGGCCCGGTGGAGGTGGGTGGGTGACATTATCTGGTGACTGGGAAAGAATTCCTTTTGGATCTGGTTAGTAGATATTCTTCATGATAAGCTGGCCTTCTTGGAAAGCAAACAGGAAAAACCTAGAAGTCCCGCTTTGAAGCGAGCAGAACTCCCAACGGCACCCGGAGGCCATTTCACATGGAGGGAGGGTGCAAGATGAGGGTCACAGTGGCTGCCGCTGGCTGGCTTAGATGCTCAGGGGCTCAGAAGGACTATGAAGGAGAATCGGTGATGATTAGGTTTGGGGAAGGGGTTTGTGAGCCGTTCACTGCGAAGCAGACGGAACGGCAGCCCCAGTGGGGGAAGGATCCTACTTCTCAAGAGCGTGGGGCCATCTGTCATGTGAACGTCAGTCTCTCCCGTGACCTCTGTCCTTGTCCACAGGACTCTGTGAACAGAGTAGATAGAAAAGCAGAGGTGGAAGTTATGCCCGAACCCAGCATCGTTAATTTCTGCTCATGAAGCTGGTTCGAGCCAGTTTCAATCCTGATGCCTGGTCACATGGTAGCAAGTCGATTACAGTCAGGGCAGTTTGTGCCATCCAAGAGACACTACCAACTTTGCTGCCATTGAAACAGACATTTATTGTCAGTGTAATGACCCAGATTAAATTTGAAATTTTCTGCCAAAGCATTTGGGGCTATTTTCAAAGTCCAAATTTGTTACATAAAGATGAAGTCAGTTGCAGACAGACATTACAGAAAAACGGGATGTCAAAAATTCGCAGGTGCTCAGACTGTTAGTATAAGATGTCATTAGGGTTCATGGGAGTATTTGCTTCGGCCAGTCAGGATTCGAGCCCAAATACATGCTGAGTCAGGATGCATTATATTGGAAGGCCAAATCTCAGGAAGTCATTAGCAGATGTTTTAGAGACTGCATGACAGGGATCCTTTGATTGCATCTGTACACAGCGCAAAACATCCAGGACTATACTCAGGACAAACTTTTGCGCAAGCCAAGTCCAGCCCACCCTTCCAAGGGTGCGAAGAGTAACAGCAGGAACCTGGGCTAATAGGGAATGTCGACTTGGATTGCTGTGACAAATGCTCCCACGTCCCTTATGTCTGCTCTAAGGTATTTTTTCTCTCTCATTAGTTACATCGACCATTATTAATGCAGCTTGAATTCTTTTTTTATTATTTATTATTTATTCAATTGTGCATGTGTGCGTGTGTGTGTGTATGTATTTGTGTGTATGCATGTGTGTGTGTGTGTGTGTGTGTAGAACCACGGACGAATTCGGGAACCACCATGGATGCCTCCACCCCCTCCTTGTTTACTCTGCCCCAGGATTCACAGGCTCCACCCTACCAGGACCAGAAACGCAGGCTACCCCGCTTCTGCCGGGCATCTAAACGTGGGGTCTAGGATCCGAACTCAGGACCTTCCGCCTGCAAGGCAGAGGCTTAACCCCTGAGCCACCTCTCCAGCCCCAAGCTTGAATTCTGTTAAGGATAATTTTGTGGAAGCTGTCTTGTCTGTCCACTCCTCACCCCCTCCCCCAGACAGCCTCACTGTGTAGACCAGGCTGGCTACAAAAGGTCTATCCTGCTTTGGCCTCCTAAACACTAGAATTACGGGCATGTACTACCATATTGTGGTGTCAAGAAAGGCTCTGGCTTCTGAGCCATGCTGGGTAAAAGCTTTATACTGAGCCACAACCCGCCCCATCTTCTCTCTTAGATAAACTCTTTCATGGTGTCCTTTCTTTTGTCTCTTTTCCTAGAGTCTCTAATTTTCACAGAAAATAAAATGTGGATCTCTGCTCAATGTTTTGCACAAAGAAGTGTGCATTATTAATACGTATGGCTACTATTCGTTATGCTATAAACAATTTAATGTAAATAATGTACACACATATGCATACACAAAGAGACACAGAGAGAGAGTTTGTTTTAATTTCGGTTTGGCTTAGTGTTTTGAAACAGTGTCTTCCAAGTAGACCAGGCTAGCCTCAAACTTGTGGTCATCCACAAGAAAGAGAGAGCGAGAGACCGACAGAAGAAAAGAGTGAGATAGCTAGTACTTGACTGAATTATTATATACATTTCGTATTTGGAATTCCTTTTTATAATCAAATGACAGAATCCCAAATTTGTGAAAATGTAAAGAGAAGAAAGAGAATTGAAAACCGGAAGCGAGTTGAAGAACCAAACCAAGAGCGGACATCTGTCCTACCTGGAGCTCTAAAAGACCCCAGAGGACCTGAGAGGTGGGTAGACTTGGGATTCCTATACAGATGCGGAGGTGGGGATAGCGTGCCTTCTGCAGGCAAGTGCTGGAACAGCTGATTCCTTGTGGTAGAAATACCACCTTCACTGAGAAAAACAATGCCCAATGTAACAGGAGGGGTTTTGTGTTAGAATTACAGCAGATGTGACAGCTTGTATAGCTGTCATAACACATGCTGATGTCTCCTTGCAGAAATAACAATAACAGGAATAATAATAGAGTAGGAAGGGAATGTACAGGGAAGGAAGAGAGAGGGTCTTTCAAATGTAAAGTCTTTCATTTTCTGCTGTCATTTCAAACATGAAGTGCCTGCGTTAGGGATCAAATATGACTTTATAAATAGCAGGGTCCAGGGTAACAGAGTGGGAGGAGGGAGGAAAGAGAGAGCAAACTCCGCCCCTCCATTTTCCCTCCGTCCACTCTGCACAGCCACGTCCGTCCGTCAGTAAGGGGACTTGGAGAAACTTGCTAAAATTTTCCCTCAGGCTTGAAATTTACTTACCCTGGGTAACAGGAAATGTGGAGTCTTGTGATGTAGATTATTATACCAGATGGCAATCTTAGCGCCTGCTATTTATGTAGATCCAGTGTGTGTGTGTGTGTGTGTGTGTGTGTGTGTGTGTGTAGCATAGTGAGTCATCCTTCAAGGCTGACCTCAGCCACAGTGGACAGGGATTCCCCACCACTGTTATTAAAGAACAACAATTAGAAAGATGATTAAGCCTCATTTTAATGCACGGGTAAGAAGACCATTGCCTTTATATGACATGACCGATGGAATCATTTTATTTTTCTCCAAAACACATTACTCACACCTGGATCTTATGTTTTCTCCCTCCCTGGCAAGGGATAGGCGCAGAATTCAACTGAGTCGAATTAGCTAGTTAAGATACCCACCCCTCCACTCAACTGTATTCTGGCCCCTTTGTCCTTCCTTTGAGGTAAGTGCCCCTTCGTAGACAAATAGCCCCCCTCTGGGCACTGTGATTTATCACTGAGAGGATGAGGATGAATTCGAGGGGAGCAATAATCTACACTTGCATTAAGGTTGTTCAGGGAAACAGATCCACCGAACGTACAGGATTTATACGAGGAACTTAATAGACTGCAGCTCTCCTTCAGGACCGATGTTCTGGAAGCAGCAGTCACTCACTCGGTCTGTGGAGCCAAACGCTCAGAAAGAGGGAGGCCGATGAGGTGAGTCTGAGAGTGAAGGCCTGGAGGCAGAACCACCCTCCATGGCGAGGGTCTCCCAGGCCAGCGCTCTCGTCACCCAGACCCCGACGTGCTGTCACATTCACAGCAGGTCCCACCCTTTGGCCCTCTCACCCACGTGCCAGACTTTTCTGGAAACATCCACCGATCACACAGTTGCATGGACGCTAGAAACCACCTTCACTGCAGTCTTTCATCTTCGCTCCCCTTGTTAATCTGGGCTATCTAGGCAGGGATGACAGTTTCACGTGTATTGCAACTTTATTTGTTCCATGGTGCCCAGGAAGCCGAGTGACTAGTAAAAGCTGTGCTAGGTGAGCTCTTCAAAAGGAAGTTGTAAGCTCTCTTGTCTTCCAGCCCTCTATTTTTTCCTGCCCCCTGCTCCTTCCCTCTTGCCTCCTCCTCCTCTTCTTCTTCTTCCTCCTCCTCCTCTTTCTTCTTTTCTTTCACATTCCTCCCACGATTGTGCTTCCACAGAGCAGTCAGGATCCTTCAGGCTCTGTAGCAGTCTGTGGGCATCTCCAACACTATCCTTCTTGACATGGGGCAACTCCCCCCCCCCCAATCCCCTTTGTACTGCCCAGCACCCGACAAGGAGATTCTTGTTTCTTTCCTTCCCCGCTGTCCCAGCCGAGGTTGGCTTCTATGCTTGGTCCTGGGGAGGCCTCCTGGTTGTGTGGGGCTGAGAGATACCACCCTCCAGCTCTCTGCTGACTTCACAGGGTTTCCCCAACTTCCTCTGAGATGAATCACCTTCTCTTCCTCCTCCTTCCTCCTTCTCCAGCCCTTTTTTCAGTGAAGACATTGTCTCTGCAGGCAAACCCAGTCCACCTTTCTAGAATATTCTCTGATTTTCTCTAGGAGAGAAATACCATCTGCATTTCCATCTTGGCTTCTCTTTCCCCCTGATGTCGGGGGGGGGGAGGGAAGAGAGGGTACCTGGGTTAGTGGCGATGACATATGTGCATATTTATTTATTTATGCATTTATTTTTGGCCTCTTGCTTTCTCATCCTATAACTAAACTGGGATCAGAAAACAGAGACAGTGAGTTCGCTAGGGCTGTACTTGTACCAAGTTCCGCTGGAGTGATGTAATGACTAAGGGTATTTTACAAGGGTCAGTGAGAAACAAGAGCCTGTAGTTTACCTATTTCTGGTGGGATTAGAGAGTGAGTTATTATTGAAATTGTGCTCTAATAATATGTAGACCTAATTTTAGGTGACTTTCCCTTGGGTATTTTTTTTCAGTTGCTATACTGAGTGGGCACACAGCTGTGACACCCACAGAATTCTTCAAAACAAGATCCTCTATCATGCTGGTCATTGCCTGTCCTAGGGGTACATAAAGATCTGCCCCCAATTCTTCTCACTGTCTGGCCCTGCATCCAACTGCTTCGTAGAAAACACCCACTTTTCCTTCAGAGGAAAGAACCGTTTTGTAGTTTCTTAAGGTCCAAACAAACCTTTCTGAGAAAGTTTCTTACCCCCACCCACCCCCAAAGGAGCAGTCTCCCCAAGGTCAGCACCACGCACTAGGATTAGGCTTTGGATTCAGATCAAAGGGGGACTGAGTTCCAATCCCAATGTCACTCACTTTTGACTAGTGACAAGCCTGCAGGTGGTCTTGGATTCCTTTAATTTTGAATGGGGATACCATAGTCCTTGGCTCATGAAATTGGCCATGAGCACTTGGTAAGGCGGTCATGAAAAGTACCTAGTACCATCAGGTGGCATCTGGTTTTGGGTGTGATCTGCTGGGTTTGGTTTGGAGATACCCTGACATCGTTCTTCAGGTCTATTCTTAACTTATGCCGTATGGCTTTGACATGCACGGCACCAGCTTTCTATCCAGCCAAATGCCTATCGAGATAATGTCTATAGGGATGTTGTGATGCACAGGGTCTCTGAAATTCTGTGGGAACTTCTAGATCATTCCTCATTGACATGGCTGAAAATCATCTCTCTTCTCACCTGGGATTATCTACAATAGTAATCACCACCTCTGTTTCCTAACATCTCTCCTTCCTTTTTCTAGGTAGTGCCAGACAGGTGGAGTTTGAAAGGTCGAGGCCACATTAGGAGGGTTTTCAGGGCAGGCCCTGCACACCATTGCATCCTGAGATCCAGGACTGTGAACTCTGTAACCACTCTGGGAACTTAAGGAACTGGCTTCTCCAGGGAGGGAGAGAGGTGGAGTTAGAATCTGCATGGATCCTGTCCACCCGTGACCGGTCTCTCTCTCTCAGGGTACAAAGTGCATACCTGACAGGTAAAGAAAGTGCTGCACGCTGATTTCAACGAGATGGCGGTGGTCAGGCCAGGGAGATGGTCCGCTGTGATGTGGAGATGTTTTTATGAGCACCGAATGGACTTCCTCTCCTGGGCTCTTCTTCTCAGATACAGTTGAGCTCTTCTGCTCTTTTTCAAGACATTTTTCATTTTTTGTTGAAATTTTAAACATCAAATAGTTAAACTATATACATGTATGATGCTGTAAGAAATGAGAACTGGAAAATTCTTCCTTGGGAACAGTTGTGCTAAGGATCAAGTTCAGACTTCATACAAGACCAACAGGCTCTCTACCGCTGGGTGTACCACTCACCCAAGATTGTGTGTGTGTGTGTGTGTGTGTGTGTGTGTGTGTGTGTGTGTGTGTGCATGTAAAAGAGAACACCTTGATGTACCTTTGGAGGCCCAAGGGTAACTTTGGGAATCATCCTGGATTGCTTTATGTCCTTATTACTTTGCTCTGGGGTTCTCCAGGCTCTGACTTCCAGGGCAGGAATTTCAGGCTGCCAACATTTCCACCAGAAAATTTTACATGGAATGTGGGGATAGAACTCAGGTCCTCAAATATCTGTTATTCCAGTACCTATTTTAAAGGATAATGATTTGTTAACAAAGGATTCCATGTCCACCCCAGAACTCGGAAGGTAGAGGCAGGAGGATCAAGAGTTCAAGGTCAGTTTCAGTTACAAGTTTAAAACCAGACTAAGCCACGTGATCTGTCTCAAGGGAGAAAGATTCTGTTAGTACATATATCAACATGATGACGGATCAACACGATGACCCTTTTAGAAAATACCAGAAACACTTGTGGAATGAATCACTGCCATTTGGCTCCTGCCATAAATGGTCTTAACCTCAGCAGGGCTCTTAAACGGTAGAGTTGCTAGACAGGCATCTGCATTTAACAATGAAAGCATTATGCTGTATTTCTGTTGGCAATTCTTTAGCTTCCAGCAAGGAAGTTCAAGGCTGAAAAGGGTTTGAAGATGAAGTCCAGTCCTCACCCCGCACATCAGCTGCTGCAGTCTGCCCATAATTCTCAGCCTCAGGGGCATCCTGTTATGTCAGCATTGCCCACCAGTGAGATTTAAGCCAAGTCGCAGCCTGTGCGTTTTGTTCTAACCTTCAAGAAGTCATATGAAGAAGGCAGAGGGAGTGAAAGGGTAGAAGCTCATCCTCACACGGCCCGTCATATTTCAAGAGCTAACCGCCACATCGTGTTACGAGCTAGTGTGCCCATCAGAAGAGTTTTATTTAGTCATGGAAGTGTAGTTCCCCCTGCTTGAGGTGTGATGTACTACCTGGACAAGAGCAAATGAGGGAGGAGGGAGAAAAGGATTATTATTTTGGCTTGTGGCTTCAGAGGGAAGACAGCCTGTCATGGCGGGAAGGACACGGTGATTGGCAGGAAGGGCGTGGCTTCAGGCAGGCAGGACGGGCACAGTGGCTGGCAGAGAGGGTGCGGTGTCTGGCTCACTGAGCAGGAAGTGGGCTTGAACTATCAAACTTCAAGGTCCCCCTTCCGCCCCCACATTCTCTCCAGCAGGGCTCCACCTGCTAAACCTCCTACAACCTTCTCAAAGACTGATCCCATGAGCCTGTGGTGATTTAAACCTCCATGGCCTCAGTGCTCTGGGAAACTGGCAGTTCTCCCTATCAGTATGCGACTCCTGACGGCCCTAAAGTTTTCACCTCTGGGCTTAGTCTTTGTTCAGCCTTCTTTTGGTGGTCAGTCCTGGTTGTCAACGTGCTGGGGTCCGAGGACAGGTCCTGGGAAGGTTGGCGAGGGCGTATCCAGGAAGGATCAACTGAGGGGGGAGACAGGCTCTGGGCGGCCCCTTCCAGCTTCAGCCGGATACAAGCCGCGGCACTTGCCTGTCGGCCCTCACTCCAGCTCGTGATCCCATCGATCCTGCTGTACAGTTACTGTTCCCATCTTGCCCACATGGGAACCCAGCTTTTCTGACCCTCTGACTTGGGCTAAAGATTCTCAGAATCTTCTAGGCTTTGGCCCCACATCGAGACTGTTGAGACCTCCAGCTCTGTGGGCTGAACAGTGAATGGGATTCGCGTCTTTCCAGCCAAAGTTAATCCTTGTTGGACCCCCCAGCCGGTATGTTGCAGGCCAGGCTAAGAAGTCCCCTTTGCAACTCATGTATGCATCCTATCTATTCTGTCTCTCTAAAGACCCTACTGACACACATCTTGATCGTACTTTTAGCACTACTGAAAGTTTGCTTCCATTTCAATGCTGGCAATATATTGTGAAATAATCTGGGATATTTTCAAGTCTGCCTTGTTTGTTTGTTTGTTTGTTTGTTTGTTTGTTTGTTTGTTTGTTTGTTTCTTTCTTTCTTTCTTTCTTTCTTTCTTTCTTTCTTTCTTTCTTTCTCTCTCTCTCTCTCTTGTTCTCTCTCTCACTCTCTTTCTCTCTTTCTTTCATATGTGTTTGTTGTGTACGGGATGACACTTCGAATGTGTGTCCCTGTGGAGGCATAAGGCCTAAGTGTGACTTCGGGAATCATCCTGGAGTGCTTTACCTTCTTGCTTTGCTCTAGGGTTTCCTAGGCTCCAGCCACCACCATGGCTTGAATTACAGGCTGCTGCCATTTCTGCCCAGCATTTTTATGTGGGATCTGGTATCCAAACTCAGGTCCTTTTGCTTGCAAGGCAAAGATTTTGCCCCTGAGCTGTCTCTCCAGCCCCTCAAGTATTCTTTTCTTTATGAGAGTCGTACCCAGGCAACCGTATTGATTTTTCCAAATTAAAGTGTTTCATGGTGACATTTTCCTCTGCGGATGCTGTGATTAGATCACATCTGTTTGCTGCATCCTTTTCTGACTGAATGTCAGTTCCTGGGAAGAAACTGCTCTATCCACGAGACTCATTAATGACACAGAGAGGTCTGGAATGTTGTAAGTCCAGAACCAGATTATCTTGGGCCACCTCGAGCCCCCTTAATAACCATCTAGTGCCCACCTCAGTATGTGACCTAAAATCCTGGTGACTATTAGGTATATTCTTTGGAATGTCCAACTGGATCCCTGGTTTCCACCAATCACAGGGCTAAGAATGTCCCCCAGATAGCACCTACGGCCTCTAATAGGGATCTCCCCACTTTGCTGTAACTGCCTGTCTGATGTTTCGTCAGTGTATTGGGAAAATGTCTTGTTTCATGGTTTCCTTTGTTCTGTGATTATTCACAGAGAAATTGGGACAGCTGTTGCTGGGTCACAGTTACTCATATTTACCTCCAGAACATGCCACCTTTTTCTGCTTAAGATGAGATCTGCGAATTCACACCTGCCTTTGCCTCTGACCCCTCCCTTCAATTCTCTTTCTCTTCCCTAATAGGCCTCTTCTATTTTCAGGACATCTTTTTCAAGAGTTCTTTTCTTGAAACATTACTCCGCCCTCTACTTTTGAAATCGGATATATATGTATATTTAAATCAGCTACAGAATGTTCTATTTTGAGCTATGGCATTTCACTAGCTGGCTGGGACAAAATCTCCTTTGGAATTGAATTCTCTCCATTAACCAATCAGTCACACCCCTCACTGTTTGTTGTTATCTGGGTATGCAGTTAGCATACCATACGCATTCCACTTTGCCTAGGGATAAATATGTTGACACAAACGTGGGACTGACTAGCTGGCTGGGACAGTCTGTTAGGTTCACAGGCCTTCCATGGTCATCCTATGAAGCTCAGTCATCCTACCAGTTCAAATCACCAACCGGGAGGTCATCTGCCCCACAAGGCATTGTAATCCATTTGGTCAATGGTCCTGCCTTCCAAGTTCTCAGCTGTCAGGAAGGGAAATAAACTGACATGTCTGGATTAATTCAGTGAGCACAGAGTGGGCTAGGTCCGGGCCTTCATTGTTTTTGCTCAATTTTCTGTCACCCTGCATGCATGATCTTCACAATTCCTCAAAGCAGCTGACAGTGGTTCATGGTTTGGTCTTTTATCCCAAGGACTTCATAGAAGGTAAACAATTTGCTTTCATGTGGTTCTAGTGATCCTTCTTGCCTATCAGTATTTAGCCTTGTCATAGACACAGGTATCAAATTGACAGTTGAGGGTTTGTGCTCTGGGCACATTTGTAGAGAATTAGTGGTTGAGTCTAGCTGATGGGGAAGGCCCAGCTCATGGTGGGTGGGATTAAGCCCTGAAATAAAATGCAGAGAGCTGGTTGAGAAAGTTGGCATCCTTGTGTGCACTTGGCCAGACATGCTGGTCTGGCAAGTAAGGATCATTCCTCTCTCAGCCGCTATATAGAGATGGTGTGGTCCATTCCCTCGGCCCTGGTGCTGGTGTGAGTTCTCCTATCAAGCTGGACAAAGAACTGTAACCAGGAAAATAAACCTCTTGTTCCCTTAAGCCATTCAATAGTGATTTATCAGCAACCATGCAGAGTAACTGCTACAATCCCATTCTCTAGATCTGAAATTCTTTGCTAATCCTCTGGCCTGGGTTAGATATCATCATCATATTATTATTTAGTTTCAAGGACTAGCTTGTGTGTGAAGATGGTGTGTAAATGCTGGTGGGAGGCTGTGTGTGGGGGGGGGAGCCAGTGCAGGAGCTAGACAGAGGCGCTTGTGTTAAAGAAGATGGCAAACTATTTACCTCCTGAGTCAGAAGCAGGGTTTAAACCAACTGTTTTTTTTCCCCTATAGAAAGCATGATTTGTGAAGGTGGCTTCTGATGTGGGGGGAGGGACCGTTGAGGGGAGAAGATGCTGTCCTCAGCGGCCTACCCACTGATATGTAAACCACACTCCAGCCGGTGCTATGCCTCCAAAGGCAAGTCAGGTGAAACCTGGTGGCCATTCCTAAAAACAAAAGACAATAGGAGGGAGACTGGCAGGGAAGAAAAAAGGGGTGTAGTGAGAGGGGAGAGACGATGGGAACTGGGGATTAAGTCAGGAAACTATTATAAATTCACTGTCTTCATGTATGACCCAAGGAAAGAACAATTAAAGAAGAGAAAGCATGACTTCTGAGGATTTCCACCCCCTCCAAGAAATGACTTCTTTTTCTCCTTGTCATTCACTGTCTGTGGCAGCGCGCCGCCCCTTGCTCCCATTCGCTGCTTCTCTTGGAAGGTAACTGGCAGGTGCCATCTTTTTCAGCCCATGGCCGGTGTTTGGGGAGCTCCTTCCCTCTGGAAGTGCAGAAAAGCATCGGATGTCCAAGGGAAGAATCCGCCTCGCCAGCTGTGTCTTCTAAAGGTAGGACTGATGCATGCTGGGTGATGTGGCCACGTCCTCATGCACTGTATCGCATTCTGATTTGTGTGTGTGTGTGTTTATATCTGTCTGGTCTTCTGTTCCTTGAACCCCTGGTCCCCAGGGTATGTGCTTGATTCATCTTTGCTTTCTTAATAGCTCCAGTTTAAGGGGCTCTCCATGAACACAGCGTCAGAAGTGAATGCGTAGGGGGCAAGTCCTTTATGTGCGGAGTGTTTACTTCGAGGAATACTTGTCTCTGGATCCGTCAACTCATGAACTTGGCTGGACTCAAAGGATAGAAGCTATTCTCTCTTATGAACCTCAATCCTGTCTTTGGAACTTTGGCTTTTGCTGGGAAACACATCTTCTCTTGCGCATGCAGCTTTTCCAAGTATTCAACTGAAGGCTTCAGGGCCGATGAAGGCAGAGATTGCTTTCCAACAGGAAGTTCTGGGCTCCTCCTCTGTTTGTTCCACCATCTTCCCTCCAGTGACCTGTTTCTAGCATGCCAACCACACAGGTCATTCTGGGACATGCTCAGATTCCATGCAGACACATTCTGAGTGGTCCTAAACATACTTTCTCGAACCCCTCATGTTATCATTAGATGAGTTACAGAGAGATCAAGGCCTTGACTGGTGTGTGTCACATCCATGATCCTGGCCTAGTTTAAGTCAAGCAGTCTAAGTAGTGTGACATTTTCTATTATATCTCTCTTCTTCCTGAGAAGAACCTTCATGCCCAGGGTGTGTCTGCGCCTACTTTATTCTGGATTGCCAGACCGGCTTGTCCACAAGCTGTCTGCTTCTGTCCTGCAAGCTTCGCTACACTTCGGGATACGCAGGGCCTAGTATGTGAAACTGACTCATCTTTGGCTCTGAGTTGATTTTTGAACCACGTGTCAGAGCAAGATTTTAAATCTCCCGTCCAGCACAAAGAGAGGTATGTTTGGAAATGTCCTCAAACACAGAGTGTGTCGACTCGCTAGCCCCCCTCAGCTCTGCCCCCTTTCAACTCACTAGCCCCCCTCAGTCCGATTCCTTTCTCTTCATTGCACCTTCCAGTGCTTCCCGCACAAGATGTCTAGGCGCTATGCCATCTTTGTTTGTCAACTATGATTTGGGGGATTCAGTATGATAATTTGGGGGTATATGTACTAAGAAATACTATATAGAATGCAGAATCTTGTATCCCGGCTTTAATCGCATTGATTCCACTCATGAAAACCTTCACGGAGGAGAGTGTTATGTGATCACGTAAACTTTTGTGAATTCCCCAATAATGATAGAACTATTCAGAGCATTGGTGATGAAGGAGCAGATGTGGAGGTGCGAGACAGGCGTAATGGAAGCCATTCTGCTGGTGATGTCAACCAGGAACAATTTGCAGACATAATTACAAAAAAAATTATCAGAGACTTCCTTGTCAAGTATTTTGTGTGTTTATAGAGCTGCTGGTGACTCATTTGAGAAGTCTGGGAAGTTATTTGATTTGGAATCAGGATTTTATTATAGTTTAGCTGTTATGTAATAGTTTACTCAGACTGAATGTGGAGGGATTCTTCCGTGTCAACACAACTTGTGTGTGTGCAGTGAAATTTCCTTGTATCTCAGCAATCCATATCTGAATGTTTTCCTGTAGTTTCATGCTTGAAGTACACTCTGAGTTTATAGCTGCGTGTAAGAGAAGCCGTGAGCTGGGTTGGCAGGTGACCATGAGCCCTGATTGTGTAGTGCGTGGAACAGAGTTGCTTGGAATTGCGAGGCTGGCAATAGCATATGGCCTTGCTCCACACTCCGTGTATGATTTTCTGCTGTATCCACACATGCTTCTCAGTCCAGGAAGTCAGGACCCCCCTTGACTTTGCTGTGGTCCACCCCATGGCTGTAGAGCTTCCCCACATATCCCGCATTCCGATGCTTCAGTGAATTCATTTTGGGTACACCCGTTTTGACGTTGGCTGGGAAACTATTGTTTGATCAACACCTCTAGTTGCTAGCTGGACGCGTTTCTTTTGGAGTTTCCAAAACACTAATAGCAACCAGATAGACGTGGATGTGTGTGTATGTGTGCGTTGCTGTCTCCAGAAAAAAAAAAAAAAATCCCTGCAAGAAACAGCCTGAGAACTACGGAGCTCTCCAAGAAAGTTTGGACATTAACCTGCTCTGAAGGGGGTCCCCAGGGGACGGAGGAAGTGGGACATGTGGGGGCGGGGTATGTCCAGCTCTAGTCCTGGGTTTTCAGCTCTCTGGCTGCTTTGCAGCAGCCTGAGTGGACTTTCCTTTCTGTGAGTCTCTTGTCTGTTGACTCCTGGCTGCCGAATGGAAGTGCAAGGCCCCGGACTTCCCCTAAATAATCGCCTGTGTGGGTTTCAATGCAGATATAGAGCGCTCATGTGCACTTCCGCACATAGATTTTGTCGCTTGTGATCTGGTTGGAGATTCCCTTTGGTCTATGTGCTTATCTGCTAACATGGAGACCAGCAAAGGAATACAGAATTTGAGACAGCAGAGAACACCTCGTGGATTTGCATCTTAGGTGTTTGGAGGTTGATAACATAGTTTGGAGGATAGCTCGAGAATTCGTCAATGCGAGTAAACAGAGATGCCTCTTTTCTGTAGTGAGGAATACCACGGAGTAATTTACGATCCAGAAAAGTCACGGTACAAAGGCAATACTTCCTCTTGGCTGGTTTTTTAGTTGCCAATAAACAAAGCTTCTATTTTAATTCTTGAAGTGCTCATTGTCACGCAAGATGGTCCCCAAGGGAGGAATTCTGCTTCCTTTTGGCATCCTTTGGAAATTCTCTGAATCTCCCAGTCACCTGGTATGGTGAGACTGGGGAAGAACCAGTGTCCAACGGAGCTTGTGACCCTGGGGCGAGGAGTATGTAAAGTGAGCCAAGAGGGGGAAAGAGAGAGAGAGAGAGAGAGAGAGAGAGAGAGAGAGAGATTGAGAGAGAGAGAGAGAGAGAGAGAGAGAAGTTCAGCCAAGAGCCCCAGAACACCCATTGAGCTGGTGTGGTGGTGCCCACCTGTAATTTTAGCTCTCTGGAGACTGGGGGGGGGAAGAGTGTGTATTCCAGGCAGCCTGAGCTACACAGCTAGACTCTGCCTCAAAATCCCAAAGTGCTGTGGAAACAGCCAGGGAGATTCCCACTGTTGATCATGTGCGGGAAGGACACTCTGGCTGCTTGGGGCTTTCTTAGTCCTTGGGTGTTGCCTCCACACCCCCAGGAACCCAAGAGAAATAATTAGCTTCCGTTTCCCTGTGATTTTTGTTAAGAGGGTGGACAAAAGAAAACTTATAAAACGGCAGCTGCCTCTGCCGGGTTTTTGCTACGTGGAAAGCGTGTGGATAGATGCTGAAGCCACTCAGCTGGGGGATCCTCTAAAAGACTTGCTCATTGGCGTTCAGTTGCCCTTTGAGTTCAATCAGCATGTCATAATCAGAAAGTATTGCAGTTCATGCCAGAGCTTGGAAGGCTGAGGCAGAAGGTTGCTGTGAGTTCAAGGCCTGCATAGAAATAATGTCTCAAGAAAATAAATACATAAAAAGAAAGAAAGGAAGGAAGGAAAGATTGAAGGAAGGAAGAGAGAGAGAGAGGAGACCAGCCTGCACCCTAATTTCCTAACCTGCTAGCCACCAGGGCCCCTCAAGCCTGCTTCAACACTTCCTTATATAAGCCTGCAGCCGGGCAGAGCACCTGAGTCAAAGCCACCTAACGACAAAGCCATGAGTGTTTCTTGCAAATTTATCAGTTCTTGTAATGTACCATTTTGCCCAGCATTGGTTGTGTACGCTCAGATGGCCCTAGCTGGCATTGTGCATCTGAGCCCAGGAAATGCAGAAGTCCAAAGCCCAGAGTACAATGTCTACTTCATGCATATTAATTTCCTCACAACTAAAAAGTCAAAAAGGCAAGGCGGCTCATGGGTATAAGTGTCTGTGCACAAGCCTGGCGACCTCAGTTCGATCCCAGAGCCCACATAGAAGAAAGAGAGAATTAATTCCTGAAAGGTATCTGACCTCCACCTATGCGTGTGGCAAGCTCACTTTCTCTCTTTCGCTTAGGAAAATCAGGTGTCTGACCATTGCCAGATTGGCACCCACGTCTTAAGGGTCTTTTTCAGAGGTGAATATGCCAGAGCCTTTTCTACCCTTGGGCCTTTTATCCTCATTGCTGATCCTGGCTGACTTGCCGTTACCTTTCATGGACCCTCCTTGAGAAACGTTGCTTCTTGCTAGGTATAATAACCTCCCATTATATTTTGTAAAAATTATGGAAAATAAAGACGAGCTGACATCTGGACAAACACCAACTATAATGTCAACCTCCCTAATGAGCATAGCTGAATGTTTTCTTTTCGCTCTTTCTTCCCGTGCACAGTTTAGTTTCACATGTGCATACATAGATATATATCTGACTCAAAAGTTTTAAGACTGAACTTCATTAAAAAGGCATTTTCTTATGTTATGAAGAACCCCTGGCAAGAGTATTTTAACAGGTGGGAACTTTCCCGCTTATGACTATCATCTATCCGTACAGTGATTTTCATAATATGGGGACGTGTGTGTTTGTGTGTGAGCGTATGTGAGTGTGTGTGTGTGTGTGTGTGTGTGTGTGCCTGGCATACACATGGCGGTCAGAGGCAGCCCTAGGTATGGTTGGTCCTCAGGTGCTATCTACCATATACTCCAGATAGCCCCCCCATTGTACCGTTGCTGTCCGGACCAGACTTAGCTGGACCACGAGTGCGTAAGGATCTGCCAGTTTCCACCTCCCGCCTCATGGTCATCAGGATCACCACACCCAACTTTCTACGTGGATTCTGGAGATATGATCTCAGATCCTAATGTCTGCGTGGTGGATGGTTTATTGACAGAAACATCTCCGGGTACCACAGTGATTTTGTTTGAATCTGTGTATGTAATTTAAATAGCTTATAAGTAGTTTTTTTTTTTCCACCTAAAAGTTCTCTCAATACTCTCTTGTCACATCTCTTCTTTCGAGTGTGTGTTTTTCACCTGCGAATAAGTGTACCTGTGTGTCTAGGCGTGTGTATAAGAGCATTTGGGAATGTGTGCCCGTGGAGACCTAAGGGTGACATCAGGAATCATCCTGGATTTCTCTCTCCTACCTTATTGCTTTGCTCTGGGGTCTCCCAGGCTCCACCTTCCATGGCTGGAATTATAGACCACTGCCATATCTTGCCATAATTCCCCGGCCTTTTTTTTTTTTTTAGTACCTAGGATCTGAGAATGGCCTTTTTTTTTACTATCTAAGATCTGAGAATTTGAACTCAGGTTCCTTTGCTCATGGACAAAGGCTTTAATCACTAAACAACCCCCCATGACCTCTTTCCTCTGTGTCCTGACCCACTATCCTCATCGTGACTGTCACTAAGCTTCGTGCTTCCTCCTGATGCCCACTAAAATCCTAAGGCTGGCATGCAGCAAGCTGTGCCCTCTTCTCAGCATGAGTTTTAAGCCACACGTCTCTGATGCCTCCTGTATGTGAAGCTCCAGCCACACTCAAGGCTGCGGAAAAGCCATTGGATGCCACAGTCAACCCAGCTGTGGATACTGAGCCATCTGACTGCTTGGCCTGTGTGGGCCCTGCCGTGGCCTGTGTGAGCCCTGCCGTGGCCTGTGCGGGCCCTGCTTGGCCTGTGTGAGCCCTGCCGTGGCCTGTGTGGGCCCTGCCGTGGCCTGTGTGGGCCCTGCTTGGCCTGTGTGGGCCCTGCTTGGCCGTGTGCGGCCCTGCCGTGGCCTGTGCGGGCCCTGCTTGGCCTGTGCGGGCCCTGCTTGGCCTGTGCGGGCCCTGCCGTGGCCTGTGCGGGCCCTGCCGTGGCCTGTGTGGGCCCTGCTTGGCCTGTGTGAGCCCTGCTGTGGCCTGTGTGAGCCCTGCGTGGCCTGTGTGGGCCCTGCTTGGCCTGTGTGAGCCCTGCCGTGGCCCGGTGGCTGCTGGCGCTGTCTTTTCGAGGCTCTTCCTGGACAGGCTCTGCGATGGCTGCGCTTGCTCGTGTTCTCTTGCGTCTTTGTGCTTCTGGGGAGGGAGACGTTGGGCCCGCTGGGCTCCAAGTATCCTCAGGACAGTGAGTGGGACTCTCAGGGCGATGGTTCAAGGAAGGGTAAAGTGCTTGCCGTGCAAGCAGGAAGACTTGCGTCCAGACGCTCCACCCACACAGGAAGCCGGCCGTGGCATTGAGAACAGTCCCCGGGGAGGTGGGGACAGAAGCCACTCTGGGGCTGCTGCTCAGTCAGCCTCGCCACATGGGTTAGTGAGAGACACCGCCTCAAAGACAAGGTGAGGAGTGAAAGAGGATGAGACCCACTGTCAACCTCTGGCCACCACACACCCAGACGCACAACGACACACACACATACACACAAAGACATACACACAGACACACATATACAAAGACATAACATACACACAAACACAAATATACACACACACACAAAGATATAACATACAAATAAACACACACAAAGACATAACATACAAACACAAATATATACACACACACAAAGACACACACACTGAAAACATAACATACAAACAACACAAATATACACACACACAAAGGCATAACATAGAAACAAACACAAATATACACACACACAGACACACACACAAAGACATAAATTACACAAGAACACAAACATACACACACACAAAGACACATAAAGATATACACAAAAACACAAACATATACACACGCAAAGACACAGACACACAAAGACACACAAACACACACACAGACACACACAAAGACATAACATACACACAAACACAAACATACACACACGCAGATACACACATACAAACACATATACACACACACAAAGACATAACATACACACATTCAGATACACACATACAGGCACACACACAAAGACATAACATACACACAAACACAAACATACACAACATGCAAAGAAACACAAACACACACACACATGTGCCTATTTACATACACATGTACATGCACACACGTGTAGACATTCCAACTCACAAAATAAAAGACGAATAAATCAGAAACAAACAGACAAAAGACACCCAGTGGACTGCATTCAACTTCCACACACCCGTCACCTTTGCTGGTGGAAGGAAGACCGTGTGATGTGCTCATCTTTGTCCTCTGTACTGTCTACATGCACATGTAAGTGCGTAACTACCAACTGATCGTGTGCATGTCCCGCGGGATCCCTGAGCCAGAATGGGAGTCTGTTGTTATATGAGCTGAAGTTATAAATGACAAGGCTTTGGCTCCTTGGGTGTCTAATGTGCTATAAAGGATTTCTGGAACATTGGGTTATTTTCTGTGACATATTATGCTGACTTCATGTCAGGAGTGCCTGGCCCTTCGCAGTCTCACATGTGCCCACTTAGTTTTATTGGCAAAGAAGGAGGACTGAGGAGACACGGAAGGTGAATGCCAGTCATTCCCATTAGGTTGGGAGGGGTGCTTGGGGGGGGTCAAGAGCATGGGGTTCACGTCGTGCAATTTGTGCTGGCTTCTGTTTTTCTCAGGACACTCTTTATTTGATTTTTTTTAATTATCAAAAGGAATAGATTACAAGAAAAACTTTTCTAGCCAGATTGCTGTTCTTGCCCGAGTCTCCCTAAGGGAGACTGTAACCATGCTGGGGAAACGGCCCTTGTTGTCCATTCTGTGGGACTCTCCTGGAGGCTCGGCTTCCAGGTGGGCGAGCAGAGAGCCCATGTGGATGGAGGGAGGGCCCGGATTCTTCAGGACGCTTCAAGTGTCAGATTCCATCACCTCTGTCCTGATTCCTCCAATGACAACACAGCCAGAGTTTCCCTCCTTCTGGGCAGGACATTGCTGACATAGTTAGTGATTATGGTCACTGGAGTTACAAAGGAATGTACAGCCACCGGGTCCTACTGACCTTGTCTATGCAGGAAAACTGAAGCTTACGAAGGTCTTGGGTGTTTTTTTTTTTCATTATTTCCTTTTTCTTCCTTCTTTCCCTCCCTCTCCTCACTTTCTTCATCCATTCCTCCTTTCCTCCTGCCTGCTTTTTCTCTCTTTCCTCTCTTTTCTTTCTTTCTCTCTTTCTCTTTCTCTCTTTCTCTTTCCCTTCCTTCCTTCCTTCCTTCCTTCCTTCCTTCCTTCCTTCCTTCCTTCCTTCCTTCCTTCCTTTCTCTTTCTTTCTTCCTCCTTTCTTCCTTTCCCCTCTCTTTCTGTCTCTCTCTGTCTCTCTCTCCCTCTCCTGCTCTCTCTTCTATCCATTATATTGCACAAGCTTGCTTTGAACTCAGGATCCTCCACCTTCTGCCTCCTGAGTGTTGGGATTACAGGTATATGTGACCATGATCACCAAAGTCATGAATTTCTGGTCCCAGTAGCACAGAGCAGGGACAGGAGTTTCTCTGAGGTTTTATGAGGCTGTCATCACCTGGGTTAAATGCCGAGGAAAACGAAAGCATCAAAGGCCTGGTTCTGCTGATGGGGTGTGTCTTTGCTGTCCCCATGGCCTGAGTCAGAATTTGCTCGTTAGCATGAAAGGGATCATCTAAGAAACATATGCCGAGTTCAGACCCTGACTTGAACTGGATGCTTCAAAGGTAAGTTCCAGTTATCTAGGAGGGGGTGATGGGGAGGTGACCCCCAAGCTTTGCCAGAGCCTCAGGCCCCAAGCTCACAGATGTTGGCTCCTTCTTTCATTTGATAGCTCCACAACTCAGGGCTCTGTCTCTCGTGTTCGTGAATGGATCAGTGGTCTGATAACGGGGAGAGAAAGGAGAGGGAGCCACTGCTGCAGTCAGCCTGCATGGTTGCTGATAAATGACCATCAAACAGCTTAAGGGACAAGGGGTTTATTTTCTTATGACAGTCTGGCTACAGTTCTAAGTCCAGCTTGACAGGAGCGCTCGCACCAACACCAGGGCTGAGGGAACTGGCCACACCATCTCTACGTAATGGCTGAGGGAGGGATGCTCCTTACTTGCCAGACCAACATGTCTGGCCAAGTGTACACAAGGATGCCAACTCTCTCAGCCAGCTGTCTGTATTTTATTCCAGGGCCCAATCCCTCCCACCCACCATGGGCTGGGCCTTCCCCATCAGCTAGACAATGTCCTGCAGGTTTGCTCTGGGCCTAACACAACCATTAATTCTCTGCAAATGTGCCCAGAGTTCAAACCCTCAACTGTCAAGTTGACACCTGTGCCTACCTGTGACAGCCGCATATTCAGATTGCTTCTGATATTAAAACTTGAACATTTGCACTTCAGTTCCTTGGACATGAATATGAGCACTCAGCACAGTGGAATGGCAGCTACGACACAAGAGGGCAAATGTGATCGCTCCAGGCCTCGTGGTCGTGCGCTTGCTCATTCATTCGTCCGTGCATTCATTCCCTATGGGAGTGTTGTTTGGAAGCCAGCATGACAAGGTTACTGCCTTTAAGGAGCTTGGGAATCTGCTTCCCACACACTCAACTCGCCTGCCCCCTTTCTACTTAAATTTGCATGTTTCATTCCTAAAATACAATGAGAAAATACTGAATGAAAAAAAAAAACATTCTAAAGATGTTTGACCTTACGTTTTAATGTCTTTTTTTTAAAGATCTGTTTACAGATTCTGTCTGTGTCATTTGTGATTTTTGTCCCGGGACCTGGGCCCTTGGGAATGATCGGAGAACCTTCTCTAAACAAGATAGCGTTCTTCCAGAGCCATGCGCGTGAGTGGGGGCTGCTCTGCCCGCAGGCCTGTGTCAGCAGCCCTGTGGGAATCCTCACAGGGCGGGGCTGGGGAGGGTGCTGGGCGTCTCCTGGTCTCCCAGTCAGTCCTTACATAGGTCCCCATTACCCTTGGGTCACTGAGGCGAACCAGCCACAATGGCTAGGGTATGTGCTGTCCTTTGGAGTGTGGTCTAGCAGGTCTCAACACGCTCCCTGGAAGCAGCCTCAAGAACACACAAAATCTCAACGGACTCAGCTTCTGTTCTAGCTAGAATCAACCAGCAATCTGAAAATTGGTGACTTAAATTTAGAATACCCATATTCTAAATTGGATGATTTTTTTCGTCTAATTCTACCGTGTGTATTCTTGTGCAGGTGAACATGTGTGTGTGCATGCATGTGGGTGTCTGCCTCAGTTGATCTTTGTGTCACTAAACCAGCTGGGCTGGCTAGCCAGTGAGCCCCAGGGGTCCTCCTGTCTCTGCTTCCCCAGTACTGTGATGACAGGCCCATTTCTACGTGGTTTCTAGGATCCATCTTGGCCTCATGCTTGTGTGGAAAGCACTCTACTGACTGAGTTATCTCCTCAGCCCCTCTAATTCCATTTTCTTCTGTTGAAAAGCAAAGATCCACAGAGTGACTCTGTGTGAAAGTTCAGCTTATGTGTTATGGGAACAGGAAAGACAATCAGAACACTTTGGAACTGCATAGAACATCAGAACAGATACGGACAAACAACGCTGTTGTGTTGGTGGAAGGATCAGCCTGTGGAGCTCTCTAGTCCGTTACTTAAATTACACTGATGTGCTCTGAACAGGTGAAGACCAACATTACAAATAACACCTAAGTCATATTTCATGTTTTGATGCAAGAGAACATCAACTTTAAACACCAGAGTATTTATTCATTGCCTTTATCAATTTTCCCTTTCTGTTAGACTGTTTCTTCTAAGATTCAAGCACAGTTTAAACATTTCTACTCAGAAAATGCAAGTACTGCTCCTCCCTAATTGGAACACCTGTGGTCCCATATACCAAGGCCTAGGGAGCATAGCAGAAGAGGGGGCAGAAAGAATGTCAGAGTCAGAGGATAGGGAAGAAGGCACTCACAGCATCCTTTGGACATGACGGGCTCCTGCACTTGTGAACTCACAGCAGCTTTATTTCCCTGTATAAGTTCTGCATGCGCTGTCACCTCATCCCTGAAAGGAGATTAGTACTGGCTGGGAAAAAGCAAACCGTTTCTTCAGTGGTGAATTCACTGGTATGTTACCCATCCTCCAGCATGCTCAGGTGTGCACAGGCACACACACACATGCACACACGTGCACATGAACGCACACATGCACATATGCATGTACACACGTGTACATACACACATGCATGCACACACAAGAGTCACATGCACATGTAGACATGCACACACATGCAGATGCACACGAGATTAGAAGGAAAACTGGGAAGAGCAAGATTTTCAATGGGAGAGATAGAATTGAATAACATGGGGTGAGTATGACTGAAATTCATTGCATTCATGTAGGAAATAAAAGAATAAAAAGACATTTAATATATCAAAACACCAAACAAAAAGCTTCTTTGATTCAGTGTCATTTCTCTCTGCTCTGCTCATTGATCTAATTCCTAACTGACATTTTTTTCTCATACCCACTTGCTTTGCTCGCTTGCTCTGGAGTCTCCTCTGCTGGACTTTCTTCTGGAGATGCTCTTGGTAAAGTCAGCAAGAACACGGCTTGCCACAAGCTCAGTAGGTGCCTCCTTGGTCTCATCGCGTGAGATCAGCTCTATAATTTTCTCCCCTCCCTTCAGAAACACTGCCTTTACCTTTCTGCATTTTTGCTGTTCCTCAATTCTCAGTTCTGAAGTATTTGGGGTCTTTGGGGTTCTGTCTCCCTTTGTATGGCATGAGCTCTTGGGGGTTCCCATGCAATTCCCAAGTTTCATTGATTCCTACACAGCCCTCCCTAACAGAGACCTCTCCTGGCTGCCCTCCGCAGTAGCAAGTCTGCAGTAGCAAGCTCTGTCCTTTGTCCCTGACTCTTGCTCTGCCCTTCGTAGTGTTGTGGGATTTCTGTGTTCTGGGGCCAAAGATAAAAGCCAGATCACAATGAGAAGTTACAGCAGTGATTTTATTGAAAATGAGAGAAAATGGAAGAAACTCTTGGATGCTGAGTCCAAGGGAGGCAAAGAGGAGTCGTAGCCTTAAGGTGGGAGCCTTAGAGCAGAGGAGAGCGCTTAAGGTCAGAGAGAACAGGCAGAGCGGAGAGCTGCCACAGGCACGTGGCTAGGAGAGGACGGAGGCCCCAGTGGGGATAGGAGGAAGAAGGGAGACGCGGCGGGTGGAGTCATGATCTTCTAGAACGTGGAGCTGCTGAGGAGCGGTCCAAGAGTTACGAGGGAAGTCAGGCGAAGACGAGAGGGGTGGTGGGCAGGGTCCCACAGGACCAGACGTTCCTAACTTCACTAGTTGTCCAATAGCAACGGAATGATTTGCATTCACAGTGCAGCATTCCCGGGGGTCCCTAGCAACGAGTATCCTAGCGCTTCCTGCCTGTCACTTCCTCTAGAAGGACTCCAAGGGGTGTGGCAAGCACTTGGGATTTTGATGCTGCTTTCAGGCCTCATAAAAGCACCTGGCGTGGCAAATAGGCTCAATCTTCATTTGCAGAATACACGAGCGAATATGTATAAATAGGAACGAGAAGAGGCCAGTAAGCAAGGTACCTCTCATGCTGGGTAAAATCTAAGAAAAGGAACTTTACTTGCCCTGACCGTTCAGTCAAGGGTAGGGGCAGACCTGCCATGGCCACATCTGTCTGTGCATCCGTCTGTGCATCTGTCTATGCATCTGTCAATGCATCTGTCAATGCATCTGTCTATGCATCTGTCAATGCATCTGTCAATGCATCTGTCAATGCATCTGTGTATGCATCTGTCTATGCATCTGTCTATGCATCTGGCTATGCATCTGGCTATGCATCTGGCTATGCATCTGTCAATGCATCTGTCAATGCATCTGTCTATGCATCTGTCTATGCATCTGGCTATGCATCTGGCTATGCATCTGTCTATGCATCTGTCAATGCATCTGTCAGTGCATCTGTCAATGCATCTGTGTATGCATCCATCTATGCATCTGTCTATGCATCTGTCAATGCATCTGTCTATGCATCTGTGTATGCATCCATCTATGCATCCGTCTATGCATCTGTCAATGCATCTGTCAATGCATCTGTCTATGCATCTGTCTATGCATCTGGCTATGCATCTGTCTATGCATCTGGCTATGCATCTGTCTATGCATCTGTCTATGCATCTGTCTATGCATCTGTCTATGCACCTGTCAATGCATCTGTCAATGCATCTGTCTATGCACCTGTCAATGCATCTGTCTATGCACCTGTCAATGCATCGGTCTATGCATCTGTCTATGCACCTGTCTATGCACCTGTCTATGCACCTGTCAATGCATCTGTCTATGCATCTGTCAATGCATCTGTCTATGCACCTGTCTATGCATCTATCAATGCATCTGTCTATGCATCTGGCTATGCATCTGGCTATGCATCTGTCTATGCATCTGTGTATGCATCTGTCTATGCATCTGTCTATGCACCTGTCTATGCATCTATCAATGCATCTGTCTATGCATCTGTCAATGCATCTGTCAATGCATCTGTGTATGCATCTGTCTATGCATCTGTCTATGCATCTGGCTATGCATCTGTCTATGCATCTGGCTATGCATCTGTCTATGCATCTGTCTATGCATCTGTCTATGCATCTGTCTATGCACCTGTCAATGCATCTGTCAATGCATCTGTCTATGCACCTGTCAATGCATCTGTCTATGCACCTGTCAATGCATCGGTCTATGCATCTGTCTATGCATCTGTCTATGCACCTGTCTATGCACCTGTCAATGCATCTGTCTATGCATCTGTCAATGCATCTGTCTATGCACCTGTCTATGCATCTATCAATGCATCTGTCTATGCATCTGGCTATGCATCTGGCTATGCATCTGTCTATGCATCTGTGTATGCATCTGTCTATGCATCTGTCTATGCACCTGTCTATGCATCTATCAATGCATCTGTCTATGCATCTGTCAATGCATCTGTCTATGCATCTATCTATCTAGCAACCCTCTCTTTCTCAGAGGGTGCTTGTCTGCTGTAGTGTCCCAGTGTCACCATAGAGACAGACACACAGAGATGGCATGCAACCATGCCAAAGCCTTCCAGAGGAAGATGTGGTGGCCCTTGGTTTAGCATGTACCTCAGCGAGTAGCTTGAAGGCCAAGATACCTTAAGTCCAAATGCCCTTTGTCTCGCCGTGGCCATGGTTGAATCTGTGCTTATTTCAATGAGCATTTAGAGTTTTCCTCTCACTGATTCTGCCTGGGCTTTCCATATGGAGAAAAAAAAAAAAGACTACGTTTGTTAAGAATCTGTCCTCTTTCATAGCAGCCCAACATGATCATCAGTGAGGAAGCCTGGAACATGCAGAACTGAGGTACCACCAGTTGCAATTGCCAGTCTTCCCTGTCATTGGTTCATGCCTCCCTTCTGTCCACGTCAGCTCTGAGTCTGCGCTGAGTGCCACAATCCCACCTCCTTTCC
Source organism: Typhlomys cinereus (assembly GCA_023101885.1). Classification (NCBI taxonomy): domain Eukaryota; kingdom Metazoa; phylum Chordata; class Mammalia; order Rodentia; family Platacanthomyidae; genus Typhlomys; species Typhlomys cinereus. Next base: position 4,996,936 of record JALPQD010000093.1, on the reverse strand, counting down.
TTGGTTTAGGCACGCTTTACTAATGCCTCGCCCCCACACACCACTGCCGATGCTTGGGCATGCCTAGCGCCACTAGCTGACTCTGGCACAGGGTAAAAGTTTCCTGAATGGTAAGTTGAGAAAAGTCCTCCACCTGTTCCCTTTGCTATTCTTCTGTCTGGCACCCTGGGGGTCTCCTTGCCAGGCAGAACAGGGGCCACTCTGTGTTAGCTGCCAACCTCAGACCCCTGATTAGAATAACGCCTGGCAGTTTGCAGCTCTCCAGTCTCCTTTCCCATCCTTGAAGGGACCCGGGGTTGGCTGCTTCTGGAGGTCGGGCAGCATGAGTTGGACTGGTTCACTATTAAAACCAGTGAGCCATCTTCCAGAGAAACAAAAGGCCGGGCGGTCATTGCGGCCCCCTCGACCTGATGAGCAAGAGGAGTGTGATGAACATTTTCATTTTCAACAAATTATTTCCAAATGAACCACATCAATGGGTCAGTGTGGTCAGTTATCTGGCCAAAGTGGATTATTTAGGGGGGAAGCAGGGGGCCTATTAGGCAGGACTTGAGGTTCAGACCCGTCAGAACTCTGGTCTGTTCAGAATCTTTAAACTTGTCTTTAGATCAAGCAATAGCTTCTTTGGTCTTTCTCCTCCTCCTCCTCCTCTTCCTTCTCCTCTTCTTCCTCTTCTTTTTCTTTGTCATCCTCCTCTTCTCCTTTTCTTCCCTTTCCTCCTTACCTTTTTCTTCCTCCTCTTTGTAGCCCTGATTGACTTGGTCCTTGTTGCGTAGCGTAGGGTGCATGGATGAGGGTGGCCTTACCCTTCAGCTATCCTCCTGCCTCCGCCTTCCGAGCTCTAGGGTCGCAAGCACACAGACATACTCAACTGCTCTTCCATTCTTCTTACATGACTTTGTGATGCCGTAGTGTGTGGTGAGTGGGAGGATGAGGAGCCACAACTTTCCTGGAGTTCCTGTCGCTCACCTCAGATGGACAGAGTGTTGCAGCAATGGTTCCTGAACAAAATGCTTCTCAGTGGGGAGACACAATGCACGTGTGTGTGTGTGTGTGTGTGTGTGTGTGTGTGTGTGTGTGTGTAGTAGTATATAATTTGTCAACTGAAACCACTTCTTGCCTGAAAAATCCCAGCATCAGAGTATTTAACAAAATACTTGAAAGTAAGCCAGACCTGCAATGGCAGCACCAGGGAGGCAGAAGAGATAGGGTTGTCACAAGGTCAAGGGTATCCTGGGTTGCACAGTGTGGCGGTTTGAGTGCTGAGAGTTGTCCCCACAGCGGGAGCATTTGAGTCCTGAGCTGTTGTTAAAGTTTGGGAAGGTGTGGCACCTTTAGGACGTGGACCTTTTTAGAGGAAGGCAGGTCACAGGGGGTGGGCCTTGAGGTCTGGTAGCCCCTCTCCGCTTCCTCTGAATTTGCTCTCTCTCTGCCTTCACAATGACAGGGGCGACCCTCCAATCATGGCTTCTGCTGTGGGACTCCTGCTATAATGGACTATGTCCCCTGTGGAGCTGCAAGCTAAATGTCTCACAGCAGCAAAAAGAGCAGCTGGAACACAGAGTTAGACCCTCTCTCAAAAGACCAAAAGGGCAAGGGAGGAATACTTCAAAATAATATCTTTCTCATCTGGGACTTACGCTTTGGTAAGTAAGCAGAATCGAATAATGAAAATGAAACATAAGTAAGTTAGTAATATTTCAAGGGGCGAAAAGAAGTCAAATGAGGGGCAACATGGTATATGAATTTGGGGGAGACATTAAACCACAACAAACCCATGGAGTTTGGAATAAAAGAGCACTCAAGTGAAATAGTGTCTTGATTGTTCAGTGAGCCCCACAGACCCTGACTGAAAAGTTAAAGAGGTATTAGAAAAGAACATCCCATATTTTCCTTTTCCTTTTCTTTAACATCTTTTAAAACAATTTGAGAAGCTGGGGAAATGCGCCAGTGGTTAAAGCTTTTGTGTTCTAAGCAAAAGGACCTGAATTTGGATCCCAAATGCCACGTTAAAATGCCTGGCGAATGAGGCAGTGTCCTGTCATTCTAACCCTGGAGGGTAGAGTCTGGGCAACCCCAGAGCAAAGCAATAAAGTGGTAAAGCAATTCTGATGGTTCCCGACGTTACCCTTGGGCTTCCACTCAAGTGCCCTCTTGTGCACACTTACACACACACCACACACACACACACACACACACACACACACACACACACACGGACAATTTGATAGCATCTTGTCAGAACAGAATGCAAGGAAGGAAACAAACTGCTTTTTGAGGTACTTGGAAGACCTGGCAGTTGTACAAACGTCCTTCTCATCCATGCCTATTTAAAAGGAAAAGAGCGAGCAGGGATGATCTCATGCAGTCTTTGAAGAACTGCTACTCAGTAAGGAAGAAGTCCTGGGCAGGGTGAGTCAACAGTAGGATGACTTATGCCCAGAGCATGCAGGCAGCCGAGTCCATGCCGGCTCTCTGGTCGCCCCGGGAGACCTGGGTCCTTGAAGGTAGCTGAGGACTAAGGTTGCCGAGGGACTGATGATGAGCTTGTATGTGCTGCTCCATCCTGTCTTCTTTTTTTGTAAACTTCTATTTATTTATTTGTGTGTGTGTGTGTGTGTGTGTGTGTGTGTGTGTGTGTGTATCAGAAGGCACTGTGTGCTCCTATGGAGGACCAAGGACTTCGGGAATCATCCTGGATGGCTTCTACCTCCTTCCTGCTTTGCTCTGGGATTTCTCAGGCTCCACCCACCAGGGCCAGAAGTGCAGGCTGCTGCTCTTTCTGCCTGGTGTTTTTTACATGGGACCTGAGATCTGAACTCAGGACCTTCTGTTTTTGAGGCAGAGTCTTAACCCCTGCGCCTTCTCTCCGGCCCCACATCCCATCTTCTGAAGTGGACCTGTGGCTGTTAAATATTCCTTTTCATTCTCAGGATCCCAGAAGAACAGAAGGTGAGCATAGTCTTTAGCGCATCCTCAGTCTTGTGGAATACCAACACTTGATTTAGAGAAAGAAAATACAGATTTAGAAATCACACAATAACCTTGTCTTTATGTATGAACACACATACCTGCATGAAATAGCTCATAAACATATGGACGCATTAAATGGATCAAAATGTCTTTTGCCCAGGACATTCATGAACCTACAAGGAGTTACTTATGGTATAAATAAATTTTTCTTCTGTAAATTGTTTATTTTTACAGTATCACAGATGAATGAACCAGTAAGCTCTCATTGGTTAGTTAAAAATAGGACTTGTTGCGTAGTATAAAATAATAATAATAAAGATAAAATAAACAGTAATTAAATAATAAAACTTTTAAAATAAAAAAGTCAATAAACCATTAACTATTTTCCTTTCTATCCTTAAGCATTTGCACTTTTTTCTAAGTTTGGGAAAATCTGGTATCAAATACATTCGGCTGCATTCTTGCTTGATGACCCAACGGCAGTTGTGAGTCCTGGACATAGAAAGAGAAGTCCAGTATGCGAAGATAGAATGCAGAGAGACTGCCAATCTAGATTTTTCTCTGTACATAAAAAAAAGTTATAGTCCCCTTGAAACGGAATGAGCTATGTAGGCACTAAAACATTTGACCAATGGTCAAGACATCGTTTACTTTGATGTAGAGAATCACCCCTCTCACACACACAAATCTTATGGGAAAAGGCCAATCTTAGGATTTGATGACTAACCTAGCATCTGATTGACAGTTTGGGAGGTCTGCAGAGCCCCTCCTCCATCCGCATGTGCTCTGCCTACACACACGTGCCTCATGTGGAAACAGCCATGAATGAATGATAATATTGGAGCAGCAGCTAGTACTTACTCAGGTCATTGGACATAGAGCTGTCTTCCTACGGACAGGTGAGGCAAGTGAATGTAGAGGAAGAATCCTGGTTCTAGTGAAGAGATGAGTGAGAAAATGTGAGGGACACTTGCAAGCTGGACACAACAGAGGGTTAAAGATTTCTGAGGTCGCAGATGGGCCATAGTAGATCCCGGCAGGTACATTCTCTCAGGGAAGGAGAATTCTGGGCGAGATCAGAGGTTCAGGAGGTCGGGTTATCTGTTAGCTGAAGTTTCGATCTGAAGGCTGGGAAAGACATGGCCAGAAAGAAATGTTTAGGGCATGACATTCTTTCCATGTGAGGACACTGCATTCTTTCTGTTTGGTGACAAATGACTAAATCGAGAGCTCGGTGCCATTATGATCTCATCCCCTAAAAATGCACACCCCGGCTTCTGGTCCAGAGCATCTCAGGAAAGAGTTAAAAAGGAGCCTGGCCTCTTTTCTTTTCTGGAGAACGGGAGGGACAGGGACTCGCGTCTGCTCCCTTCCGGGACGACTGCTCCTTCTCTCTGTGGCTTTCGCTTTCTGCTTTGCATGGGTAAGCTCAGCTCTCCCAGGGGCTTCAAGAGCATTCCCAGGAACATAAATCCCCCTGATAGACATCTTTTAAAAACTTTCCGTTTGAAGGACGGAGCAGGAGCCAGTGTGTGGGTGTGCCTGGGCCATCGTGGTCCTCGGTAGGAAGCGTTTGATGAGGAGCCGGCTGAACAAAGTTTCCAATAACAAACGGTGACATTTACACAAATATTTGTGGTCAGATTTCCACTTCTTCTTATAGGAAACGGGCAGGGGTTTAAAATGCTTTAGCGGTGTGATCAGGGGACAGTAGTGGGAAAGAATGTTCCCCGGCCACTCGACTTTCAAGCAAAATAAGGAAGGAAGATGGGCAAGAACAGGGGTGTCGTGTACCCCGTCAGAATGGTGCTTTCTGAGATCTGGAAGAGCAGACACGACTCTGAGTTTAGGCTGGCTCCACGTGTCCTTCGAATGAGGATTTTCCTTTGGAGCCCACGGGTAGCTCTGGTTCTGGCAACTGTCTTGTGGTCTGCTGCCGGCACTTCCTGACCTATCGTCTATTTTCCTTGTGAGTTGGCTGTGGGAAATTAAAAAAAAAGAAAAAGGAAAAAAAATACAAGAACCCAGAAAGCAGCAGCAGAGTGTGCTTTGTCTTTTAGTTGAATCACTCAAGCAGGAGCTTGGTGTCCGCACTGTCACATGTAAGAGGGGTCAGTTCCTTTGGATCTCAAAGATGGAGGAGACCCCCACACAACAGGACTGGTTGACCTCATTCTGCTTGACCTGAAACAGAAAGAAGGCCAGCCTCTTGCCTTTACATTTTGACTCCCGTGAAAAATAGACAAGCAATGGCCTTGTGTCACAAAGTGTTTCCAGGAGGTTCATAAAACAGGAAGACCTGAGTTAAATCCCTGGAACCCACATAAAGGTGGAAGGAGAGAACCAAGTTCACAAAGCACACGTTTCCCCCCCTTCACACAGACACACACACATAGAGGCACACATACACACACAAAGAAACACACACATACAGACATACACAGATAGACAGACACAGACACACAGAAACACATGCACACAGACACACACAGACAGACATATAGACAGACACAGACACACAGAAACACAGACACACAGACACGGACACACAGACAGACATATAGACAGACACAGACACAAACAGAAAGATAGACAGACACACATACACATAGACATACATAAACACACACACACACAGAAACACACACATACAGACATACACAGATAGACAGACACAGACACACAGAAACACATGCACACAGACACACACAGACAGACATACAGACAGACACAGACACACAGAAACACACAGACACACAGACACATAGACACGGACACACAGACAGATATATACACACAAACACACACAGACAAACAAAAAGATAGACAGACACACATACACATAGACAGACATATGCACACAGATAGACACATACACAGATACATACACATAGATACACATAGACACATACAGACACACATAGACACACACACAGACAGACAGATGAAGCAATAGACACACACACATACACAAATACATATAAACACACACAGACAGACAGACCTAGGCATACAGATATACAGATTGATAGACAGACACATACATATACACAGACATACACATACACACACGGACTCACATAGACGCACACACATACATAGACACACACAGACACAGACAGACACATGCACACAGACAGAGAGACACACACATACACACACACATTTAATAAGTTCCTTTACCTGGATATAGCATCTCATGCTCTGAAGAGCTTTTTAAATCTCCTGATATTTCAGAAAAATAAACATACAAAGCAGAGGTCTTTGCTAACTCCTAGGACCTTTCTGAGGAATAGGAGAGGAAGTTAAGGGACCCCCTTCCCCCAGCAAAGGTGACCTTGGATCCACAAGGACTTGGACTGGCAATGCAAAGCTGAAGTGTGTGTGTGTGTGTGTGTATCTGTAGAGTATGTTTGAAAAAGTTATGCATGGGGGAGGTGAACATCTGAATATTCATGCAAATAGAATCATACATGTAAGTGTGTATTTGTGTTTGTGAATACTTGTTTGTAGGTGTATATGTATAAGGCTATTTGTTTATGTGTACACGACTATATGTGTATAAGTATAAATATATATGAGTGAACAAGTATGTATCTGTGTGCACATAAAAGTCTACATGTGTGTAAATATATGAATATATATGTATACATGAGTATATGCATGTGAGCATATATATATATGCATGCTGTGACTGTATACACATACAGATATATACATGTAAGTGTGGTACCAGTGTGCATGTGTGTGTATACCTGTGTACACATGTGTGTCATGCTAGTGTACACATATACATGTGTCTGTTTATTTCCCATTAGATTACAGAAGCACTTGACACTAGAATCCGTAAGGCAGTTTATCTAGCTGTTCAGAGATGCAGGCTTTGGAATCACAGAGCAAAGCTAAAAGCCTTCACCCTCCAGCTGTGCCACCTCGCACTTATTACTTCACCTTTCTGGGACTTGGTTTCTGTAAATGACCACATGAGATACAACGCAGGCAGTGACATGCGCGATGCTCTGTCTAATAAACTGTCAATGTGGAAATATGAGTGAACGGCTAGGTCTTCTATAGTCCTTCTACAGTTTTACAGCATTTTGCCTTCCTTTCCTTTCTTTCTCTCTTTCCTTCCTTTCCTCCCTCGCCACTCTCTCCCTGACATGGCTATTGCCCTGGTGGCTCTGTGACTTACAGTTATCCACCTGTGATCATTCGGAGAAGCATGATCGAGGGTCTAGAAGATGGCACCCGCCCCTTCCTCACTCGCGTGCCTCACCTTACTCAAACCGCCTTGCAAGGTCACTGGCAAGAAAGTGACGCTCTTGATCTTTGTTCCACTGTCCCTTTTTTGCCTTTCTACTCTCATCTCTGTTTCTCCTTCCACACATTCAAAATAAAATATTTATTAATAATAAATAAATAAATAAAAGAAAATTAATATAGGAAACCCCAGTCAGTTCCTGAAATAGCAATTTAGGACAAAGATGCTTTTGAGCCCCTTTGAAGGAGATAACTGCTTGGTTTTTGCTATCCGAACTTTGGAAGAAAACTAGAACCATCAAGCAAGAGAGTACAAAGTCCCTTTTAGCATTGCTGGAGTCCGGTAGGGTGGCTCTTGTCAGTCTGAGGGTGTCAAACCATCAAATCTGGGACTAAGACCACTGAGTGAGGAAGGATCACACACCCACCCGGATCCATGCTAAGGAGGAAGCTCAGATGCAAAGGAGAGCAGCTCCCAGGACCCCCATGAATGAGGGCTAGCAGAGCAACATGGACTAGAAGTCACACAGGAGGACAAAGGAAGAGACGCCCCCCGCTTCTGTTTCTAGAAGAGGAGGGAATGCGAGGACTCTTTCTGCCTTTCAAAGGCTTGTGTGGACACAAGGGCCCTCGGCTGGACACACTGGACTCTTTATCTCTGAACACAGAAGCTCCCGGACTTGCTTGGGGGCCTGTCCTGCTGGGTTTCCAAAGACCCTCTGCTGGATTGAGGACAAGGTTGTAGAACTTGGTGCATGCCCCTCCAGAACGGGTGACTCGCTGCTGGGCTCTTTCTGCTTTGCCATGGACAGGGATGAGCAAAGGGACATGTTTCCTGGAATCTCCATGGTCCGGGGGCCTAGGAAGAAAGACAAGAGACAGCTGAGCTGTATTTCAGGAATCTGAACCACCCACCCAAGAAAAAGAAACCTTGCATGTCTCATATAGATAACACCATTTATTCTCTCCTCAGCTTTATCTCTATGGGCACTTGAGGACAGCGACTTCAAGTCTGCGAGCGATAGTGATTAAGATGCTGATGTAGACCAGCTCTATATCTACCATAGCTTACGCTAGAAAGCAAATCTTGTGTGTGTGTGTGTGTGTGTGCGTGTGTGTGTGTGTGTGTGTAAGGAGCGGGTGTCGGTTAAGATATAAGCAATAAAATCACCCATGAACCTTGAGAAGAAGCAGAGAATCAGGTTCCTGCTATGATTTGATGGAATCATGCGGGGTCCCCCTCTCAATGCTAAGCCAGATCGTGAGATAAGGTAAATTAGTATCAGCTTCTCACACAGAGGGCAAGGCTGCAGGGTTCCTAAGGACTTTCCCCCAGGTTGACGCAGTTTCTCCTGAGCTGTGAAGGGAGATGCTTTTGAGCCCCTTTGAGGGAGGTAACCCCTTCATTTTCACTATCTGACCTTTCGAAGAAAACCAGGAACACCAGGCAAGAGAGCGCAAAGACCCTTTTAGTGCTCCTGGGACCCCTCAGGGAGGCTCCAGCTAGTCTGAGAGTGTCAAACCGTCAAACCTGTGTGTAGGAAAGAGCTGGGTACCAGAGCCTGCCGGCCAGGGCTGGGGTAGGGAGTTCGGATCCTCCCCCGTCCTTGTCAATCTGATGACTCACTCTTTTGTACTCAAGGAATAGAGAGATAGAAAAGACAAGACACAACTTTTCTCTCCCTTATCCCTTCTTAGGCATGGGACAAAATGCTCCGCTCCTTTAAGGACACAGGAAGAGGTGGCTTTCCTGTTCTCTCAAGGGAAGAGAAACTCCCTTTGCAGGAGTTTCTGTTTCCATTTGTAAGGAAGATTCGAGATGGGTCTCCGGTGGAGCCCCTTTGGGTTTTAGGGCGGCAGGTCTTGTTGGCTTCTGAATGCGAAGTTCTGCGAGTTGCCTGCTCACGGTGAGATCGGCTCTCTTCATAAAGGAGTGAAAAGGACAGCGTATCACAGATAGGAGTGAAGCCAGTCGTTCAATTGCACTGACAAAAAAATAAATAAAAAGGAATGAAGTCAGGTGCAAATCATGTTTCCATTCCAGCAGGTAAACAGGGACTCAATGGAGAGCATTGGCAGAGAAGGGGGGGTCTTGGGTGTCAATCTAGATGAACACTAGGGGCTAGTGGAGGAGAAAGCAGTAAACCCAAAGAGATGATAGAGCAGCTACAGATGGATAAACCCCTGTCAGGATGCCTTTGATGCAGGTAGTCTGGGAACTGATTTGGGTGGATTTGGTACAGAGGAGGCCACATCAGAATGCCTGTCCCCTTGCTGAGGGACGAGCCCCACAGAATTTGCTGAGCCGGCCGCCTGCATCCTTTGAATGCAGCACGTTATTTAGCTAAGAGAAGAGCCGGACGTCAGGTGCAAGTTTAATACCTGGTATCAGTGAGGCTTCTTTTAAGGCTCACTGTGGCTAGCAGTCAGATTATATGAGAGGGTTTCCACATTAGAGCAGGATTTCCACATGGGGAAGGTCAAAAGTGTGTGTTTTTTTTTAAATCACAAATGTGAGCAGCTGCGTGATGCGCCACAGATTTGTCCAATGAATTTAGCATTTTGTTAATTAATAATTTTGCTGAGGATTTTTCATAATCACCAACCTGTCTAATACTCTTTTCATCTTAAAAACACCTACCTTTAGCAACTTGATTATTATCAGAATCACAAAGAGCCCAGCTGTATCATCCACATCTTTGTAAGCTGAGGGAAGCCACCTGGATTGGTCCCTCCACTACACAGTTGTCAGACATGGACATTTTTCAGCACTGGGTAGTTCATAGAATCCAAAACGTAGGGGAGAGAAGACAGGCCCTTAAGCAAGTCATGACCACCAAGTGCAACAAGGCTATTTTAGGGTGCACACAGGAAGGAACTTGTGGTTGTGCAGAAAAGGGGGAGATAAAGTATTCTTGTGCTTTGAGCTTGGACTGAGCAGTTTCAATGAATCCGTGGGAGTCAGGGTTCTTAGGCAGAAAGGGCAGTGACCAGCAGTGTAGTTTAATTCATTAAATTTCTAGGAGGGCGAGGAAGGTGATGGGGGTTGGGGAGAACTAGAGAAACTGGGGAGCACAGATAAGAGGAACGTGGTGGGATGTGAGTCTGGAGAGGAACATGAGATCTTTTGCTTCTTTGGACACAAAATAGCAGGGGCTGGGGAAATGGATTAATGGGTAAAGTGCTTGCTGTGTGCGATTGAGGATCCAGGTTCGGATCCCTTGCATCCACGCACAGAGGCAGTGTGTGCACTGAGGGAAAGAGGGGGAGACAGGCAGATCCCTGAGCTCACTGGACAGCTGTCTAGTTGACATAAAGGGTGAACCCCAGGTTCATAGAGAGACCTCATCTCAAAAACTAGGGTGGAAAAGTGATTATCGCTTTCTGACCTCCATGTGTGCTTACCTGGGCAACACAACACACATGTGCATATAAACATACACATGTATAAAACCTCTGAACACACATGTGAAACGTGTGCATGTGTACACATGCACACAAACATTAACTCATATGCACTTACACATGCATGCACAGGTACACACATGCTCATGTGCACACACAAAACACACACATGCACACCGCATGTGCACACACACATGCATACACACGTGAGCACACGACAGTAATGTTTGCCTTCCATGCATATTCTGAGAATAAAAGAGGAGAATGCACACAAGTAAGCACTGTCTAGGGGTAAAGCGCAGCTACTGCTGGGTGGGGCGCAGTTTTCTCACTCTTCCCACAAGCATTGACTCCCAGTGTAGCAAGAGATCTGAGCCAAGACGTAGCCTGCCATGATAGGCGTGATTCCCCCGTAACCCATCTTCATTGAGAACTTTGATGACTACCGTTGGCGACATCTGGTTCACCAGGTCTACAAATGGAAGGGAGTTGCCGGAACCTTTAAGTCCTGTCTTGGAGACAATTGCTGCGCTGAGATGGGTACTTACCCCGCCCTGGGCAACAACCAACTGTTTCTTGTTCTCTGACCTATATTCTCAGGCCTCTTGGAGGAAGAGTTGAGTCAGGTCGAAGTATATTCTGTTTCTTAAAGATCCAACTCGGCTTGTTCTGATTTCTTCTTTTTCCCCCAAGAAGAATGCATTGTGGCAGTGCATTGACAGTCATTTTTGGGGGGAGTCTGCTGGTACTTCTCTGCTGGCTCCCTCCGACTTCTAAGGTTCTGCACCAGCATGCGGCCCTGGCCACACTCTCTTCCTATCATTCTGTATATGCATGTTTCTTATACCCAATAAGAGAGACCCTGGGAGGTTAGTGTTTGGAAGGCTGCAAGGCTCCACCCTGACCTCCTGGTAGATTTCCTACTTCCTGGGGAAATGGAGGTGGCAGCAGGTAGACGGGTTCTGAGACCGTCTGCACCTGTTTTCCATGCCTGCCAAGCTTCTTTATTATCATTTTATCCTTCAAAATGTTCATATACAAACACACTGAACTTATGTGCTCTCACCCCTTACTACCCATTTCTGTCTCCTCTCCTCTCCAGCCCGTCTCCTTCCCACTTTTAGGTCTTTTCGCATGTGTGACCCTTTTCGCATGTATCGGCCCTGGCAATGGTCCGAGCACCTGCAGAGACTTGTGTCACTGAGTACAGAAGCTCCCTCCTCCTGTCGGGCATTAGCCTTCAGTCATCTCTCATGGAAGCGCCTTATTTCTTGAGATCGTTCCTCCTCCTTGGTGATGCTGACAGGCCATCCATTGTGCAGGTCTTATGGAAGCGGATACCTCTGCAGTGAGTGACACCTCTACTGAGGGGTAGCAGCTCAGTCCTGACCAGAAGACACTGTCTGGTGCCCCCTCCCCACCCGCAAGCTCTTACATTCTTTCTGCCCCTTCTTCTGCAATGTTTCCTTAGTCTTGAGATGGAGGCTGGTCCTGTTGGCCTGCTTAGTACTGAACACTCCATGGTTGTTTATTCTCTCAACTTTCTGGCATGCTTGTGTGTGTGTGTGTGTGTGTGTGTGTATCTGGATTGCTCTGGGGTTTCCCAGGCTCCATCTTCCAGGGCGGGAAGTGCAGGCTGCTGCCATTTCCACCCAGCATTTTTACAAGGGATCTGGGGATGTGAACTCAGTTCTGTTTGCTCACAAGGCAAAGGCTTAGACCAACCCCCAAGGCACCTCTCCGGTTCTCTGGCAACTTTCTTGAAGAAAAGCAAGATAAAGCATGAAGCCAGAGGGAGAGCCAGAAGAGATCGCCGGCTTTTCAGCTCCATGTTCCTCTTGTCAGGGAAATTCCCGAAAAAGAACACTGCTCATGATGGATCCTTTGGTATTTCTTAAGACTTACCTGTGCTGTATTTTTGAGCACTGACTGGGTTTATTGCGTTTAGAATCACTGCTGTCTCTTTTAAATACTTTGAAGTGTTTCCTTTGATACCTGGAAGACTGGGTGTCTCATGTGGCATGTGAGATAGTGATGCCTGGGTTGGAAGGAGCGGTTAGGCTGGACAACACAGCACAGCAAAGCTGTGGAAAATTGAAGAATGAGTTTGAGCAACACATTCTGAAGTCTAGTTGGCTTTGGAGTGTGTGTGTGTGTGTGTGTGTGTGTGTGCGTGCGTGCGTGCGTGTGTGTGTGTGTGTGTGTGTGTGTGTGTAGTGTTAGGATCTCACTTTCAATACCCCCTGCTCCTTCTTTGGCAGGGTACCCGGAAGGTTCGTTCCTTGGGAGCGGGTTGCACTCTCCTTTATGGGTGCTGTGGTTGGGGTCGCACCAGCTGGTGTACGCTGCGGCTCCTGTTGTTGCTCTGACCGCTAGACGGGAGCTCTACTGGCTGCCAGGGACCTGGCTACTTGGCTGGCCTACCGCTTCTGGGGCTCTGAGGATCCACCTCTCGGGGTCTGTCCTGTCCTTTGAGGTTTTCACTGCTCCGCAGGATGGGAAGCCTCTGCTCAGTCACTTCCAGAGAGGTCTCTGACTCTTTACAGGGCCCCCTAGTGTCAACACACTCTCATTTGATCCTCTCTTTCCCCGCCTGGTGGTTCTATAGGTCAGTGTGGGAATTGCCTGGGATTGTCAGATTTAGTAACAAAAGCAGAGATCATCCAAAGAAATGAGTTTCTAATTGACATAGTGGGGTTTTTGCACAAATACCCTCGAAGTTGAGTGGGTAATAATTACACTAAAAATTTTTGTTGGTTTTCTAAAATTCAAGTCTGACTGGACGCTATGCATTCTAAATTGTCAATCCTAATTTGTTAAGTCGCGAATCTGAAATAACTTCCCCATTTCTGTTCTTTTACCACATGGCAAATGTTACTTGCATAACAGATGGTATGTGGCTAAGAAATTGTTCCTTTTCATAAGCACTCAGGAGGCAATGCATTATAAACAAAGCAGAGGTGGAATGGGCAGGGCCAATATTCTCCAAAAAGTATGTTTTCCTTAAAGATTCATACCTAAAAACTGGCTCTGTAGAGTTTGTAGAAGATAAGTCTTGAGTTTGTCCTACAAATGAGGTCCTAGACACATCTTATTTGCATGAAATGTAACAGAATTTAAATGATTCAGACATCCGCATTTTGAAAAATCAAAACATTTATACAGTTACTGGATCATGCATGATAAACTCATTGCAAATGAAGTCTAAATTCTTATTTCTAGCTTGCTCTTTTTGGCATAAAATGTAATTTATTTCAAGGAGAGGAGACAATATATCCATATGGTGCTAACATAAAATGCTTCTAATTCTGTGGAAAATGATATTATAGTCACTCAAAAATTAAATGTAGAGGGGCTGGAGAGGTGGCTCAGGGGTTAAGCTTCTGCCTTGCAGGCAGAAGGTCCTGAGTTCAGATCCTAGACTCCACGTATAGACACCAGGCAGAAGCGGGGACGGCCTGCGTTTCTGGTCCTGGTAGGGTGGAGTCTGTGAATCCCAGAGCAGAGTAAACAAGGAGGAGGTGAAGGCGGTCCCCAGTGGTTCCCAAATTCGTCCGTGGTTCTACACACACACACACACACACACACACACACACACACATGCACACGCATATATACACACACATGCACACACGCATACATGCACAATTGAATAAATAATAAATAATAAAAAATTTAAATTAAAAAAATTAAATGTAGAACTCACATATGATGATTCAGCAATTCCACTTCTGGGTGTCCAAAACCAAGAGATAAATAAGAAAATGTAGTATGGATGCATGATAAAATATAGGCAGCCTTACAAAGGGAGGATTCATGACAAGTGCTATTACATAAATGAACTTGTATTCCAAATACTGTCACAAAAGAGCAAATATTTTAGGGTTCTACCTATATGAATATGAAAATAGGCAAATTTATGGAGATAGAAAGTAAAATCAAAACGTCTAGGTGTTATGGATATGGGGAGTTAGTGTTTGATTGAAAAAGCTCAAGAGTTTTGATGCAGAATGATGTGGATCTAACACTGAACAATCCTTAACAATGGTTAGGATGGGGCTGGAGAGGGCTCAGGAGCTAAGTCTCTGCCTCGCAAGCAGAAGGTCTGAGTTCAGATCCCGGATTCCACATACAAATGCCAGGTGGAAATGGTGACAGCCTGCACATCCAGCCCTGGAAGGTGGAGCCTGGGCAATCCCAGAGCAAAGGAAAGAGGAGGTAGTACACTCCAGGGTGATTCCTAAGACACCCTTAGACCTCCACAGGGACACACAGTGCTCTCTGACACACACACACACACACACACACACACACACACACACACACACCACAATGGCAAAGATGGCAATTTGGGCTGGTAAGATGGCTTAGTTGATAAAGATACATATAGGCAAACCTGGCAACCTCAATTCAGTTCCTAGATTCCTAGATTCCACATGTCAGAATGAGAGAAATGACTTCTGAAAGTTGTCTTCTGACCTCCACACATGTATAGTAATGGCAGGTGTGCATTCTCTCTCTCGCTCTCTCTCAAGTAAATAATTTTTAAAAAATGGTAAAATTTTCACCACAACTTAAGAACGGACAAAAACAAATCAACCTTCTGATTTTTTTCCTAAAAACGTAAATTTATTCACTTTAAAATCACCTGGCCAGGTGATTCCCCATGAGTTACCCAATCGGAGAGTCTCTCTGCAGGAACCTGGCCCCCCCTCCTCCTTGTGGACTTGCTTTTCGCTCCCAGTTCCACAGCTCATTTAACTTGTCGGTACTGTGGATATGTCGTGTTCATTATCTGGATACAAGGGAAACAATTCTTGATTTGCATATCTTTTTGACAATAATTAATAGTTGTGAGGGATAAGAATTCATGATAACGCTGGAGGAGAGCATAAAGTGTTTTTTAAAGACCTTTAAAGGAGCTGCACAGAGGTCAGGGGTTAGGGGAAGGATAGCTCAGAGGTTACGGCACTTGCTACGCCAGCTGAAGAACCAGCATTCAGATCCTTGGATCCCAATTAAAACACCAGGTAGTAGGTGTGGCAGCTCACTGTAATTCTAGCTTCAGAAGGTGTAGGCCAGGAGTCCCCCAGGAGAGGTGGGTAGCCCTCTAGGAAAGATCTGGGTTTGATCAGAGACCCTGTTACATACACAGAGGGAACAGAAAAAGGGGGTGATTCCTGATATCCACCTTGTGCTTCCACACGCCCTCCATGCACCTGCATGCACGTGTGTCCACAGTATATGAACATGCGTATACACATATACCAACACACACACGCATGCACACACCAATGGGGGAAAGTAGCTTTACCCGGCCCTCTGCTCCTTATATCTTTCCTGATTTTAATTATATTCATTGTTCTTTTTTTTTCTTGGCTGGAGCGGGGCTTCGCTCCGTGTATATGAATGACCAGAGCAGGGAATCCACACAGGTGGGCAAATGCTTGTGAGGAACATGGGGAGTGAGGAAGGACGGCTAGCGGGGTCTGCTGGGGGGTGGGAGGGGCGCCTGAGGAGGGACCCTGGGCCTCGGGTTCCAGAGAACCACATGCCCTTCCCCCTTCTGGAGCCTTCCCTGGGGCTGTGCTCGATGGCCCCGCGGGTGGTGACATGACAGGAAAGCCAGGCTGGGAAAGTACAGGGGACTTATTCAGGACGCCACGTTGGGAGGGTCTGCGCATCTAGCTGCTGCACTACCCGCCAGGCTCAGGCGTGGAAACCCCCAAGGGTGCCAGGGGTCTCCAGTGCGGGGCCCTACTTCCGGTCCTGCTCGCGGTCTGCCACAAAATTCAGCAAGTCAATGGCGGTGACGACCCCCAACAGCCGTTGCTGTGGTATCGGATCTGCTCGTGGACCACCAGGGCGAAGCAGTCGGTCTCCAGTGGAGAGCATATGCCGGCGTGTCTGCCAGGCGCATCGCTTTGAACTGCTTGCAGAGGACTTTGCAGACTTGGTCAATGGGCTGCACCTTCCCAGCAAGCAGGGACGACAGCGTGTTTCCAAGCGTCACCACCCCCAGGATGGCCCCAGACTCGTCGACCACCGGCGCCTGGTCGATGCCCTTCTCCCGGAGGATGGCAGCACGGCGAGGGGAGCCGACAGGCTCAGCTCCTGGACGCAGGTGCCACCCCCAAGGTCTCTTCGCGGACAGGTCGTCCTCCTTCAGGAAGTCCTTCTGCAGCATGCACCTGTCGCTCAGGAACTTGGACATGTAGTTCCGCACCTGGACATATAGTTCCGCACCGAGTCAGGCAGGATGACCACGCGGCACTGCCCTCTGCAGCTCCTGGCGGCCTTCAGGCCACAGCCACGGCGCCGCCCGAGCTGCCACCGCACAGCGGCCCCTCTTGGGCGACGCATGCGCCGAAGGTGAAGGACTCCGTGTCGTTGCTCTTGGACCATTTATCCACCACCGTCCTGTCCAGCACGTTGGGGATGAAGCCGTAGCCAATTCCTTCCACCGCATAGGCTGTTTTGTTCCATCTGGTTCAGCTCCTCGGGCTCGGCGAGGATGGACCCTTCGGGGTCCACCCCGATGATTCTGCAGCCAGAACACTTCTCCTTCAGCTTCCGGGCGATGCCCGTGATGGTGCCACCTGTGCCTGCTGGGCCACCAGCATGTCCAGCCTCCCGTCGCACTGCTGCAGGATCTCCTCCGCCGTGTCGTCCTAGTGCACCAGGGGTTGCTGGCGTTGCGGTATTGACCCAGAATGTGAGAGTTGGGGATCTCCTTCTTCAGCCTCCAGGCCACCCCCACGTGGGACTCGGGGGAATCGAACCCGGCGTTGGTGGGTGTCCTCACGATCTGCGCCCCCAGGGCTCGCAGCACATCCAGCTTCTCTCTGCTCATCTGCTCCGGCATCTCGATGATGCAGCGAGAACCCTTCACAGCGCAGCAAGCGCCAGCCCGATGCCTGTGCTCCCCGAGGCGGGCTCGATGACTGCGTCCCCAGGCTTCGGGGTGCCGGCTCGCTCCGCATCCTCGACCCTGCGCAGACTGATCGGGTCCTTCACGCTCCCTCCCGCCTTGAAGAACTCACACTTGGCCAACGGCTCGCACTTGAGGCCCGAGTTCTTCCCAACCTTGTGGAGTCTGATCATGGGGATGTTTCCAATTTTTCTCAAGATATCTGGCAAGATTTTTGGAGGTTTCTCCGGGCTGGTGCGGTAATGCGGAGAGTCGGCGGCAGGCCTGCCCGGCTGCCAGGTGCACCTGCTCGGCATGTCTGGCCGGATCCACTGGCCCTCCTTGTCCCCGGAAGACCCCCCTCCAGAGGTCCTTTCCCCAAGGGCGTCCCCAAGTGGCGGGGGCACTCCACAGAGCCATCTTCAACTTGAGAGGTCTCCGAAGGCATGTTGGGATCTGGACGCGGACGCGGCGCCGGGGGTCGGGCTGGGCGGGAGCAGCGCGGAGAGCCGACGGACAGGACCGAGGTGGGGGCCTATATTCATTGTTCTGGCAGTACAAAGTCACAAGAAAATTTAGCTACAAAATGCAGAAAGAAAGAGATGAGAAAAATCAGGCTCCATGGATTACCACAACTCTAGCTTGGGTCACAAATATCCATCAGGTGTCTGCCATGGATTAAAAGCTTGTTACCCAGAGTGGTGTTACTGGGTGGTGTACACAATGTAGGCATGAGACCTAGTGGGAAGTCTTAGGTCACTGGGTGCTTTTGTAGGAGCTGGAAGGACTCTTAACCCTCCTCTTCTCTCTGTCTTTCCAGGCCCAGAGGAGAGGGCTACTCTGTTCTCACCCATGATGCATTGCCTCTCCACAGGCCAAAAAGCAATGGGCCCAATCCACTATGGGTTAAGAACTCTAAAATATGATTAAATAAACCTTTCCTTTCATTAGATTTATTATCTCAAGTATTTGTTACAACAACCAAAAGCCAATGAATCCAACCACCATTCAAAACAATGATGGGATATTTAAAATTATGAACAAATTATGACTTGTAATTTTTATATACTACTGTTACATCCTTAAACATTTTCTTTAAAGAAATGCTAACTCCCTGCTTGAGTAAATTATTTCCCAGGTAATTCCAACCCATTTTTTAAATTTCCCCAACCCCCCTTAATTTTTGACAGTTTTTACAACCAAAGAGTGGTTGATTCCTTGGCTAGCACCATCATTTCAAGGAATGTTTTGCTTTGGCAATAACTCAGTGGCTTGAAAACAGACCAGGCGTCTCTAAACAGCTGGCAACTTTTGAAGTTGTTAGAAAAATATTTGGGTAAAAAATGTAAAATATTCAGTATCATGCATTTCATTTCAAGTGCTGAGGTGTTCAGGCAACATGGAGACTAAAATAGAACTCTACACTTTACCCAACTCATTCACTCATTCATTCATTCATTCATTCATTCCACTGGAAAAATATCAGCTACATGTTGAATCAATAGGTGTGTGTTCAGATATAGTTTGAAGGGAAAAGTTATGACATTTTTGTTTTCCCAGTAGTTTTTCTTTGATATGAATTATCTAGATAACTGTCTGAATTTCCTATCGATCTGGCCTTTATTAAGAAGCAGACACAAGCAGTGGAATGATATTCCAGTCACCGTAGAGGAAACACTGCCACACTATCCTCCCATAGGAGGTTCTGTGAATTAGTTCCAGTCTTCTGTGTGATGGTAGCTCAATGAATCCTTTTCCTGTCTTCTTTGGTGTGACCACAGGGAGTGCTTCATTTAAACTCAGGAAGTACTTCATTTGAGCATAGGAAATGCTTCATTTGGACACAGGAAGTACTCCATTTGGACACAGGAAGTACTCCATTTGGACACGGGAAGTACTTCATGAGCACACAGGCAGTGTTGTATTCTTGAGACTCAATATTCAATCTTAAGCTTTCCTACTTAAAAATTGGATCAAAAATATTTATTACCCTTTACAAAATTTCTCCAAACAAACTCTCCTGAAATGCTGTTAATGTTTTGGAAGTGATGGAAAATTGTTGGAAGGAGGACGGGGTCAAGACCAAGCATGCAAACAGTTGGGAGAAGGGGCATTAGATACAGCCCTGAGGGGCAGATAAACAGAGGTGAACAGAGGGAATCGAATTGTCTAAATGAAAGAAACAACCCACTGTTTTCCCAAGGCAGGAAATCATGTCCATAAAGAAAGGTTTTCCACTTTTGTTCCATTGGTAATAAAATCTCATCACACGGGTAGTAATCAGTCTGTAACTTCATACACATGATATTCCAGCCTTTGTTCTCTTTCTTTCACTCTGCCTGCTCTTTGCCTGGGAAGACTTTACAGCTCCACTGGGAGAGAAGGGCAGAAAAAGATCCGCTTGGTAGTATTCAAGCTTTTTAAAGAACTTCTTTGGTCTGAAACCACCAGCAATTGCTATTGCTCCCTTTGATGAAAACCCTGGCTGTACCTCCCTTTCATCTCCTGTGTGGAAAATGTCTATGGGCTGGAAATCCTATGAGCCTTCATTTTCAAGGATTTTGGTTGAAAGCCATCAGAGGCATGAGCTAAAGTTTCAGGCATAGGTAACTTTAGTCGAGGAGCCTGGTTTCTACCCCCTCCTGTCTTCCCCAGGGCTATATGGGTAGCCTTCTGAATGGATAAGCTCTTTAGTCATTGGCAACTTATGCTCCTGGTACCTGATAGAGGTTCATAGAAACCGACACCCTAAAAGAAGAAAAAAGAAGGAAAGAAAAGAAAAGAAAGAGGGAAAGAAAGAAAAGAAAAGAAAGAGGGAAAGAAAGAAAAGGAAAGTGGAACCCAAGGGCTTCTAAAGAGATTAAGAAAGTACACCCCAGATGGAAAATTTTATGGGTGCTAGAAAAAGTGTGCAAGTGAAATATCAGTATCATAAAATAACAGGAAATAGTGTAATCTACCTGATGGAGAAAATTGTCACTTAGAAAAAAAAAGATTCCAATTTCCTTCAAAATTGTTCTTGTATTTGAGCCAATAAACTACAGCTTTCTTTCTGCCAAGTTCATATTTGCCAACAGAACTTCTGCATGTTTACAATTGAAACTTTTCCCTTCTATTTTTTTTCTAATTAAAATAAAGCCATCCAGGGGCAAAGAGAAATTATGCAACAAGGAAAGAAAATTGCTGATGATCTGGGTGAATTATGACCCCAAAGTTTAGAGGGAAATGGCAGTGAGTGTGGGAGTGATGGACTCAAAGAAAGTTTTGGGGTCAACCAAAAGAAATGTACCTGGGGAAAGCCCATGTTTTCCTTTAATAAATCATTATAATAATACAATTTATTTTAAGTATGTGCATGATAGAAGAGAAATCAGCAGAAGGATGCCCACAAGCACTCGGTCTGGGAAATGCAATAGTGATTTCTTTTGCCCTGTCTCTGTTTAATTCTGTTTAATGACTTAGCTTGGTGAACATATGTACTAAAGTATGGTTGGTGGCTTAGGTAAAGCATTGCCAGGTTTAATGTTCTTTATCTTCACAGGTTATTTTTACTAGGATGATTATGGAATTCCTAAAGACAAGGGCTAAGATTGGTTTTACAACCCATCACACACACACACACACACACACACACACACACACACACACACACACAAACACACACACACATGCTTGGACACACATGCACCAAATGTTAAGGTTGATCAGGCATGACGTAATGAATACTCAATGGGAAGATGAACTAGAATTTAAAAGTGTAAGCACAAAGGTAAAAATGGTTCAAGGTAGAAATTATGACATGTCAAAAGAGTCAGGCAGGACACATAAAACCTTAGGGACTTCAGAGGATGGAGGGATAGATTAGAAAGATGGGATGGAAGTCAATGGACCAGTCTTTGAATAGTAACACTTTTAAGTAACATTTTTGACTATTAAGATTAAGAGATGTCGTTCTGTATAGGTTTGCAAACATTTTAAATAGAGCTGTGTCTTGATGGTTTTATTCATTGACTTAACAAATTCTTGTCTCAGGGAAGGCATGATATAGACAGACAGCACAATCATTTGGTATTCCCTATGGAATTGACACGTTACCAATATGATGCATTTAAGCATCTTTGAACACTTGTTGATTTGAGCTGTTGGGGTTGTCTGTGAATGAAGCAGCTGCATTGAGAAGAATGAATGAAGTTGTTTACATGCTCTGAAAAGTATCATGCGGAAGCAACATAAAACTGCATGAGAAGGATTAGGAAGCACAGGGCAGAGAGAACTATGGAAGAAAAATGCTCCTTTTAGCCACATGGGGTGTATGTGAGAATTGATCTCTGAATTCATTAAAAATACTTTCACATTCTTTGTCTGACTCAATTCTTGAACTACCCCGCAAGATAAACTATGGAAGGAGAGACATGGAATGGATTAAAAACATCAGATGCTGCATTGGTAGTATTTCATAAACCTGGTTTCCCGCGGTGGTAGGAAGTGTGTCTGGAGCAAAGTAGCCCATCTGCCTTTCCTTCCTCCACATGGACAAGAACCCATGCGGTGTACCAAGTCTCCTTCAAAATATTTGAGCTGACATTCTCATTAAAGGGATAGTGGGTCCAAAGACACGGAGACAGAAAAGGTACAATATTGTAGGGTACTGGGCAAACAGTGTCATAGCTCACCTGGCTCTTAGTCATGTGTTAGTGGCACAGGTAGATATGGTTGTCAGTCATACCTATTAGGACGGACTATCCAAGCAAGGCAGACAAGGTCTGGTATGGTCTACATTGAGAGCCTCCAGGGTTTCTCTATAGCGACTGGATGTGCTGTCATTACGAGCCAAACGAGTAAGACGAGTAAGTCTGGCAGAGTCTTCCCTGGCCTGATTTTAGAAAGAATTTCTATCTGGAATGATTAGCTCCCTAAATTGGAAATGAGAGTAGGAAACCCCAAATGACTTTCTGAATATACACACTACCCTGCTGGTGGAATCAGACTTATTCTCACATCAGAGTCAAGAACTGGGTCTCCTTCCATGGCCGGTGGATGTTTCCAGCCATCTTGGGGTTAAACTTAGCCTGGGAATGACGTCGTCACAAAACAGAACACAGAGCACTAGGCTCAGTTTCAATCGGTTTCTCTGGATTATGGCACGGTTATCCTTACACAGCCCAGGATTAGTCCCGGGTTTTTAAACAACTCCTACTGTATTCAGTTACCCAAATAAATAGCCGCTATGTTTTATCTGCAATGTCAACAAGATCACATAATGTGACTGAAATCACTTCCTGGGATTGAGAAAGAAAAAAAAAAAAGAGACAAAGCAAAATGGCAGTGGAATGTTGGAGAACGTTTCGCATTAATATAGACTGCAGCCTCTCAGCTCACCTCAGCGTTACGATGAGCCCAGAGGTTTAGATCAGACGGACTGATGCAGGATCCAGATGCGCGCAAGATGTCATGCTGGTCTTATGAACTGCACCAGAGACTGGTTTGGACAGTCAATGGTAGCAAAGTGGGCAGTGCCACTCTGGAGGGCGAATGGTCCCCCTTTGGATTGCAAAACCATGTGTCCAATGCAGTCTTCGTTCACTAAAGCTTGACAGAGAATATAAAAAATTGTTACTTTGCATGGTGAGCCAGAAGAGGGACTACAGCTAGGTGAAAGAGGAAGATGTATTGGTATTTGATCTTGTTAAGCCTGTGGATCTGAAGTACAGTGAACTTCTCACTAGAAACTTCAGTTCTCATCGCTGTGCGGCGGGTCCACAGGTTTGGTTTAATGTAAAATAGCGCCGCCGCTGCTCTTCTCAGCACATGTCCTTTAAACCGAGTGCCAGCAAAGCGTTCCCAGATCGTAGCAGGCCTGCCGGGCAGGCAAATTCTTGTAATTTCTGTTAACCATTTTGGTTTCTTTTTTTTTTTTAGGTTTAATAGCTTTAGCAATCTTGCTTATAAGATGAACATATTTTAAGTGGGCTAATTTGAAAATCTAATAAGAGGGTTTAAGCATTTGTGCTTAGATCCCAGTGAGAAAAAAATTAAAAAAGCTATCCTGCTATGATTTTATGACTCGTCAGTCTGAAATGATACTTTGGAAGGTACAGACTGTCTCCAATGTGTGATGGTTTGACTTGGTGAGTTTTCGGCTTTATAGTGGTGAGACGGTAACATGTGTGTAGTAGAAACTGTCTCTTGGGGTTTCTGTTCCTGGCCAGTGCTACGCCTTGGGTCCTCTCGGGTGCCGCTGGACCTCAGCCACCAGCACAGTTTCCTGTCGGTGTGTGAACTCCGGGGGACGCCACTGATTCTCTACAGTGCCTCGTGTTGTTAAATGAGAATGCTTCCCAGAGTAGGGGTGGTCCATGAATGTTTTCTTTGTAGTTTCAATTTTTTAGTATTAAGTTTATTTTATTCCTTGATGCTTTCGAATGCAGTGAATTTATGTAATTTCCACTCCATATGACCCATTCCCATTCCCCTTTCTATCCCATTTCATGTAGTTTTAGTTTCCTTAGGTACTTGTTAGGTTGTGACCCCATCAAAACCTGACAGGACTCTGTGTTTTTATCCTCATTTACGTGGCAGTTGGCAGCGTGGTAGTGATGTTTCATACAGCTATGTGTTATGATGGGATCCTGTCTGAGAAATGGACCATTTGGGCATCTACGCAACCAGTCCATAAGGCATCTTGATGCAACAAGAGGTTTTACCAATGTGAGATGTGTGATGCTGTGGCCTGTGCCTGTTTTAGAGCTGTTTTCTTAGTACGTAGGAGGAGTACATTCTAGATATCCTACAGTAAGTACACTTAGAAGATAGTACTGACCTTGGGTACAGACCCAAAGGATTCAAAGAGGTAGTCCCCTCTCCTGTGTACATGCCTAAAGGAATTGAACCCAGCAGACAGTAGATATCTGCACACCCATGTTTTCTACTGTTCACAGTAGTCAAGTTATAGAATCAGTCTAGGTGTCTATTAATGGATGAATGGAAAAAAATCACAACATATATACACAATGGCCTGAATTCACCCTTCAATCATGAAACTGTGCCATGCGTAGGAATATAGATGGAACTGATCATATTAAGGGAAATATACCAGACATGAAAAAGATTCAGAAAGACTCTAATAGGGAGAATCTAGATTTTTAAAATTACATGAAAGAGAAAGATGCCTATTTGGTAATAGGGGGTGATCAAAAAAAGGTGGGGGAACACGAGGACAAGAAGGAGTGAATATGATAAAAGGATCATGTTGTCCACACTTGTAAAAATATCAGTATGAAACCAGTGCTGTTGTGTAAATACTATACTCTAATAAAAAACTAAGTCAAAACAAATGGTTAGAGTGTAAAAGGCAAATAGAGAGTAATGAACACATAGGCCAGTGACATGGTTTAATATCTCGTCAAGTGTGCACTGGCATATTTGTGCAGGTTATATTTGCATGAATGGCACGGGAGTAGTTTGCTATGCCAGCATCATCACCTCTGTTCGCCTATCATGTTGCTTTGTCATTACAAAGTTATGGCACATTAGCAAAAGGACAGAATCATGTCATGACATCATCATTTATATACTTCCTATTGTTGACCCAAGAAGATGTTATGTGGTCCAGGACCAGAAATGCAGGCTGCCTCCGCTTCCGTCTGGCATCTATTCGTGGAGTCTAGGATCTGAACTCAGGACCTTCTGCCTGCAAGGCAGAGGCTTAAACCCTGAGCCACCTCTCCAGCCCCTGTTCATTCCTTTTTGCATGTGTGACCCACTGGGTTTCATCTGTTTCGATGCCACGTGCCTGAGTACTTACTAGTTGGAGCATGACTCTTCTATCAGTGGATTGCACCACTGAGAAAAGCATTTGTCCTCCAACATCTAGCGTTAACTCCCAACAATTTTTCAGGGAAGGAAAGATCTTAGTTTTTCAAAAAGAGTCCCTGTGCGCTCATGTCCATAGAAACCCAGTTATGGTGTCCCGAGAGACACATAAAGAGATCTAGTCAACCCAGCAGACAGAGCCCTTCCTCTACGGCCTCTCCACAGCTGTGCATTTGCATGCTTGGAACCCTGAAGTGATGGAACCTCACTATGTGAAGTGACCCATTCCATGTTTAAAGAGCAAAGATTCCCAAAATCTTCATCCTGAAGATGAGCTATCATCAACTATCTATCACCTGCCCCTCAGGAGACATAGAAAAGAACATGAGTCTTTCTTGGTCGAGTCTCTGTCTACACATTTGAAGACAGACATCCTCTTGCTCCTTGTATTCTCCGCATTTTCTTTTCTGTGCATTCTGTGGTTCAGCCAAGTCCATCCCATTACCTTCCCCCCACCCCACCCTATGGCACAATTATCGAGATTTTGGAAAACAAATGTCAAACCTCACATTTACCTTTATTAAATTTGGTTTTGCCAGAAGAAATACACAGAACTGATATACTACAAGACATAATTCAATCTCACTAGCAATGAAACAAAGTTAACAAAGTAAAGTACCACTTGAAACTTGGAAAAGAACAAAGATTAACAGAAAAAATGAAGTCAAGAATTTTGGCAAGGAGCAGCTAAAGAAGGGCTCTCACACACACGCTGGGGGGTGCGGGAGAGTAATTTGATATAGCTCTTTTGGAAATCAAGTTAGCCATGTGTATGTCAACAATCATAGTTTTGGGATTATCATAAGGAATTAATCGTTTTGAGACAAAGATTCAGTTATATGAATGCTCATGGCAACGTCCAAAATAATAAAATTACACACCATCTTGGGATGGTTAAATAAATTGCAGAATACTTGCTGAGGTCTTGAAGAATGTTGTCCTAGAGGAGTGTTCAGGGACATGGCATTATCTGAAAGAAGCGAAGGGGATGATAGAGCAGCTGGAGATGAAGTGAAAGGCTATGCGTGGGTAAGAACAGAGGCACGGGTATGTGTGAATGAAGCATCTTAGAGCTACACCTCAAGTCAAACCAGTGGTTATTGCTATGAAACACCTTAGAATTTTATATAATTATCTTACATCATTATCCCATTATTATGGTTTGCATGTGAAATGTCCTTCATGGCCTCGTTGTTTCAGCACTTGGTCCCCCACTAGTGGTACTTTTTAAAGAGGTTATGAATCCTTTGGGATATATGGTTTATTTAGTGGAATGGGATTTTGACAGTGTCCCTTTGGAAGCTGCAGCTACTTCTGATTCATTTTAGTTTTCTGCTTCCTGGTTTAATTATCTTATGAGGAGAAACAGCAGATGCTTCCATAGGCCCACTCGGCCACACTTTCCCCCTGAAACCATGAGTCCAAATAGCCTTCCCTTCCTTAAGTTGCTTCTGCCAGGCACATTGCCATGGAAATAGAAAACATAACTTATCACTATGATTCATGTTTCCACCACATACTCTGTTAGCTCTTCCCACACCTTTCAGTTTTACATCATCATTAAATTCAACAAACACTCAGCCTTTTTTCATCTATGTAGATTATTCTATAAAGAGTAAAGACAAGACAGGAGCAGGTACAATCGTTGTTGGTTTTCTATTAGAATTGCAGTTTCTTCCCAAGAGTCAATGCGTGTCAGCTTAAATCTGTACTGATGTTAGGGGTGAAAGTTTCTCAATCCCATCATGCATCTATCAAACAAGTATTGGACCTAAGTGCACCCAGGAGATAATCCGGCCAAGATATTGGGCCTTCTGTCATTTGCATACCAACGGCTTTTGTTACGTAGTAAGAAGACCCAGAGAACTGTCTTGTGTCTTCACGTGTTAGGTCTCCATTGTCACTAGGTAGGAGCGTGGATCTCAGAGCAGAGGGAAATGTTTCATGTGAACTGTTATATTCTTCTGATCATTATAAAGGGGTATTTGTAATCCTTGGAGGATGTAGCTATTGTACCTTGGATCTATTTACTTTCTTTCTCCTGCTTCAGCTATTTAGACATATGGCACGTGGACCTTGGACCTTGACAGGAAATGGTGTGTTTAAGAATTATGTCATGGTTAAATCCATCAAGGTCTGGTAACGAGTGTGGAGGCTAAAAGAGGAAGACTACTACATGCTTGTGAGTTTCTCTTTCAAGAGCATGTCTGGAAATGACAAATTCTGGGATAAAACATATGGAGAAAAGGCTAGAATTTAGAGAGGATCAAGAATTCATGCAACTATGTTGATTTTGGTGTCTTTGAGAAATATAAAAGTGCCAAACAGAATCAATCAAATTATAACCCAGTCTGGACATATCCCTCAGGACCAAAATGGTCAGAGGGGGCCACGTGTCTGCTTGCTCAGTATGATAGCAGAGAGCAGGCTATGAGACGGGAGACGGGTGAAGCCTCACAAAGGACCATTTATGCTCCCCTGTGTATTACAGTCTGAGATGAGTCTATGACTGATCCATGACAGGAGCAATAGCAGCCGTGTGTGGAAGGTGAGTCTTCAATGACTGAAATCATTATGCTGTTGCTTATAGGTCAGTACCATCTTCTTGAAAGCCTTTGATCGCTCCTTGAGATGGAATTCCACCCAAAAGCTAAACCCATCTCCTTCTTCCCCTTTCTCTTCTTCTTCTTCCTCCTTGTTGAACTATTGTAGAAACCATTCCAGAGAAATGGGATTCTTTTAGAACTCTGCCTTTCACCAGGGTGAAGGCAGCTGGCCTATCCTCTCCTACTGGACCAGCTGGAATGATTTCTCTTCAAAAGTCAAGTGGTTTCCGAGCAGTAAAGACAGGACAAGGATGATGTCTCATTGTCTTCAGACCACATGCATAGATCCTGTCCTCAGATTAGGGCACAAGGACATGATCAGTGGTCTTCTATATGATCAAAGACCACGGGACTGGAGGGCTTGAAATCCTTCCTGCTAAAGTGATTTGTAGTAAACTACCCAGAAGGATTTGCTATGAGTCAAGTTCAACGGCGGGGGGAGGCACTTTTTCAGAACCTGAGACCATGTGCAGAAAGAGCAATCAAACCTGAGAGCCAGCCAGTTTCTTTCCTCCCTCCCAGACATCGGGATGAGAATTATCCCTTTTCAAGATAAAACATCTCCAAATATGTATACACATGTACAATATGGTATCTATGGATGTCTCCCACGTAGTGATGTAAACAAAGATGGAGAGCATTTCCTTAAAGTTGACCGAGTGGGAGGAGGCAATGGCAAGATAGAGTACAGCCTGTTGGAATCCCAGAGCCTTCGAAGCTCTCACTGACATCAAGCGAGAGAAAAGAGCTCCATGCTCCCTAAAGTACTGCAGGGTTTAAGATGACAAAATTTGGATCCATATTTAAAACTAATGAGCACCCCCCAAGTCTTTGGAGGGTTATGGGAAGGGATGGGAGGAGATGTTCCCTCTCTTCACTGTAGTACTGAGTAGTAGTACTGTGTGTGTGTATACATGCATGTGTACATGCACACATAGGTGAGCTCAGAGATCTTTTGCATCGGGTATGTTCTCTAGAATCTCTCTTTATTTTTTGAGACAGTCTCTTATTGAGCCTGGGGCTTGCTGTTCTATCTAGACTGACTGGCCTGCGAGCCGCTGCTCCCTCAACACTAGGGTTACAGATGTGCTCTGTCATGCCTGCCTTTCTTGTGAGTGCTGGAGATCTGAATGCAGATGCTCACGCGTAAGCAGCATGCATTGTACATGTTACATCATGTCCCCATCCATCAATGACTCCTTCCTTGAGCTAATAATGAATGTGTTAACTTGAGAGTAATTAAGATTTCAGGCTATTAGTTTTTTCCTAAGTCAGTGATAAATCGTGTGCTTAATCTTGGTTACATATCCTAGATTGCGTGCTTAATGTATCTGTATAATTCACTGCAGCTTAATATTGTAAAGAGAGATAAATCTCTCTCTCTGTCTCCGTTCTTCGCTCATGAGGCAGCAGCTTCTGCTGATATGTCTTACTACAGCATCACTTAAAAATTAATAAAGAACAAATTAAATATGTGTTGTGTGACACTTTTCTTGCACAAGCATCTCTTCACCCCAGACAGGTCAAAATAATAACTACATCAAATCTAACCTGGCAAGACAATGAGTTTATTGTGGTGTGTGTAAGAATTACAGATGAAGGTTACTCCTAGGAGCAGGTATGAGGCTATTTACGGGAGCAGGTGTGACTCAAAGGTAAATACGTCATCAGAAGCCCACCTTAGCCGGGGTGAAGCTCATAGAAACTGCAGCCTTGGAGTTCGGGTGCAGCCATTTCGGTTGGGTGGAGAGTCTTCAGTCTCTGAGGTGCTTGTAGACTTCCCCAGACTGCTGGATCTGGCCAAATCTCTCCCAACACTCTGTTAACTGATGTCTTTTTCCTTGGGAAGGGTCTCTCTTCATCTTGTTAGCTTCACAAACTTCCTGAGACCCGGGACTTATTTACTTTCTTAGTCTTCTTCTGGGATGAAATGTCTCAAATTGCTACACACCACCTTCCTTAGGCTAAACAAGGGCAAAGGCCAAGATGGCATTATTTCATATTTCACATGACACGTTGAAAATATTTTGCAACACAAGTTGGAAGAGCAAAGCATTAGATCCTCAGAAGAAATCTGTTTCCTCCTCAACAGGTTCATTCACGAAGCATGAAGATCTATGCAGGAAACATTTTGTTCCCTGTGAGAACATTACTTGTATTTTCAAACAGCCCAAGATAAGAAGAATGTTTCTCTCAAAACAAGAGCAGTATTAAGAGGAAAGTATGTTTAAAAAAACAAGTGCCAGACTTTGGTATTGTGGAAAATTTATAGAATGAATTAAACAATAAACTTGGAAGTGATCTCTTGAGAAGGAATCAGCATAAAAGGAAATAGGAAAGAATTGTTAATAAATATAAAAGGCAATTAATGAAGATTCACCTGCTGAATGGTATTTTCATTTAGAAGAAGTAACAATCCAAAGAAAGTTTTCCCAGGAGGGCAAAAAAATTTTTTGAGGGGTACCCATTCTAGCCTTGGCTGACAGAGGTTTTTTCCCCCTTCATGTGAAGTTTACATGTCACTCTGACTCCTAGGCTTTGGGGCTAATGAGGGGACAAGGGAAGATTCTGAGAACAATTGGCACAAAACAGACTGTATTTTACTTATGAAAATAACAAGAATTTTGAGAGATAAGGGAATCATGCAATGTACTGGATGTTTGTGTCTCTCCAGAATTCATCATGTGAAACTGATTCCCAGTCCATTGGTACTAAGTGGCAGTGCAGGTGTCAGGGGACAGACTCTGTGAGGTCACTAGGTAACGAGGGTGAAGCTCAGATAACTGGGAACAAGACCCTCAGTAGTCTGAGACCCCAGCAAGGGTTCCCTCTTTTCCTTCTTCCTCACAGGGACACGCAGGAGTCTCTGGTGGAAAGTGAGTCTTCCCCAGACATTTCATCTTCTGTGGTCATGTGGTCTTGATGTTGGACTGCTGTTTGTTAAGTCACAAGTCGAAAGAATTTTGTTACAGCATCTTAAACTGACCAACAGTGACTTGTACATTCCCTTCTGAAACAACCAAATATGAAACCAACACTGCAAAGTCCTTTCAGAAAAAGAGCTGATCTAGGAAATTATCACATTGCCAAATATGTAAAATGAAAAAAATAGAATAAAATAAAAAACAAATATGTAGGATGTTTTGCAAAATATATTAGTGATTACTACAAGAATCTCTCAACATAGAGCTCAAATAAGGAATAGATGAGTAAAAATAAAAAGTAGACAAAAATAACAGTCTCTTCTGTGTTCTTTAGCACATAATTGTGAGAATTCAATATTTGTACAACTTTATAATTTTGTCTTTATTTTCTGTTAATTTTATAATGTTATACCTTGACAGTATATAACACAGCCTCTTTAGATTATAGGATAGTTAGTCTTTTAGAAAGTAGCATCTTTTACTTGCATTTCACTGACTGGAGTGTGTGTTAAAGATATTAAATGTGAATTTATCAATAGACATACATTTTCTGTGATATAGACCAAAATAGTTTTATCGATTCATGAAAGAAGATAATATGCTGATCTGATTGATAATTAATATGTGGTCAAAATAGAGGTAGAGATTAGGGGAAAAGTATAGTTATTTTAATAATGATTTAAATATACGCCAATGACATGTTGTTTTAATGTCATTTAAAAAATAAGCCAGCTGTTCTGAGCATTTACAAAAAAAATCACATTTTTCATGTGCATGTAAGCTGGTGTGTTGTGTGTGTACAATTGTGCTTACATGTGTGGTACACATGCTCATGTTTGCACAAGTGTAGCCGATGTTCCTCAGACTCTATTTACTTCATTCTCTTCCTCCCCCCCCTCCTCCTCTCCTCTTCCTCCTCCTCCTCCCTTCAGTAAAGATCCACCTCCCAGAGGTAGCGTGGCCTCCTCAAACACTGACACCAGCTAAGGATTCACACTCATGAGCCTGTGGAGATAACTCTCATTTCAAACCATGAAAGGGTTGAACTCAGGCCTTCCTGCTTTGTGAGCCAAGTTCTTAACAGGCTGAGCTATTTCCCCAGACTTCTCCAAAATCAAATTTTACCCTGTTTTTCTTCATAATACAAACCGGTGTACCTTATATTTAAGTTTTAAGAATAAAAGAGTAGACAGAAGTCTGGGGAGCTCTCTGGTAGTGGTAAAGTCTTTTCTACAGTGCTGATAAAAAAAATAAGTTTTATTGAAAAAAAGAAATCAAGCCTGTTATTTTTAACCTTTCTTCTTTCAAAGAGAAGAAGAGTTTAGTAGGAAGGCTCCTATTTTTAGACCCAAACCTAGTGTTTCAGGACGTGGTTCATTTGACCATTCTCTAGCCTCTGTGGGCTCTCTCATGCCCCAGCCATTATTACCCATCGATCCTCACAGTCCACCCAGTCCTCTTAAGGTGTCTTCACTAAAAGCAGACTTGAGTGAATGCACACACACACACACACACACACACACACACACACAGGAGCAAGAAGAAATGATGCTACCTCTGCTGAACACAAATCCAACCTAAATTGCCATCCATATATATATATATATAGGTTAAAAGATTCTGGCGGGTCCCTCTACTTTTTCCAAATTAATTTTGGATCCTACATTTCTGTTAGTTGGTTTGTGCTGGCACGGGGTTCCTGAAAGGATGACAAGAAGTAGGGAGCCTTGGCAAGCTTCCACGTCTGCCCTGACTTTCCAATGCCACCTGGAACCCAGCAAATCTTGGATCATTCGGATCTGGTCTAGATAAGCCGACTAGAGTGAAACCGAATCAGCGACCCTTCTAAGTGTCTCCAGCCATGTTTCATTTAGGGCAGAGTCATATTGGCATCTTGTAGGAAGACGGAGCCAACAGCCAACATGTGTTCACTTTCCACCATCCATAACTTTCCATACCATGCGGCTGCCAACTTACAAGCAGGCATTTCAATTTTTTGCATTGCTGTTTTTCTTTTTTATTCTGGATAATTTTTTTAATTAATTTTTTATTTTCTTCTTCTACAAGCACACCGAATGAAGCATTGCTGTTTTTCAAATCCAGGAGAGGGACCTGGGAAACTCCCAGCGGCCTTGCCGGGCTGCGGGCCCCCCTTTGGTTCAAAGCCTGCTTATTGATCTGCACGGGGACGTTTGTGAGCGCTCAGAAACCAGTCTGGCTGTCAGGAAAGATGTGCCTCGCCCATGTCTTTGCTGCACGGGTGCACACGGATGGGTGGAGCTGACAGCTCTTTCTGGGCGTCATCATCTAACCAGAGGGGCACGTTGAGGAGAGGTCACCTCAAGATACTGTACTCATTTCTCTCCCTCTCTCTTTCTCTACAAGAGGGCACTCGAGGGTGTGTGCCTCTGGAGGTCCAAGGGTGACACTGAGAAGCATCCTGAATTGCTCGCCCTCCTTACTGCTTTGCTGTTGACTTTTCCAGGCTCCATCTCTAGTGTTGGAATTCAAGCACCACCAATATCCACGTGGCATTTTTCCATGGGGTCTGAGGATCCAAGCTCAGGTTCTTTTGCTTTTGAGACATAGGTATTCCAAAGTACCTATATCAAACTGTCTCTTCTATTTGATCGAGTGGATTGAAGTGTAGAGGAAGAGACATAATCTGCTTGGTAGACAGATCCTCACCATCCTTTCCCATGTGTCTCAGCTTTAGGACAATTTGTACATTCCTACTAACTTCCCCTAGAGGCGTCTAAGTCAGAGCAGTGTGGTCTTGCATTCAAGCCCATAGAAATTATGGAAACCCAGAGCACCAGAAGTATGTCTTCAAGAGTGTCTGGTTCACTTTCTTCATCTCTGTCCATAGAAAAATGTGGCTCAGAGAGATGAGGTAACTCCCTCCAAGGTCTCAAGCCAGTCTGAATGTGGGATAAAGTACTGTGAAAGTCTAGGTCTTTCTGTGGCTGCTTCTAGCCTCTTCCTAGAGCTGTTTATTTCATTTAGTTCCTTATAAATCAGGAAAGTCTGAATAGCAATCAAATTGCTGCTTGGAGTTGCTGCATTATTATCTTGCAGTTTCTAGTCTAAAGCTTTAAGGTGTTTTATAAAACTGACTCAAAATCTAACATTCTCAGTGATTATGAATGTCCAAAAGTGAATGGGGCTGAATTCTAACAGGGCCGCTGACCGACAACTCATGCAACTTCTCCAAATATGATGTGCTAAAGCTTCACTGCATTGTGAATCCCATGAAAGCAAGTAACATGGCTGTCTTCTTCAGGGTCTAGAATAATCCGTGTATGCAGGAGATGCTCATCAGATACCTGTGCAAGAACTTTTCCCTGTATCTGTTTAAGTGTCCCCAAATTAGCAAAGTGAATTATCCTTGTTCCAACTTATCCTTAAAAAGTTTCTATGATCAATTTCTAAACTCATGCCCAGTGTCCTGGGCTTCGGATGAGATGACCTAAGTTGTCTTCGCTTGGCCAAGTCTAGTAAACATCTCTCTTGTTAGCATTAATTACATGGATTGATCTGTTTGGTAAATATTTAATAAATTCTCATGCACACATATCAACATGATCTTAAGTATACAAGTTCATTGAATTTTCTTAAAATCAACATTAACTGAGTTTTCATTGTAGACATGAAGACTGTTACAGAATACATTTTAAGCTAAGAATCTCATTAAAAGGAAACATGCACATAAAAGATTCTACAAAGAACACGTGTCAAATGAGCTTGCTCTACATCATTGTTGGAGCTGGAATAGACTGGACAGGTTTCTAAGGAGAGACAGGACTGATGCTAGGACTAAGGGAGTGGATGCAAATTGGAAAAGTAGAAGGAAAGAAAGTCTAGTGTGGAAACTAGTTACAAAGCTTACTGGTCAAGAACTTACCTGGTGTCGTGGTTTGACTGAATTGTGCTCACAGGCTCATGGGTTTGAATCCTTAGCATGTTTGGGAAGGTCGTGGTGCCTTTAAGAGGTGGAGCCTTGCTGGAGGAAGGCAGGTCCCAGGGGTGGGCCTTTAGGCTGGGTGGTCCTGCCCCGCTTCCACTAGCAGTCTGCTCTTACAGATTGTCTCTCGCCCTCCATGATGACTGCTGTGACTTGAGCCGCCTCCAGCTTCCGCCACCCGCCATGCCTTCCCCATGGTGATGGACTGTATCTCTCTTCTGGGACCATTAGCCTGATAAATCTCCCTTCTTCCCTTAAGTTGTGTTGGAACATTGTCACCCTGCAGCAGAAAGGTAACTGTGAGACCCAGTGAGTACTTGACCATGGCTTTGATCTCTAGCACTGCAGAAAGCGTTTCTGCGTTAGAGGGGGCGACCGAGCAAGTGTCAGTGCTGTTGCTTGGATCTAGAATGTTCCTAGAGTGCCATGTCTTAAAGACTTCATCTCCAGCTTGGTGCTTCTGGGAGGTGGCAAAGCCTTGTGTTACAGGGTAAGTGCCATCAAATGGGGCCCCGGCCTCTGCTTTTCTGTCCCCTCCCTGACATGAGGCAGGTGGTGACTGTTCCACCGTCGTCCTCCATTGTGTGCTGTCTTGCCCTAGGTCGGAGCGACAGGACCCATTAAAATTGTGAGCCAGAACAGACCTTTCTTCTTTATAAGTGGATTGGCTTAGGTTTTTGTTACAGTAGGAGAAAACTGACCAGCACAGTCACTCCCTTCAATATGAAGTCGGTAGGTAACCTAGAAATGGAGCTGTGTGAAGGAGAAGGTGGATGCCTGCATGCTAGAAATTCTGTTTGGAAAGGATGGCCTAGCACTTCATGCATATACTGTATATATGCTTATACTGTTCCTACCAATGCATTGAGGTCAGGCCTTGTCAGGACGGGCATACAAGTATATTTAGAATATACATAGATATTCTATTATTATATAATGTATATTTTATATATCACTCACTATAACATCTAATATAGTACTGGATTCTTCCTTCCTGTCTCCCTTCATTTCTTCTTTCTATCCCTTTTGCTTCTCTCTCTCCCCTTCATTTCTCCCTATATTGGGAATGAGAGAAGGCAGCAAAGCTGACCAGAGGACATGGGATGTTCATGCCCTAGAGATGCCTGGTGCTCAGTCTGCAGACACTTGCATGCCCGTCCTGACAGGGCCTGACCTCATATGCAGTGGCAGGAGCAAGAAGGAGTAATGATCTATGAGCAACTGTAAGCAGAAGAGGTGCTAAGCATCGCCTAGGAGGGAGGAAGGCATTTAAAGGCAGACATAATTTGCCACATCATTTCCTTATAGCATTTTTGGTTAAGTTCTTGATGTTTTATTGCCAAAAACAAGTCATGTGAATTTTCTTACGAAGTTGGCCCAGGAGGTGATATATTTTTGGTCAAAGGCTTTTTTGATGAGTCTTAAAAAACAGCAGCTCCATACTTCTCTCATTTGTAAACTTGACCCCATGTGGAGGCTTGGGCTAGTCAAATAAATACCAAGAATAAGAAGGTCT
Organism: Typhlomys cinereus; assembly: GCA_023101885.1. Taxonomy (NCBI): domain Eukaryota; kingdom Metazoa; phylum Chordata; class Mammalia; order Rodentia; family Platacanthomyidae; genus Typhlomys; species Typhlomys cinereus. The sequence goes on along the minus strand of JALPQD010000093.1, from coordinate 4,960,506 downwards.
TTCTTCCCTTGCATTCCCTTGACTCTGTCCTTTGTGCCGTGTCAAACTGGAAAGAGACACTGGAGTACTGAGATGGTTGCATGAGGAGCTCACGGTGGCCTCTGAGGACCAGTTTTCAAAGTCACACTGTTAGACTATGAGGTCTTACAACCTAGATTATTTGATTCCATCCCCTCTAGAAAGCAGCAGTGCCTAGTTGCTCAAAGAAGTTGCTTGAAATGAATAGGAAAATTGAAGCTGGAAAGATGGTTCTGAGGTTAAAACTCTGCTTTGCAAGCAGAAGGTTCTGAATTCAGATTCCAGATCTGATGTAAAAATACCAGACAGAACTGGTGGTGGTCTGCACTTCCATCCTTGGAAGGTGGAGCCTGGGAAACCCCAGAGCAAAGTAAAGAGAAGACAGAGCAATTCAAGGTGATTCTGAAGTCGTCCTTGGACCTCCACAGACACACCCAGTGGTTTTTGATATTCATAGGCAGGCAAATAGAGATCGACAGACAGACACACACATACACATATACATATACACACACACTCAAAGACACACATGTAAAATGAAAAAAAAAAAGAGGAAAATCTTCTAATCTTTCCACAAACACTTATTGGACATCTGTTGCAATGTGTGTCTACCTGACACACATTGATGCTGAATGAATATTGGATGATGAATTCATGATATAGGAAAATATGTTTCAGGAAGAAGGTCAGAGGCCGTGAGAATGCTTGTTGTTATCTGGACATTAGGTCTGGAGGTCGAAATGGGCAGAGGAGGGAGATGCATTGGGAGACTGGCACATTAGGGCTCGTCATGAGGCCATTAGGACTCAGGAGGGGTAAATACAGCGGGCGCCGGGATCTGAGCAGAAAGAGATGTCATGAGAAGCGGGCAGCATGGCGATGTTCAGGTGTCTTGTATGACTCCGTGGGAAAAAGCTTTACACTGGAGCATTGTGAAGCCACAACCTTCTCCTTGGCGTGGAAGCCCAAACTGCCTCAGTCCATAAATCAATGGACGTACATGTATCAGCCAATGAGAGAGGTTGATATGTCATAAAGCAAAGAAAAAAAGAAGAAAAAAGAAAAAAAACCCCACCATTTCTAGTGATTTTTCTGGTCTTTCTCCTCATCATAACTGAATGATCAAGTTTCTCTTTTCAAAACTGACATGTTTTATCAGAACTCAGAATTCATGCAATACAATGCGAAGACAGGTACAGATTTGAATCACATTCATATGGTGCCCAAACCAGCGGGCAATGCGTGTGGGAGTTCTCAATCCTGTTTTTATCCCTAGCGCCCTAGAAACCCTTCTAGATCTGCGATGTTTAGATGGTGTTTAGATTTCAGGAAAAGATGCAAATCCACAAGGAAAAGAAGGGGTGAAAAGATCACATGGAAAGGAGAGAAGTGATGGGGGACTAGATCTAAGATTCTTAAAGGATCCAGTGTGAGCTCTGAGTCATGAAGTGGGGGAGAGAAACCCTAGGAAGAGATCAGAGGACTGTCAAGGGGAAGAAAGCTGAAAGTGTAAAATAAATTTTGAAAAAAGCAAGGAAAGGGGCTGAAGAGATGGCTAAAGGGTTAAGTAAGTTTCTGCCTTACAAGTATAAGGAAGTGAGTTCAAATCCCAGATCCCACATAAAACTGCCCAGCGGCAATGGCAGCAGATTATACTTTCAGCCCCAGAAAGTGGGGACTGGGAGCTCCCATAGCAAAGCAATAAGGAGGTAGAGCAATCCATGATGACTCCCAAAGTTACCTTTGGGCCTCTATAGGTGCATACACTGCCCTCTTTTACACATACCCATACCTACACACAGCCATACCCAGGAACACATTGACATCTACACAAACAACAACACAACAAAAGTCTATGGGATGGTTAATTTCAATTAGATTTCTGAAATCAGAGTGGCCTTGTGGCTTGTAACACTGACAACCAGTCACATCCTTTTAAAAATCAAGTGGGAATAACTCCTCCCTGGACCCAGTTATTTGATGCGCTGCGTATGTATTTTCAGTGGAGTTGTTGGCCTTGTGGCTTTCAAAGGCTGTGTTGACCTTGGGGAGCGTATCTCAAGAGCTCAGATACACAGTCTTCTTTTCAGTCGTTGAAGGCTGCTCATTGTCAGCGTCAAGGAAAACACAGTCCATCTAAGGTCGGGGCATTTTTTTCCCAGCAGGGACTGGCAGTGGTTTGCTCATTGGGTGGCTAACAAAGAATTTTCAGTGTCAGGACCCAGGAGGGTGGGCATAGCACTCCAGCCTCCAGGTAGCCAGTGTGCTCGGGCCTGGGGTGACCAGGGCATCACTAACCACACTGGAAGGGTTTTCAGGCCACTGCCCGGGAGAACTTTGTTTACTGGTCAATTTCACAAACAACTCCCCTTTGAACAAACATTCAAGCCATCGCGGGAGCTTGCAGTTAATTAGGGAGGCGGCTTTGCAGATGCATGGAGTTCCGGACTTTGGGGAAGCAGTAGCCTGCAATCTATGCTGCGGGACAGTATTTCCAAGTGCTGCCCAGCTGGTTGCTACGCGACGGCTTCCAGCCGAGGTGGGGGTTCACTGCATTGTGAGGGAGTTTGTGTGCAAGGGTTTGTATGGTGGGGCCGCTGTAAATTCCTGGCTCAGTGCGTCTCTACCAAACAGTGTCAACATATGACATGGACATACTCATCTCACATTTCTTTGTGTGCATTTGGCATGTGTGCATGTATGTTTGTGTGTGTATGGACAATTGTGTGTGCATGTGTGTGTGTGTGTGTGTGTGTGTGTGTGTGTGTGTGTGTGTTGCAGTTTGCCTGCATGGTTGCTGATAAATAACCATCAAATGGCTTAAGGGAACAAGGGTTTATTCTCTCTTACAATTCCTGGTTATAGTGTTCAGTCCAGCTTGACAGGAAAGCACTCACCAACACCAGGGCCGAGGGAACTGACCACACCATCACTGAATCACAGCTGAGAGATGGACAATCTTTACTTGCCAGACCAGCATGTCTGGCTAAGTGAACAGAAGGATGCCGCCTCTTTCAACCAATCTCCATGATTTATCCCTGGGCCTAATCCCACCCACCATGGGCTGGGCCTTCCCCATCAGCCAGACAATCTCCTTTAGGTTTGATCTGGGCCTAACCCAACCACTAATTCTCCACAAATGTGCCCAGAGCTCAAACCCTCAACCATCAAGTTGACACCTCTGCCTAACTAGGACAGTGTGTGTGTGTGTGCGTTCAGGGTGAGTGTGTGTGTGCAGGGTGAATGTGTGTGTGTGTGTGTGTGTGGTATGTGTGTGTTGGTTGGTTGACACTGGTGTCTTCCTTGATCAGTCTCCACTTTGTTTATAGAGCCAGGGATGCTCAGTCAAACCCAGAGTTAACTAATCAACTAATGTAGCCAGATGGTCCCAAGGGCCCTCTGTCTCTGTCTCGGGGGCAGGTGGTCACCGCCATGCCTGCCTGGCTCTTTTGCGTTCTGGGGATCTGAATTCCAGGCCTCACCTTTGTACCTTCGACGCTTTGCACATTGTCCGCGGGGTCATTCCCAGCCCCTTTACTTCAGTTCCTTGGATAAAGACCCGGTGATCAAGTCACTATCAAGGTGGACTCTGGGGGGGTTCCTTTTGTCTGGCAAACCTTAGAAATGGTGAAAAGAAGAAACCCAGAAGGGGCTGTGAGCCGAGGGCTGAGCTTCAAAGAGAGCTCCAGTAGACTGCTCTGTTTGGAAAGGGAGGGGCTCCGGAGGGGGAGGACATGGGACAGCCCTGGGGTACCTTGTGTGAGCCCCATCCCTGTGGTGTTACCCCGCCAGCCGAATGATCACATTACAAGCCATTGACGCTCTTCAGGCAAATGGTCTTCCACAGTTGTTGTCAAGTCTGGGACCAGCATCCCAGCCCACTCTCTCTCCCTCTAACTGCCCCTCATGGTTATTTATTTATTTATTTAATTATTTTTTTTAACATTTTTTATTGTCTCCGCTCATACAAACTTAATAGGTACACTGGTTCCCTCCCTCCTTTCTCCTCCTCCTGACCCCCCTGCTCCCCCTGCCTCCTCCCTCCCTCCCCATCCCTCAGTGCTTCCCCTCCCCAAATCCCCAGAGAATTCTTTAATGTGCATGCCTGACTGTCCTCTGGGTCCTTCTCTCTGATGATGTACAAGGACTCAGTGGCATTTCCCTAAACCCTTTCCTGTGTTCCCCTTAAGCATAGGAACACTACTGTGGCTGTCAATCCCTTGCCTCCAAGGATCTTGGTGCTTTTAGCAAATGCTAGACTTTGTGGGGTCAGTAGTGTGTTGGACATTGCACAGGGCATGTAAAGTCTAATTATGATTGCTTCGGCCCTAACTTGTGTGGAGTATTTTGCAAATCATTGCTCCTCCCATCCTTGTGCTCTTACACTCTTACCGCCCCCTCTTCCGCAAATTTCCCTGAGCTTCAGGATGGAGAGAGATTAGGCTGGTTGATATAGAGTCTCTGAAGTTCTGGATTATGATTTGTTGATTTTCTTTTGCAGTTTTGCTACTCCTGCAATGCCCTTCACTCCATCCTGATGAGTATTGGATGTTACCCCCTGGCCAGTGATAAAAAGCTGTTAAATTAGAGTCTTGTTATAAGAGTATATTCAAAGGTAGATGTAATAAAAGTAGGAAACCACAGTGAGGGAGGGGTCAATCACCCATTTGCAAAATGGTTACTTATTATCTGCCAGACTATATGCCCTCCCCTTCTGATGAGATCACACCTCCTCAGTTGTAAATGATCAGGAACGAAAAGTCTGTGAACTTAACCAGATGTCTCATTGCTTACTTGCAGTCCTTGATGGAGGCCTATATTCTCTGCTGTAACATGGTCCCCTCACTCCTTGTTTCTGGTGTGGCCCTCCTACACCATCCTCCCTGTTCATACTCCTTGCAATTACTGTATTACAGAGATTTACATCGAGTGTCTCTAGGTGGGCTGGGTGGGTTTGGTACTAGGAGCCACCTATTAGGGAGTACATACGGCACTTAATTTTCTGGGTCTGGGATACTTCACTCAATATAATTGTTCTAATGACATCCATTTCCCAGCAAATTCCAGTAATTCATCATTTTTGATGGCTGAGTAGTACTCCATTGTATAGATGTACCACAATTTCCTTATCCACTCATCAACTGTTGGACATTTGGGTTGATTCCATGACTTTGCTATTGTAAACAGTGCTGCTATGAACATGGTCGCACTTGTGCTATCGAGGTGAACCTCTGCTGCATGGGGGGTTATTCCCAAAAGTGGAATAGCAGGGTCATATGGCATTTCAATCTTTAATTTCTTTAAGAATCTCCAGACGGCTCGCCAGAGTGGCTATATGAGCCTGCATTCCCACCAGCAATGTAGGAGAGTTCCCCTCTCTCCACATCCTCTCTAGCATTTGTTGTTTGTATTGTGGATTTTTGCCATCCTGACTGGGGTGAGATGATATCTCAGGGAAGTTTTGATTTGCATTTCCCTGATGGCTAAGGAAGTGGAGCATTTTTTAAGATATTTGTTAGACATTTTAATTTTATCCCTAGTAAACGTTCTTTTAAGTTCCAAGGCCCATTTTTTAATTGGGACATTAGTTTCCTTGGTGTTTAGGTTTCTAAGTTCTTTGTGCACTCTGGACAGTAGAACTCTATCAGATATGTGGTTAGTGAACATTTTCTCCCATTCTGTGGGTTGCCTTTGAGCTTGTGTTACAATCTCTTTATCTGAACAGAAGCACTTTAATTTCACAAGATCCTAACTGTTGAGAGTTGGTAGCAGTGACTGTGCCATTGGATGTCTGTTTAGGAACTGTTGGCCTAGCCCAATCAGCTCGAGGGAATTCCCTACCCTTTCAACTGTGGTTTTTATAGTCTCTGGCCTTAAATCAAGGTCCTTGATCCATTTGGAATTAAGTCTTGTACAAGGTGACAAGTACGGGTCCAGTTTTAATCTTCTACATGTGGAGATCCAGTTTTGCCAACACCATTTGTTGAAGATACTGTCCTTTTTCCATTGGATTCTTTGGGCCCCTTTGTCAAAGACCAAATGGCTGTAATTTTGTGAGCTTATATCTCGGTCTTCAACCCTTATCCATTGATCTGTGTGTCTATTTTGGAGCCATACCAGGCTGTTTTTATAACTATGGATTTGTAATACAGACTAAGGTTTGGTATGGTAATACCTCCAGCAGTGTTTTTGTTACTCAGGATTGTCTTTGCTATCCTGAGTCTTTTGTGCCTCCATATGAATTTTGAGATTGTTTGGTCAACTGCATTAAAGAATTGCTTTGGAGTTTTAATTGGTATAACATTGAATTTGTATATTGCCTTTGATAGGATGGTCATTTTTACGATGTTGATTCTGCCAATCCAGGAACACGGGAGGTCTTTCCACCTTCTGGTGTCTTCTGCAATTTCTTTCTTGAGAGTTTTAAAATTTTCATTGTAAAAGTCTTTTACCTCCTTGGTTAGGTTTATACCAAGGTATTTCATTTTTTTAGGGGCTATAGTAAATGGGATTGTTTCTCTCAAGGCTTTTTCACTTCTTTCATTCTGGGCATATAGGAAGGCCTCTGATTTTTGCACATTTATTTTGTATCCTGCCACCCTGCTGAACTTCTCAATTAGTTCCAAGAGCTTCCTGGTGGAGTTTTTGGGATCACTCAGGTATAGGATCATGTCATCTGCAAATAGGGAAAGCTTGACTTCTTCCTTGCCAATTTGAATCCCTTTTATGTCCCTTTCTTGTTTTATTGCTTCAGCTAACACTTCAAGTACAATATTGAATAGAAGTGGTGAGAGTGGACAGCCTTGTCTAGTTCCTGATTGAAGTGGGAATGCTTCCAGTTTTTTCCCATTGAGTATAATCCTTGCTGTAGGCTTGTTGTATACAGCTTTTATTATATTGATATAGGTTCCTTCCATTCCTACTGTCTCTAGCGTTTTGATCATAAAAGGCTGTTGGATCTTGTCAAAAGCTTTTCCTGCATCTATCGAGAGTATCATGTGATCTTGGGCTTTGGACTGGTTTATACGATGAATTACATTTATTGATTTGTGTATGTTGAACCAACCTTGTGTGCCGGGGAAAAAGCCTACTTAGTCCCCGTGAATGATCTTTTTGATATGTTTTTGAATCCGATTTGCTAAGACTTTTTTGAGAATCTTTTCATCTGTGTTCATCAGAGAGATTGGCCTATATTTTTCTTTTTTAAGTGTATCTTTATTAGGTTTTGGAATTAAAACAATATTAGCTTCATAGAAGGAATTTGGTAGTGTTCCTTCCTTTGCTATTTGTTGGAACAGTTTAAGGAGTATTGGTGTTATTAACTCCTTAAATGTCTGGTAGAACTCTATGCTGAATCCATCTCGTCCAGGACATTTTTTTGGTGGGAAGATTCGAGATTACTTCCTCAATTTCCTTATATGTTATAGGACTATTTAAATAATTCACAACTTCCTGATTCAATTTAGGTAAGTCGTGTTTACTTAGAAATTCATCCATCTCTTTTGTGTTGTCATATTTCACAGATATAAGTTTTTGAAATATGACGTTATAATTCTCTGGATTTCTTGGATATCAGTAGTGATAACTCCATTTTCATTTCTAATTTTGTTAATTTGGGTTTTCTCTCTCTTGCTTTTGGTTAATTTAGCTAGGGGTGTATCAATCTTACTGATTTTTTCAAAGAACCAGCTTTTTGACTGGTTGATTTTCTCTATCGTTTTCCTAATTTTGATTTCAGATATTTCTCCCCGTTTTTTGCTGATCTCCTCTCTTCTACTGCTTTTGGGATCAGATTGCTCTAGTTTTTCTAAAGCTTTAAGCTGCATTGTTAAGTTGTTTGTTTCTGATGTTTCCATTTTTTTTGATGTAGGCATTAAGAGCTATGAACTTACCTCTTAAGACAGCTTTCATTTTGTCGCAGAGATTTTGGTAAGTTGTATTTTCATTATCGTTCACTTTCAGGAAATCTTGAATTTCCTTTTTAATTTCTTCCTGAATCCAGTTCTCATTCAGCATGATAGTGTTAAGTGTCCAGGAGTTAGTGTACTTTCTGCCTTTTGTTGTGTTGTGAATGTCCAGCTTTAGGCCGTGGTGGTCTGATAGGGCACAGGCTAGAATTTCAGCTTTCCTGTATATGTGGAAATTCATTTTGTGGCCCAATATGTGATCTATTTTGGAGAAAGTTCCGTGTGCTGGTGAGAAAAATGTGTATTCTTTGGTACGTGGATAAAAAGTTCAATAGAGATCTGTAAGGTCCGTTTCTTTAAGGGTTTGATTAAGCTCCAAAGTGTCCCTGTTAAGCTTTTGACCTGTTGATCTATCCCATGTTGAGAGGGTGGTGTTGAAATCCCCAAGAATTATTGTTTGGGGGTTGATTTCTCGCTTTAGACGCTGTAGGATTTTCTTAATGAATGTGAAGGGGCCCGTATTGGGTGCATATATGTTCAGTATTGTGAAGTCTTCCTGGTGAATTGTACCTGTGACTAAAATGTAGTATCCATCTGTGTCTCTTATGATTTTTTTGGGTTTGAAGTCCACTTTGTCCGACAGCATAATGGCTACCCCTGCCTGTTTCCTGGTTCCATTAGCTTGCAGAATTTCGGACCAGCCTTTCATTTTTAGGATGTGCCTAACTTTTGTGGTGAGATGAGTTTCCTGAAGGCAGCAGATTGATGGGTTGTGATTTTTAATCCAAGTTTGTAATCTGTCTCTTAATCGGTGAGTTAAGCCCATTGACATTTAATGTTATAATGGAGAAATTCTTTTTAATTCTGGACATTTTTTATGTTTAGTGGATTTTGTAAGCTTATTGTTTTACATTTATATTTTTGTGGTATTATACTTCCCTTCTGTCTTCCTGGATATGCTTGTTCTTTTCTTCAAGTTTGCATATCATTTCTAGCATTTTTTGAAGGCCTGGTTTGGTAGACATGTATCCCTTCAAGTTGTCTTTGTGCTGGCAAATTTTTCTTTCTCCCTGGATCATGACAGATAGTTTTGCCGGGTATATCAATCTGGGTTGGCATTTTTGCTCATTTAATACTTGAAGTACGGCTCTCCAAGCTCTTCTTGCTTTTACTGTTTCCATTGAGAAGTCATTTGTTATTTTCATAGGTTTGCCTTTAAAAGTGACTTGCTTTTTTTCTCTTGAAGCTCTCAGCACCTTTTCTTTGTCTTGAACGTGGAATGTTTTGACTATTATTTACCGTGGCGATTTTCTATTTTGGTCATATCTGTTTGGAGTGCAAAATCCCTCTTGTGTTTGGATGGGCCTCTCATTCTTCAGTTGAGGCAAGTTTTCATTTATGATAATTTGAAAAATTTCCTCAAGTGTGGTGTTTTGAGATTCTTGCTCTAGTATTCCATGAATGCGGATGTTAGGCTTCTTCAAGGTGTCCTATATCTCTTGAATGTTCCTCTCCAGTATCTTTTTGGCTTTAAAAATCTCTTCCATTGAGCTGGTTAATTCTCCCACTTTGTCTTCAAGATCTGAAATTCTATTTTCTGCTTCGTTAGTTCTGCTGATAAGACTCTCTGTTGAGCTTTGGGTTGAAGATAGCTTGTCTTTTAGTTCAATTTTAAACTCTGCCTGAGACTGTTTTAACTGCTCTATGCCTATTTCTTGTTTCTCAACTCCTCCAGATGCCTGTTGTGTTCCTGTTCAAAGTGGTTGATTCAGTTGTTTAACTCCTCTTGGATTTCCTCTTTCATAGTATTAATCATGGTAATGATCATACTTTGAAAGTTGTTGTCTTGGGTCTGGCTTTCTTGGCTGTTTTCTGTGAATTTGTTTTGGTTGGAATCCATCATTAAGGGATTAATTCTTTCGGTGGGAGATTGGTCTTCTTGGGTTTTGTTTCTCATGGATCTGCACTTTGACTTGGGCATTGTTGTTTTGTCTTCTAAGGCTTTTCAGTTTCTTTGTGTTTTTGACTGATTTAGTTGGTGTTACTACACCTGGGCAGTTATTACTAGTGCTTGCCTTGGGGTTGGGTATGCTTGTCTTTTGTTATTGTTATTTCCTGGTTGAGGCTATTAGGCTGTTAGTACATCAGTTAAGTCAGGTTAAGTAGACAGGGGGTGAATATTAGTATGGTAGTGCACTTTTACGATTTAGTATCTTGGTGATATGTGAGAGTGAATGATGTACTCCCTGTAGTTGTATGTGTTTTGGGGGTAGCTGTATGGCTAAGTTAATCTACAGTGATTAATATTAGAAAGGAACAGTGAGGTTAAAAAAAAGGAGGTTTATTTATCTTTGGGCTGGTTGTGAAGAAACTCTACTATGTGATAGGATGATTGTAGAAGTTTTCAGATGTATGGCCTTTAACGCTTAAGACTTTGCTTGAGTTTTCTTCGGACTGTATTGAGTTCTGAGTAGCAGTGTGTCTTCTGTAGACCACCTGCGTTGGTCCCCTGGGGGCCAGAGAGGCAGAGGGGTGATGTTGTTGGCAGAATTCTTCACCTGGAGCCTGGGACTTGGCTTAGTGGCCCTCCCAAGCTCCAGGGATGGAGGAATGTGAGCAAGTCCTGTCCAGTTGGGCGGACAGGCGGGCGGGAGGAAGAAAGAGGCTGGGGCCCGGGGCGTGGCCCAGGCTAAAACCCGAGGCAGCCTGGGTGCCGCTGGGACACGGGGTGACCTGGGGGTCTGGGGCTGGGCGGACTCACCTGGGGATGGCGGACGGGCAGGCCCCCTCATGGGTTTTTAGATGAGGAAACTGGGCACGGATCGGCCCTCCAGGGCATTGAACCAGGTTATTCTTGCTTCAGTATCTGAGCTCATGACTGGCAAAGAGGAGAAACACCCCTTTCCCTCTCCCTTTCTTAAATTCCTTCCTAGGTGAAAGGTTTTGTCAATTAGACTCAGGAAAGATAGGTTAATAAAGGCAAAAAGAAAAAAGAAAAGAGCCACGTGACGTTCTTAACACATAAGCGTGAGCATTCGCAGCGAGGACCCAGTGCTGAGGAGCGCTGCGGGCGCTCAGACGTACCCAGGAGAGTATCTTAGCCCGGTCAGCACACTTCAGAGAAGCACAGGTCAAGAAGGACTTTGAGTTTTAGGGGTGACAAGTACCCAAGGCAAGTAGATGGAGGGAGGGAGGAACTAATGGTGGCTCTTGTGACACATTCTGTGTGCGCTGTGATTGATTGCTGCTTCCTGATACAAAGAAGACTTAGGGGAACTGTGCAAAGTCTGTGCAACGCTGGGGCGCATTGGGGAAAGAAGAAGAGCTTTCCTCGGGTTTGCTTCTTGCTCTTTCTTTTGTCAGCGCCATGCTTCGGGGTGGCACCTCTGTTACCTGCCATTGGTTCAGCTTCAGGTTTCACTCATGTTATGGTATTTAATCAAGTACTGAAGACAGTTTCTAGAGTTTCCTTAGCTATGCTTCCCTAAGCCAACTACTCCAGCTCCTGAAGCCGTTTGGTTTGCCATGTCTCTCTTAAAACCAGAACCCAAACTGACTGCAGATCCCTAGGGAGTGTCTCGTGTACCCTGAGTGGTAGGCTGGGTGTGAGTCAAATAAGGGGAAGGATCTGAGGTCAGCACCAGGATGAGCCAGAACGAATCTGCTAGAAGAATTCCCTGACTAATCCGTGACAGGGCTATTGTGAGAACGTTCTGTAGTGACCATCTTTCCTTCATTCAGACTTGAGGGTCCTTTCCATTGGCTGGCTAAGGAAGAAACAAAAGAAAAACTGATACGCAGAGGACTGGACATTCAAAATGTTGACTTTTACGGTAGTGACCATGTGGTGAGAGAAAAATGAGTGGAAAGATGTAAGTTTAATATCTAATAATAGGCTTACCACTCAGTTTGTATTTTTATATGCATGCATGTGTGTGTGCGTGCGTGCGTGCGTGTGTGTATGTGTATACAAGAAGACATCTGAGTGTGTGTGCCCCACCATTTCTGCCTGACATTTTTTATGTGGGATTTGGGGATGTAAACTCAAGATTCTTTTGCTTATGAAGTAAAAAATTTTAATCTGTGAATAATCTCCGCATCTTATTTTCTTAATGGGGGAGCTAGAGTATCTTCAGATGGAAAAAATGACTTGAAGTGGGCTAAAGATGCTCTTTAATGTACAGCTCAGATGTATATACAGTAGACTTAGCAGTGTACAGGAATACCCCTGTGCTATCAGAATCCCATAGAGTGGGCAAGAGTTTTGAAAGCATGCTACGTGCTCTTTGGAGTGTGGAAAGAATGTCAACGGACTTGAACATCATATTAATAAAGATCCTCTTGCACTTGCTGGTGCAGCCGTCATATTGCAAGCTTTCTGGCTTTAGATAAACATATCACCTGAGAATCACAACCAATGAAGAGTAAGTGGGGTGTCTGGTCACAAGGAGGATGTGAGAAACTCTGCACCCCTCTCCCCCAAAAGCCCAGAAATGCTGTAGAAGAAAGAACAGAATCAATGTGAGAAACAGACGAGAGGGCAGAGTACTGGCAAACACACCCCGGGCATAAAAATCACTACAGCTATGAGTGCATCGACTGAGCTTGCCCACACAAGACATGGTGCAATGAAAGAGGGGGCAAAGCAGGTGGTTCTATCCTTCTTGGGGTGGTTATCCATGGTCAACGCTGGCCAGAGGAAAGGGCCCATCATACATCATGGAGTTTCACTGAAATGCTGCCTAGACTATAGTCGATGTCCAGGCACATGCCAGAGTAGGAAATGAGTATTGGCCTCAGTGGGGCACAGACTCAAGAAAGGGACAGTTGGGTAGAGGGAAGACTGTCGGGAAGAAGACAGTTCTCAGTGGACGAAGGGATGAGGGAGGCAACGTGGAGGGAAAAGAGCAACAAAAACATCCATCATAATTTGAAATAAGGTAAAGAAATCATCTGTTTTACAAAAGAAAGTTGATTATTGGATTTTGATTAAGTACACAAAGGTATTTTAATTATTGGAGAGAGGGAGGAGGGAGAAGAAAAGAGAGAGAAAAAGACAGAGAGGATCAGAGAGAGAGAGACATGGGAAGAGAGAGAGAGAGAGAGAGAGAGAGAGAGAGAGAGAGAGAGACAAATAGAGAGAGAGAGATAAATAGAGAGAACACATGAACCAAATCCAATCAGGTCACAGGCTGGGAGCCGGCACCTGAGCTATGTCACCAGCCCACAGTGCTTCTCCCTGCAGAGATTGATTTGTATTGTGATAGGGCTGATGAAGTCCGCTGCTGGCATCTGGGTTTCTCTGACTATTGAACGGGGAGCTGCTCAGCGAGGCTGTGGGATGCATTTGCTCAGCAAGCGGAAGGCTCTGCACTGGGCTCAGTGAGGACACGCACAGGCAGGCGACATTGCTGGCTTTTGGTTTCTGACTTAGAAGGCCACACATTTTATCTCTGATGTTGGACCGAGAAAAAAAAAATAGATCCCATGACCAGGTCCAGTTCTAGCCTGAGATTTCTCTGACATGGAAGGGGAAACCTAAGGTGGAATACAAGATTTATGTTTGGGGGAGAGGAGAAGCAGAAAGGGGAGGGAGCAGGGAGGAGGGTCAACAACGCAATGTAGGAAAAAGTCTTAGGACATCTCACCCATGGTGAGCTGATTTAAAGAGTAGAAGGATCCTCTACTCCTTCCATCCTCGCAAGCAGAAGGATCTGCGTTAAGATCACAGATCCCATGTAAAAAGCACCAGGCAGAAGGAGAAATGGCCGCAGCTAGCACGTCAGGTCCTGGGAGGCAGAACCTGGGAAACCTCAGAGCAAAGCAAAAAGGAGATAGAGCAGTCCAGGATGATTCCTGAAACCACCCTGAGGCCTCCATAGGCACACAGTGCCCTCTGATATGCATATGCGCACGCGCGTGCACACACACACGCACACACACACACACAAAGGATTCTCTGATGAGTTTCCACCCTCACCAGCACCACCAGAAAATGAAGATGCTCAGTGCGCGCACCCAACCCGTGGTGAAGAACTTGTGTCTGCCAAGGCTGGGGCTTTGCAGGCCTGGTTGAGTTTTTTTTTTTTTTTTTTTGACTTGTGTCTTCATTTCCTTCCCTACTACTTGATGCTTCACAACTGATCTAATTTGTTTTCAGGGAAGACACTGGCTAGGTAAGGCAATAATAACATTACATACGTGAAACCACCACTTAGTTATGAAATAATAGGTCTCAAGAAGGGCTTGGTGGGAAGAGAGGACAGAACAATTTTAAAAGCCAAGTGGTTCTGCAAGAGAAAATATGATACATTTATCTGTCCCCCACTCCCTTCTGCAGAAAGGGGGGGAGAAGGCTCTGTGGCTAAGACTGGGCGAGGGAGGGGTGGCTGGTTAAAGTGGCCGTGCTGTAATTTTCAAAGAACCCAAGTGCCCTCTCCCAAGCCTCAGCGGGGAATGGTAATCCTGTCTCCATTATCTGTCATTTTAGGATATTATTTTAAAACGAAAAACATTTCAGATAATTATAGCAGACACTCATGTGTTCACTAAAGCAGAACAGATGTGAATATTTTATATATTTACTTCAGATGTATTCTTCTTTTTCACATAAGCCCTAGAAATATAGCTGAATCTCCATCCATGCCCCTTCTCTCTGCTTCTGATCCAGAGGCAACCAGTTTCCTGTAATTGATGGGTTTCATTGATAAGTTTTATTGTTAAAAAGATGTATATTCATTATAACTTCATATATGCATACATATCCATCAGTAGTACTTCCAAGGGATGGTGTTAGAAATCAACTGGATTGCTCTACCTCCTTATTGTTTTGCTCTGGGTTTTCCCAGGTTCTGCCTTCCAGGGCTGGAATTACAAATCCCTGACATATCCTCCCCATATCTGCCTGGCATTTTTACATGGGATCTGGGCATCCACACTCAGAGTCTTTGCTTGTGATCTAAAGGCTTTAATCCCTGAGCCATCTCTCCAACTCAGTATTTTCTAATTTCCATTTTGATATTTACCATACATGTTATTGGCCTGTGTGTTTGCTATCAAATTCAATTGCTTCGTGTACTTGGCTTCTTTCTTCTATATTGTGTGCTGGAGTAAATGTGGAAACCACAAGAAGCCTTCAGGAGCTGTATGGCTAGCCAAGTGGGAGGCTTTCTAGCATTTGCAGGTGTAGCCTTCAAAGAAATACTGGCACCCCATTTTTCTCCCCCTCCCAATGCCAAATCTTCCTTCTTACACATTTTCTTCCAATTTTTTTTGGATGAAAATCTCCCAGGCTGGAGAGATGGCTCAGGGGTTAAGACTCTGCCTTGTGAGCAGAAGGTCCTGACTACACATCCTAGGTCCCAGGTGTAAAAAACTCCAGGAGGAAATGTAGGGGTGGCCTGCATTTTGGGCTCTGGTGGGCAGAGCCTGGGAAACCCCAGAGTGAAGCAAAAAGGAGGTAGAAGCAATCCAGGATGATTCCCAAAGTCCTCTTGGTCCCCCAGAGAGATACACAGTGCCTTCTGACACACATACACACAAAATACATAAATGAGTAAAGTTTTAAAAAGTCTTAAGAATAAACAACTAAGATAAAATAAATAAAAACCTCGTTCCTGTTAGCCCTTTTTCTCTGGTAAATTCATAGCAAACTATTTTTCCATACTAAGGCCTCTGATTCTCTTTTCCTATCCTCTCTTAAAATCACTTCAGTAAGTAAGGCTTTTTTTTTTCTCCCATGTGACATTTCTAGATTGGGACATTTTTTTTTTAACATATGACTAACCTTAAATTTCTCATTGCTTATAAATGAAAAAGCTTCTTAAAAGTTGCTGAGTCACACAGAAGGCAAAAGCTATTAAGCAAATGTGAGCAGTTAAAATAAACCCAGTAAGTAACTGCAAGCTTGCTCTGCTAGTCGAGTTTTAGTTTTGACCGACTGTTAGTCACTTTGTGGGAAGGTGAGAGGGGCGTCCAGCCAGAGGGGGGCCCAGTGTATCCGTGGCCGAGTGCTCAGGGCTTGGTTTGTTCGTTGCTCATATGTGCTGTCTCAGTTCATTGTGAGTCCACTCCACATTCTCATTTTTTCCCTGTCTTTCTTCCTCTCTCTTCTCCCTCTTCTTTTGGTTTGTAGGTTCATAAAGGTTTCCTGGCTCCCCTGGAGAGGTTTACCTTTAATCGTGAAGCCCTTTGGGTAGGCGCTCGTTGTCTTCCATGCAGATCCCTATTTTATCTCCCCATCTTACTGCCTTATATGCTGTACTGTGCTGGATCCTTTTATGGGGTATCGTGGATTGAATGTGAACTGTCCCCGCATGCTCCTGTGTCTACACTCAGCCCCAGCTGGAGGAGCTGTTTGGAAAGACTGCAAAACCATCAGGTGGTGGGAGCTTGCTGGAGGACATGGGCCACTGGGGGAGGGCCTCAAGGTTTATAATGGGGGCCACTTCCTGTTCTTTTTCGCTGCATCTTGAATATGGTTAATAGTCAGCCTCCTGCTCCTGTTGCCTGTCCCTCTCTGACGGCTGCCGTTTGTTCCCCACCACTGATGAACTCTACGATACACGGAAGCCAAAGCAGTGAACATATTCTCTCTTAGGATGCCTGGGTCAGAGAGTTTTACACAGTAACAGAAGAATCACCGGAACAGTGAGTCGCCAGGCCTGGTGCTGATGTTTTCTGTGACTTACATTTACATTACAGAGGGTTATTTGATAGGGACTTTCTCATCATGCAAACAGACTGGCGGGCACACTTATTTTGCATTTACTCTGAGCAACTGAATGACATTGTGATGAAGGACACTTTTGTTGCTGTTGTTGCTTTCCCACTCTGCAGATTTTGTTTTTGCTTCCGTTTCTGCCACAGTTATAATTCTTTGATTGCTGTGAGACAGTACTCAGACTCGAGGGAGAAAGGGAAATGCATTTGGCTTACAGTTCCAGAGAGATGCAGTCCATTATGGCGAGTTCCAGATAGCAGAAAGATAAGGCCGGAGGCAGAAGCAGGACAGCTCAGATCACCACAGCCGTCCAAGGACAGCAGGCCAGAGAAAGAGCAAACAGGAAGCAGAGTTGGACATTCAACCTCGAGGCCTGTCTCCCCTGATCTACTTCATCCCGCAAGACTCCAGCCCTCAGAGGAGCCACGACCTTCCCAAACCTTATCACCAGCTTTGGATTCAGGCACAAGAGCCTGTGTGTGTGTGGAGTTCTTGACACTAAGAACTCTCACTGCAAACTGCACACTGCTTGTAAGCCGTGTCTAGGAGTGCTCCTTCTCACTAATTAGCCTAACGGCGTTGCTGGAGCTGAGTTCCGCAATGCGTCCTGGAGGTCCACGTGGTAAAGAGCTGGTCCTCAGCGGGTGAGGGAGATGCTCAGAGGGCTAAGTGCAAGCTTGGTGACCTGAGTTCTATGCTGAGACCCTGGTGGGCGGAGCCTGGAAATCTGGAGTGAAGCGAAAAGGAGGTAGAAGTGATCCAGGGTGACTCCCCAAGTCACACTTGATCCTCCACTGGGATCACAGTGCCCTCTGACACATGTGCACACACACACACACACACACACACACACACACACACACACACACACATTAAGTTAAAAAGTAAAAAAAGCTGCCATGAGCTGGTGGACGAGCCCACTGAGAGGCCTCCAAGTCCCTGGGAAGCTGTTCTCAGGGGGGCTGTGGAACCCCCGCCTCTTGCTCTTTTTGGTTTTGGTTTCCAGGTCATGGGTGAGCAGTACTGACTTACTCTGTATTTCATGATGTGCTGCCATGCTGAAGCTTCTAGAATACTCAGGGATTTCTTTGGCTTCACGAGTCTTTGCTTCTCTTAGGGTCTGGAAGATGTAAGAATGCAATAATGCATTACTAAGGGTGCGCGTGCACGTGCACACACACACACACACACACACACACACACACACACACACACACCCCTACTCAAGTAAAAGAAATAGTAACAGGAAAGAGAGGAAATCACCTGCTATTTCTGAGATGCTACTGTACTGCAGTTCAGTCAGATTCTCAAAGCACCTGTCCTCAGACCAACCCTACTCGAGAAGTCTTTTTATGGTAACTATTTCATAGACACAGAAACTGACGGTCAGAGAGAACAGGTAACTTCTCCAATGCCACCAGCAGGTTAGCAGCAGATCCAAGATTGAAGCCTGTCTGATCCTGGACGCTCCAAGCCTTTCCATTACATCCCTTTGATTCTTTACTTTCGTCACCCCGTGACGATGATGGGGTACGCTGTCCTGCTGTCTTCATTTTCACCTGTGACCACACTGCTTCAGTTTTCATGTATATCTTCTTCCTCGTATTATCTGTCAATGGCACCCAACATTTTGTGGGATCTGCACATGGTTCATACCCTATACATTTGGTTAAACAACAGATCAACTCTGAAACACACAGGTTGACAGATAAGCATTTAAATTTTTAAAATTTTCTGTTATGAAGAACCAGAATAACTTATACTAAAGAATTTTTTAGGTCCATTAACACTACTTCTCATAGTTTGGCCTCTGGGTCAAATGTGGATAAATATATGCATGCATGTTATATATGTGTACATACCATGTATGCATATATGCACACATGCATGTGTACACACATACACACATATGTATGTATTCTAAAGGAAATATTTCTGAAAAGACATTTTATGGTCAAGCAATTAGAAGCTTATAGAAAATGAAAGTTAACAGATAATGTGGACCTCGCTTTTTAAAGTAACACTAAAAAGGATTTTACAGATGCTCCTAATGCCTGAATGGTACCCCTGGTTAATCATGGATACAAGGTCCAAAATATAGTTCCGTTATCCTCACTGGCTCAGATCCAGAGGAAATAATCTGAAGGAATAGCAGCTGACAAGGAACCAACAGGGGCTGCAGGCTATGCTGCTCAAAGCAGATCCAAGGCAGGCCGTGAATCTCTTGGAAGTCTCCTACTCATAGCCTGTCCTGTCCTGTGGTCACTAGGCTCTTTGATGTGCCCTGCTGGTCAGTTTCCTCTCTCTCAGAACCCCGTCCATACAACTTCTCGAGCTCACCATTGGGGGCAACTATCCATGAATTCCCCTCTTGATACGCGCTCAGGTTATCAGAAAAGGGATGAGTAGGCTTCAGTCCTGTGGCAGAAGGAGTGTGTTGAGGTTTGCCTGCATGGTTGCTGACAAATGACCATTAAACGGCTTTAAGGGAACGAGGGATTTATTTTCTCTTACGATTACTGGTTACAGTTCTTAGTCCAGCTTGACAGGAGAGCACGCACCAACACCAGGGCCGAGGAAACTGGCCACACCATCACCACATAATGGCTAAGAGAGGGACGATCCTTACTTGCCAGACCAGCTTGTCTGGCCAAGTGTGCACAAGGATGCCAACTTTCTCAATCAGCTCTCTGTATTTTATTCCAAGGCCTAGTCCCACCCACCATGGGTTGGACCTTCCCCATCAGCTAGACAATCTCTTGCAGGTTTGTTCTTGGCTTAACTCAACCACTAATTCTCTACAAATGTGCCCAGAGCTCAAACCCTCAAGTGTCAAGTTGACACCTGTGCCTAACTATGACAGAGTGGGTGGGTAGGTGTGTGTGTGTTGTGTATGGGTGGATGCACATGTGTGTGAGTGATATATAAGAGGATACTTTGAGTGTATGTGTGCCTGTGGAGGCCCAAAGATGACATCAGAATCATCCAGGATTGCTCTACCTCATTATTTCTTTTCTCTGGGGTTTTCCAGTCTCTGCCTTCCAGGGCTGGAGGGCGTGCCACCACCATCACATGGGATCTGGGGATCTGAACCCGAGTTCTTTTACCTGCTAGGAAAAAGCTTTCACCCTTGAGCCCTCTCCCCGGCCCTCTGGTGCTGCTTTGATGATGTTTATCATGTTTTCTCATGAAAGGTGGATCGCAGATTAAACTTGACAAGGGAGAAGCAGAGAGGCAGAGATGGGCTAAAAGGTAGAAATGAAGATTTCAGCTTCTGTCCCAGAGGCAAATGCGCAGGCTCTCAGGCGTTGGGATACAGGACTTTTCCCCGCGTGCCTTTTTCTTTCCTCGGCCCATCACTACCATAAGTCTCCAGGCACTTGGAGTTTCCCTTGCTCCCCTCTGTCAGCAAGAGCCAGCCAGCAAGTAGCTGCTATTGGACCACAAAATGACTTTCATACAAACTGTGGTTTTAGTGTCAACGCAAGCTTGTTCCCCTTTTAGGCGAGTAGGAAACCCTATGATTCTGTAAGAGAAATTGTATGTTAGAGACCCAAACTCCAAGGACTTAATTATTATAGTTTAGATTCAATTAAATTATTATATTTAAAGTCATCTTCTCTTGGATAATGAAACTAACGTTTTTCTTCCAATAGAATGACCAAATGAAATATATATTTCACTTAACCACATTGAGGTTTGCTTTTTTTATTTCTTTTCTTACCATTTTATTTTCTAAAAAACTCCGAAGACTGAGTTTGCCTCCAGAGATAAGATGAAGGTGACATCTTTAAACCTGGGGAATTCAATTGTTTCCCTCTTCCTAGATTCTAATTCAGCAGCAAAAGCACTTCAATTAATAGTCTGAGGCTGTGCAGAATTTCCTGGTGCTCTTGATGAGTTTAGAATTTCAGTTGGAAAATTTCATATTTCAGCATGTTCCGGTTTTCTGGCCAGCATTCAGATATCTGTCATGGTGGAAGGAGGGGAGCTGGATCAAGGACCGGGAGATTGGAGCCACAAAGCAGGACCCATGTAGCTAGCTCCTTCACTGTGCCACGTACTTGGCAAATCTGCATGATCCGGGGAAGGGCTCTTCCCTCTCAGATTTTAGGTTGCTCAGCATGCGTTCATGAGCTTGGAAAACACCGATCATCACTTGCTATCAAGTTCTGATGTCCACAGAGCTTTCTCAGAATCTTGTACTTACTTTAAAAAAGTTATATTTGTAGAAAAGATATCAGTGGGAGTATATTGCCTAGGTGATTTGGGGACAGTTATAATAAAAATCTATTGAGTGACTGCCAGGTAAAATATCAATTGTGCTCAATTAAGCTAAAACTTACAAATCTTTGAGATTACTATTATCATTATGTTGATTTTACAGTGAGGCAAACAGAACTTGAGAACAGTGAGAGAAAAACAAATGGACATGAAGCAGAACCCGTTAGACTTCTTCCTGAATAGAAGCAGGCTTTTGGCCACCCACCTAGGACAAAGGCCACCTTTCTCAAAGGCACTTGCCCTTGGTGTTTATATGAGTTGCTTTTCTGACACTATAGCACAGTGCTCCACAGAAACAATATCAGAGCTTCATTTTGGCTCATGGTTGCAGACGATTTGGTCCATGCTGATGGGAAAGGTCTGTCAGGATACCTCGGTTCACATCATGGATGTCCAGGAAGCAGAGATAGTGACAGAAACCTGCCCGGGAGACACAGACCAAGGGTCTACCTACTTCCTCCAGCTGGATTTCTCCTCCCAAAGTTTCCAAACTTTCTCCGATAGCATTACCTACAGAGGACCAAGTATTTTAACATGACCCGGGGTGGGGCGGGGGCAATTCCGATCTAGTGCATCACAGTGTTGACGAACAGATAGGATTTGGCCAAAATGATACAGGCAAAAGGGACGTACAGCAGTTGGAGGGACCACAAGAGGAGAGCAAGGTGTGGTGAGAGGGGAAAGCAAAGTATAGCATGGGGCATGAAAGAAGACAGGAGGTTATGGGAAAGGGGCATGTAAAGATTCAAGAGCAGAAGGAAGGCAGGGGAGAAGACAGAGGGTGTTAAAAGGGGAGGAACAACAAAAACAAATTTTATTTGAAAGATGTTGCAGCAGCATTTAACTTTTTGTATATTATTAAAAAGTTTCTTTACCAAAGACACTAATATGCTGCCCCCCTTCTTTCATCGCCTCCTTGCTTTCTTCCCCCTTCCGAGCTACCTGAAATACGGATTCGATGTCAGAAACTGTTCAGGGCATTGGAATCCTGAAGAAGAGGGACACAACCTCAACACCACCACCAAGTGGTAAACTGTCCCCGGGAGAAGCCAAGTGTGCACATGTATGTGAGAAAGCAATGGAGTTCTCTAGTTCACCACTAGGCTTAGTCTTAGCAATACGCGTGGATTGCTTAAGGTCTCCTCTTTATTAAACGCAATTCCTGATTTGCCTGGTCCTAAGGGTGCAAGTCCACGTCCGTCCCATTACACTAACCTTGGCAGGAAACAAAGCAGCTTGCTCCGCAGTTGCAGCCTGCATTGTTGCTAATAAAATCACCATCGCATGGCTTAAGGGAACAGGGTTTATTTTCTCTTACATTATTCCTGTTCTATTTTCTTGCCTGACTTAGTAGGAGAGCTCACAGCCACGCCAAGGGTCTGCAGAACCGACCACACCATATCCACATTGCAGCTGAGAGAAGGATGATCCTTATTTGCCAAACCAGCATATCTGGCCAAATATATCAAAGGATGCCCCCTTCCTCAACTCTTTATATTTTATTCATTGGTCCAGGGCTTAGTTCCCACCCAACCTGGGCTGGTTCTGCCCCAACTAGACAATCTTTTTCAGGTTGATTCTGGGCTCGTCAACTATGAATTCTCTACAAATGTGCCTAGAGTTCAACCCTCAACCATCAGGTTGGTATTTGTACTTAACTATGACAAAAAGGTTAGATATTTAAAATAGGTATGATAGATACTTGAAGATGGTGGGTACTGTTTCCAGTTAGACTATATTCCTAATTATGTTTGAGTTAGATATTAAGTCAAATTTTAAGTTGGGTTCTAATACCCCGGGCATATACACATAGTTTTTGGCAAGAGAACAGATCCCTAGAAAGTCTGTCTGACTTTGAGTTTTGCTGCTGATGCCTGGACAGCATGGGTTTTATATGTAAAAGCTCTCAAAGCATTAAATTGGCATGGGAATGATTTCCAGCAGCTTCCATCATTTGCATGGCTGCTGGGGTGGGGGCCTGTACAGGGAAGCTGGGTTGTGGGGGCCAGGCACCCACAGGACATCACCTGCACAGCTCCGATAGAGAATTCCAGAACATCTCTCTGGCTGTTTTAGATAAATGAAGTTGGAGTCTCAACTGTCTTCAAATAGCTTCAGTTCTACTCGAGACATTTCTCAATGAGACGCTAATCAACTGTGCTGGTCCTTGAAGATGCTCATAACAGGGAGGGAGAATCATTATCTCCGATTGATTTCACAGTTGGACAGCCCAAGAGAATTCACTGCAAATCTGCTAAACTTGTAAGTACTCATAAGGTGGACCGATATACAGTTACAGCTATAGGAGGTTTCTATATGATGGACAATCATGTAATATCTCGGGAAAAGTCTTGTCCATGTCAGCCATTAAGAAATAAACTCAAACTAAAGTATTCCCAAGCACTTAGAATTTGAAATCATGGGAAAGCGTAGTTAATTCCTCTGTGGATAAGTAAAACTTGCAAAGGTTCAATTCATTGGTTATTTCAGCCTCATCAAAGTTATATTGGATTTTAATGAGTGAAATAATCCTAAATTTCATCTAGTAGAAAAATAATTACATGAAAGGAGCCATGGTAAGTTTAAAATTAGACTGCTGGAGTCAGACATGGGTTCAGGTCAATGGTAGATTGCTTGGTGTCCCTGGGGTGTCTCTGAGATTGAAGGGCATCAGCAAGTACAAGGAAACACTGAAGGTATCCATGATGGTTAATTGGGGTGCTGATCTGATTGGATGAAGAGACCCCTAGGGTCTCATCAACGTCAGCTCTGGGCGTGTCTACGAGGGTGTTTCCAGAGATGATACACTGAGATGATTCGCCTGCCCTAACCGTGGGAGGTACCATTCTACTGGCCCGGGAGTCCCCAGACTGTAAAAACAGGGGAGCCACAGAGGTCCACTAAGAAGCAGTACCCACTCTTTCTCTGCCTTCTGATCTGCCAAGAGCTGAGCAGGTAGCCTGGTACCACTGCTGAAGGAAGTTGGCCCTGTTGCCACGTCTTCCCTATCAAGATGGACAGTATAACGGTTACGCTTAACTGTGGCTGTGAGAGAGCGCCCCAAGTCAAATAACTTAAGCGGGAAAAGGAAATTTATTCATCTTATGGTTCCAGAGGGGAGAAACAGTCTTTCATGGAGGAGGCGACATGGCTGGTGGCTGAAGCTGGAGGCAGCTACGTCACTGCAAACATTCTGGAGGCTGCAGGTGGCAGCTGCAGATTTCTGGAGAATATCTCTTCTTCCCAGTCTTCTCTTCTGTGGTTCCTTTTATCTGGTCCGCTACTGGGAGATTCCAATAAGATCTGTGGAGGTTCCAACCGGATCTAGGGCTGGTCTTTGTATTGCAAATGCATTGATCCAGATAATACCTTCAGGTGGTCTCACCTGAGCTTAGTTAATGCCAGGTGTGGTCAAGTTGACACCCAGGATTAACTAGCACAGACAGTATCCCCTGAACCCTTAGCCTGGCCTCCTGTCAGGTTACAGGTAGTCTTGTGAACAAGAGCTCCCTGCAATTCAGAGCAATCAGCAAAACTGTAGGTTAGTTGCTTCACCAGGAAGTGAAGAAGAGCCTGGAATAGTTCCCTTCCCTCAGCTGGCAGGAACAGTTTGTAGAACATTGTGTGACCTCAGGGCAGGGTAGAGAATTGTAATCAGCAGGTAAGTAATGAAGCTGAATGCCTGGGTGTGATATTAAATGAGCTGGGCAGCTTGACAGAGGGATTAGAGGAGGAGACAGGCCCAGAGCGCTTATACTTCAGTGGCCTTCAAAGACTCAAGTTGTGAATTTAGTCTCAACATTCTTAACTGGTAATCTGTAGACTCAGTCAAATGCCCGTGAGCTTCTCTCTAAAGGACACGCCTTTTCTCTAGCTCTCATTGGCGCCTCAAAAGTGATTTTTATTTTCTTTATCTTTGTGTCTGTGTGTGCGTGTGCAGGTGCACGTGTGTACAAGAGGACACTTGAGTGTGTGTGCCCATGGAGGCCCAAGGGTGACATCAGGAATCATCCTGGATTGTTCTACCTCCTCATTGCTTTGTTCTGGGGTTTCCCAAGTTCTGCTTTCTAGGACCGGACCTAAAGACCACTGCCATATCTGCCCCATAATTTTTGCATGGGATCCGGGGATCCAGACTCAACTTCTCTTGCTTGTGGCGCAAAGGCTTTAATCCTTGAGCCATCTCCCCAGCCCTACAAATGATTTTTCAGACTGTGCATCTCACGTTCTGACAGAGCATATCTAGTACCCTGGTTTGGGTTTCTAAATATTGTTCTTTTCTTACAGAAAATGGGAGAGAAGGTGGAGAAAATAGCAGATCATTCCCGATGCCCGTCCAGTGTCTGGAACAAAGGAAGTAAATAATCTTTTGTTTGAGAAAGAAGGACGTGATGGCTAGAGGAAAGGGTCCTGAAGCTAGCGGGCATCCAGGAATACTGACAGTCATCACTTGGATACGCCACAGTACTCAGGCCTGTGTGATTGCTGAAAAATCTCCAGAGGTTAAAAAAAAAAAGTGAGGAAGGAAGGAGAGTTAATTATGTTGTAGTTCATTTGGTCATATTCTAATAATTTTCAGATGAAAAACCGGAAAATACAGAAGGTGTGATAGTTAGCCTCAGGCATCAACTGGACAATTGAAGGTTTGAGCTCTGGACACATTTGTAAAAAATTAGTAGTTGGTCTATTTCCTTTCCTTTTTGTAGGTTCTTGTTCTGGTTTACAGGGATGGGCACTATTCTGACAAGCGGGTCTTGAGTCCAATCAGAAAGCTGTTGATAATCTCCTGCTGATTATCACCACTAATGGTGCTCACCTGTTGCCATGGTGATTTATATTGCACCTTACAGATCTCATGCTGTTGATGGGGCTTGTGACTATTTCTCTCCCCCAGCAGCTTCTACAGTGTTCCTTGGTACTGTGTAAGCTCTCCAGCAAGGAGAAAGTCCTCAGACCAGTTTCAGTTGATGTATTTTGCCCATGTTCTGTGATCCATTTGTGTTGCATCTTCAAGTCCCTAGAAGCACACAGGCAGAAAGATGTGACAGAATAAGAGGAAAAGGTGAAAGGAAGGGAGGGGACAGGCAGGAGGGAAGCAGGGATGAATACTCAATAAGCTTGTCAAAGTAGAAAAAATAAATAAAAAATTATGCTACTGAAAAAAAATAGTTGAGTTAAGTCCTGAGCAAACCTGCAGGAAAGTGTCTAATTGATGAGGAAACCCAGGTCATGGTGTGTGGGCGGGTGAGTAAGATGGAGGGAACTGATCAGGGCAGGTGAGTAAGACGGAGGGAACTGATCAGGGCAGGTGAGTAAGATGGAGGGAAGTGATCAGGGCAGGTGAGTAAGATGGAGGGAAGTGATCAGGGCAGGTGAGTAAGATGGAGGGAAGTGATCAGAGTAGGTGAGTAAGATGGAGGGAAGTGATCAGGGCAGGTGAGTAAGATGGAGGGAACTGATCAGGGCAGGTGAGTAAGACGGAGGGAAGTGATCAGGGCAGGTGAGTTAGATGGAGGGAACTGATCAGAGTAGGTGAGTAAGATGGAGGGAACTGGTTCAGGGCAGTGAGTTAGATGGAGGGAACTGATCAGGGCAGGTGAGTAAGATGGAGGGAATTGTTCAGGGCAGGTGAGTTAGATGGAGGGAACTGGTCAGGAACAGGTGAGTAAGATGGAGGGAACTGGTTCAGGGCAGTGAGTTAGATGGAGGGAACTGTTCAGGGAGCTGACTTTCTTTGGCGTACTTGACAGACTTGATATCTAGCAAGTGCGGTTTGCGCCTCTCTTTCAACAGGCCTGTGGATATGACGTGGTCATTTTACTCGGCCCCTAGTATTGGTATGAGTGTCCTGCCAAGCTGGACCAAGATCGTAACTGGATAATTGAGTGCCAAGCTCCTCAAGCCATTTTGTCACCAAGTTATTGACAACATACAGAGTAACTGGGACAGAAGGAATGCTAGAATGAGAAATTCCCGTTTTGCCATCATGATAAAAATAACTGAGTTAAAACAAGAATCCTCATTGGAAATTAAAGCCATTGGGAGTCTCCTGGGTAATCGGATACTTAGCCTGGGAGCATGTTTTATATGAGATTAACGAGAACATGATCAAGGCCTCCAAAGAGCAGAGACACCTGGTGTCTTAGTTTCATAACTTCATCACTGTGAGAAATATCTGACTCAAACAATTCAGGGGAATGAGAGGTTTTGTTGGCTTGTGACTACAGGTTCACCATGGTAGAGTTACCAGTAGAAACCAAGGGTTCCCTCAAATCTAACGTCAAGAACAGAGTAGGACAAAGACCAACGCGATGTACTTGCTCTCTAACGTGCTACCTTGCCAAATACCAGTCTGCATGCGCCAGCTTTATCCATGTTTCCAGAGAATGTCCCACCCACTATGGATGGGGCTTCCCACATCAATCATGCAGTCAAGGCAGTCTTCTACAGGCCTGCTCAGGGGCTTGCCTTCACTAAGTAATCCTGCACAGGTGTGCCCAGAGAGAGGCCTACCCTCCAAATTGGTGAATGTCAGCTTAACTAAGAGATTACAATTCTCATCCATAAAAATGGGACGGATTCAACCCATGCGCCTCTGGATGAAGGATGTAGGTCGCTTAAGTTGTATCCCCAAGAAAAGCCATCCATGCCACCACAAGACCGAGGTGCCTGCGGGTTGCTCAGTGACGCGAGTAGTCTGTGCTCTCTGGGGGATTCTTCCTCCTGCTGCTCCCATTGGACACATCGCCTGGTCCTGCTGACGTCACCTCCTCAATGTTGCTGGACTCCATTCACTGCTGGCCGCTCTCTGTGATGTCATCTTGCCTGATGGTTCACATGCTGCTGGCTCGTCCTCATCCTACAGGAGTCACAGGTTAACCCGGGGACCTGTTTACCACAGGGTTCCAACCCCGCCACTCCCCTGCTTAGCAGGATCCCGAGGCTCTTAGACTAGGTGCAGCTCCCTTCTCTTTAAGAAAGTCTGCTCTGCTCTGATATCTGCTTTGCTCTGTAGCCGTGTCCTTCCAGACCCTTCCTCTGTCCAGGTCACATTCTTGCAATCTACTGGCTCCTCAGATTACACACATGAGATGTGTTCTGCTTTTATGAAGGTGTTGTAGTTAGTCATCTCTGTTGTTGTGAGACAGCACTATGATGCAATCCACAGAAGGGAGAGGTTTGTTTTTGTCTTAAGACTTCAGAGGGGAGATATAGTCCATTACAGTGGAAAAGACGGGGCTTGGAGGCAGAAGCAGGAAGGCTTGTTCAAGTCACCGTAGCCATAATTATTAAGTCAGAACAAACAGGAAGCAAACTGGGAAACAGGGTTAGGGGACTGTCATCATTGGGCACAGTTGTCAACTTGACAGTTGAGGATTTGAGTTCTGGGCACATTCGTAGAGAATTAATGGTTGAGTTAAGCCCAGAGCAGACCTGCAGGAGATTGCCTAACTGATGGAGAAGGTCCAGCCCATGGTGGGTGAGATTAAGCCCTGGAATAAAATACAGACAGCTGGTTGAGAGAGTTGACATCCTTTTATACACTTGGCCAAACATGTTGGTCTAGCAAATAAGGATTGTCCCTCTCTCAGCCATTACGTAGAGATGGTGTGGCCAGTTCCTTTGGCCCTGGTGTTGGTGCGTGCTCTCCTGTCAAGCTGGACTGAGAACTGTAACCAGTAATCACAAGAGAAAATAAACCCCTTGTTCACTTAAGCCATTTGATGATCATTTATCAGCAGCCATGCAAATGGACTGCAACAGGGACCAGATCTCAGGCCCGCCCCTTGTGGCGTGGCTTCCTCCAGCAAGGCTCCACCTCCTAAAGATGCCTCTACCTTCCCAATCATTGACATCAGCTAAGATGCAGACACATGAGCCCATGGGGGAAAACTCATTCAAACCAGGACAGAAGGCTTCTTCTTTGTGCCTAGAATCTTTCTCTTTCTATACTTGCTGACTCCACCACTGCCTCCAAAACCAATCCCGATTCTTCAGATTGTTAGCATGGGCAGGATTGAGTTCTGAAAGTCTTCTTACCCTGTAAGTCTTTCTCAGCTAAGTCTGAGTAGCAAACTCCTTCCATGTAAATCTTACTCTCCATACTTCTGACACAGCATCATATTTTGGTTGCAAATCTTGCTGTGCAAGCAGTCTGGAACTTTCCTTCAGCCAGCACCCAATCTCTCCTCTGCGTCCTTTATTATCTCATCCCACCACAGTGCATGGTACATAGCAGAAATCCAACCAGTCTTTTCAAGTGAAGAAAAGGACAATATAGTCATGGTGGGAGAAGAGGCAGTTTGCAAAATAGCAAGCGTTCCATACTGTGCAAAGGGCAACATCTGCAGGCTGAGGAGCAACTTTCTGAACCATCTATTCAAAAGGCTTGTCTGTTTCTTGCTCTTCATTTCCACAGATCATTTTTTAATAATGGGAATTAGGGCTCTTTGGAGAAGCGGCCAATCATAAGGTCAGGACAGCGTAAGAGACATTGGATCATACGATGGAGCCTGAAGGTAAGGGCTATTGATTCCCTTTTAAACACTGCCCTGCTTTCAGACTGTGTTCCAGGCCCCATAGCCTAATTGAGGAGGCTGAGGCAGGAGGATTGTAAGCTCAAGGTTCACCTGGGTTGCAGGGTAGTTTAAGACCTGCCTGAATAACTTAGTGAGACCCTAACTCAAAACAAAACAAAACAAAACAAAACAAAACAAAACAAAACAAATCAAAACAAAACAAAAGGTCCATTTTCCTAGCAAAAAGGGTGACATGAGGTCATGCTAAAAGAACACAGGGGTCAACCAAAGGGAATTCAAAAAACCCAAAGTAGAACAATTTGACCAAAATATGAATAGTTTTGAATTATAGCCTGAAGGCTAAGGTGCATATTAAAACTCCACATAGTTATAAATAAACTAGTTGAATACATGAACCCATAGGGAGGAGACAGCTGTATGGGAGAACTGCATGTAGTAAATGCATAGGAATGAGAGGAGAAGACCTCAGATACACATTGCAAGAACTCTATATTGTCCATGAATTCTAAAAGTAGCGAGTCAATATTTGAGGAAATTATTTGTACGGTTTCAAAATGTCTTCCAGTGTATTTTCTAATTATAATGAAAAGGTAGGGACCTCAGTTGAATGGCCAAGGTTGACATGACCAGTATGTTAGTCAGCTTTCTGTCACCTTGAACAAATACTTGAAGAGTTAGGTTATAAACAGAAAAGGATGAGGTTATAAACAGAAAAGGATGATTTTGTCTTCTGATGGTAGGTTTCAGCTTATAATTGGGGGTGGTTGCAATTTGAATGTGAAGCATCCCGTGGACTCGGTATATGTTTGAGAACTTGGTCCCCAGCTAATGGTGCTGTTTGGGAAGGTTGTGGAGCCTTTAGGAGGTGGAGTCACTGGAAGAAGCAAATCACTGGGCTGCACTTCCTGCTCTGTCCCTGCATCCTGAGTGTGGATACAGTGTGATTTGCCTGCTCCTGCATACCATTTCCTGTCCCCTTTTGTTGCCTGCTGTCATGTCTTCCCACCATGTTGAACTCTACTCCTGAACCGTAAGCCAAAATAAACCTTTTTGTCCCTTAAGTTGTTTTTGTCAGAGTATTTGATCCCAGCAGCATTGTCTAAGACAATGGTCTGTTGCTTTAGACCTGGATAAAGCAGCGTATCCTGGGAGAACTGCGTGTTAGTACCAAAGGGTGTGGGATACAAAAGGCGGAACAGCCCAAGTCACTGTTTCCAGTAGTGTTTAGCTGGGCACCAAGTGTCAACATAGGGTCCTGGGGCAAAATCCAGATCCAAGCTGGGGCAACTGGCAATCAGTCTCATGGAGAGGGAGAGGCCAGCACGTCACTCATGTGGTGGTTTTGTGACATAATCTCAATATAATTCCAGGAAATAACAGATGCTATAATGGAGATGTGTTCTATAAGCAACCACTGAGACTTCTCAAAGGAGTGCAGGTGACAGAAGGCCAAGAAAGACCAAGGAGATATGACAGCTACATGAAATTTGGGATAATGCATTAGATTCTGAGCCAGACATAAATCACATGAGTTGAAAAATTGTTGAAGTCCTAATAAAGTCTAGTAGCTAATATCTAGGAAATAAGGATTGTCCTAGCAACCAGGATCTAATAAGAGGAAGCAGCAGTTTGCAAACATGCATGTCTTACAGATGCAATGGGATGAGGACACATGATCTTCAAGGTGTCAATAGGTTACAATTTCCCCCATTGAAGACGGATCCCCCAAGGTGCCTGTCACTGGCCAGTGTAGGGGGCCTAGCAGCAGCCTCTGTCCATGGCGGCCGCCTCGTTTTCCTGGGATGGGTGTGCAAGGTCCAGTTATCCACATGGTATAGATCGACTGCTGGTCTCGCCTCCCTGTGCCCTGGGGTGGAGGCCGAGCCATCCGTGTCTCCGAGGCGTGGTGCGTAGATCCTTCACTTCCAGAGCCACGGGACTTGGGAAGTTGCTGCCATCTGAGGTCTGAGGAGGTCTGGATCCCTGGGTTCAAGTGAGATTACAAAGTGTGCAGCCCACCCACGTGGTTTGTGTGCATATATGGAGGGGTGCATATGTATAAGTGTGTGTGCTTGCATGTACAAAAGGAGCTGTCTACAGAGTGGAATTTGCTCCATGAGCTACGACAGTCCGTCAAGTGCTCTCTAGACTCTACCATCCCACATTCGAAGGACACCAAGTTGCCTCCTTAAGAAGAAAATGAGTTCCACTTTTAATTCTATGTGAAGTTATGAAATGTAATGTAATAGCCATAGAAGAAATGATAAGACTGCAACAAAAGCTTGCTTAAAAATCGTTGCCATTTTGCTTTAGTAGAGCACACCTTGCTATTCGCTTGCTAACGAGCAAATAAACACAATGGAAACATGAAGCAATTCAATTACAGTGTAACACTTGTCTGAGGACGCTTTCCTCTCCCCACATGAGTTCACTTAATTTTGGTGTTTTTTTTTTTTAAACAAACATTATGTTCACAAAAGAACAGGATTAAGCCATACTTTGAAGTCATTACACTTGAAAGAACTTGAAAGCCAGAACTAGTATTTCTTTTCAAAATAACATTGACTCAGGTTTTTCAAGTTCACCTTCCCATTAATTAATGAGTTTTAAAGTCTTTTTTTTTTTTTTTGCCACAATCCAGGGGTTGTGATTTCATTTTGTGATTCACTTCCTGTATCTTAAATTGCTCTGAAGAGCTTATTTGAATTTATAATATTTTACTCATAGAAAAACCAAGACAGTAATTTATTCAGGGCGGGGCATTCTGCCCACATGTCTCCTGCACTTTGGGAAATAGGGTGTCCCCTCTGAAGAGTAGCTGAAAAGGAAACCCCCCTCTACCCCAAGCAGCTCATGACTAAGAATGAGTATATTTCAAACTGTTTTCCTAAATGAGTAAGTCAAGTCGATTTACTCACCGAAACACGCTCTGTTCTCTCCAACACCTTGCCCTGCCTTTTGAAGTTGATTGACTGTTGATGTGCCCAAGCTGACTGGCTCCACTTGGCTGGGTGATTAATGTGTGCGGCTCTGGGGACCCCGACAGCTGTGCCGTCCCCCTCACAGACACAGGGAGACAGCCCCGCTATGAGGCCGCCTGCCCAGGGAACCTCTCCGCCACTCAGCTACCGGCAGGACAGACCCTGTTGGAAGTTGATGAAACGAGAAGATGGATTGTCCGGACCCACAGTTCTTGGCTCTGCAAACTGAATTTTAACTCGGAGCTGTTCATTTCCAGGCCCCAAACCAGGGTGACCTGAAAGCTTACCTCACTGGCGACTGTCTCCTCCAATCCTGTCACTCTTTCACGAGGAAGAAGGGTCGGGGGCAGCATGTTCCCATCTGAGTCATTGACAGAACCCCGCAGACTTAGGCAGGTTGGACCCCTGGCTACCAGGTCTAGATGACGCCCTGAAGCTCTTCTGTGCATATGACTAGCATTTAGCGTGGCTGACTGATGAGAGGTCCCCTGGGTGGCTGCGGTATCAATGACCTTTCCAATCAGATGACGGATAACCTTAAGAATAAACTCTGAGGATCCTGAGAGAAGGAATCTTGTCTGAAAACCATGACACAGATATTTCAGAAATGCCAGGCCCACAACTGTGTGAACCAATCCTTTAAATAACTCTTCAGACAGACAGACAGGACAAGTAGGTAGGTAGGTAGATAGAGATCTATTGGAAAACAATAACCTATTCCAGCAGTTTGAATCTTCGTGTATCTTGTATCATCTATCTAGCATCAGTCTACCTACTTATTCTACAGATTATTTCTCCAATGTAACTCAAAACCCTCCCCTTCCCTTCTTTCCATTCCTCCTCATTGTTTCCTCCCTCCCTCCCCCTTCCTCCCTCCCTTCCTCCCTCCCTTCCTCCCTCCCTCCCTCTCTTCCTTCCTTCCTTCCTACCTCCTTCCTTCCTTCTCTTCCTTCCTTCCTTCCTTCCTTCCTTCCTCCTCCCTTCCTCCT
Source organism: Typhlomys cinereus (assembly GCA_023101885.1). Taxonomy (NCBI): domain Eukaryota; kingdom Metazoa; phylum Chordata; class Mammalia; order Rodentia; family Platacanthomyidae; genus Typhlomys; species Typhlomys cinereus. Next base: position 4,927,065 of record JALPQD010000093.1, on the reverse strand, counting down.
TCCTTCCTTCCTTCCTTCCTTCCTCTTTCAGCTACATCTATAAACAAGAAACAAGTTATTCCTCCACCCACCTGTCTAATGTTTGAATTTAGTTACATGCACCGAGCTCCGTGGGCCAGGGTGGGTGGTCTCCCGTGCTCCGACAGACCCCAGCTCTCGACTGCTCACTCTGCCGCATTGACTCGGTCACTGCCCCTCGAATCAGTGCCTTCAACAGAGTTCTCTTCAGCTTGCACAGTCCCTCCTAAGGGGTTACAAAATGCACAAACTACTGCGGAGAGTGAGACCCCGAAGCACTCAGGGTGAAGGCAGGCTCGGGAATCAACAACATGGAACGGCGAGGCCGGCAGAGCTGAGGCCCTCGCTCTCCGCAGTATCATGGAGGTAGATGATGTGGCCTATGTCTGTGAAGAACCAGAGGAAGCAGGGCCCCCCTTTATGAATGTTTGCTTTCCTGCGATTAAGAAAAAGTTATACTTTTTCGAGGCTTCTAGATTAATCCCTTCTGGCTCGAGACATCATAATCAACTTTGATCTCAGGATGGCTCCTTCTAGCCAAGTCATGAATTCTTGAAAGGAAGGGACTGTGTGGAGGTGCGTTCAGGGCTTCAGTCTTTAGGATGGTGGTGCTGAGAGTTGGGGATGTCTCTTAGCGGTTCTTCTGAGGTTGATCATAGCACAGTGGAAATTAGCCTCGCAAATGAGCAAACCTCTTTCTCCACAGCGCTCGAATAGCATTTTTCCAAGAACATTTTCCCCTCATCAGGCTAATTTTGGAGAGTGCATTTGAATGGAAAAAGGCATTTCACTTTGGAAGCATGTATTATAAACACACATTGTTAAAGTGAATGGCCACGGTCAATAGAAAAGGCTCCCTTTTGATTTATTCTTGCTCTTGGCTTTCTGTTGGAGTCGCGCTGGAGTGTTGGACCCCTGGGTCTCTCCGTGGTGTCTGCGTGTGCGTGTGTGTGGAGCAGGCAGTTAGTGTGAAGAAACCTGTGGGTGTCTGTCCACCCAGTGTCAATTGAAACGTCAGACCTGCCGCCACTGAACGGTCTGTTATGGGGACAGATTTGCTGGATCTTCAGAGAGACCTGCTGGATTGGACTCTTATGATACTGTCATTTGGATCCAGTTTACTTTTCTAAAACTTTTCACATTTGGGACAGACAAGTCGCTCTTTACCGATGATGAATTGGGACATTACTTTTCCCCCATTGAAAAAAGAAATACCTCAACCGTTCCCCCATTCCCAAGAGCATAACAATAAGTGATTCCTCGTGTGATGCCTCTGACTTCAACCTCAAAAATTTATAGCGCCTCTATTTATTCTTGTCAAATGTAAGAGTTAATGCAACCTCCTGAAAAGTCATTTAAGAGTAATACAGTTGAATGTGGGCTCCTTCTCCCAGCCAAAATGTGAGATTTGCTCCCACACAGGATCAAAACGCATCATAAAGCAGCCATGGGAACCATCTGCCAATTGTCTGTAAAACGGGACCCCTCATGACCTACAGCAATACAGTTGCGAAGTCGGACTTCGCCCGGGGCCCAAGGGAGGTTTTTGACTTGGGGATTTTGTCTCCCTGCTGCCAAAGGCTCAAGCCAAGTGTATTGCTATGACTTTAGACACATTTTCATCAATAAAACCTCTTATAAAACAGATCCTGCAGCCGCCCCACTCATGTGCCAGAGGGCTCATTAATTATCTTGCATCCTTGTTGAACAACGAAATAATTTACGATGGTCAACAGTTTGCCATCATCCACTTGAGTACCGCAGACCACGAAGGTCCAGCTTCCAATTAGCAGGAGAATCACAATTAGGGATGGAAAGAAGCAATGCTGCTTATTGAAAACTCTCCCCGCTGTGAAATGAAACTCCAGGGAACTTCAGACCCTGACTAATTTGAGGGAGTTGGGCTTTTTAGCAAAATAGATCCTTGTGAAAGGGAAAACTTCAAAGGTCACTCAGATGCCTCCAGTCCTGTCTCTCCCCAACCTAGCATCCTTTCTTTTCATAGTTGGCAGTCACCACATTTGGATTCTTTTATCCACCAGGCATTTGTGGGTCTGTAAATTCCGTCTCTCATCGATAGTGGTAATTTCCTGCATTGGGTCAGTGGGGAATGGTACCTCCGGTTTCTGCTTTTCTTTTTCCAAAGAGGAAAATCCAAGATAAAAATAGCACTCTTCATATCTCCTCTGGCTTCTTAAATTCAGGCCTGGCCTAGAAAGGGGGGGTGGTGTCCTGGAGAAGAGGGTGTTCCTGATTCCAGCTGACTCCTTGGATTTGCACATGAGCCATTGCATTGGATGGTGCCAAAGCACACAGGCCATGAAGTTAAGTATCCTGTCTGTTTCCTCAACCAGAGGAAAACCAGTTACTTGTAAGGGGTGGATAGGTGGAGTAGAAACAAAAATGGCCTTGTAGGTTGGAGTCCAGAGAAGACGGAGCTAGAATCACCACTCCAAGATGAGTTTTCTCATAGTCTGTTTTTTTTGGGGGGGGGAGGAAGATGTAAACTCTCTGGCCCGTAGCAGAAAATCCAATAGGAGGGAACATGAACTGAGAATCTTGGCTTCGCTTCTTTTAATCTCAATACCTTAAATTTTATCTCTGGGTATCTATAGTAGTTAGTTTGCAAGGTTGCTGATAAAATCACCATCAAACGTCTTAAGGGAACAAGGGGTTTATTTTCTCTTACGATTCCTGGTCACAGTTCTTAGTCCAGCTTGGCAGGAGAGCTCACATCAGCACCAGGGCCGAGGGAACTGGCCACAGCATCACCACATAACAGCTGAGAGAGGGACGATCCTTATGTGCCAGACTAGCATGTCTGGCCAAGTGTGCACAAGGATGCCTCCTTTCACAAATAGTCCCCTCTACTCTATTCACCTGCCTGGGGACTACTTCCACCTACCATAGACTGGGCCTTTCCCATCCTCTATAAAATCTCCTGCAGGTTCCCTCTGGGCTTCAATCAACTATTAATTTTCTACAAATGTGCCCAGAGCTTGAACTCTCAACCATCAAGTTGACCCCTTTATCCAACTATGACAGTGTCTTTACTTGCAAACTTCTCACTCCTTCAGAAGGATGAACTCGCTTCCAAGACCCCTCCCCTCCCACACCCCCTCCACAATTCAGTCTTGAGTTTTGATCTTGGAGTTATCAGAGATGGCTCTATTTTGCATCTCTGGAAGTCACATCTTCACATCAGGGACAGAAAGCTTGACTTGACCTTTCCCCCTTACCTGGTCCAGGTGGCATCCTGTCCTTTCAGGAATTCACAAGTGGAAAATGCTAGCAAGGCTGAGAGGGTGTGTTTAGACCTGTGTCTTCCCTGACCCAGGAGAATAAATGTTTGCTCTTGCTTAGCTTTGCCCTTGGAGAACAAATGCTTTGCTTTGCTTGTGAGCGCCCTGCGTCTGAGCTGCTGGCTAAGTCAGAATTGTCCCATGGCTTCTTCATAATGGGCTATGACAAAGAAACCCTACAGGAAGTTGGGTACAGTATTCTGTTTGGTACCAGCCCACTATCCAGGTATCTTTACTTTAAGAAGGTCTGACTTGCAAAAGAAATTTGCATTTACAAATAAGATGAATTGGATGGAATATCATTTTCTTTTAAGAAAATGTGGAACAAACATGCATTTGTTGTTGTTGTTGTAAAGCTGAATGGCCTGGATTCAGAGTTCTCGATCTAATTTGAAGAAATGTTTTCAAAAAGAAAAGTTCCTGAAAGATGTGTTTGACATGCACAGGTCTGAAACAGACAAACCAAACTAAACATGGATTTTTGTATTATAAAGGTATTGCTTTCTTTCTTAAACAAATAATAATGTGAAATCTCTGATTTGCTTATGCATTGCTTCTATAGGATCAGCTAACCACTGTCTCCATTTGGGGAACTATTAGCAGTTTCCTGATTGGATAGTTGGGGAACTCTTCTTCACCACCATTACATCTTTGGAGCATAGGAACTTTCAGAGAGGGATCCTACGTGGGCCTAGTAGAGGGCGGGGCTCAAGGTGAGGAGGAAACTGACCAAGAAGTTAGAATCCTGAGAGAGGGCTCTTATGTGTGATTGACAGCTCCATTTCCGTGATAGCAGCCCTGTCTTCCTGCTGTTTTGCTAAATGGACATGTGTGTGTCGAGCTTTCTTCTACATGACTGCATTTATGTCTGTGGAGTACAGCTGCTGTCAAGCGTTGGTCAGAAGCTTCTTAATGTCGTGACTGCAGAGACTCCTCACCAGTCAAAGTGCCTGAGAATCATACATCACCTGCATAAGATCGGGGCCATCCACATGCTGACATGGACTGGAGAGGATGGTATGGAGCCCAGGCCTCTCCCTGAGGGTGTGCACACAGTTAGTGGACAATGGAGAGAGAAGGAGAGAGACATTTTCTTCAGTGGTAGAACCACTGGTAAATTTCCCATGGTCCGGTACACATCTACCCCTGTATCCGCCACATAACCCAAATTAGCATTGACTGCAGAAATCAGCCCTGTATGCTCACAAGACTGCCTGCTCAACTAGAATTCAGGGAGCTCTTTGCTTACAGTTATGGCTTCACTCTGAGTATGAAGCCTGGGAACAGCCAAAAGAGACACACAGGCATGCATGGGAGACACACAGGTGCATTTCTATCTTCGAAATGCATTTTTGATGATTTAATTTGCACTTAATTTTCTTTTTAAAAAATTCTAGCCAACTTTATTCATGAACTAAGCATTACTCAAGGTTGTATTATTTTTAATAAAAATGGTTTCATTATTGAAATTAGTGGATAAAACCTAGCTGCCTTTCCATTGCTTTTTTGTATTTTAAAAACTGAAGTTCTGAGAATGGCTATGCAGTTTGCATGAGCTAAAACATGTATCATGAAACTTAAATATTATTTTCCAATGAAACGGATATGAATTATTTCCACTACAATTTAATATTTCAATAGCATTAGTGTGGTTCTCTTTCAACTTGTTAGGTTCATTTTTTATTTCTTTCCTTTAGTACATTGAAAATGCATCTCATTGTCATTATCTTGTAGAACTCAAAGCTCAAAGAAATGAAGTATAATATCGCATTCTCCCCAACTATTTACTGAGCTCATTGGAACAAATTCAGCTTTCATTTACGACAGTTCTTTGCTTGAATACAATGCCCCCTCATTCCCCTGTGTTAACCCATTCTACTCCTGCCAACCCCTTTATCCATTTCCTCCTCCTCTTACTTTATTGTCCTTCCCCATTTTCCCTCACCATTCCCCGCAGGTCTTATACAGGTGGTCACAGCCATGTGTGTTCATGACAGAGCCAGATGACAGCATCTTATAGCTCTCATGTCCACACTCTGGCTCTTATAGTCTTTTCACCCTCTCCTCCATGATGCTCTCTGGGATTCAGAGTGGGCGATATAGATGTCACATTTCCAGCTGAGCACCTGACAGTGCCTCTTTATTATAACACTGAGGAATTTTAAATCTCTGTTTTGTCCATGGCCCGCTGCTAAAAAAGGCTTTTCTGACTAAGGTTGAAAGCTGCACATAAACATATGTATTTAGAAGTCAGTTTAAGTATACATATCATACATTTAGCAAAATTAATATTAGTAGTGGATCCTTTCAAAAAGCTCATGATCTCCTTAGCTGTATGCCTCTGGCCAGGTTTACAGTACCAGTCATGTATTCTCTTCAAGGACGAATCTCAGATCTGCCCAGGAATTGGTTGGTTACTCCCAGCACAGTCACGCCACTATTGCTCCAAGGAGCTGTTCTTGCCTGGAAGTTTGACATTGTAGTACAGAGGGTCCAGAGGTGGGTTTGATCCCTGATGATTTTCCTATCCCATTAGCATAGTATCTTCTCACCACTGAATGCTGCAGGGAGGAAACTTCCAGCTCAGATCCAGCTTGATTGCTTTGTATCTTATATACAAAGCATGTGTTTTCTTCAGTACAGGATCTGTTCTGGTGAGTGGTATGTTGCATTGCTTTGGCCGTCTCCGGAGGCTACCTTTATTAATAATCAACTGGACACCTAGGAAGTCACCCTTCGACTCACCTGAGAGGAATTCTCCACATTAAGGTTGTCTTCTAAGCTCAATTGCATAATTGCTGTGGAGAGAGCCAGCCCATTGTATCAGGGACCATTCCCTAGGCAGGAGGACCCAGAACTGTCTAAGAAAGAGAAGAACTGAGAACCAGGGAAGGAAGCATGCCTGCATTGATTCATTTCTCTCTACTCTTAATGTGGATGCAGTGTGACCTGCTGCTTCAAGCTCCTGTTACTGTAACTTTTGCACCGGGGTGGACTGTACCTTGGACATGTGAGTCAACAAAACCCCTTTCCTCTTAAGTTTGCTTCTCATTAGGTACTTTGTCGCAGCAATGAGATAAGTAACTACAACCAAAATGGATATGAGGAGGTATGTGGGAGTCACTGCTGTGACAAGCTTGAGCATGCGACCTTTGTGCCTTTAGAACCGTTTTGAGCAATGCAAAAGCATTTGGAACTTTGAGTTAGAACAGTCACTGAATGCTGGAAGTAGAACCTAATGGGACATTCTGGCTGGAGTTTGGAGGACAGAGAGAGATGCTGAGAGAGATGCAGATGGTAAAGGTCTGGCTCTGGAGATTTTTGGAGGGAAACAGAAGACTTTATTATATGATATTTAGGTCAAGCATCTGACTTCATTCTGCCTGTGTCCTGAGAACCTGGGTGAGGTTGAATGTGATGATAATGGATTGGTTTGTTCAGTATGACTTATGTGAGCCACATTTCCCACCAATGCAGGGTTGCTGTTTTCAAGCTCTATTTGTGAAACAGCAGTAGCAGCATAGTTTTTAGTTAGTTTAGAAAGTTCCCCTAGGACATTCACACATTCATAACACCAACCCCTGCCTACTGCCCATCCTCTTTTCATGGAACACCGGGGTCAAAAGGTCGAAAGGGTCCCTTTTTTTTTTTTAGCTTTAAGTTCCGGTTCTACATAAAATTCTCACTCTCATCTAATTTGGCGACCTTAACACCTGGGTAGTGTGTGTGTGTGTGTGTGTGTGTGTGTGTGTGTGTGTGTTTATCTTTCTTAATTGATTTTGATCTAGAGCTGAGCTGGTTCATTATGAGGGATTAATTCAATGAGCAGCTGAGTGGACTGTAGTTTTCACATCAAACTGAGATGTGTCCCTGCTCCAAGAACACGGTCTTCTAGGATATCCCGGCTGATTCTAAAAGTGCAGTTTTGATCTTGCCTGTATCGTGGGAACCAAAAACCTCTGTTTTCATTATGTTTTTCAATTAGCTGCTTATTCTCTACTCCAGTGTCATATGAGGATTCAGTAAGTGCTCCCTGAGTGTTATACCCCTGTGTCTGCACTTCTTCTTATTGAAGGTTGGTTTTTTTCTAGTTCAGGCTTCCTCAACAGATCCAGACTCTGATATTTGTCCCCATGAGACCATAATATTGCTCAAGACTGTTGGCTTCCCCATCTGCTAAGAGGCGTCCTTTGAATTTTCTTCCTCATACTCTACACTGAAAACCAGCAAAGGTTTGTCAAGTAAAAACACCTTGAAACACATCTATTTATCTATCTGACAGTCATTTGGCTCTAGTGCCATCATTCCTGAATTCTTTCTTGCTTTTGCCTACTCACCAATGACTTCAAGTAAAGGGCAAGGCTACTTTTCCTGGCTTTTCTAGTCCTTCTGGTCAACAATACTGGTGTGCTACAAAATACTGTATCATCACCAAAGGCCAATACCATGCTTGAGACTTCTTGAAAATTCATGTGTTTGTGAAACCTAAATGATATATATGATATAATATATTTTCCTCCCCACATTAAAATTTCTTTCACATACATATTTGTACAACGTGCAAAGAACAAGGCAAGGGATGGACTAAATCTCAGTTTAGACCTTGTTTAAATAGACCTAGGTCTATGGGGACATCATGTCTTGTCAATCTAACCTATGCGTATTCTGAGATGTGGTAACACTCCATGTACCTTTGCTTAGCTACTGTTCTTGTGGTGGTGGCAATGTATCCAGCAGAAACCAGTTAAGGAAGGAAGTGGGTTTGTTCCGGCTCAGGTTTTGGTATATGACCCATCATGGCAAGGAAGGTACAGCAGCAGGAGCAGGAGACAGACGACTCCCACAGTCAGGAAGCTAAGAGAAAGGAATGTTGACGCTCTCTATTCAGATCCCAGCCCGGGGGGAGGGCGACGCTGTCCACATTGAGGACGGGTCTAGCCTCTCAGCTAATCCAGTCAGAAGACTCCTGCACAAGCTTGGGCAGGGGTGGGTCTGTACAAGCTTCTAGAGCTGCCACATGGCACTTGATATTGACCATCAGAACTTCAAACGCTTTCTCACCACACTGCTCTGCTCGCAGTGTCATTTGTAGTTCACCCTTAACTCATGATGCTCATCCCATCACCAGCCAAATTCTTGCTCTTTGAGTGCTGTCTCAGTTTACCCAGTGGAACCCTCTGAATTCTCAGACAGCATTGGATTAGAATCACTGCATGGACCAGGCTGTCTGCGAGTGAGCACATTTGAATTATCCTCGTGATGGGTACAGATTCTGAGTCATGGTTGGTCAGGGGTGAGCCCCAGCAGTTTATTGTTTTATTAAACGCCCTGTCATCCAAAAGACACATTGAGGGGTGCCCAGGAAATCCTGCTGTGGGTTTGCACCTTGGGAGTTCTGCATACTTGGGTATCAGCTGACTTCACTATTCACTGCTTAGAGCCTTGAGAAGGGACATCACCCAATGTGAGTTCAGCTAATGTGGTTCATGCCATTTGAAGTGACCCCTGCCCTCTAGGGACAAATAACCAGAAGATTGCATGGAATTATCTCTCAAGGACATAGCCCGTTATCTACCTCAAGGGCAGGATGGTAGCTTAGGTGACATCCCTTCTCTGCTACCCTCTGACTCAGGATATCAAGAGTGTAAAGTGATACTCAGAAACACCTGCCAGGCATTGGTTGAGCTATTTATTCTGGGGCAATCTGGAAAAGCCTTTCTGATTTAATATACACAGTCTCCCCAACACGCTAAGCTATTATTCAGAACATTTTGAGTCTTCGTTTTATACTTAAGTCTACAAGCCAAGCCAAGAAGACATTTTTGAATTCCCTTTCCCTCTCTACCAGCACTGGGGAGTGTCAACATGAAAGAAGAGGGGATGTTATTTAGGGTGGCCTGAGGGGTCATAAGGGGGATTAATGGGATGAAACCGAGCAAAGGAAAATTTAAAGTGAACATCAGGAACATTTTTCCGAAGATTGAGATCAATGATCCCGGGAATGAAGATCTCAGGGGAGACTGTGGGAGCCCTATTACTTGAAGAAGTTCAAACTAGACTGGACCGAATATTTGACTATAATCCCACCTTGGCAAGGAGTAAAACTTCGATGGCTGCAAGACGGAAAAAATGACTTCATAGATCTTTTCCATCCCGACTGCTATGAGTCATGCGACGTGTGCTGCTATGCGTCACACAGCCGGCTAGAGCCCGGGTCATTCGCTATACGTTTCAGACACCAAATCCTCAGCTCTGCTCCCCCTCCGTGAAATAGCTACTTCAGCAGAGGCCCTAGGGCTCCCTGGGGATTTCTGGTTAGCGGGTAATCAATGAAATAGCCCAGCTGAACGCGGGGGTCAGTCACAGTGGCGGGGGGTGGGCAGTGAGTCACGGGGCTTGTGTCTCTGCCCCGCGGAAGCTCACCCTCACCACCCCTTGCAGACAGACAGAAACCTCTCGTCGGGTGCCTGATGTCAGGCTTGGCTGATTCTGCCCTCCTAAGTGCCGATGGCAGACACCCCACCCCCTGCTGCTGCTCCTGGCCCGGGGGTGGTCGGTCACTGCCTTGTGTGATCTGGGCTTCCCCACTGAGATTCTTTTCTGTCTTTACCACTGTCAGTTTGCACAAGGCCTGGATGGTCACTGTCTGTCACGTCTTTTCTTTAAAGACATTTTGAACTTACTTACTTATTTATTTATTCATTCATTCACTCATTCATTCACTCATTCATTCATTCATTCATTTGTTTATTTATTTATTTGCGTGTGTGTGTTTTGAGCAGGGATAATGATGTCATGTATGTGCCCTGGCATGTGTGTGGAGGTCCAAGTGCAACTTGTGGGAGTTGCAATCTCCTTCTACCAAGTGGATTCTGGAAAGTGAACTCAGGTCAGGTGGTTTTGTGGCAAGTCCCTTTATCCACTGGGACTATCTTGCAAACCCTGTTTCTATGTCTTGCTTTACTTTTGTGTTCATTTGTTTTCATCTTGCTATGTGACCCAAACTGAGCCCCACACTTATCCTCCTCCCTGCCTCCTGAGTGTTGAGGCCACAGGCAGGGCAGATCAAGCTGGATGAAGCCTGGTGACTCCATTAGTCCCTACCATGGCCCTTCTGCATGTCGATCTTGGGTGTTGTTTCTCTTTCATCTCAAATCTGCCCCAGTGTGCACTTCAGCCTGATTTTCACAGGCTTCAGGGACACCTGTGGAATGAATGATGCAGTCTGGTTGGCCTCTATCTTGTAGTTTTAGGAAGTTCAGCACCCTTTGGGTCCCACAGGGGATGTCAGCCTTTTCCTCTTCATGCAAGTGGTTACCATGCTTTAATTTTGCAATCTGAGATTTTCAAAGCGGCACTGACTGATTCTAGATGCTCTGGCCAGATGACAGAGCCATCAGCGGATGTGAACCCAAACCTGTCTGAAGCAACACTCCAGCCTTGAACTTGTTCTTACCTAGCCAGATGCCTCTGTCGCTGGTGTAGCCCTGACCTGGCTGAGGATGTCTGGATGTAGCTGGGTAAAGGATGCCACTTTGGCTGGAGAGATGGCCTAGGGGTTAAGACTCTGGCTGGAATGCAAAAGGTCTTGACGTCAGATCCCAGGTTGCACATGAAAACTCTAGGTGGAAATGGCAGCGGCCTGCACTTCTGGCCCTGGTGGACAGAGCCTGGGAAATCCTAGAGAGGAGCAAAAAGGAGATAGAAGCAATCCAGAATGGTTGCTGAGGTCAACCTTAGTTCTCCACAGGGACACATGTGCTCTCTCCCTCTCCCTCTCTCTCTCTCTCCTCCCTCTCTCTCTCACACACACACACCCACATACACACACACACACACACACACACACACACACACACAAATAATTTTTAAAAGGCCAGTGAGACAGTGTCTCAAAAAATTTAAATAAAAGAATGTCACTGACTTCATGTTTATTTCATACCTCCTCCTTCTGACAAGTCTTTCCTAGCACTTATAATTTCTAACAAATAGGGATCTGGATTCAAGGGTTATACCATACATTTTATTACGGCACTCTTGGGTAAATAGACTTCTTTCAACTTGGTGCCTACTTGTGATTGGAGATTAAAAAAATACCACAGTCCTTAACTAGAACAGTCAACCTTCTTCTTTGTTCTGCCTTCTGAAATCTTAGGATGATGTAGACTGAAAGCAAGAGTAAGTTAGGAAACCCACCATCAACACCGTAGTCCGTGGGAATCTGTTCAGGCAGGTAGCACATCAGCTCGCTAGACTTCACACAGGAAAGGCCGGGAAGGATCGCTCTGCTCCTTTCTGCCGTTTTCAGAATGAAGATAAAGGAATCTAGGGAGGTCCTGGGTCTCACTTAATGTCATTGTGCTTAACAGAGAGAATCAGCAGTGAACTTGGTCTTGACTTAAAACCCACACTTGTTTGTCTGCTCCACATTTCTCAGAGAAAAAGGAGAGCCAAAGGGCCAGGGCATGAATCTAAGGAGAATGTGGCAACTTTCGGGGAAAAGGTTAGTGTGGACGTTTCCTCTGAGGGCCATGTTTCATGAGCCAGGCCTCAGAGGGTTTGTGTAAGGAGACATCAGAGGCGTATGGATGACGAGCGTGGAAAATCCATCAGGCTGGAGATGGAACGAGGGGAAAGGTTTTGGCAAATGCATCTGCTTTTTCAATATGTGTGTCTGTGTATGTATATAGATTATCAAATTTAAAACATTTGAAAAGCAATCCCAGGCATTTCAGGCAAAACCACAGGCGGTTCATCCACTGCAAAGTAGGCTCCAATCTTTCTGTTGTGTGGTCTTTTCATTCCATGGGTTAGGACCCCACGAAGTCTGTTATACTTCAACAGGAATCTTGCCTGTTTTATACATCTTTAAGGCTAGGTATCAAGAGGGAGAATCTCACTGATACAGAACTCAACTCCCAAGACTCAGCATTTAGTGCAAGGCCTCATTGTATTTTCAAGTGTTTTAAGTCCACTTATAAATAAATTAGCTCTCCAGCTCTTTTGTAGTGTACATTATGAAAAATGAACAGTCCGCCTAAAATAGAGTTTCATTTACTGCCAAATGCATTATGTAAGAATGTGCTCCATCTGGAAGGGAGGACCGCGTGGTCCTGTGATTGGAGCTCAGATGAGGGACAGTCCTTGGGGTAAGAGGATGCCACTTGAGACCCTGATCTCTCTCAGAATGCTTGCCAAGATGAAGGAGAAGCCTCTCATCTGAGAATACCAACCGTCACACATGCTCATGCATACACACACACACACGCACACATATATACACATATGTGCATACACACATGCACACATGCAGGCACATACATATATGCACATAGATACACCCCCCATGCATGCATATACACACATGCATGCATATACATGCACATATGCACATATGCAGGCACACACATGCATATATGGACATAGACACACAGACACATATGCACATGTGCAGGCACACACATGCATATATGCAGGCACACACATATATGCACATAGACACACACGCATCCATACACATGCATGCAAACATACATACACATGTACATAAGCACATGCGCAGGCACACACACACATATGCAGGCACACACATATATGCCATGGACACTCAGACACACACATACATGTGTATACACATGCATGCACACATACATACACATGCACATATACACGTACACATATATATGCATGCATGCATTCACACACATGTACATACTCAAACATGTGTGCACACACAGTCACGTGCATGCACATGTGCATATGCAACCCCACACACATGAACACATACACAGACACACACCTTCTGCCTGTAGCAGCAGGAGATACTAGTAAGCCTGGACGGCCTTAGCCTCTATCTTGCTTTCTCTTCAGTACACTGATCAAGTGGTTCATAGTCACCATTTTCTTCAACGTCTATACCAGTATTTTGTTTCTATTTTAAAAAACATTTTTATTTATTGTTAACTTATGATAAAGAGAAAGACAGAGAGAGAGGAGAGAGAGAGATGTGCAACTCTCAGGAGTCAGTTTTCTCTCCCACCATGTGAGTTTTGGGTTCAAACTCAGGTGGCCAAGTTTGAAAACAAATGCCGTACCAGATGCCAACTCTCAGGCCCAGTATCTGGTTTTGTAAAGATGACAGCCCTGAATGAGACAAGACTGTCTGCTCTCTCCAATCTCATCCAATAGAGTCCTTGAAATCCTAGAGATAGCAACAAGGAAGAGAAAGGAAAAAGAATGCAATAGGAAAAGAAGAAGTGAATGCTGTCTGCTCACAGCTGATATGATGCAGCAGAGAAAAGACCCTAAAGATTCCATTAGAGACTCAGAATTGATAGGACTCTCAGCAAAGTAGTGTCATATCAAATCAGCGAATACCACCACAAGCTTTCCATGCAACAACAGCAAATATGCAAAGAAAGAAATCAGGTAAGTAACCCCATTTACAATGGTTTTCCAAAGAATGTCTAGGGATAAGCCTAAGCGAGGAAATGAAAATCTCTATAATGAAAGATTGAAAACTTTGGCTATCATTAAGAAAATGATCAATTATACATTCCAGTAAGGATGTGGGAAAAGAGGATGCTTACGCACTGTTGGTGGGAATGTAGATTAGTCTAGCCGCTATGGACATTAGTGTAGAGGTTCCTCAAATACTAAAAATAGATCTACCTTATGGTCCAGCTATACCACGTCTGTGGATAGACTCAGGAATCTGAGTCAGCATACCGCAAAGACACTCAGACACTGTATTTCCTACAGTACTAGTCATAAGAGTTAAGCTTTAGAATCAGTCTGAGCTTCCATCAGGAGATGAATGGATAAAGAAAAAGCAATGTACATATACAATAGAGTTTTATGGAGCCACGAGAAGAACAAAGCATGTCATTTGCTGTAAAATGGGTGCAACTGGAGATCATCATAGTTTAAGAAATAAGCCAGACTCAGAAAGATCACATGTTTTCTTTCTTTTGGGGATCCTAGATTGGACAAAGGTACATAAAGTCATTTACATTCATGTCTCGAAAGCAGAAGGTAGCTCTGGGAAAGGAAGAAGACTAACAGGAAAGGGAAAAAGAGGGTGAATATGATCAAAGTATATGACATACTCAAAACATGTTCATAAAATCCTTCACTAAGTGCAATGATCAATGCTAAAAATATAGCATTCCTAGCCTACCAAAATATAATAATAACCCTATTATTAGAACATAAATAGTCTCATATTCCCAAGTTCTCACCCTCCCATGCCCACCTCAACTTTCCCCCTTCCTCTCCTCATATTTAATCGATACTTTGGGAAGAATGGACACATTCATCTAGATAGGACATAGTCACTAACCTGAGTCCTTCTGTCTAGTAGTGGTTGGATGCACCTTGCAATGATCTTTGGTTTGCATGGGAACACTTCCTAGGAATGCCACTTGACTATGACTTCCATAGAACTCTGCTAAGCATCACATTCCTGCTGAAATGTGAACCTATTTGCCAAGCAATGCTCTGAGTATTTACATCTTACTGATGTACCTTTATATAAGTCAACTTGACCCTGAGCCTTAACTTGAACCTACTTGCCCATGGATGGAGAACCACTTAGGTTCTACTGATGGTGAAACTCCAGAGACCAAGCCCCTCCTCCTGCCTAGCACCTCCACACCTTCCTTGGCTGGCATCTTGCAGGAAACTTGAGCCAAATTCAAGAGGTCACAACTCATTTGGAAATCAGCTGAAGTTCAGGTTTTGGTACCTACAAGCTCTGATACTTGAATACCAGTTTATGGTTTGCTAACTGCCAAAACATTCTTTTTATCACTCGGTGTCCTTAATACCCTTAAGGAAATTGCCAGAAACAATGCCCGTATACCGCGTAGCTTGATAGGGAACTCATGGAGTTTAGTGGTTGTTATTCTGAGTTCTGTCTTCAGTCTTGTTCCTATCGTCAGGTTTGACAATTCTCTGGATTGACCTTCTGAGTTTTAACTATTGTTTTTTTTTCCTAGATTTTTACCCCCTTTGTATGAAGTTTGAGTATTTCCCTGTGAACTAATCTATTGGACTTTCTTGCCTGGTCCCTCTCAGCTACCGAGTTGTCCGCTGTTGTGTTGGCTGTGTGTACATGTAGGAGAAAAGACCTCAGAGCCCTTCCTAATGGGGGAGCTCAGTGTACACGTAGGCGCCCATGTCATTAAGAGAGGGCTCACAGGAATGCCACGCAGGTGAGTTCTGAAGACACGCACTGCTGGCTTCGAGGACGGGACAGATCTCCTAGCTGTGATGGTCTGGTCTGGCTCCAGCACGAGGCTGGGACTGGCGAGGCAGTGGGCTTCTCCAAAGAGTCCCCAGGGGGAGCAGAAGCAGCCAACACTTTGATTTCAGTCTGAGAGAAGCCACCTCCAAGCCTGGCCTCCAGGACGCTAAGCCCATGACATCAGGCTGTGCGGTCCCAGCAGCACTAACAGGAAGCTCATGCATGTTTTCCTTCGCCTAGTTTAGGGAAGAGGCTTGCTCACCTCCAGACACCGGGGCGGGGACCGTTTTCTGTTGTCTAAGGTGATGCTGCCATTCAGTAGTAAAATCTGATGCTTGGTAGTCAGTCATTATCTAGAAAATACCCATGAGGATACATAGGCAGATCTTTCTACTCATCATTATGTTTTAAAACAATAATTAAAAAACATGCCTGTAGAATCACTAACTCTTCCATCAGTTTTGCCTCTCTCTGGTAATCCCCTCGAGGATATTTAGAGGACTTCTTTCAAGAACTCCTGAGTGATTACTTTAGAGGTCAAAGACTTCATGTTTTTGTAAAAATTTATAAAAGTGCCTATGTCATGGTTTGAAACGTGTCCCCCCACAGTCTTACGTGCTTGGGAAGGTCATGACACCTTTAGGAGGTGGAGCCTCGTGGGAGAAAGACAGTCACAGGGGTGGGTCTTCAGGTGGATTAGCCCTAATGCCAGGCGAGGTCTGCTTTTGCAGCTCTCAGCCTTGTGGATGTGACTTAGCCTGTCTCCAGCTTCTGCCACCACCCATGCTGCTTCTGCCATGAAAGACCATGAATCCTCTCTGGAACTGTAAGCCGAATAAATCTCCCTTTCTCCCTTTAAGTCGTTTGAGCCAGGGTGTGTCTCCCAGCAACAGATAAGAGTAGCTGGTCCAGAATATCATGTGTATCTGTCTAGCCCTTGCTTTCTTTGTCTTCCCATCATGCCAAGGAGCACCTTTAGCCCCCCAGAGCTTCCATCATCCCTTCCAATTTCTTCTGCCCACATTGTCAGTGTTTACACTTCTCATTGCTTGGTAATCCTGTATCTTCAGTTAACCACTTAAGATACACACCAAGGAGCAGGCAAGATTCATTCACTACATCCCACCCCTTTCGTCCCTCAAAGTGTCTTTCCTTTTCTGTCTCCTCACTTCAAATCCTCATTCACATTTCCACTCTGATGATTAGAATCTGATACCTCCGACCTCTCTGGGGTCACTCACAAAAGTCATTGTTACAATTTCTCTTCTGTTGGCCAAAGCAATGTAGAGGAACAAGAGGTTCAGTCCAACTTAGCTGTTCTTGTAGTTTATCAACAAAGCAGAAGAGTTTGTCCCCACATCATGAGCTGAAGCAACATATGCACACAAAAGAGAAGAGAGAAGAACATCTTTTTCAATCAACAGAATGCCTGCATGGCAAAGCACTTCTCCAGCTCCCTTTGTGGTGCTCACTTGCCTAGAGAATAGTCCCAACCTCCAGGGTCTGGGTCTTTCCACGTCAGTTAGATGCTTGTCTCAGCCTCTTATTCTCCACAGATGTGTCCCTAGGCTCAGCCTTCAATTGTTAAGTTGTCATCTGCCGCTGACTGTCACAGTCTTGGGTGACCCCTTGGTGTTTAAGTCCCATGAGCATTTTGAAGCTTGAGTAATCCATCTCAAAACAGAAGCACTGCTAAAGAGCACGTGGCAAACTGTGTTTTGTTTTGTGTGTGTGTGTGTTTTATTTTTGAGGACTGAGGCAGAGTTTATTAGATGAGAGGAAGATTGGAACTCATGGACATGAAGTCCATGAAGGACAAGAGAGTCTGACAACTTGTTTCAAAAAGCTGGAAACATATTATAAAAAGTTGATAGCTGGGTGTGGTGATGTTCCTCTGTAATTCCAGCAGCCGAGATAGTGAAGAAGGAAGGTCGATAGCTCAAGGCCAACCTGGGCTACATTCTGAGATCCAGCCTGGGCTACATTCTGAGATCCAGCCTGGGCTACATTCTGAGATCCAGGTTTCAAACAAAACCCAATGGCACAATAAAAAAAATTGTTATCTTTAATTATTATTCATTATCTATATAATCACTGATGTCAATATCTTGTAAATAATAAGATAAATACTAGGTTTAAAAGGATAGTTTATATGATTTTATTTGCATAATTAAGGCAAAACGTAATTTATTAGTAAATATAGAAGTATCTTCCATCTTTTGAAGTAAAATGGAGGTATGATATTTGAAAAGCAGATACCATATGCAGGGCTGGTAAGTGTGTAATAAAATACGTACTGCTAAGATTGTGTATAAAGATCCCGACAAGACAGTTCAGCAGTTAAGGCACCTGCTTGAAAACCTGGAGACCCGAGTTTGATCCCCGGGAGCCCACATGGCAGAAGAAGAGAACTGACTTCTGGGAGTTGTCTCTGATCTCCACCCATGTGTCACGACACACGTGGATGCATCTGTTTCTCCCTCTCCCTCTCTCTTCCTTCCTCCTTTCCTCTCACACACAAATAAGTCATATTAAAAATTGTTCATAAAGTCTCTTTATGAGGAATCACTCCAGATTAAAGGTAAAATTTGCAGTAGTAATCAACCTAAAATTGGGTGGGCCTTGATCCAATATGATTTGTATAATAGGGAGATTGGATAAACACATACACACACTCAAAGGAAGAAGTGCCTATGGAATTGAAGGCAGAGAACAGAGTTTAAGATAAAAAAATAACAACTAAGAATATCAAGGATCAATGGCAACCCACCCAGAGCTAGGGGAGGCCTCTACCACAGATCTTGTGAAGAACCAGTCCCAAGGGTCCTTTGATCTAGTGCATCCGTCTCCAGAAATGTGTGACATTAAAATTTTGTTGTTCAAGTGTTTGGCCCTTTGTTATAAAAGCCCAGAAAAACCAATATACCAACAAATCCCCTTCTCCTCATTACAAATTTGATGAACCAGTGAAGAAAAGACTTTGAAGAGCACATGTAATTTTATTAGATAAAATTAGCTTTATGTGAATATCTAATGTCAGTTACTTAAAAAAAAAGTTAGTACCAAGGATATCTCCACAGACTGGTGGCTAAATTATTTGTAATACTTTGGCTGCAATACATTTCTGCCACAGAGTTCTAGTTGGCCCAAGAGCTTCTGGGAATTTTCCCATTGCTGCCTTCTGGCTCTCCGTAGGGGCGCTGGGATTACAGACACATGCTTTACATCTGTCTTTTACACGGGCTCTGGAGATTCAAACTCAGGTCCTGATGCCTGCATGAAGCACTTATGCCCACTGACCCTAATAACTAGCAATTTGTAAAGTAAAATAAAGCTATTGTGCATTGAGTCAGTACCATACAAAGGAGAATTTCTTGAAAATGTACAAAGCTTTCTGTAAGCTTTACCATTGTGTCTGCTCGGAGTGCTGATGGGGGTGTGGTGTGTCTGAGCCCGTAATTCCCGGTCTCGGGGGCTGATCTTGCTGGCCATCCACACTGTTCTGGCGACGCTCAAACTTGCGACATGGTACTTCTGTCTTCTAAGAAGATTGCTCTGAAGGTACGTGAGTGCTCACGAAGAAACATGACCGACCATCACTCTAATTCTGTTTGAGCTCAGAACCAACTTTCGCTTCTCTTTCTCCAGAAGCCCAAGCTGGTCCATGTCAGGAGACTGCTGCAGCTTCCACAGGTGAGATGGCTAAGGGCGGGTTACCTTGCAGACCCTTCCTCACGCAACCTCTGGAGAAGTTCCGAGGGCGGAAGGATATGACTTCCTGAGAATCAGCCGAACAAAGTCTCCTCCTACAAAACACCCCTTGGAAATCTATTTTACCAAAAAATTGCTTATTTTGAATAACTAGCACATCCTAGACTTTTTATGACCCAGTGGCACTGTTGTCTTTGGCAAAAACCAGTTGTCTGACTGATTCACTTGCTTTGCTTCTTTGCTGTGTGGACACAACCTGGGTAAACCCCACTGGACTGACTAACCCAGAGGAAAATTTCAGAGGTAGCAAGCAGAGCCCCTACCCAACCTGATCCAAATTTCCTAGTGGGATTTCGGAAAGTACCACTGACCTTTGAGAATGTACCACACCTCAGATTCTCCTTTTTTCTGTCCTGTGAGCAGTTCTTTCTTTCTGGTCCTGCTGTCCAGTGAAGCAAACCAGACCGCCGCAGGTATTTCCCTTAACTGCTTCAGCAGCTGGACCACAGCTCCGGGGCCAGATCTTCTGAGCAAGCAGAGAGATCACGTTGTTTATGAGCATAAGCCGCGGATGCAGACACCTCCGAAGAGGGGTCCAGGCAACTCCAGGGAGGTGAGCTTCGTCCCCCGTCCAGCTGGCCCAGGCTGAGGAGCTTCCTGTTGGCCCAGGGAGCTGCCCTGCTGCCTGCTGACCAGCTCTTGGTCGAAGTTCAGGGTGTAGTAGTGGGAGGACACGTCTTACTGCACACCCGGAGAGGGGATCAGAGAACGAAGTCCCCTGGTGCCTTTCCAGTCTAATGTCTACACATGGGCCTGTCACCGTGGAACCTGAGTGTTGTTGGGAGTGTGTGGCAACAGGGCATGGCCCCTCGCTGTCCCCATGCGCAGGTTGCTCATGCTTCTTCCCTAAGACGGCGTCCTGGACGCTGTGGCTCTTTCGGTTACAACTCATTGCTCCGGGTGAAGACAACAGAAGCAATCTGCCAAGTACCCACCGTTACTGCATTCTGCATCTCGCTTCTCTCCTGAAGTCAGGCTGGAACTTCCCTTTGTTGCCTGAGCTGCTCTTCTACCTTATTGCTTTTGTTCTGGGATTTCCCAGACTCTGCCCTCTAGGGCTGGAATTACAAAGCCACTGTTTAGTTTAGTTTTGTTTTGTTTTTTCCTGTACGCGGGATCTGGGATCTGAACTCAGGTCTTTTTACTTGGGAGGCAAAGGCTTTAACCACCTGAACCGTTTCCCCAGCCCTCCATTTTCGTTCGGAGAAAATCCCCTTACCATGTAGCCCAGGCTGGCCTTCAATTCCCAGCCCTGCCTCAGCTACTTGAGTACTAGAATTGCAAGTATACACCCCTAGGCCCAGCTGGACAAATGATTTTAAAGACTCTTATGAGCCCACTGAGAATATGCAGCTGTGCCTACCTTCTGTGAAACGCTTAGATCAGGTATGCTTTTGCATTTCACGTTATTGTTTGACTTTGGAGTATTTGCACATGTATGAATGAGCCGTACTGGGGTTGGGACCTAAGTTTGAACATGAATTCATTTATGTTTCACACACACCTGATACTCATGGCTTGCAAATAGTTTCTCTTTTTTTCAGATTTTTTTTTTAAGCCTGGCTGTATTCTGACTGTGGCCTGTCGATTGGTGTGGAATTTTCCATGTGTGACATCATGGTGGCACTCAGCATTCCACAATTTGGATTTTTGGTTAGGGCTTCTCAATCTGTGTCCAGGAGATGAGGATTGAACTGACTGAGTGATGGGTTTGGGGTGAAGCGTCGGATGAAGTGTGTCTTACCTTGGTCTTCTCCCTCTCAGAAGTACCTGTCTGCACTGTGCACTGCACCCCACCGTAACTGTTGAGTCAGCCTTCGAGACTGTGGGGCACGCTGATCACAGATAGAACTTGCTATTGGGAATCCACCATCTTCTCCATAGATCTCAGAAGGAGTGTGTTGCAGTTTGCCTGCATGGTTGCTGATAAATCACCATCAAACAGCTTAAGGGAATAAAGGATTTATTTTCTCTTATGATTACTGGTTACAGTTCTCAGTCCAGCTTGATGGGAGAGCCTGCACCAACACCAGGGCCGAGGGAACTGTCCACACCATCACCACATAACGGCTGAGAGATGGACAATCCTTACTTACCAGACTAGGATGTCTGGATGTATAGAAGGATGCCGACTCTCTCAACCAGCTCTCCATGATTTATTCCAAGGCCTAATCCCACCTGCCATATCCTGGGCCTTCCCCATCAGCTAGACAATCTCCTTCAGGTTCGCTCTGGGCTTAACTCAACTACTAATTCTCCACAAATGTGCCCAGAGCTCAAACCCTCAACCACCAAGTTGACACCTGTAACTAGCCAGACAGAGAGTGTTTGGTGATCTTGCCTTCCACACAGGCTGTCTTGGTTTGAATGTGCTTCGCCCCTTCACAGGGCTATGTTTGGGAAGGTTGTGGCACCTTTGAGAGATGGAGTCTGCTAGAGGAGGGCACGTGACAGCGAGTGAGTCTTGGGGTTTGTAGTCCAGCCCTCCTTCCTCTTGTTCTTGCCCTCTCTGCTTCATGACGGCTGTGGTGACCTTAAATGGCCACTATGTCTGTCTCCAGTCATGCCTTCTGATATGGGATTCCTGCTATAATGGACTATATCTTCTCTGGAGCCATAAACCTAATAAACAATTCTCTCCTAAGTTATTTGAGCCAGAATATAGTCTCAGCCAAGAGAAAACTGTATCATTGCCTGTTCACATCTATAACACACTGTCAGTATCATATGCTAAATACATTCTCAAGTGGGCAGGCTTTCTCTGCTTCCATATTGTTTATCAAATTTCATTGTTGGTTCCTGCTAAGAGTAAGTTAAGGTGTGTGTGTGTGTGTGTGTGTGTGTGTGTGTGTGTGTGTGTGTGTGCATGCTTCTGTATGTATCAGAAGGCACTCTGTGTGCCTGTAGAGATTGAAGGGTGACATCAGGAATCATCCTGTATTATAAACTTTGTTTTTGCTTTGTCCTTGGGTTTCCCAGACTCTACCTTCTAGGGGTGGATGGGCAGGCTACCACCATTTCCACTCTACATTTTTATGTAGGATTTGGTATCAGCTCCTTCTGCTTTTGAGGCAGAAACTTAAGTTTTGAGCCATCTCTCCAGCTCAAGTGAGTCTATGTTTCATAACTGTGCCCAGAATTTTAATGAAACCCACAACAAATACACAAGGGAACCCAAGAAGTCCACAGGAAGGATCTGAGAAATCCATTCTAATCTATTTACTTTGCTGCTGAGGAGACTGGATTCCAGATCCCAATGCATGGAACAGGAAGAAGCAGATGGGTCGGGAGGGACTGGAGGAAGAGGAGGAGGTAACAGCAAATGGGAAGATATGAGCAGGAGTTAATGTTATATATGCATAAGCCATCATAGCAGAGTCCCAATCTGGTATCCTAACTAAAAATTATTTTTAAAAGTCTTGACAGAAGAAGCATCTTTGAAAAGTTAGTAGAGAAGAAGGTCAGAAGACATTGTGACCAAGCCTGTCACTGGCACACGGCTTGTTCTAAATGGAACTGAAGTAGAAAGAAGCACCCTAGGACCTCCTTTTTCTACCCCAAAATAGAAAGTTCCAGAAAGTTTTATGGCCCTGAAGAGGATAGAAACTTCTGTCTTCTTCAGAAAGCACTGGCAGGCGTCTGTGCACACAAGTGAACCCACTCCTGGCAGCTTCTAGCCCTGCACGCTTGCTTTCCACACCAGCTACTCCTTGAACCTGACCCCTGCCTTCTCTCCAGTCACCCTGTCATAATCTGTTGCCCTTTGTTAAAGTGGCTCTAAGTTTCTGCCTCTAACAGCCTCTATGGGAATTCACTTCTTATCTGTGTAAAGATATTAATAATGCTCAAAAGCCCAAGATATTAATAATGCTCAAAAGCCCTGTGTCTCGTTAATTGTTTCTCATTCTTTCAATTCATATGCCCCATTAACTGAATTGAGAGACTAGTAGAAAAGGATTTCTTCTCCAATATAGTGCAAGTGTAAGACCAAGACTGTATTGATTTTATTTTATTCTTTCAGTTTCAAACATGTGTACAAAGAGTTTAGATCATTTTCACCCATTACTTAATCCTACCTCCCTCCTTCTCGCATTAAAAATTTCTTCTTCCTGGACAATGTCCTGCCTATTCTCACATCTTTTTGCATGTGTGACACACTGAATTTCATAAGGACTCGCCTGCATTAGTGGCACTTGCTGGAACATGGACCGTGTATCAGTACACGAACCTCTAACAAAAGTAGTTTCCTTCTCCCAGCATGCACGAGCCATCAGTAACCCCTCAGGGAGGTGTGGAGCCTCATGAAATTTTCCTCGTTCCATGACAAAGTGTTGACAGGCTAAATCTTGGGCAGGTCTTGTGCAGGTAAGCACAGCTGCCTTGAGTTTATGGGTGCAATACCCTGTCATATCCAGCAGACACTGGCAGTATTCCTGCCCGCTCTCTACCTTTCTGTTCTTACCATCCCCTCCTTCACAGTGCTCCTTGAGTCTTTGGGGATGGAAGAAATACAGATGGCCTGGTATGACAGTTACTCTTAGTTATTGCTGTGAGAGAGCACCCAAAATCAAGTAACTTGAGGGAGAAAGGGAGGGGGATACAGTCTTTCACGGCGAAGGCTGTCTGGCAAAGCTGGAGACAGGTTACGTCACAGCCATCTAGTTAGAACTGAATGCTCTATAGTCATTTGCTCTCTGCACTTTGGCCACCTACAGTCACTAAAGGAAGCTTTCCCTTTGAAGACCAAGGGCTGTGCTGATCAATGGCTTTAATCATATTTAGAAGACAGTTCGATATCTTGTTCATGTAGCAAAACAATAGTAGTTTGTTCCCCTCAGAGCCTGCGGCCTTCACGTGCACAGGTTTATCAGCCTGGCTGCAGTGGTAGGCGTGAGTCCTTTCCGGAAGAGTGGGCCTTTAATCGGAAAGCAGTCGGTCACCTCCATAACATTTACGCCACTGTTGCACAAGCAGTCACATCTTACCAGCCTGGCTTTTATCGCAGCTCACCCGATTCACAGCTGGGTAACAGTATTGGTGGCTTTTCTCCAACAGCGTGTGTAGCAATTCCTGAAACGATGAAAGCTAGACAGGGAGGAAGCTTCCAGGTTATTTCTAGTTTGTTTTCTCCATATCCTGTAATCAGCATGTGGTGTTTTCAATAACAGGATCTTACTTTCAAGTTCTGTGGGCCAACCGCAAGCAATGGCAAAAGCCTATGTTGTTTTGAGAGCCTTGAGGATTTCCCTGACCAACAGCTCATTTGCAGGTATCACCTACCTGATACTGGAAATTTCATTTAGGTGTCTATGGCTTTTAGTAGGAGCATCTCAAGTCAGCTTCTCATCCCTTTCTTCTCACTTCTCTGGGTGTTCTTGTAGACTACTGACTTTTTTATTTTTAAAGAAAATAAAAACCTTAAATTATATTTATGATAGATTATTAGTATACCACAAGAGTTATCAATTTATTTAGCACTTTTTTATTTCTTTGAGTCCTGTGGAGACAGTTTGAAGGTAAGAGGAGAGCGGATGAGTTTGATTAAGACTAGCTCAACATGGAATTATTCAAGCCACTACTTTTTGTGAATTGACTAAAGAAATCTCGTGTATTGATTGACTCAAAAACAATGTAAGTTTGGGGCTGGAGGGCATTAGGGGTTAAAGCCTTTGCTTGGCAAGCAAAGGACCTGAATTTGGATACCCAGAACCATGTAAAAATGCCAGGTAGATATGGCAACAGCCTATGATTCTGGCCTTGGAAGGCAGAACCCAGGGATCCTTACAATAAAGCAATAAGAAAGAGGAGCAATCCAGGATTATTTCCTATGTCAACCTTGGACCTTCACAGGTACGCACACACTCAGAGTGTTCTTTTAAATACACACACACACACACACACACACACACACACACACACACCACATCAGTTTTGTCTTTTACTTCATGCTATGAAAAAGTACATCATTGAAGAAATGTGGTCTGCAGAAACACATGGTCTAGAGACACCAAGCTGGGTAAAGCCTGCAGTTATTAGGCTGCTAGAGTTCTTGCACGATCTCCTTGGACAATCCTGAGCCTGCAAGCTCATCATTCCCGCAGACCTACAAATGTGCCATTTCTGTTACTTCCCTGAGGGTCTCGTACAAAAGTAAAGAAATCAGGTATCAAGAGGCTCCTTGCTGGGCCTTCTGCATTGTTTAAGGAAACCCAGGACTTTTTGAGAAAGCTCTCATTTTTCATAACCTAGCAAGAGGCTGATGGACTCCTTCAGGTCCTGTTTAGGGAAGGCTATACGACTGACTTATGTGGACCCTTCATACTGGAAGGTGCCATCAGAAGTGATGACCACATCTAGTGTCAAAGCAGTTAAAATCTAAAATATCCCTAAAGACTGGTTTTAAGTCATTGCTATTTCTTACAAAAACAAACTAGCGCTCCACTAAGTGCAGGGCACTCGCGTTACAAATGATTCTCCTCCCTCATCTGGATTTCTCATTAGGCGCGTCTGCCAAGTTCAGAGTCTGTGCCAAGGATGATTTAACCATTAAGAGTGTCAAACTGACCTTGAGCTTGGGGTTCAGGGTATGGGGGGAGACCTCTAATTGCCTGGGCATCTTTTCCTCAAATTTTGAAATATTGGGGGAGGTAAACCCATCATCTTGTCTACATCTCTCAACCGCAGGAGTTAAGAGTCTGCGCCTTATGTTGTCGTGCACTTGGAACTGTGTGTGCTGGAAGCTTGCGTCGCTTTCACATATTAAATCAAATCCTTTAAGAAAGCTTTTAGGGGACAAGGGGGAAAGTGGTGATAAATGCATTAGAACCATAGAGTTGGTGGAACTAAATACAATGGTTGTTCAACTGTAGGTATCTGCTTGTGTGGGTGGGTGTCGTTACTATGCTGAAAATATTAGCCTGGAGTGTGGAAGTCTATGTAGCACAGAATGAGATATTGTCCAAGCTGCATGGACAAAATTCTGAATCCATTGAGAAATAAGGTCATCATTCCTCCTAAGGATAAGGACCAGCAATTAGTTTTGAATGATTCTTGGTCCCTCAGACTGGTAGATGTCATTGTGACACAGCTAATACAACCAAGCTTGGCCTCAAGGCTGAAGTGTACATCGTAGTGCTCATGAACCATTGTCTAATGCCGAATAGAATTGTACTTCATAGTCTTGATGGAAAGATTTTTCAGATATCCTGGGAATGGCTTAATAGTATGAAGTACTGCTCTGAGTGGGTAAATCTGCTGAGAACCCTAGCATATATCAAAAAGCCATCTTTTTCTCTTTGTGCATATGTGTGCGTGCATGTGTGTGTGTGCAAACATGTGCATGCATACGTGTGTATGCTTTTGCATGTGTGTGGTATTGCATGTGTTTTGGTACATGTGGCTACAGGTGCATGTGCACATATGTGAGCATACGTGTGGAAGCCTGAAGTTGACTGCTGGGTGTCTTCTTCAGTTGCTCAATCACTCTCAGCTCTTATTATAAGGCAGTGTCCCTCAGTTGAATCTATTCAGAGCTTACCATTCAGCTAGGCGTAACTAGCTAGTTTATTCTGAGAATTCCCTGCTTTGCCTTCTAAGTGCTGGGTTATGGACAGCCTCCTGGCTTACCTGCTTATATGTGCGTTCTGAGGATCTAATCCTCATGTTTGAAAGATGAGCACTGTATCCACTGAGCTATCTCTTTACCCCATCATCTTTTTTTTTTTACAAAATATTTGTATTTATTTATTTATTATTATTGTTATTGTGCATAAGTCACATTGGAGTGTGGGAGCGCGCATGACACAGTGCATGTGTGGTCTGACAACTTTGTGGAGTTACTTCTTCCCACCCACCATTACATGGGTTCTTGCTCAATCATCTCTCCAGTCCAAACCATCTTTCTTAAAGCACCAGAGGATGGTTGTGAGAAAAGCTGCTCTATGAGAGGAGACATTTAGTGAAGAGCAACATTGGCAGAATGCAAGAATTTCTCTGCTCAGCATGTTCAGTTCAGTCCTCAACACGTCCCCACACACCATATAAATAAGTAAATGATGAAAAAGTCAGCCTGCCTTATCTATCCATAGGCATTTAAATTTCAAATGGGAACAAGTTACTAATTTAGAATGAAATTTACCTATGAAGTGAAACCACTTCTGAGGTTCCGGTTTGCTGAACTATGATTTAACTTTGTTTTTGACCTTTCTCCCAAAACCGCTGGAGAACCCAGGAGATGTTAGGGACAGTTCCATTAGCTACTTGCAGTAGTCTAGTCCTGGTTCCTGAGCATCTATTACACAACACATAGGTCTTGAATTTAATGGTGTATTCACCTGATTCTAAGGGGGAAGGCTTAGAATTAACTGGGACAAGAAGGAAGTTGAGAAATATTGCTCAAGATTGTGCACACCTATGGTCTATCACTTTGAAGGTGAAGGTAGGAGTATCAGGAATTCAAAGTCATTCTCCGGTCCACGGTGGGTTCACGTATGACGGATGTATGAGACCCTGTCTCCAAAATAAATCAAAAGAAAAGAAAACTGAAATACTAATATTTAAAGGGTGCAAAGTTTAAATTCATTCTTTCCTTATTCTAAACCCAAGTTTGCACTATTAGATATTCTGCCTCTGTCGATACACACTTTCCCATGAGCTGGTGGTACGGAGTGTGTGTTTATTTTGCTCAATAGCTCAATTCTGAGGATATGAATGTAGAAGAGACTGTAGCATCTTTCACTGGAGATTTTTCATCTTAAAGTGGAAGTTAATTTGGAAGAATGACACGCATCTAGTCCTGACAGCAAGCCACTCTGAGGACTTGACTCCAGTCTGACCTGTATTTACTGAACAGCCAGTAAACCTGGCATTCGTCCTTAGTCAGTTGCTTGCTAGGAAGAAGTCTAGGGGCCCCATTAAGAGCGACCATTTGGTATGTTATATTCAGTGAGGTAAATTAATTGCCCGTGAGCTTTGAATGTGACTTTGAGGCAACCTTGAGGGAACAGATTAAACAATAATTGGCTGTTCCATTTTGGGGTGGTTAGGAGATGCAATATGTGGGCAGGATTTTGGACCTTCTGGATCCGCCGTCTCTAAGCACATCAGTGTGGGTCTTTCCCTCTGTGTTCTTATTATATACATGTCCCAACACCTCTTTGTTTATTTTGGTTGGGAAAGCCTTCCATGTGTTGTTTATACTACTAACAGCAGCTTCTTTACATTCTCTTCCCTGGGTTGAAGGACAAAATTATACCCAAGGGCCAAACTGTAAAAACTGTAGGCTTGACGTTTGTACCATCATAAACCGCCTGTTCTGCACCATTCTTGGCCTTCAATTTGTTTCAGTTACGACTGCCCAGGATTGCCGCCACATTTGCCCGTCTTGTATCCATGGTGCAATGCTCTACAAAGGATCACAAAATGAAAATTAGGCTTTCAGAGTCTTTATCTTAAGAAAAAAAATCAGAGAGAGAGAGAGAGACTTTTTAATTATCAAAGGTTTAATTGATACCTTGCAGGAGATAAAGGACATGGTATGTGTGTGTGCGTGTGTGTGTGTGTGTGTGTGTGTGTGTGTGTGTGTGTGTGTAGTGTGTGTGTGTATGTGACTAGATTTCTCCTACTTGGTTCAGAGAGATGGTGTAAATCACAGGGCAAGTGTTTCTGGTTATGATTAGCCAAAAGTGTCCGTCCCTAAGTGGATTTTATATTCTGTCAAATGTAATGTTCTCTGGAGCTGTAAAGATGATCTGAGCTTCAATTGACACATTTATGGTAGAACATAAGGTGCTATGAGAGATGATGGTGTTCTTCCTGCCATGTCAATTTGCTTCTGGTTTGGGGATGAGATACTAGTGTTAGGACAATGTTGCCTCCTGCAGTTATTTTGGCTGGGCAGTTATGGTGTGTTTTAAAATATCCCTTATTAGTGCTTTTAGGAACGTCCAATTAGATTTTATCCAATTTAGTTTATTTGAAAATATCTGAATTAGGTGTCAATGAGGCCTTTTTCTGGAATGTAAGTGGTAAGCCACTTAGCCAACACTCTGGGATCCAACAATCCCATCTACTTGCGGGGGTTTAGAAAGTCTGAGCTCCCGTGTCGGATTCTGTATGTCAAGCTGGACGTGGATAAAAATCCCTGACCTGCTTCTGTCTCGACCTTTGATGGAGTTCTAGGGTCTTCCATAATTAGAAGGCTTGGTGACTGTCAGCTAACCCTTGACAAATTCACTGCAAGGTGAAAGGTCATTGCCATGTTTTATCATCCTGGGTGGTCGGACAATGTTTTTTCAACATCTTTGCCAGGACTAGAGTTACTGAAAGACTGTAAACATCAGATGAAAGTAGAATTCCCCCATTTCTTGTTTTGACTTTGTACTTATTGGAGCAGTTATAATCACATTTGTTGTTGGTATGTAGACTCAAACAATTTTTTTAACCCAGAATTTCTAGTTAGCTGTAAAGATTCCCCTAATAAAGTGTCCTATGGATTCCAGTAGATGGAAAGATTAAGCTGGAAGAATTGGTGGATCTTTCTAGCATTATTCATATTTTCTTTTCATTTTCTAGTATGCCTTTGGGTTTGACGTCTAGATTTTTGACACCGAGTCGACAAGCTTTTTCCCTGAGGACCTTCTATTCCCCAAGTCCCTGACTTTGCCTTTCTAAGTGGAGCTTGAGTGCACATTCCACTTTAAGCTGAATCTGGATTCCCGAAGAGGGATCCTGGGTGGGAGGCTCTGGTCACAGTTTGGCCCACCCAGAGGGGTGTGCTGCTGTTTTGGGAACATGATCAGTGGCCAGCAGCATATCAATTGACTCCCCCAGATTTGCTTTAATGAGGCAGTTTGAGATGTTGGACAAATCACATGAGATCATCCAGCTAGAAAATGATTAATTTGAGCAAACCACAGATCCTTTTTTGCTCATAAGTCAGCAAATAACCAGTTTAGTTTGAGTAGTTAATTCTTTTAGACTTTGGTTTAAGGCAATATCTTTTGTAGCAAAACCCAACATGCATGCTTCAATTAGCTTGACTGATCAGGAAAATCATATGGAGAAAGAACGAGTAGATAATACCTATTGGATTGCAAGAAATACCCAGTTTCAAAGGTCTTCATCCCTAGTTTATCTATTATGCAATGAGTTGTTTTTGTGAGGATTGCTTTAGTAGTAAGAGTCATTAATAAGAGAAGATACGATAAAAACTTAGCCAAAGACTG
This sequence comes from Typhlomys cinereus, assembly GCA_023101885.1. NCBI lineage: Eukaryota > Metazoa > Chordata > Mammalia > Rodentia > Platacanthomyidae > Typhlomys > Typhlomys cinereus. The sequence continues at coordinate 4,896,502 of JALPQD010000093.1, read as the reverse complement.
ACTTTGCTGCTCTGTGCACAGTAGACCGTGATTACAACAGTTACAAGTTATAACTGGCAAACAACAAGATGTCAGTTTCATCACTTCTCTGGAGTACAAGGATTTGGATGCTCATGAGAAAGACCACAAAGACTGTTTCATTTGGCTGAACACCAGTTGCTTACTTTTCTCTGTCAGTATTACTTAGATTGTAGCACTCTTCCTTTCTTTGAAAAAAATATGTGTTCATATGACATGTATGCTCGTGTGTGTGTGTGTGTGTGTGTGTGTGTGTGTGTGTGTGTGTGTGGTGTCTATTCATGCACGCATGCGGAGGTCTGAAGAAATCCTTGCATGTCAGTCTTGCCCTTCTGCCTTGCTTGAAGCAGAGCCTATAGCTCACTGCTGCATATGCCAGGCTAGCCCATCGCATGCTCCCGACGAGTCTCCTAGTTTTGCTTCCCACATTGCTATAGAAGCATCACAGACACATATGCTTCCATGGCTTACATGGGTTCAAGGGATCCAAATTCAAGAATACACACACACACACACACACACACACACACACACACACACACACAATAAATAAAAATGTAATTAGAAATATTTTTCACACCTTGTGTGCGTGTGTTTGTGTGTGTGTAGGTCAGAGGACAACTTGGAGGAGTCTGTTTTCTTCTTCTACCATGTGGACTTCTGGGTGTAACCCAGGTTCTCAGACTTCATGGCAAACACCTTCACCTGCTAGTCTCTCTTGCCAACCTGAAATGTGTTTATTGACATTAAAATTTTGAATATACTTAAAAAGGCCTTGTGGGCACATACATGGACACTTGCACACATGCACACTTGCACACATGCACACACAAGATACTCTCTAAGTGTCAAGTAATAGTGCACTCAGAAAAGCCAGGGAAAGTTTGCAAGAATGAGCCGTCCTGGAGGGTCATGTGACCAAGTAATCCATGTAGTTGGAGAGAGAGAGAAAATACTCGGGTAGAATAATGGAAGGAGTCCTTCTTTCCTCATAGTAGGATGACAAGACAATATTAGAAAAGTGTGAAGTATAAGCATTTAATCAAAATCAGGCAAATGACCTCAATCTCTGATGGAACCTATGTAATTTATAGTGCATTTATTTTTGCATATTCATTCAGCATCTCTCATTAAACGAACAAGCTACTTAGTTGTTAAATTAGTAAGTTCTCTGATTATAATTGATAGATAACCCCTACATCTGATAGTTCAACACAAGAATGCCTATTTAGAATCTCTTATGGTGGGCTGGGGAGATGGTTCGGGAGTTAAGGTTTTTGCCTGATAAGCAAAAGGACCTGACTTGGGATCCCCAGATCCTACTGTGAAAATGCAAGGCAGATATGGCGATGGTTTGCAGTTCTTGAAAGACAGAGCCTGAAAATCCCCAAACAAGGCACTAAGGAGGTAGAACAATCCACAATGATTCCCAGGGTCATCCTTGATCTCCACAGACACACGGACTCAAGTGCCTTCTTGTACACACACACACCACACACACACACACGAATCTCTGATGGTGTGTATGGGTCAGTCTTGGCTGGGTTTGCTGTTTATGACCTGGGTGGAATTCGTGCAGCACCATCAGACATTCCTCATGCTACACCTGCTTTCATGGAAAGACTAGGATCTATGGCATTCCCGTTGTCAGAAGACAAGTGGAATCATGGGTGTTTTCTGAGACCATTTTAGAAACCCTCGTGCATCACAGTCAGCGTGGACTTCTGTCCGATCAGATGCTGTCTTCAAAGACTAAAAAAATTAGTGGGAGAAACTTTGAACAAGTGGATCTTGTGCTTCTGGGCTGCAGTGTTGGATGACAAACATTGAAAGGGTGCATAAGCGTTTGTTTGCACACTGGCATAATCACACATTTATTAGTGACTCATGTCCTCCATCCCTCCTCCTAAGCCATGGATCCTAGGCAATAAAATAGACATTTGGAGATTTGCCCCATTAGAAAGAGAGAGAAGGCAATGAACCTTCCAAACGTCTCACGGGGTTTTGACATCTTGTTTTCTAGCTTGTCCTTCGCTTGACTTGAAGCCTGATCTGGTCATGCCTCACAGTTGTTTTCTTAGGTTGGATTTAATTGCTTGCGATGGGATGTGTCTTTTGCTAATGAGATTGAGCAATCGCCGCGGCAGCTCACATTCCTGAGATTGGCCTCATGCCTTACAAAACACAGGAAGGGTTAAGTAGAGTTTTGAGATAAAATGAAATAAAAAGAGGAGGCTTCCTCCTCCTCCTCCTCCTCCTCCTCCTCTTCTTCCTTTTCCTTCTCCTCCTCTTCCTCCTCCTCCTCCTCTTCTTCCTCCTCCTCCTCCTCTTCCTCCTCCTCCTCCTCTTCCTCCTTTTCCTCCTCTTCCTCTTCCTCCTCCTCCTCTTCCTCCTCTTCCTCCTCCTCCCTTCCTCCTCCTCCTCCTCCTCTTCCTCCTCCTCTTCCTCCTCCTCCTCTTCCTCCTTTTCCTCCTCTTCCTCCTCCTCCTCTTCCTCCTCTTCCTCCTCCTCCTCTTCCTCCTTTTCCTCCTCTTCCTCCTCCTCCTCTTCCTCCTCCTCCTCTTCCTCCTCCTCCTCTTCCTCTTCCTCCTCTTCCTCCTCCTTCTCTTCTTCCTCACCCTCCTTTTCTTTCTCTTCCTCCTAACCCTCCTTTTCTTTCTCTTTCTCCTCTTCCTCCTCCTCCTCCTTCTTCTTCCCTCTCTTATTTCTTGTTTTTTTTTTTTTTTGGACACAAAGCTTTATCATAACATATCTGGTGTTCTTTCATAAGAATTGATGCTCCCTCTTGAAATTCTCAGACCTAAGTACACACACACACCTAAATGAGAAATAGCTTCTCTTCATTCTCTGCCATTATTTTTCCTGGAGGAAAAAAGCGATTCTGTCTGTCCCGGCTTTCTTTGGCATGTCCTCCCTCCTTTTATAGGTGAAGTACCATCTGAGAAACACCAGCTACGAGCACACGTGGCTGGCTTGCATTCCCTCCACTTTTACGAGACACTTTGGCTGAATCCGATTACACTTCTGGGTGTTTCTCAGCCATCTTGGAGAATGACAGAACTCAAGCTTGTGTTTGTGTTCTTTGCTTGAAGTGTTTCACCCTCCTCCAACGGGGTCCGGCTCCACCCGGCACTTCCTCTAGGACACTGTGCAGGTACTACTGAAGCTCACACTAAAGAAGTCGAGCGGAATCTATGGAAGACTTACTTGACAGTCATCTCTGCCTGGTATCATAACCCACGTGTATAGCGAGGTCACAATAAGATCTGACATTCGTATCCACAATCAAGGCACAATTACGCCTTGGTATTAGTATTTAGGGTTCAAATAATATACAAGGATAAAGATCTGGGGCTGAAGAGGTGGCTCAGGGGTTAAGCCTCTGCCTTGCAGGCGGAAGGTCCTGAGTTCGGATCCTGGACGCCACGTATAGACGCCGGGCGGAATCAGGGGCGGCCTGCGTTTCTGGTCCTGGTAGGGCGGAGCCCATGAATCCCGGGACAGAGTAAACAAGGAGGAGGTGGAGGCGGTCCATGGTGGTTCCCGAATTCGTCCGTGGTTCTACACACACACAGACACACACACATGCGCACGCACATATATACACACACGCACAATTGAATAAATAATAATAATAATAAAATTAAAAAAAGAATAAAGATCTGGAAATAATGATACTTGGTTAGAGATCAAGAATACAGATCTGGTAAGCACAACTTTCTAAGAATTGTATTTCAAAAATTTTTAGAAATATTGTATTGATTTGTTTTGTGTGTGTGTATGTGTGTGTGTGTGTGTGTGTGTGTGTGTGTGTGTGTGTGTGTGTCAGGGCATTGTCTGTCCCTGTGGAGGACCAAAGGCGACTTCAGGCATCATCCTAGATTGCTTTTCCTCCTTGCTTTGCCATGGGATTTTGCAGGTTCTACCCACCAGAGCCGGTAGTGCAGGCTACTGCGATTTCTACTTAACATTTTTTACAGGGGACCTGGAATCTGAACTCAGGATTGTCTACTTGCAAGACATAGTCTTAACCCCTGAGTTATCTCTCCAGCCCTCAACTTTTTTTAAAAAAAATTTACTTTGTGTGTGTGATACACGTGTATGAGGTACATGCGTGTGTATGTCTGTCCATGTGTGTGAGTGTGGGTGTACATAACTATAGGAATGCATGTAGAGGTCAGAGGAAAAACCTGGGTGTCTGAACTCACCTTTCACTCTGCTAGACACAGGCTCTCTTGCTTGCTTCTGGGTGCATCAAACTAGCTGACTTGCTATTAGGTACACCAAGATTACAGACATGTGCTACACATCTGATTTTGACAAGAATTCCAGGGATCCAAACTCAGGTCCTCAGACTTAATGTGGCAAGCGATTTATTGACTGTGCCATCTCCCCAGCCCTAAAATATTTTTAAAGGATACAAAATAATCATACCAATTTAAGGTACAATATGATATCTTATACATATGTATACTATTTTAACAATCAGATGGATAACTTAACTATAACTATAATCAGATAGATAACATGTCATTTTGAAATTATGATACATTATTGCCAATCACAGTCATGCTGCTGTGCTGTAGGATACTAGACCTTATCTTTCTTACTTGATTGTAACCTTGTATATATTGACCAACCTCTCCCTGTCTCTCCATCCTATTTGGCCTCCCCGGGCTCTGGGTCCATTCTACTCTCCATTTTAGAGAATATAAAGTGATATCAACAGTACAGAGAACAGCATTGAGATTCTTTTAAAAAGTCAATAGTGATACTGGGAGACCCAGCAATCCCTCTACCGCAACTATTAATACACCCATTAGAAATGGAATCCATGTGTAGATATCTCCATTCTCAAGTTCATCACAATGCTACTTACAACAGCAAGCTATGGATTTAAGCATCATTCATCAACAGAAAATGTGGTATTCATAGGCAATGTTACACTGTTTGACTACAAAAGATGATCTCTTGTTCTTTGTTTTTATCTGAAGTTTTTTTTTGTGGTTTGAAATGTCTTTGGAACTGTCTAAAACCCTATCTCTACTTATTATCCATATGTCCTATTACCACACTTCAGATCTTCAGTATGTACCAAATCTCCATGTGTTAAATGCTTAGTTTTGCAACTGGACCTCAAAGGCATTGTGGTAAGTGAAATAAGCCAGACACGGAATGGTACATGCAGCGTGATATACTTGTTACATACATGTATTCTGAAATAGTAGGTTCATCTACTATTGGCCCCTTCCAAACATCAGGCTAGGCAAGACTGAGGCCCAATATTTACTTGGTGGTCCCTTTAAGAAATGACCACACAGATAATGATGTCTGTAATAGCACAAAGGTGTTAGACACCAGGAACCACGAGGAGAGTGGAAATCAACAAATATCACAACCTGCCTGTGAATGGTTCAGGCGAAACACAGCGGCAACAGGGATGCTGGGGAGGGTGCAGAGAAGCCAAGTCCATCCCATGATGCTCATGGAGACGGAAGGAGCAGAGCCTGGTCAGGAAAGTTTGGTGGCTTCTTAAAGGACCCAGCATGCACCACACGGATTCACAATTGAAGCCTTAGATGCTTATCCCAGGGACGTGAGAAGTTATGTTCACACAAAACCTGCCCCTGGATGCTCATGGAAGCTTTATTCTCGGACTTGGAAGCAGCCGAGATGTTCTTCAACAGGTAACTGATTACACAAGCTATGAGACACCCAAGCCAGGAATGTTACGCAACAATAAAAACTATCGATATAGGCCAAAACTTGGATGCATTTGAAGGGAATTATGTTGAGATTTTTAAAAATAGACTTTAAATGCTACACTGGATGACCTCATTCAGTCACATTCTTGAAATAATAAAATTAGAGAAGTGATGGGGGTTGAGAACAGTTAGGAATAGGAAAGGTCATGGAGGTGACTTTACAGCATAGAAACTGCTGGAGAAGGAACAGTTTGCATCTAGATCTAGTGTGTTGGCTATATGAATCCGTGTCTGTGTGAAAACACAGAAACGTTACATGTCCGTGCTCACATATGCACACGTATGCACACGCACAAAACACTGGGTATGTGAACACAGGTAAAATTGGGGAAATCTGAAAAGTTTCCTGCATGGTTTCATTGTTATTTTCCTTGTTTGGATGTTGGGTTTAGTCCTGCAATAGGTTGCTATTGGAGGAAACTGAGAGATAGATGTATTCTCACTTAAGAGTATTCTTTTGTACAGTTCTATGAAGATCCAGTTCCTTCAAAAGAGAAAGTTACAAAAGTAGTGTGCCACACTCAACTTAAATTCTAATCTTGTACCGCCAGTGAGTTCCATTTATTAAGAGAAAGAGAAAGGTGAATAACACCATAGCAGGTAGAGCGAGGCCAGGGTGGGAGCAGCTGGGGCTGCGGTGGAAGCGGATTGGTAATCCAGTAAGACGTGAACACGAGGGGGCGGGGAGATACCTCGGTCAGTAAAGTACTTGTCCTGCAAGTGTTTGATTTGAGCGAGATCCCCAGAACCCTGTAGAAATGCTGAGCCTGGGGCACACTTATCATCCAAACACGGGGTGCGAGGCAGAGAGGTGGATCCTAGGGCTCACTGATCAGCCCACCTGATCTAGCCACATGGAGAGCTCCAGCTCCGTGAGAGAACTTTCCTCAGTTTGAAAACAAACGTGGACAATATTTGAGGAACAGTATCCGAATGGTTCCCTGATCGACACATGTGCTCATACACGTGACCGGCACTTGCATGCATTATACCCAGCTTCCTATACACACAGGCACATACACATAGGAACAAACACATACATATGCACACATGCACATGCATACACATGTGACCTGCATTATACCCAGCTTCCTATACACACACAGGCACATACACATAGGAACAAACACATATATATGCACACATGCACATGCATACACATGTGACCTGCATTATACCCAGCTTCCTATACACACAGGCACATACACATAGGAATAAACATACATATGCACACATGCACATGCATACACATGTGACCTGCATTATACCAGCTTCCTATACATACACAGGCACATACACATAGGAACAAACACATACATATGCACACATGCACATGCATACACATGTGACCGGCACCTGCATGCATTATACCCAGCTTCCTATACACACAGGCACATACACATAGGAACAAACACATACATATGCACACATGCACATGCATACACATGTGACCTGCATTATACCCAGCTTCCTACACACACACAGGTACATACACATAGGAACAAACACACATATGCACACATGCACATGCATACACATGTGACCTGCATTATACCCATCTTCCTATACACACAGGCACATACACATAGGAACAAACATACATATGCACACATGCACATACATACACATGTGACCTGCACTTGCATACATTATACCCAGCTTCCTATACACACAGGTACATACACATAGGAACAAACACACGTACACACACATGCACATATATAACATATGAACACATGTGACTTGCACAAGCATGCATTATACCTACCTTCCTATACACACAGGTACATATACATAGGAACAAACACAGATACACATGTGCACATGCACACACACACGGGACGTGTACTCGCATACATTATACCTATCTTCCCCCCACACACACAGGTACATACACACAGGAACAAACACACATGCACAAGTACACAATACACATGCACACATGTGCAATCTGCACATGCATGTATTATACCCACCTTCCCATGCACACATGCATTATACACACACACACATGAATATGTATATGTGTGACCTGCACTTGCAGAAACCCATCCTCCCATACAAACACACACACACACACACACACACACACACACACACACACACACGCACACACACATTTATATACCAAAAAAGAAAGACAGAGATTCTTCCATGGCAGATACGGTTGGTAATGATGGTGTTTGCCCATACAGTTCTTTCTTGAGTATATTTATGTGACAGTGACAAGAAAAGCAGAGGTAAACGCTGCCAAGACACGCCGAGGCTGGGCTCAGAGTCGCACTGGTTTGGTGGTTATAGGAGCAGTTTCCTCAGATCTGCAGCCCAGAGAAGATAATAAGAACAACCAAAAATATATGAACAGTTATAAATCTACTTGTTCTCCAAAAGGTTTTAATCATTTTCTTAAAATCCCATTTTGTAGTGTCTGTGTTGGAATTCGCTGAGGCCTCAATTTGGAAGTTTTTTGTAGGAAAAAAAGTAACAGGGGAGTGAGATGTTAGGTGTCATAAGGTCTTTTACTCTTTCACAACACTGAATAGGCACATTCTAAGACATCCTATGTCTTCTCGGTAGTGTGCTGCATTAGTCAACTTCCCAGTACTATCAGAAAATACCTGAGATGTTGAGCTTACAAAGAGGAAAGGTAATTGAATTGCAGCTGAAGAGTTACAGCCAAGAGTTGATCATGGGCGGATCCTGCATGGCGTTCATAATCTTATTTTCTCTATTTTTCTACATGTTTGCTGGTTTTAAAATTGTAATATTAAGAACATCAACTGAGTCAGATTTGGAACCCACGAGAAAAGTGGACAGTTTAATACTTCAAATGTTTTCCATAGACAAAGTATGGGGGGCAACTCCACTGTGATTCTCTAAGCTTGCAAGAGCTAGTGCTACTGGCCAAACTGCCCCCACAGTCTATTACTGACCTTTATTTCAGAAGATGAGCACTGTTGTTTTAATGGAAGCAATTAAACATTTTTCCTCTTAAAAATGTAATAAAAAAGTATCCTCTTGATGACATGAAAGAAAAATTAAACCAAACTGATCCGCTAGCTATATGTGAATAGTTCCAGTGAAATACCAATGCATGAACTTGGGCTGGAGAGATGGTTCAAGGTTTAGAGTCTTTGCCTTGCAAGCAAAAGGATCTGACTTCAGATCCCAGATCCCACGTAATAACGCCACGTGGATATGGAAGAAACTTGTACTTCTGCACTTCTAGCCTTGGAAGGCAGAGCCTCGGAAACTTCAGAGCAAAGCAAAAGGAGATAAAACAATCCAGAATGACTCCTGGTGTCACTTTTGGACCTCCATTGGAACATATACTCAAGTGCTCTATTGTGTGTCACACACACACACACACACACACACACACACACACACACATACACACACACACGAAGGCATAGATAGACTTCCAGTCCAGGAGCACAGCCTGAAGGATCCAACCCATATCCCATCACTCCGACTTGGAGAAAGGACAAAGCCTGTCATTCAAAGGTGTAAATTTCGGAACTTAGCAGTTACATCTGATGAGCAGGCTTTCTCTGCATAGGAGTCGCCCGTGACAGCACCGCTCTGACATCCCATTGGTAGTGTCTCTCTGCTCTGTTTTTCTTCCTGCGTTTGGCCTTTGGTCCTCTCAGCGCTTCCCTCCAATAGCTCAGACCCGTGTCTCTTCCTTCCCTCCATCGCCTGCTCTCCCTGACCACTTGGGCGTTTTCAGCTCCTTTACTTGCCTGGCTCTCTGCTTTGTCTAGCCGATGCTGTCACATGGGTCTCCGTCATTTCCAGTCTTTCTGCTGGTTGTCATAGAAACCATAGACACTTGAGCGACTCACCTGAAACACAGCAGGAATGTTCAAGAAGAAACATGTTGCCAGACAATAGTTAACTAGAAACGCAGCATCGTTAGAGCACTAGTTTACTTTGTTTTGTTGTGTTTTTGCCACTAAGTTCTCACTCTTGATATCATAATGGTCGACCTAGTCTTATATAACAAACTGCTCGTTACTGTATTTCAAGAATATTTTCAGTCTTATTTTATATACCAATTATATGAACTTTATGTCTTTTCCATCATTTTAAAGGGACAAATCTGAGGCTCAGATCTGATCCAACTCAGATGGCCAGAAAATGAGTCAAGTTGGAAATGAATTTGAATATCAACATGAACCCCTGAAGCTCAGGGTGGGTTCACTTTGTTAAACAAGTGACGAAAGTACTTTTTGAAGATAAATGAAAGAACATCAGTTATTCACTCATCCTTTCAATCCAACTACTGAGAATCTTTCCTAGGTACCATGTTTGTTTGTTTTGAGGTAGGTTCTCATGTAGCTGAGGCTGGCTTTGAACTCCTGATCCTTGCATCTTACCTCCCTAATAAAGCATTTTTGGTGTGTGCCACTTTTGGGGAATGAGCACAAGAATTCATGCACGTTAGGCAAGCTCCACCTGCTGTGGCCACTGAGCTATATCCCGAATCCCTGAATGCCATTTTGGATGTCTCTAAATCCACAGAATACACAGTTGCTGAATATAGTTGCCTAGTACACTTGGAGTTCTAGATTTGATTCCCTGCAAACACCACACGGATCCAGACTCAAAGCCACTGACGCTTCAGAGATTTCATTTCGGAGAGTCACAGAGAAGAAAACGATCACATCAGTGTAGTCCAACAAAACGTCCTTCAGGAGAAAGCATCGACTGCCTTAAATGTGATGATCTACGATCTTAACAACGGCCGGAAGAGTAATTTCTATGGAACAGTACAGAAAACAAAGAAGGAAGTAGAGGAGATGGAAGAACTCTGTGGACATCTGTGTTTCTGGGAAGGCTTGGGAGAGGAGTGTCATGGTTTGAATGACAGCTGTCCCCACAGATCACGTGCTTGAATCCTTAGCTGATGCCGACGTTTGGGAAGGTGCCTTTAAGAGGTGGAGCCTTGCTGCAGGAAGGCATGTTACTGAGGGAGCCTGGAGCTTTGGTGGTCCCGCCCTGGTTCCTCTCCCTTGTTCTTTCTGCCTCCTGATGGTTGTGGGGACCTGAACCAGCCTCCTATTTCTGTCTCCAGTCATACCTTCTGCTATGCGGTTCCTGTCATAATGGATGATATCCACTCTGGAAATGTAGGCCAAATAAACCTTCTTTTCTCCCCAGAATTGCTTGAATCTGAGTCTCACAACAAACTGAGGATATATACAGCAGGCAGGTAGGACCTGGCTGGCCGGGGGGAGGAAGGTATTCTACAACCATGTAGATAAGTTAATTGTCTACATGAGACAACTGAGAATTCATTTTGCTGCGGATAGTCGCTGAGCCTGACAGATTTAAAGCGTGGAAGCTTGGTCCTCACAGTTCTTAGCATGAAATCCAGAGCCCCATCCTGTCTCATGACAACCTGGCCTTGAGCCGTCAGCGCGGGGTCTGGAGATTCCCACAGATGTCTGGCCCTCAACAGGTGGATATGCTTCCAAAACAATGCTGACACAAAGTTCCGCTCGCCACACCCCGGGACAACCAGGACCTGGCTGACATTCTGTGACTCTTCCTCCATCTCCTTGAAGAAGACATCCTTCATCTTCTTCCTCTTCCTTCATGAGCCATGAAAAGTCCACAGCACAAACGGCCCAGTCATGGAAAGCCTTCCATTAGCTGTTGAGACTATTGGGGGAAAGTCAGGGTCCTTTGCCAACAGTGACTGACGGCTGGCGCTACGCTGGAAGCAGGCTTCTGACTTGATGAAAAGTCCACCCCTAGACAGGGCCCTGACCAAGATGGTGGAGCTCTGTATTTGCAGAGGAGCTGGTGGATTTTGAATACAGTGCTGCTTCGTAAGTACTGCGGAAAGGAGTCCTTCGGCCCAAGCCGAGTGCAGCAGATGGTCAGGACAAAGCCTGTTTCTTCCCCACGTTCTGCTGCAGTCTGAAAACTGGGGACTTAAAATGAATCTTGTACAGGAAGCTGGAAAGTGTCAGAAATACATGAGAAAAGTCAGAGAATGAGATGTGAGGAGATGGCTGGAGAAGTGACTCAAGGGTTAAGTCTCTTCATAAGCAGAAGGACCTGAGTTTGGATCCCAGATCCCACATACAAATGTTGGGTGAAAACGGTGGTGGCCTCTATTACAGCCCTGGAAGGTGAGCCTGGGAAACCCCAAAGCAAAGCAAAAAGAAGGTGCAGCAATCCAGGATGATTCCCGAAGTCATCCTTGACCTCCACAAGCACACACAGTGGCATCTCTCTCTCTCTCTCTCTCTTTCTCTCTCTCTCTCTCTCTCTCTCTCTCTCTCTCTGTCTCTCTCTCTCTCTCTCTCTCTCTCTCTCTCTCTCTCTCACACACACACACACACACACACACAGAGGAAAAAAATTCAGGAGGTAGAAAGGAAGTGTGGAGAATGACTTTTAAAAAGTATTTTATTTGACAGAAAGAGCAAGAGCGAGAAAGTGGGAGGAGAGAATGAGATAGAGAAGGAAAGGGAGACACACACACGCGCGCGCGCACACACACACACACACACACACACACACACAGAGGCAAGTGCTATGTGTTCTGATACGTATGTGGAGATCAGAAGCCAACTTTCAGAAGTCAGTTCTTTTCTGCTTGAGAGCTTCCAGGAAGCAAACTCAGGCTGGCGAGCAGACTCCTTCCCCTGCTGAGCCACTTCACAAAGTCAGGATGACTTTTTTTCTGAAGTTGTATTGGCTGAGAATTAGGAGAGAAGAATGGCATGAAAAACACAAGAACTGATGCTTCCCATCATTCACCCCTGCTTCTCCAAAGCGATGCTAGTTTAAAAGTGTCACAAACACTTTCAGAGCGACAGGAGTTGAATTTAATTTCCACGGCTTGATAATCGCCCGTGGAGCCTTGTAACCTGAACACACAATCTCCTTCCTGCACAGGCTGTTTCTCTTTGTGAATGTTTTCTTGGGATTTTTTTTTTTTTGGAGAAGTGCATGATAAAGCTGAGTTAGAGATAGCATTCACAAGTACAATATATATGATTTTAACTATTTAGAAACATTTGAGTTCATCTAATCAGAGCCCAGATGTTTGAATTGAAAGCTCTTGAAAGTTCAATGAATTTGTATTAAATGCTGAGTATTTAATAAGAGCTACTATACTATACTATGTGCCATAAGGTAAAAAAAGCAATGAAACTGTGCACATTGTTTGAGAAGAGCTAAGTTTGCTTACATCAAAACAAAGTGTTAAAAAAATTAAAATATGTCATCTTTATAGAACTTTGGTGGCTGTTTTTTTAAAAATATTTTATTTATTTTGTGTGTGTGTGTGTGTGTGTGTGTGTGTACGCAAGAGGACACTTGAGTGTGAGTGCCTGTGGATCAAGGATGACAATCGGGAATCATTCTTTATTACTCTTCCACCTTATGGCTTTGCTCTGGGGTTTTCCAGGTTCTGCCTTCCAGGGCTGGAATTACAGGCTGCTACCATTTGCAATCCTCATTTTCATGTGGGATTGGAGATCTGAACTCAGTCCTTTCCTTGTGAAGCAAAAGCTTTAACCCCTGAGTCATCTCCCCAAGCCAGCTGGCTGTGTTCATGCACATATCCTGCTGGCCGTGTTCATGCACATATCCTGCTGGCCGTGTTCATGCACATATCCTGCTGGCTGTGTTCATGCACATATCCTGCTGGCTGTGTTCATGCACATATCCTGCTGGCTGTGTTCATGCACATATCCTGCTGGCTGTGTTCATGCACATATCCTGCTGGCTGTGTTCATGCACATATCCTGCTGGCTGTGTTCATGCACATATCCTGCTGGCTGTGTTCATGCACATATCCTGCTGGCTGTGTTCATGCACATATCCTGCTGGCTGTGTTCATGCACATAGAGTCACACAATCACACCGACACCGGCCGACTCTTTCTGTGGTAGAATCCCTCTTAAGAAAAGCTTAGAGTGGAAGTCAGAGAAAGAATGGAAACGGTAAGCAGCCTTTTTGTCTTGAGAGCATCATTCTGTGTCTTGATGCATATACTAATGGAATCAATTTCCTCCAGCACTGGAGCACATTTCCGACTCCTGCTGTACCTCCGAACCCTCCTCTTTAGACTTTGTCTATTTCTGTAAATAGACTTGGACATGACAACAGCATCCTCTGAGCCTCCCAAAACAGCAGGAAACAAACAAATGAACAAACATGCAAATAGATTTATCAAAAAATGAATGGGCCAGCGAGTGAGCTCAGTTGGTAGGACGCTTGCTGCAGTTTGATCCTTAGAAGTCCACATGGTCATGTTTGTGTCCCTCGCTCTCTCTGTCAAATAAAGACATTCTTAAAAAAGAGAATGTCTCAAAAAACTATTGTATCTATCATTGGTTTTGGTATCCAGGGTTCTACCATAGCTTATATTTAGATTTTAGATTCATGTTTATAGTCTACTTTCTACTTTTTAATGGGATCTTTTTAGTATTTTTACCACGTAGCAAAACATTTATAAAAACTTCAGCTTTCCTAGTTTTTGCATTTATTCTTACATTTAAAACATTTTTTTACATTTAAATATTTTCATTAGGTCTATTCAAATGAAAATTTGCACTAAACTTTCCTCAAACAACATATTTAGTGAGTTTGCTGAAACAAAGAAAAGATAAGCAGGTATTCCAGAAACATGACAACCTTAGGTTTATAGTAATAATTAAACTCAGAGGGCTTTGGTATTTTATCAGCTTCTAGTCTTATTTGGAAAGACTTCTTCTGCTGATATTTATTTTCAGCTCTGACAATATAGGTGTACAATAATCTGAAAGTTTCAGAGGATGGAAGCTTGGGTGTAACGTTTTGTATAGATCTGTACCTGCTAAGTGTTTACGGTCCACGGGCCTCTCCAATGCTCGCATCAAATATTAGGTGGAGGCCTTTTGAATTATGAAATGATTGTCTTTCAAGTTACATCTCATGCACAGAAAAGGTCGGCCTTTGGGAACAAGAGAAAACTGAGCACACCGTAGTTTCCCATGTCTCTCAGCTCAGACTGGCTCTGGGGTCTGGGTTTGTTGAGTTTGGAAGAATTGCTTGTGCCCTGGATCAATTTTTCTCTCTTTGACCAACACATGAGTTAAATGTTATAAGTTAAAACCATGAGCTTACTCCACAGTGACACCAGTGCTGAGATGATTAAAGAACTCATCATTAATTCCAGATTTTCTTGTTTGCTGTGCCATCCCTTTACTATTGTTTATCTATTTTTTAGTGTTTGATGATCATTCATTCAGCACAACTTCAATATAGAAAAACACAAATAGAAAGTAAAGTGTTGAGTTGAGGAGCTGGCTCAAGCTTAAAGTCTTTGCCTCACAAGTAAAGGTACCTGAGTTAGGATCCCTGGATCCCATGTAAAAATGCTAGATGTGGCCACAGCCTGTAATTACAGCCCTGGAGGGCAGAGCCTTAACAATCCCAGAGCAAAAGCAATAAGGAGACAGAGCATCCAGGATGATTCCTGATATCCCCCTAGGACTTCCACAGACACACACACCCAAGTACCCCCCCTCCACAGACACAAAAAATGTTTCTTCATGTTTACTTTAGATGAGTTGCCAGAATACATAGTCTGATGGCCAATCTGCTGTAAAATAGCTAGTTCTATCTCTTAACTAGTTGTTAGATATAGAGAAAATGAAAGGAAGCTTTGAGCTTTTTCCCACTGTGAAGAATCTTGGGTTTTGTTGTTATAAGCCATTCAGTCACGTGCAACAGTCTCCTGAGTGCAACAAGAAACTATGGGAGAGCTCACAGTCTCCTGGGTGCTAGCCAGAGCTTTGAGAGAACTAGGCACCAGGAAATGCACCTGTCACTCCAGAATCAGCAAGTGGCCTGGCTTCCTGTTCTCTTGAGTCTCTTTGTACAGACACCATGGAGTGGCAGAGCAACCCAAGGCAGATACTGTGTGCAGTGGGTCTGTGTTACAGCTAAGGAATGCCGAATAGGTAGACTTGATGTTCATATGTGGTTGCATCAAACTTACTTGATTCTTGTCCTAGAGGGAGAGCTTTGTCCAGACATTTACTTTTCTCAACAAAGCTGTTCTCTGTCCTGAGGGGAAGATATCTCTTATCCTGTCTAAAGTCATTGGCTTATTGAAAAATAATTATTCAATGAAGCAATCAGAAGACAACATCTGGGGGTAGAGATGTGTGTTAGTTGGATAGAGGTGTCAGCTTGACAATTGAGGACTGAGTTCTGGGCACATTTATGAAGAATTGGTAGTTAAGGGAATCTCAAGCAAGTCTGCAGGAGATTATTATGTAATTAATATGGGAATATCTAGCTCACGGTGGATACCCACTCAATGGGCAGGTGGATAAGACAGAGAAAGTCGATTCAGTAGTTCAACATACTCTGCAACACCTTGGCCAACTCACAGCCTGTAGGGTGAGGATGTTGCCCTCTCTTATCACTTCCTGTGGTTCTGTTGAGTCCAGTCCTCTCAACTCCTGGTACTGTTACGAACTTTTCTGCCAAGCTATTTTGTGAACTGTAACTGAGAATCATAAACGAGACTAAAACTCCCTTTCCCTCCTTAAGTAGTTTGGCCATGAATTTATGGGCAGCATGCAGATAAACACTAACATAATTTTGTACCAGGGAAGTAGCGTGTTGCTGATAAATTTGGCCATGTGGCTTTTTGTGAATTTTGAATAGTGTTGCTGGAGAAATGTGGAAATGTTTGAAGATTTTGAGATTGTAGTCTAGAAAAACCATTTTGCAAAAGTCAGTGAGCTGTTTGGAAAGTAGTAATGCTGTGAGAGGAACGAATTGTTTACATCCAGCTTATGATGAAGGGAATGAGGATTTTGGTGAAGTTGAATTTTAAGATGATGGTCTAGTTTGCTTGGTAGAGGAGAGCTGTGTGTGTGGCAGCTTTGAAGTTTCAGATGAGGAAAGGGAAGACAGAAAGCAGAGCAGCTATAACTAGGTCAGCAGAGAAATGAATGTCATTGGAGAAAAGCCTGTAGAGATTTCCTGGTATAAAAAATGCAGACTCCTTTAGGAGAAGAAAGCCTAAGCCAAAGCAGTTTCTTGCCCTTCAACAGTTTTGGATGCCTAGGAAAAGACTTTTCCAGGGTCAGTGCACAGAAGTTGATAAAGGTTTGATTCAAATGGACCAGGTTATGTCTCAACTTCATGGCAGAACTCGACAACATCATCCAGGTAGTATTGGTTTTGATTCGAGATTTGAGGGGTTCATGGGCAAAGACTGATTCTTAGCTTGTGTGACAGGCTGGAAGTTCCTTCAGAGGAAATTGAAGCTTATAGTTTCAATAGAGAACAGAGGATGTTAAAGAGGTCAGAACTATGCATGCTAAGGAAGGCTGTGAGTATGGATTGAAGTTGGGCCAGAGGGAAGCTGTTGTCCTGTGGCCAGAAAAGCAAAGTGATGAAGTTGTCTTGATACTTTGACTTGATATTGTCTTGTGTCCTGATGCTTTCCATTTTAATATTTATTCTGTGATGCTATATGTTGGAATTATCTAATTTGTTTTCTACTTGATAAGACCTTACAGTTAAGATATTTTGGACTTAAAAAAAGACTTTGAACTTTTAAGATGTTGGAACTGAACTATTAATATATTTTTCTTTTTTTTGCATATGTGTGTTTGCATGTGTGTGTGTAAAGAAGAGTGTACATGAGTGTGTGTGCCTGTGGAAATCCAAGGGAGACATTAACAATCATTCTAGATTGTTCTATCTTCTTACTGCTTTGTTCTGGGGTTTCTCAGGCTCCACCTTCCAGGGCTAGAATTTCAGGCCACCACCATATCTGCTTGGCATTTTATATGGGATCTGGGGATCTGAACTCAGATCCTTTTGTTAGTGAGGCAAAAGTTTTAATCCCTCAACCATCTTCCCACTTCCTAATGAGTGAACCTTTATAAACTAAACTCTGAGAACATTTAATGTTGGATTTTGAGAACTTTTAAAGTTGAACTGAATGTATTTATTTCATAAGATGAATGCAACATCTATGGGAACAAGGGTTGAAAGGTTGCAGTTTAAAAGTAATATGCTTTTATGTCAAGTTGATAAGGGGTGGTGTGCACTAGTTGGATATAGGTGTCAACTTAACAACTGAAGGCTGAGCTCTGGGTTCAGTTAATATAAACCCTAATCAAGTCTGCAGGAGATTATCTAACTCATATGGGAAGACCCAGCCCCTGGCGTGTGGGATCATTTTCTGGACTGGTGGATAAGACAGGGAAAGCTAGTTCAGCCAATTGGCATACATTGGAACACTTTGACCAGCTTGCAATCTGGAGGCTGCCCCTCCCCTCAGTAAGTCCTGTGGATAAGGAGTAGCCAGTCCCTTCAGCTCCTGATGTTGATTTGACCTCTCCTGTCAACTGAACTATGAACATAATGGAGAATTGTAAGCAAGAATTTATTGGCAGCATGCAAACAAACTCCAAAAGGATGTGTGATCATATGGGGTTTCCTGGACAGAATATTGCTCTGAGGCACAGACATGAACAAAAAAGAACTATGCGAAGTATCCGGCAGTTATTCTTCAGGTGGTGGGTGGAGTCAAGTACAAGAAACTCCCCATGAGTGTAGTAGACATCCATCTCTTGCAGAATGCCTCATGCAGGCAATCTAAAAGGGAGAAAGGATTAATGTAGCTTCCGGTTCCGATGACTCGCTGTATGGTTCTTTGCCCGTAAATATTTAGGCAGAACATCATGGCAGCAAGATCATGTGATAGAGAAACTTTGCCTCATGGCAAACAAGAAATAAAGAGAGAGAAGAGGAAGGGCCAGTGGTAGTGTATTCTCAAGGACTCTGCCCCCAAGTGGCCTACTGTTTCCAGCTAGAATTCATAACTTCAACATCTGTAATCTCTCAAAATAAGCCCACCCTCTGGGTATCAAGTCATCAATACCTGAGCCTATGGTTGTATTTTATATCCAAACCATACATTTGTGCTTTTCCATCAAGACACTATGGTTAACCTTTGGTCAAAGGTGTGTGTGAGGGTGATGTGGAGGTAATATGGAGCGATCAAAACAGAAGAAAAAAGCAACAGTGGTCAGAGCCCGGGGGCTGAAAAGCTGGAGGAAGGACATTGAATTTCTTATGTGTGTGATCAGAAACTGCTACAAGGCTTTTAGTTGGCTAGTTCACTCTCAGAAGTCCCCCTGTCTTGTGGAGACTGATCTCAGGGGGTGGCAAGAGCTTGGCAAGGGAACAGTTCCAAGTTGCTTAGGCAAAAGGTGAGACTAGTTGGGCAAATGGCAGTTAGACCTGCTGGGTGATCTGACCCGGGGTTTTGAATCACACATTAAAATCTAGTTCACTTTTCATTATAACACTTGACTTCAAAGTCCCCAAACATGGTCCCCAGCCCGAGAGGGATTATGATAGCTGCTCCTGACGTCTCTCTTGTCATCTCTTTTAACTTCCCTCCATTATTTCCAGAGATCAGAAGGCTGGTTAGATGTATCGGTATGAACTTGACAATTGAAGGCGATCTCTAGGCACAATGGTGGCAAGTTAACAGTTCAGGTAAGCTCTTGAGCAAGCCTGCAGGAGATAGATGGATATGGGAAGACCCGGCCCGTGGGGGGCGGGACCAGCTGGGTGAGTGAATCACGTGGTGGGAGCTAGTTCAGTAAGTCAGAACTCTGCAGCATATTTTGGCATCTTGCTGTATGGTGATTGAGGTATGTTCCTCTCTCAGCCATTCATGTGGATATGATGTGACCAATTACTTTGATTCCTGGTGCTGGTATAAACTTTCCTGCCAAGCTGGACTAAGAACTATAATCTAGAATTGTAAGAAAGAAGAAAAGCCCCTTGTTTACCGGCAACATACAGACAACATTTCAACACTCGCGTACCTTGTTTCTCCAGTAAGTTGCTCCACACTAACTCCTTCTTATCTTCCAAGTGGAACACCCTCACTGCGGCCCCAGAGATCTCTGACTCACCTCTATCTCCCCTGTTCTCAGTGTTCCCATTAGCTGTCATATTGTACAAGTATCTGTCAATTCATGTGTCTTTCTCACTGATTAGAATTAAGTTTCTTAACAGTGTCTCCATTCACAGTTGTGGCCCAATATAACATGGTTATATGCCTGTCACGTGAAGTACTCGGTGAACACTTATGGCAAGCACCTCTGGAACACCAAATACATGGTAAATATGAACTCAGCCTAAGTACTGAATCTAAGTACTGTCTATGTATTAACCCATTTAATCCTCCCAATGGTCCTAGGAGAGCAAGTCTGTTATAATTCCTCTTTCATCTGTGAAGGAATTACACAGAACTTAGGATCCTTTTATGAGCTTCCAAAGCCTGCCAAGGGTGTAAGGATGCTCACTTAACCATCTCTCTCTCTCTCTCTCTCTCTCTCTCTGTCTTCACCATTTTGTTGGTCTGCTTTCAAGGTACCAGGTAAACCAGTAAGAATGGTACTTCACCTTCCCCTTAGCTCTAAGCCATGCTTTAAGCATCTTTTCTTTCTTAGATGTAATGTACCGCTGTGGGTGGCTGACTCAGGCCTTAGCGTCTTCCGAACCTTTATTAAAATGCCTGCACAAAGAAGATACTATTTTCTAGGATGTCATGGCTGGGGCTGATTTCTCTTTCAAAGGGGTCCACTCTGACCTCTGAAGAAGAAGGGGATGGCTTGGCTCTCATTGCTCCCACCTGCCGATTCTGCACGCTGCAGGACATTCTGTATTCATTCACTTCTACCACTCGGAAGCCGCCACTGTCAGCAGAATCTCTCGAATTCTTTAACTATATTCACCAGCAATTTAAAAAAACACCGCCTGCAAAAAATATGTGCAGCCGTTTTCTCCATAACTTTCTGTGTGGAGACTCATTTGCACGCACTGCCGTGGACAGCTGGATTTTTCTCCTGTCTGCCGACCCCGCGCCAGCATAGTGTATATAGCACATCATGTAAATTCAATACATACTGGTTCAATGACTAATAAACTTATGAAATGTGTCAGATAAATTTGGCCATGGAATCTTCTTCGGTGAAATCACATGAAATGCATCCGACTGGACCGGGTCTCGGCTCGGGCAGCTAAGAAGATCGCAGCTTGGAGGACGTGGGCAAGACAGCAATAGTTCCCAGCACCCTGGTGCCAATCCATCAACACTCTGTTTCCACTCTGATTCTCGGGCCTTCCACCTTTGCTCAGACCGTGGCTGCTTCTCCAGGGTGAGTCACCCCACGACCTACTTTCCAGGCTCCCCCACCTTCCTTTGGGTTCCTAGACTCTGACGGACATTCTCTTTCCTGGCACGGGCTGCTGTGTGTGTACCTGCTGACAGCACCATCTTGGCGTAGCCTGAGGGAATCTCACCTCCTCCCTCTGCCTCCATCCTCAACCCATGTCTCTTTTCTCCCATAATCACCCCTGCCAACTCTCATGGTCCATGCTCCAGGCTGGAACCGCCTACTTCTTAAACTGCCAGATTCCCCTGTGCTCTTAAAGTCCTTTGGTTGCTTGGTATCCTTGCTTTTTAATCCCTTTGGATAGCCTTAGTTTTGTCTTACTTCTGACTTTACTACCAGTCTCACCTGCTTCGAATATATGTATCCAGGTATCATGAGGATAAACTCTGACATCTGGTTCTTTGAAAAATTAAACCTTACCTGCATCATGTTTGCTCTGCACCAAGAGTGGTACGCACCGCCAGACACCCTTGAGGTCAGCTATACTTTGGGTCTGAAGCGTTCTTGATAGACCTGGGTGATCGAGGTTTAGTCATGGGCATGAAGAAGGAAGCAGACCACAGGGCCATGTCCTTGAATGGGGATGTTGAGACCTTTGCCCCCTGTTCCTCTTTCTCCCTCCCTCTTTTTCTTCATCCCTCTGTGTCTCCTTATTCCTCCCTTCTCTGCCTCCTCTTCCTCCTTCTGTTTTTCCCCATCTCTCTCTCTCTCTCTCTCCTACCACTATGACATAATCATCTTGCTCTACTCTGTAGTCTCCTGCCTTGATATGTTTCCTTGTCACCAGCCCCAACTCACCGGATCAGCTGCCCATGTACCGAAACCTTCAAAACAGTGAGCCAAAATAAACCTTTCCTTCTTATGAGGTGTGTAATTCAGATATTTTGTTCCAGTAACAGAAAGTATGTCGTCCTATGAAAAAATAAAATAGCAATTTGTATGAATTATACATACACCAAAAAATATCTAACTTTTGCCACCATCACTTTCTAGAAAATATTTAGCTATGTATCTTGATTGTTTTTGTTCTGCTGCCCTGCCTAATACTTTTTCTGTTCAAATGATAATATCCCAAGTCCTTTGGAAGAAGCTGAGAAAAGTTTGGTTGTGTGTGTCCTCTGACTGCATAAAATTTAATGACAGGATGAGTTCCTAATGGCCCCTTTGGGTGGACTGGTATTTGCTTATCTAGACTTCCTCCTCTAACACTCAACGTCTCTGATTATTACGAACATTGTAGGTATGGTGAATTTCTTTTCTCAGTGATTGTGAGAAGTAGTTATTAGGTAAAACAGAATTAGGTAAGGCGTTTACAAAAAAAACTGAATTCCATAAAAGTTCCCGAAAAGAGAAGAACCATCTTGGATCCTCTTCTTTGACGATGATAGTGGTAGTGATGATGATAAATTGTCAAGATATGACTCTTTAAGGCAGATTCTGCCCTTCAGTTTTTCAGCACCCAGCTGATTCAGGCGCCCTGCTGAACTCCCTTCTGCATGAATTCAAAGCTCATGATTTTCCCCTCATGCTAAACAAGCATTTGGAGTGAAGCCAGTTCATAGCATTTCAAGATTGGAAAAAAATTTTCGAGTTTATCTCAGACAAGCACTACCAATTGTTCTGGGCTTGTCTCTCGCATTCCTGCCAGGAGGGTGGTCTGGCTGCAGGGCCCCTTTGGAGAAGGTTTGTTCTCTGCAGCGCGAGGCGGCCCTTTCTTTGATCTTCTTTCTCTTCAGTCCTGGAGCTGCTGAACTTCTCTTGCGGTTGGGAGGCTGAAGACTCCAAGGGGGGGATGGGGTAAGAACCGGAACACAAGGTAGTCAAGTCCAGTTGCACGAGGGGAGCTGGCTATTGCTGGCTGAAGCCAGGTTAGACACTGTTGAGGGGGGTCTTTCCGTGTCGGAATTTTATCTCGGTTGAGTCAGCCTAAGCACCAGTCGTCTTCCTGTTGAAAGTTAACAGCTCTGCACACTTGAAAAGCAACGAGCCTCAATCAAAAGGACTTTTCTTCTGTGGTTTGTGGTAGAGTGGATAGGAGCTGGAGTGCATACCCTGGACGCAAAGGACCTGTCTCCTTTCTCTTTACCTTCGTGTGTTAGCTTCAGTTCCTCAGGGGTAACAGGACCACCCCTCAACTAATATGAACCAGTAGTTCAGAGACTCATTAGCTTCTTGCTTTTCTCCAACGATGTCTCCCAGTTCACTTAACTATGTTCTATGACAATATTCATTTAAAAATGTATCGCTTTCTCATATTTGCTTTTAACTTCTCTTCCATTGGTCTGGGGGTTGAACTCATGCACGCGACACGACCATGTAGCCCCTGAGTTGTGTCCCAGCTCCTCCTTCATGTTTACTTGTGAGATATCATCTCACCAAGTTTTTCAGGGTGGCTGAGGGTTCACTCTGCAGCCCGGGCAAGACTTGAGCTTGAAACTCTCTTGCCTCAGCCTTCCAAGTAGCTGGAATTACGGACCTGGGTCACCAGACCGCAGAGTCTTTGTTTCTTATATAATGGACTTGTTGAAAGCCAGCGTCGGCTGTAGGGGTTGGAATCATTTGGTGAACGATGTTTGAATTTACAAAACACATCTTTGAGTTCTGTATTTCTTTTTACTTTTTAAATTCGCTTGTGTGTGCACACAGGTGTGTGTGTGTGTGTGTGTGTGGACTTGAGTGAGTCTGTACCTATGGATGCATTGGGAGTCATTCTGGATTGCTCTGCCTCCTTATTGCTTTGCTCTTGGATTTCCCAGGCTCCACTTTCCAGCACGAGAATCACAAGCCAGTGTCATGCCTGCTGGCGTTTTACATGGGATCTGGGGAACCGAATTCAGGTCCTTTCACTTGCGAAGCAAAGGCTTTAATCCCTGAGCATCTCCCAGACCAGGGTCCCGTATTTCACTGGTCAGGATCCTAAGGAGGAAGCACCCAGAAGTTAGAACAGCGATGGTGAACTCGTCTGTGGAAGGACTGGTCTGGGAATTTCTGACGACTCACAGAACGACCCACAGACTCACAGATGACCGTTTGGTGGTCTCTAAAACTAGACCAGCGAATCACAGACTTTGAGAGCTCTAGACAGAAGTGGGTGTAAATAGGAGAGTCCTGACTCATCCAGGGTTGAGCTGGCGTGGGTGACCCAGTGTAAGCAGGAAGGGCATTTAGAGAGAGGTCCAGATGTGACTGAATGACACATACAGCCCTGAGGTCCTAGGAAATGCAGCGCTCAGCGGTACACTGGCAGGGAGTCGCAACATAGGGGGTGATTTGGTAGGAATCCTGGGGCTTCAATGTAGAACCAGCGTTGACCTCGTGGGAAGATGTATCACAAGCTCACGTTGGGTATGAATGGCGTTAGCAGCCCAAAAAGGTTCATCTGTCCTTCCACACTCTCCGTCCAAGTCTAAACTTAAGCGTTCATGCTCTCAGTTTTCAACTTGGAAAATTTGAAACTCTTCAGTTCTTCACTGGATGTGAATTCTCCTTGGGGCAATGGAATGTGGCTACTGTGGAAAAAGTTTATTTTGGTCAGACCTATAAGTTTCTTTTTTAAAATTTTCCTTTCATATGTGTGTGTGTGTGTGTGTGTGTGTGTGTGTGTGTGTGTTGTATATGAGTGGGTGTACATGTGTGTATTTTGTGAGTAGGTGTATGGGGGGGATGTACACAAATGTATTTAAGTGTGGGTACCTGTGTAAACATAAGGATTATATCAGAAACCATCTTTGATCATTCTTCTCCCTTATTGCTGTGAGCCTGGGTCTCTGATTAAACTCAGAGCACACACATTTAGGTCTGCAAGTCTGGCTAGCCAGCTCTCTGGGAATTTCCAGGCCCTGCCTCAGAGATGGAATTTCAGGTAGGCCTCCACACTCAACCTAGTACTTTTATGTGGCACCTGTGGATTCAAACTTAGGTCTCTCTTTTTTCAAGGCAAAGACCTTAACTACTGAGCTATCTTCCCAGTCCAGATCCATAAGTTTGTAAACCTTCAAAAATATGAACTTTTTAGAGACATAACAGCATGCTAATGTCCCTTTGATACTGCACCATCGTAATGTTAATGATGATACTAGATACTAGATTAGTATCATGTGAGTCCATGAGTGACACCACTTCTGCTGATAACTGTTACCCTATGAATCTATGATGATCTTTCTAGAAGATCGAAAGGAAGCAGATCCGGAGATGTAGATGCATATTAAGTTCATGGGAATGTATGAGTTTCAGAAATTCGGAATTCACTTGTGCTTTGGCTTATAGAAATCCACATCTGCAATACTCGTGTAAGACATATGTAAATTTTAGAAAGCACGCCTGTGTGCCTAAGTCAAGGTCTGAAGCCAGATACACTTTAAGGAGAGGTGGGAAGGGACTTTATGAACAAGGACAATTCTCATGCCATTTTCAATGTGCACAGATCTCAGAAATAGCTGAGTTTTTGCCAGCAGCCTTCTTTTCAAAGGTTCCTTGGCCAGGTTTTGATAACCTCCAAGAGGTTGAGAAAAACATGGGGTCCTCCGAGACATATTCACACTGTCCAACTCTCTTGAGGCCAGCCCCTCGCAGGCACTGGCAGAATCAAATCCGAGAGCACCTGAAGCCAGCAAGACGGCTGGACTTGGAAGGCAGGCAGCTTTGGGCTTGGGTCCTGTAAGAAATGGGCAGCTCACACTTATTTTCTTTTTAACCAAGTTAAAAATAGTTGGAACTGAAATAGCTCATCCTATGAAGCACTTAAGAGGATTTAATGTATGCTCCACTTCCCTTTCCCTCCCTTCTGCCCTTAAAACCAGTTCCTTGTATTAGATGAATCAGGCTACTGCAGCCAGCATGGAATGTTAACCACGCCGGATGGCCAATGGGAGGGCAGCGTACTTTCATCTTAATTACAGGCCCTTCAGGGGAATGCGCTGTGCTCTGTGCTGCCTCCCTACCAAAGGGGACCTGGAGGGACGGGCACGGGACAGGGGGACTTTCGGGGTGCTATCCTTTGGCACTTCTGACTCTTGTTGGATCAGAAGCTAGCCCGCGTGACCCAACAGAGTCCATTTTCCATAACATGACGCGAAACATGCCAGAAGCGCTTTCTTTAGCCCACCTTAGAGAGCCAAGCAACCTCTTGCTCCCTCGGGCCCCACCTCACTTTCCCTAGGGAGAACCCCACTGGCACCCTGCCATTTGCCCGCACTGGCCTGTTCTGGATGCTCTCTCCCATGGAATAATGCAGGTCCTTACTCCATTCCCTGCAGAATAGGTGGACCCCAGGTGTAGTGTGATCTACACCCTATGTTTGAAAAGTATCCCATGCCCTTGCTAAACACAAGGGTTTGACCTGAGGTGTAATCTGACCTGGAACTATTGTAGACATTTATTTATATCCTTATAAAACGTTGCTTTTGTTCTGAGTATGTTTCCACTGACTCTTCTGCAATTCACAGCCTTCTAAATGGCTTTTCTTGCCACCATGGGTACCCATCGGCACTGAGGCACCCACACATTTATCAGACACCCTCAGAAGCGGTGGTGACCTGCATCTAGGACCAGAGATGGTCTTCGACTCTCAGAACCTGCCTGACCTTTTTTTTTTAAAAGGCTAATACATGATTCTAAAGCTGTCTCTTCATTACAAAGTATTGGGTTAAAACCATTGGAAGTTCTGTGATCTTTGTAGACCTTAACTCCTCATCTCTACTTTCCCTGCAGTTTGGGTTCAGTGACTTGTAAGAAGTGTATGTAAGAATGCACACAATGGACTTATCAGGGTGCCAAAGCTACTGTGAGTGAGAAAGAAACTGTGGTCTCATTTCCAGCAACTGAACAAAGCT
Source organism: Typhlomys cinereus (assembly GCA_023101885.1). Lineage (NCBI taxonomy): Eukaryota > Metazoa > Chordata > Mammalia > Rodentia > Platacanthomyidae > Typhlomys > Typhlomys cinereus. The sequence goes on along the minus strand of JALPQD010000093.1, from coordinate 4,869,649 downwards.
TAGGTATGTCAGTTTACATTATCCCACGGGTAAAATGCTTTCTTTTGCTTTTTTTTTTTTTTTTTTTTTTTTACAAGAACACTGTCTCAGTCTTCTCCCAGTTCCCAGACATTACTGTTGTTAAAGTTGTTTAGAACAGTACTTCTCAAATACAGACGATTCTGGACAATTCAAGTGCAGACACTTGGCAAAGTCCAGAGATATTATTGCCTGGGGTAACCGTCGCAGTGGTGTCTCATGTGAAAGGACACCAGTGGGTACAGATGTTCTAATACATAAGAAAGGTCCTCCACAGCAAAGAAAGATCTGGCTTCAGATGCCAATCATGCAGAGATTGAGATAGCCCATCTAGAATGCAAACACTCGGGTCCCATGTGGGATCCAGAAAGCCGACCCGGAAGCAAGTCCACTAAGTTTCTCTCCGTGCCTCATCCATTGTAGGAACGGCTTTGGTTCTCTGCTTGGTTCGGATCCCAGTGTTACTGGGAGCTGAGGTGGGCTCTGAGTTCTGAGGTTGGTGGTCTTCCAAAGAGACTGTGAGAGTAGGTGACCAATGAAGGACTCTTGGAAGGAGTCCTTCCTTAGCATGTGTGCACTGAAGCTCCGAGAAAAGTTCAAGCTGCTACCAAAGAATTGCAAAAGTCTCTGTGCCACACCTAGGACTTAAGAAGAATTTTCGAAACTAAATCTCCATTAGTATTTTGACTGATTTCAGAGCTCTGACTCCCTTGTGGCAGTGTGTAGAACCTGATCGTCTTCAGGAGAGCGACTGCTTTGCCCAGTGCCGAGAAGGCTGGGGAAGGAAGGTCCAGAGCTGCACTTGAGGAAATCATTGAGGAGAGGTGGAAAGTTCCCTTCAGTGAGCACAATCTAAATAGTCTCTTTTAATCCTGTAATGTCCTATTCTTTAAATTTGGCAATTTCCTTATACTCTTCCATCTTTTAAACCTCCAAATCTTGATCTTTTCCTTCCTTCCTTCCTTCCTTCCTTCCTTCCTTCCTTCCTTCCTTCCTTCCTTCCTTTCTTCTTTCTTTGTCTTTCTTCCTTTTTCTCTTTTTTTCCCTCCCTCCCTCTCTCCTTACCTCACCTTTCCCTCCTTTTTTCCTTCCCTCTCTTCCTTTTTTCCTCCCTTTCTTTTTCTTTTTTTGATATTTGCTGTCTGCCTCTGTCAAATTTAAAGATCCAAGTTTACATGTCAACATACATTAATACCCAACGGTCACTTTAGCGTGCACATCTCTTCTCATGTATGTCGTAAGTGTCTTCCAGGCTGCTCTGTATTTCGCTCTCTTCTCATGAGCAATTTGCTTGTGACGACTTTTCCCCTGACCTCTCCATGATCAACAGATCACTCTATTTAGCACGGCCAGCTAAGGTGGAGCCATTACCCAGGGAACGTATGAGTCCAGGTCTTGCCCTGTGGAGTTTGTATTCATGGTTCATGGAGAACTAAAAAGTTCTTAGCCACATATTATTCTATTCTTGGAACCAAGGAATTATTTTGCTTATGTTGGCAAGTTGTTCTGTTGAATTTAAGTTTTCATTGGTCCTGAAGTTGTTGGTGGTGTAATTGACTGATTGATTGATGCTAGGAAAAAATAAGAAGCCCAGGGTAAAAATATTATGTATTAAGCTATATTCATGTTGTTTTAGTGGCTTCAGTGAGACATCATTTATATGACATAAAATTCACTCACTTTAAATATACAGTTCAATGATTCATAAAATAAAATTTGCAAATTTATGCAAGTGTTGCTACAGTCCAATCCAACATCTGTAGCATCCCTTATCTCCCCCCGCCCCCCTCCCATTTCTTGAGAACATCTACAGTCCCTTCCCCTCACTACTGCCAGCCCCAGGCAACATTAGTTCATTTTGGGTCTCTGGATCTGAATTTTCTAGATGGTTCATGGCTTTGCAATCATAAGCACTATGGCCGCATGCGCGTCACTTCTTTCTGCCAGCAGATGATTCTAAGGCTCACCCTGTGGCTGCATGTCTAGTCCTCCAGCCTTTCCTCACTCACAAGTGGGACTCCATTCCACCAGCCCAGCCAGTCCTCGTGCTTATCAGTGCACACACACTGGGATGGAATCCTGCTCTGAAATGTCGCCGTGACAACGTGTGTCTATCAGGCCAGAGGCGCTGTGCTTCAACCAAGGCGTGAGTTTGGTACTATGTACAGCAATGGGTCTAGAGTAGGAGCTTGGGAGGAACCTCAGCGGTGGGTGTCTGCATGACAGCCCGGGACTTGATTCGCAACACACCACACATAAGCTCAGTGTGGTAGCACATCCCAAGAAGCCCAGCATTATGTGGGTAGAGGCAGGAGGAGCTATGTATTGAGTCTGAGACCAGCTCAGCTCCATGAGCCCATCTCAAGATCTTTCCCTTCTTACAATGAAGAGTGTACAGTAGAACAGGCCTGGCAAAGGGTCTACAAAGGCTGGTTTTTCTTCTAGTCATGACAGAGATCCATTCACTGACTAATTTTAAGTGCTCAGTAACTCATTTATAACAATGGAAGAAATTAGTTTCATGGTCTCTTTTCAGTGTTGATATTCTACAGTAAATGGCATTCCATAGAAAAAATTTAAGATTCATCTTAAAGTTACATATGTGTTTATTCTTATTTATTTGTTAGGCCGTGCCTACATGTATGGCATAGCACCCAGGTGGAGGTAGAGGCCAATTTTCATAAGACAGTTTTCTCCTTCCATTATCTGGGCTTCCAAGGATGGAACTCGGGTCACCAGTTTTGGGAGTAGGCACCTTACCTTCTGAACTGTCTCTCTGGCTGGATTACAATTAAAGTCAGAGCCCGTCATCTACTTGGCTACTGTAAAGCAAATCATTTCTTGGTGCAGAATGACATGTCCGATAGCTGCCCACGTGGCCCCTTCCACACATGCTGACACTTTTCTCAGACGTTCACTGCTTTCATCACAGTGATTCAAAGATTGGGCCAAAGATGCAGCTGAATCAAAGGCAGCAACGTGCATTTTGTATCAGAGCAATAAAGATCCATGGTAAGATTTGTTCAAGCGAGAGAAGCCCTGAAGGACCAGTTCGTTGCTCAGTAACAAATGTCTGTGTGCCCAGGGAAGAATTGCTACTGGGGCTGGGAGATGGCTCAGGAACTAAGCTTCTGCTTTGAAAGTAGAGGGACCTGAGATGGGATCCCATGTAAAACAGTGGTGGTTTGCACTTCTGGCCCTGGATAGCAGAGCCTGGGAAACTCCGGAGCAAAACAATGAGGAGGTAGAGCAATCCAGGGTGATTCCTGACATCGCCCTTGGGACTTTACAGGCATATGCACTCAAGTACCCTTTGGTATACATATACATGTACATATATACACACAGAAACACACACACACACATACACACAAATTGCCACTGGAGCCATGTCTCAAAATAGTGCATTGTTTATCATGTTAGTAAAAGTTAAAGTCCAGGAAAATAAAAGAACAGCTTTGCTGAAACAGGACACTGAAGATACTGATATGCCAATCAGCAAACATATTCCAGGGTTTCGGTTGTCTCTTCATTGTGTCTTGACGTGGGATTTGACCTCGAGCTCAGGGAAGTTTTAATTGTGCTAGTTCAAATGTAGTTGTATCAGGCTGGAGAGATGGCTCAGGGGTTAAAACTCTGCCTTGCAAGCAGAAGGGCCTAAGTTCAGATCCCAAGTCCCAGGTAAAAAATGACAGGTGGAAACTGTAGAGGCCTGTACTTCCGGCCCTGGTGGGCAGAGCCTGGGACATCCCAGAATGAAGCAAAAAGGAGGTAGAAGCAATCCAGGATGATTCCAGAAGTGGCCCTTTATCCTCCACAGGGACACACGGTGTCCTCTGATAAGCGCGCGCACACACACACACACACACACACACACACACACACACACACATATAAAATAAATACAAACTGTAGTTGCATCATCTTAAAATGAGGGGGGGGACTAAGGATTAGAAATCTGATAGCTCAAATTATGTCTCCTCTCCTCTTCTTCACACTTGGATCTTCCACATATCTCCTTAGATTTCAAGTATCTAGAAGAGATAACTATTGCTTCAGCCATTTTTTTCTCCCATTCGAGATGTGGCCTGGTACATCCCGCCGGGCAGGGGTTCAACATGTGTTCTGCTCAGGTGGCAGAAAAGAGTAAGTTTTCCTCCTGTGAATCTCCTGCTAATGCAGTCTCTGAAATAGTTAACATATTTCTAGATCTTAAAAAGAAGGAACGCATATATGTGGGCTAGACATATTAAACATTCCCCGGAATATCCCGGCTTTGGTTACCAAAAGTCACGGCTGGGTCAATTTTCAGCGGAGGTCAAGCATGCGGAGGTCTGCTTTGAAGCCCCTCTGCATACGGCTGTAATTTCAAGTTGCTAATAATTCGGGAACACTTGATCTCTTTCCTTATTCCCGCCCGGATGAGTCATTTTCTTGGTAGTTTCCCTTCAGCTCCTCCTCTTCATCCACAGCAGCCTCGCTTGGCGTGGACGTTGTATGCATCTGTGTTTCATTTAGAAATATATGCCTAAGTGCATTTTTCTTCCATATTATTCTTTTCCTTAGTTTTTCATTTCTCTACTGCTGCTGTGTGTTCATCCCCCCCCCCCTAATATTAAGGAAGTTTGTTCCAGAGTTAGTCCTATGTCTGTCATGCAAGTGGGGTCTTCATCTTGGACAGAATTTATTATATATATAGATAGTAGCAGGGGGTCCATGGCCTTATTTTTCTTAAGAGCTGCCCCGAAGGATCCCCGTGTTTCAGAGCTTCCTTGGTTTTCTAAATGCCCAGGAAAGTCTTAACTCAGCAGAAATGCTTCTGGAACCTTCTGGAACCGTGGCAACAGCAGCTGCCTGCCAGTCTTGGCTCTAAGGCTGGCCTAGTTACTCAGCTGAGGCTGTCCTGGCCAAGCGCAGACCCAGAGCAATGCCAGCCACTGCCATAGGTGGCCAAGCTTCCAACCGGTGCCCGACAGAACTGGTTACCTGTCCAGTCACCTCCCGGCCCTCTGATACCCACCGCAGCCTGCGCTTCCGGGTGCCCACCTTCAGAAAGGGAGCTGCAAGTGTCTGTCCACTTGGGGCGCTTCGGGCCGTTCGTCGGCTCCGGGCTTTGCTGTGCTCGCCATCACCGCGTTCTCTGTTTCTCTTGGCTCCGCTTTGTCCCTCACCGATGTGCTCTCCATTCATTCCCCCCCTCCAACCTCCTTCCCCGCCTTTCCCTCCGTCCCCCCGCCCTTCCCTCCCCCTTCTTCCCTCCCCTCTCTCCTCCCGCCCTTCACCCCCCCTAATCCTTCCCTCTTTCCCCCCCCTCCCTTTCTTCCCTTCCTTCCCCTTCTTCCCTCCCCTCTCTTCCCCTCCCCTTCTTTCCTTCCCTCCCCTTTTTTCCTCCCCTCCCCTCCCCTTCCCTTTTATTTCCTTTTTCCTTTTCCCATTCTCCCCTCCCTGCCTTTCTCTTTCCTTCTCTTCTCCTCCCCTTTTCTTCTCCTTTCTCCTCCCCTCCCCTTCCCTTTTGTTCCTTCCTTTCCCTTTTCTTTCTTCACACTTCCTTGCTTTCCATCATTACCTAGTTGTGGTTCTCGGTGATGGGAGACTCATCCCCAAATGAACCGAGAGCGCCATTGCTCCATGCCACCACTAAACCACAAAACAAGAAAAGTGACTGTTGTTTGTCTAAAACTGTTTCTGTATTTACTTTTTCCCACCACATTTTTTAGAACATCTCGGTCTTGAGCAAGAGTTTGTTTCCATGGATTTGACTTGGAACTTTACTTTCGTGATTCTACCTTCGTGATGTTGGCAGGAAAGGTTGTTGATTAGTAACTACTGTGTAGCTGGCAAGTTTGTGCCCCTCTTTGATCCATATGCTAAAACCCAACCATACTGTTTGGGTATTTGGAGGTGGGATAGGGTGACTAGATGAAAGGGGGGTTGGTCTTTATTTTTATGATAGAGAATCCATCACCCACCCTTGTCTCTTCTGCCATGTGAGAACACAGAAGATGCCTTAGGAATAGGAGGCAGGTCCATGACATGGCTGGGTCTTCTGCATTAATTAGATAGTCTTCTACAGGTGTGCTCAGAGCCTGCCTTCACTAAGTAACACCATATAATTATGCTTAAAGGCTCCTTTCTCAATTGTCAACTTGACATCTGTAGCTAACTGCCACAGAGGCTTTGTTCATTAGCCCAGAGGTGACAGAGAGCTTTGGTCAAGGGAGTAGAATGCAGTGGAATGTAGCAGAGCAGGACACAGACACGAGTGTTTTCACCCACACATGCCTGGTAGCTAAAGAAAAGTTCTTTCAGCCAAGCCTAAAAGTCTGAGTGGAATCTCATAGCCCATGACTTAGTCACTGCCGCTCTGGATAGGTGTGAAGACTGAGGGTTGACAGTGGCGTCCAAGTTACCAGGAACAGAAAACCGCAGGAAGTAAGAATCATCTTCTAGCACAGAGTCTTGTCTGACTCATTCACCCTGTCCTTCTTCATACGCCCAGGATAGTGTTGGTAGACCAACTCGCTTCTCAGTCACCATGGTAGCTAGTCTCCGAAACACACCCGAATGATCCCTGCTCTGGTATTTATATCTTTGTGTCGGTCCCCCACATCGTACCAGGGTTGCCATGTCGTAGTTAGACACAGGTGTCAACTTGACAAGGAAGGCGTGAACTTTGGGTGCTTGGTAAAGAAGTAGTTTCGTTAAACCCCGAGCAAGCCAATAGATTGAGGTGGCCTGTCCATGGTGGGCGACACTAGTCCTTGGGCGGATGAATAAGATGGAGGGAGCAAGTTAAGGAAGTTGGCATTCTTTGGTATAGTTGGCCAGACTTGCTCTCTGGCAAGTGGGATTTGCCCCATTCTTAGCAGCAGTCCTACGAGTATGATGTGGTCAATTTCCTCAGCTTCTGATGATAGTATAGACTCTCCTGCCAGGCCTGAGTAAGAACTGTCAGTGGAGATTGTAAGCCAGAATAAACCCCCTTATTCCTTTAAGCCATTTTGGCATGAATTTACAGCGACGTGCAAAGTAACTAGGTTGTGTGATGGACAGAATGGCAAAGATGATAGTCTGGCTACCTTTGAGAATGGGTTAGAAAAAGTCTGTCTTGGCTCCATGCTTTTAACTCTGTTTGTCTCCTTAGGGGATGTCAGCTGCCATATTGTGAGGGGCCCCTTGGAGGAGGAGCCCTTATTTTAAGGACACCAATGTCCATATCAGCAATAATCTGCAAAGCCGACTCTGTAGCCTGGAGAAGCCGTCGTGTGCATGCAGCACCGTCAGACCCGCCCAGCCAAACATGCCCACTTTTAAGTTGCAACTTTTTTTGGGGGGGGAGAGTAATTAATTAGTGTTGGTAGACAATTCATGTAAGGGCAACAATGAAGGGAATGTGCCCCCTTTTCTCCATTTTCAAGTGCTCCCCCTTCAAGTCTGCCCCCTTTTCCTCCATCTTTGAAAGGAATTGCTGAGGTTTGCAGTTTGTCATTCCATCCCAGCCTCTCACCCGAAGGCTGCACCATCCACTTCAATGTTTGTCCCTTATGCTAGTGTCCCGAAGCACCACTGCTCCTGATGTGCAAGGCAGACAGCTCGGGGGGGGGGGTTGGGGGGGAGGAGCCTGTTGGGGGAGCAACACCCCTTGTTCTTTGTTGCTATGATGCACAACCACGTAACACAGTAGCCTCGACCCTCGCTTTGTTTTGGAGAATTCTGTGCAGTTTTCAGTGGCAATGGTCAGTGAGTACACACACACACGCTCACACACACACACACACACACACTCACATACACACACACACATACACACAGAGTGCAAGCCTAGCAGAGAGTGTAAGCAGATCTTCCGTATCTGTGGGACAAGACCTTCCTGTGTAGCTCCCATGGCCTCCATTGCTGCTGACATATTCATGACAAAACAGCTTAAGGGAACAAGAGGTTTTATTTTCTCTTATGAGAGTCTAGTTTCGGCCCCTAATCTAGCTTGGCAGCAGAGTCCATGCCACCACCAGGGACTGAGGGAACCGGTCACACCATAGCCATCCATCCATGGAACCACTGAGAGAGGGTCAGTCCTCACTTGCCAGACCAGCGTGTCTGGCCAAGTACACTGAAGGATGCCAACTTCTTTAACCAGTTCCCCTCACCTTATCCACCCACCTATGGTTAGTCCCACCCATCAGGCCTGGGCCTGCCCCATCAATCAATCAATGTCCTGCAGACTTGCCCAGGGTTCAACTCAACCACCAATTGGTCCCAACTGTGCCCAGAGTTCAGCTTTCAATTGACCGGTTGACAAAGGTATCTAACTATGGTGGTAGCGATGGTTGACCTGGAGCTAGTCAGGCTGACCCTGAGCTGGCTGGGACCTTCCTGTCTCAGCAACCGATCACTGGGATGAGACCTGTGGCCCCCAAACCCAGCTCTTGATCTTTTACTTTTGTCCTGTCCTGCTTCTGTCGACCCAGTCGCTGACCTTTGGCGCCTTTAGAAAAAAAATAATACAGCGCGGGCGCATGTCTTCCTTCTGCTCCTGGCCGGCAGTACTTCGGATCACCTTCAGTAAACATCTTAATCTGATTCACTTGGACTGGTCCTTCCTCCTTTGATAGAAATTTCATTTTGTTTACCTTGCAAGCTGTGCATTGTAAACCTCACTCAGAGAAATTCTCGACCTGTTTGCTGGTCTTCCCTTCCAAGCTTTCCCTACAAGAGCTTGGTTCTGAGCGCCTCTTGATTCTTCAGCATGTCCAAGTGGGAGTTTTTTCACTCATTGTAAGTCTTGGCCTGGGTGACTTCAGATCTTCTCTCTAGCCAGAGATTTCCCCGTGTTACTCTGTTGCTTCTGCCAGAGCCCCTTGACGAGGTTGACTTGAGTTTTTCAATGGACACTGGAGTGGTTGTGTATACAGCTGGAAGACTAGCAAGCTGTTCAGATGTGGGGTTCCTAGTCCAGAGAAATTAAGTTGGGGTGTGGAGGGCTGAGAAGTTATTAAAAGCTTCCAGTTGGTGTTCCTGAGTGAACCAGTGTTGTACAGCGAGGGCCGAGGAAGTGCAAGTGTTGTGTCTGCTACTTCAAAGCCATCTGGAAGCCAGATTCACACTGTGGCGGACAGTTGGTGACCTCCGACGAGAAGGTTGTTGGCAGTCTAGCTGGGGGCTTCATTTGTGGACTCCTACCAGACCCTCCAGATGGTAGAAGAAGCAGTGAGCAGAAGCTTCACAAGCAATGAGAATCTGCTCCAAGGTGACCTGCAGGTAATTAGAAGCTCATGGAGAACACACCACTGTTGAAAGATAACATCACTTGCATCTGTTGCTTAGAAAGCTGTGGAGTTTTTGACTAGGAGCTAGGAATACTTCACCATGGCAAATGGAGTCTTCCTGTGACATACTTTCTTTGCACACATGCACATTTGAGACAGAATGAGTGTTGAAGCCATAGGAAAGTAGAGGACAGAGACTCACCTGCCAGAAGCAATAAAGTCACCCACGCCTAGAGACCTTACCCGGCCTGTTTGAATGGCCCATGCTAGTAGAGTAGTGAGCTATGAACGCCACTGGGAGAAATAAGGACGGGATCTTTAGATCCTTATGAACAGAAGGATTGTCAAATTGAAGAAATTGTCATTTAGTTTCTCATGTATCTCTTCTAGCATTTGCATAGTGATGATGATTCTGCAAGATACTTATAATACGCATAGCAAATGCTTTTTGGAATGAATATTTTACATTTTTTTCCATTTGAGAGGGGGGATATACTTGTCATGGCACATGGGTAGAGGTCAAAGGACAGGTTTTGTTTTCTCCTACCTCTATGTCGGCCTCCACAGATTAAACGCAGGCTACCAGGTTTGCAAGCAGATGTATTACCTACCCGCTCAACTGTCTTTCTGGCTCCGTATTCTGAATGTTAACTATTCAGTAAAAGCATTTAGGTTGTTTTAATGGAGGTGATAGTCTCAGCTATGCTATGTTAAGTAGCCTTTTCTCTATGTACAAAGAGTGATGTGATAGTCTAGTCTTTAAAAATGACAGTTATAAGGCTTGTTTGATTTTTGTTTTTGAGGGAAGGTCTCATTCTGTAGCCCAAGCGGGCTTCAAACTTGTGATCGTCCTGCCTCAGCCTCCAAATGCTGGAGTCAGAGGCACGTACAACCATGCCTGGCTATAAGACACCATTTTATTAATAGGAAATAATACTCAAAATGTATCATTACTGCGAGATAGCTAATTATTCCATGTTATTAGTCACGGTCCTTGCATATTGATAATATGCATAGGCTTGTTAACTATTTGTTATCTTTCTATGATTTATTACCTATCAGTCTATCATCTATCATATTTCTATCTGTCTACCATCTATCTATCATCTATCATCTGTCTGTTTATCTGTGTGTCTTTCTGTCTGTCTATCTATCGTCCATCCATCTATATTAAAGAGCATTAAGCTTGAGGTTTGTAAGCTGTGAATACCAGTATAAAATCTGCATCAGTGGCTCAGATCAAGTAAGTTAAGACCTCGATCAAATAAGCTCAAGACATAGTCACAGTTCTTTTCTGTAGCTAACAGTGACCTCTTGGGATTTCCCAGGCTGACTCTTAGCATCTCTTCATCAAGTGCTACTGGAGCGAAAAGCAGGTATTTTTTAGACTTGGTGGGGCTTTGGTACCCAGAATGGATCAGGGATTCTGGGCATAGACACACAGGCTTCATTATATTCTTTTCCTATGGCACTACCATGCCATGAAAACCATTCCGTGGGCATCAGCCTCATGACGCTATGCTGTCCTTCACCTTCTAAAGATGGAACTTGGCTGAGACTGTCACTGGGCAAATCTATTCCATTCATTCTTCTTCTTCTTTTGGTTAATAAAGCTGTTCTTTGACAATTCCATATATGCATCTAATGTATTCCTATCACTTTCATCTCTGCTCTCTCTTATCCCTCCCTGTCCCCCACCCACTTGGGCCAGACCTTCTTATCTATAAATCTCTTTCCCATATTTATGTTTTGTTTTGTGTCTCAGTGAGTGTGACCATGCACATTTGTGAGACCATGGGTTTGAAGTCACCAATAGGAGCCTGGGGTTCTCATTGTTGGAAATACAGCTGGAAGTGGTCTCGTTTTTCAGGGTCACCCTCCAAGCATAAGTCTAAATCTGTGGTCAAAGAAACATCAGCAGTAAAAGACCAGCTTTAGCTTTGGGGACTCCTAAGTTTCCCCAGTTTCTATTCAGTGCATGTTTCCCTGGCTCATTTTAAAAATATCATCCTGTGTACATTTTGGAAGTTATAGATATATTGTGATATGGTACAGATTTTAAAAGTTGACCTGTAGAGCTGGAGCGATAGCTCAGCTGGTGAAGTACTCGCCTTACAAGCATGTGGACGGGACAAGATCCCCAAAACCCTCCTGCAAAGAAAGCTGGTCACAGTGGTAGACACTGGGGTCCAAGTTCTAGAGAGGCAGAGGCAGGCTCATCTCTGGGGCTGACTGGTGAACTTTTGTCAAGTTCTAGGCCAGTAAGAGACACAGCCTCAAAAGAAAAAAAAAGAAGAAAATAGGTGGATGGCATCTGAGAAACGATATGAACACACACACACACACACACATGCACGCACGCACGCACACACACACATACATACATACACACACACATACATACACACACACTCACACACACACATGCACACATACACTCACACACACACACGCACACACATACATACACACACACTTACACACACATACACACACACATACATACACACACACATACACACACATACATACACACTCACACACTCACACACACATACATACACACACTCTCACACACTCTCACACACGTACACACACTCACACGCACACACTCACACACACATACATACACACACTCACACACATACATACACACACTCTCACACATACACACACTCACACACATACACACACTCACACACACATACACACACTCACACACACATACACACACTCACACACACATACACATACACACACACACGCACGCATGCACGCACACACATACACACACACTCACACACTCACACTCTCACACACACTCACACTCACACATACACACAAACATACACACACTCACACACATACATACACACTCACACACACTCACACACATACATACACACACTCACACACGTACACACACTCACACACTCTCACACACGTACACACACTCACACACATACACACACTCACACACACATACACACACATACACATACATACACACTCACACACACATACACACACATACACATACACACACATACATACACACACACACACATACACACATACACACATGCACACACGCACGCACACACACATACACATACATACACACACATACATACACACACTCACACACACATACACACACTCATACACACACTCACACACACATACACACATACACACTCACACATACACACACATGCACACATACACACGCGCACACACACACACACTCACACATACACACATACACACTCACACTCACACACACACTCGCACACACGCACACACACACACATACACATACATACATACACACACACATACACATATATACATACACACACACACTCACACGACAGGCTGTTTTACATTTTCCTTTTATTTTAAAGTAAGACAAGAACACGAATCACTTGATATCCACAAGTATATGAATCATGGGTCCCAAGACACACAGTTTAGGCTCAGAGATGATTTCTAAAACTTGGAATTCTTTTAAATACAGCGAAATGCTTACTGAATTGTTTTTCCCCTAAAGATCTGGACATTTCTCTTTAAGGAGACAATATCAGCATTTGAAACTTGGACCTTAGAACTAACTTAAGTTCTGAAAGGAGGAAAGTTTATGTGTAAGTGCCCTAAAACCCATCCAGCTCCTCCTTTCCTTGGAGAGCTTTTGGGAAAATATGTCTCCGTTCATCCTTTGGGACCATTTCAAAGACAACATAGAACCACATGTCCTTTTTCTTGCATCTCCAGTGATGTTTAACGTGGGCGTTCGTTGAACCAGCTTGTCCTTAAAGCATCTGATCTCATTCCCTGTGAGAAGCGGAGGGGCTCATTCCACAAACGATGGAAGGATCCAGAAGCTTGGGCCTGGGGATGACTCACCACTCTGCCTGTAAATCCCAGTGAGTAGGTCCCGAGACCTCTGCTATCACCCAGTATCTGAGCGGCCTCTCCTGTTATCAGAGGACCCTAAGAATGTGGATGCTGGAGTGAACTCTTAGCCTCTTGGGATCCACATGAGTAGCATTCTTTCGATTGCTGAAGATAGGAAGTGCCTGGGGTCTTTGACAGTTCAAAACTCCGGGTCCTATTCTTTTAGTACATGCTGAACTGGTTCGACTCTGGAGTGCAATGTTTTCAATTGGAGTGAATGTTCAAAAATGAAGAATTTCATTGACCTTTTCGATTTTATTAGGAGAGGGAAAAACAGAGAGAAAGAGAGAGAGAGATACAAAGAGATAGAGATATGCACAGAGAGAGAGAGAGGGAGAGAGAGAGAGAAGATATGTGGTATACTTCCTAAAAATATAAATCTTTACTACAGTAACCAGAAATTACCTTATTTTTGTGTATGTAATGTGGACTTTGACTTCCAGTTTCCTCATCTGTAAATGCTGTTTATATCTCATTTCACAGAGAAAACTTCTCTGCATTTCTTTATCCAAGAAATGAATATAATAGTTCTTATAAAAAAAACTGGACTCATCTTTATTTATCCATAGGAATTTAGAAACATAACCAAGAAGATGCAGTTAAATAGCCTCAGTGGGCTTCTTTGCATTTGTTTCTTTTCTTGTTTTTAATTTTAATAGTTTTCCTTTGATTTTTTTCTTTGATTTATTTATTTCTATGTAATTTTAAATCTGTCCCCACATCTCACTCTTTGCTTTGGAATACCTTCTCCAAAGTCACACTTGTTCAATTCTTTTTAATTTTTTATTAATAGATTATTACTATTCTGTGTCTGTGTTCACATGTATGATGTATGTGTGTATGTGTGTGCGCATGCCTGAGCAGGCCACAGTGTGTATGTAGAGTTCATGGGCCAACTTTGTGGAGTTAGTTCTCTCTATCCCTCTATTTTTATGTAGTTTCTGGGACTCAAACTAAGGACATCAGGTTTGTGCAGCAAACACGTCTATCCTCCAAGCCATCTTGCTGGCCCCTTGTTAAATTAATTTAAATTTATCAAATTAATTAAATTCTCATTTAATTCTTAGCAATATCTTCCTGGCTTCCATTTCCACTGTGTTTTGAAACAATCATTTTGATCAACAGTTTCTGTACCTTTAAGGGACAGTTCCTTACCGGCTCCTCTCAGTCCCTGATACCCCCATCAATGTAATAACTGCATGCTCTCCCTGTCAACATCAAGGATGCTTCCAGAATTCTGTTCATCCTACACTGGCCATGCTAAATGGTAATTGTTAATTTCCATGCCAAACTTGACCGTATTTATAACACCAGGTATGCTTACACTTTATCTATTGTCTCTGTTTGAATGGTACTTGCGTCCCATGGGCTTGTGGGTTCACATCCTGAGCTGGGCTTAGAGTTTGGAAGGTTGTGGCAGCTTCAGGATGCAGAGCCTCGTTGAAGGAAAGCACGTCGCAGGGGCAGCCTTGAGGGTTGGCGGCCGCCCCTGCTGCTTCTTGGAGTGCTCTCTCTCTCTCTCTCTCTCTCTCTCTCTCTCTCTCTCTTCTCTCTTTCTCTCTCTCTGTCTTCCTGATGGCTACAATGATCTGAACCATTCTTCTGCTTCTTCCTCCAAGCCACACATCCTACTATGAGATTCCGCCATAACGGACTATATCCCTTCAGGAATTATAAATTAAATACAGCTATTTACCCCTTGAATTGCTTGTATAGGAGCATTGTCTCACGACGAGAAGGAAGACTAACGGCAACAGAACTGTTTGTTTTAACAGTGTTATAGGAGAATACCAGACACATTTTATGCCCATTATATGCCAATCGTGTAAATAAACAAATAAATTGGGTATTTTGCATATCCCTTTAAACACCTGTTTCTCATAGTCCCCTTCTAAAAATTGTTGTTCCTCAAAGAACACATGTGAGAATGATCCACACATCTGACATATCTCTGGCTGATTACTAGTTGGGGGGTTGGGGACCTCGCTCAGTTACTAAGCATTTACAAGCATGAGGACCAGACGTCTATCCCTACAACCCATGTAAAAAACAAACAAAAATAGCAATAACAACAACAATAAAAACCAGGTGTGGGGGAGTATTCCTAATGTGCTGTTAGAGTTGGGAGGGTCTCAAAGGCTTGCTGGCCAGTCTCCAAACAAACAAAAGAACAAATACACATGGGTGGTGTCTGAGGAGTAAACCCCAGTCTGTGGTGTGATCTCTATATGTGACTGTACACTTACACACCCACTCACACACACACACACACACACACACCAAAATAAAATAAAATAATAAGTACAAAATGAAAACTAAGTGGCATATCTAACATGGAAAAAGCAAGAATTTTGTTTGTGTACTGAGCTGCGTATGTGAATGTGTAAATAGTGCACCTGAAAGGCACACATACACCGTAGACCAAGTGCACCACCACACCTGTGCCTTGTGCGCATCCTTATGTGTGCAAACACACGCACACACAGGCACACGCTACAGTCACATACACGCACCAAAGAACAGCAGTTAGCTTTTGAACGTAGAACCCGCAGGCTTTGTTGCGTGGTTAGAAGGATTTCTCTGGATTGTAGTCTGTTGACTAAGCAATACCTTTTGTTGGAGTGGCAAGCCATCTTTAGGGTTGACGGCCAGGAACTTATGATGTGTGTCATGTCCTGGGGATTGCTGTGTGTTTCTTGATTTCTTTCCCAGGAAAGTGTGAGGTATAGACAATCATCTGCTATGATAACTTGCCCCATAAGGAAAGCAATGCCCACGCCATAACTCAGGCCCCCTTGGGCATCCTTTCAGTTTCCCGTCTCATTCCCTGACCTTAAACACTTCCCTGCTCTTTACATTTCTTATCCATCACCTCCTCTTTTTGAGAGACAACTCCTTAAATCTCTGCCTTATAGAGAATTTGGCTTTCTCTGTTCCTTGCAGTCCCAAAGCATTTTTAACAGCTTTGTGTTTTGATGCCAGAATTTGGTAGCCCTGTCGTGGAAGACACTGTAGGAGGGCAGACCAGGCTCCGCGTTATTCCAAAGAAGGAAGCTGGCCATCCTTGTGCAAGCCAGATATGTATTTCAGTTCTGCCTACTGTCCACTGTTGCATGAACTTGGTAACAGTATTGCATCAGGAGACATGGTAGAAGATTTCTTCCTGTCCAAGAGGCGAACCTAGACCCAAAGTAGCGTGGCTGAAAGAGGACCCTCTGCTGCCTGTTCTGCCAAGAAGAGACCTTGTCCAGGGACTTCCGGTAGATCAAGCCCCGCCCATGGGACTTGCATTCTAATCTATTCACTTACACTATTGGGAAACAGACCCCTTCAAAAAATTAGGTTGTAAGAAATGATTAAAAACAGAGAGGGATAAGAGAAAATGATGGCTCCTACAGAGAGCCAGTCGCTAAAGGGAACTTCTGGGACAGACTGCAAGTATTCTCCCTCAAGGCAGGGATTTGCTTAGAATTTCAAAGCATAATGGTTGAGTTGGTCAGTGTGGTGGAAACGCAGTGAGGACAGCTGGGGTGTGACCAGAGGGGACGAAATGAAGCTACAGACACTGAAATCAGCTTAAATTGTGATGAGGGCCTACTAGAGAAGATTTGATTGATTGATTGATTGATTGATTGATTGATTGATTTAAGTGTGTGCATTGATTGATTTAGGTGTGTATGTATGCTTTATGCTTGTGCTTACATGGGTACGTGCATGTGTGTACACAGGTGAAAGCGCACATGTTCTCATGTCCATGTGGAGGGCACACATTAACACTGGACATCTTCCTTAGTTGCTGGTCACCTTACTTTTTGAGGCAGGGTCTCTTGCTGGGTCCAGAGCTCATTAATTCAGTTGTACTGACTGCGCCAGTTGGTTCCACTTCCCACACCAAGGATGGGGTTACAAATACGCGCTTCTGCCATGGGTGTTAGATCTGAACTCATGTCCTAAGGCTTGTGTGACAGGCATCTACAAGCTGAGCCATCTTGTCAGGCCCTACTGGAGAAATTTAAGAGGAAGAAGGAAGCAGCTCCATTTAGATCTTAAGATGGCCTGGATAACGTTGAAACATAAGAGCATGACAGGGCTGAAAGAGGACATGTGGAACCAACTCGGGGGCTGATGTTATCCACAGAGGAGATGATCGTAGTCCATCCACACAGCAAAGGGGGCTGGTAATCAATGAGGCGAGACGTTTTCCAATGTGGGATGTATTTTTAAGCCAGAGCTGGCAGATGGCCTTATGGATTAAGTACAAAATATACAATAGAGAAGGGTTAGGGAGAAAGAATCCCAGAGAGTTTGCTAATCTAATCCGGACTCTTATAGCATAGAAATGCTACACTGTCCACCTCAAGTCATGGTTGGCGACAGTAGAGGCAGGGGGTGGGGAATCCCGCAGGAAATATGAATGAGATCTGGCTTCCTCCTAGCCCTGCGGCTGAACGCTCTTGGCCAGACAAAGGACACAGTCTCTGTGTGAAGACACAGATATAAACCAGTCTAAATATGAGAAATACACTACCAGGGCATCTGTCCATGAAGATGTTTTTTTTCAAATGGCTTCAAGCCAAACCTGTGGCTATAGTCTTAAGCAAGGGGTCGTTGAGATGAGAGCAGAGCTGATAGGTGGGTGTCCAGGAGACGAGATTGCCTGGATTCGTGAAGTCATGAGCCGACAAGGGAGTTGGCTTCAAAACTAGCCCGTGGGGTTGACTGTAAGTATGTAGACCCAAAGCAAATATACCAGCAGCCTACTAAATTTTTAAGTGAGCTCTACTGCCAAAATAAGCCAAGAGCAGCCAAACTGAGCCTGGATTTTTCAAACCCTAAGATAGTCTCAAGGATCCAGGGTTCACAGCAACAGGAAGCGGGCTGCCCAAATGGTCAGGCCTCAGAAATCACATTCATTCCAAAGTCTGTGTCGGAGGAAGACAACGGATGAGGGAAACCCACTCACGGGGGCAGCCAGGGGCCTTCTGATCGGCTGACCTGGGAATGCCTTCGTTGCTGGGGTGGGTTGTCCTTGTTTTCGTGGCCGGCAGTCTTTTATGTGTGCTGGGACCCGGGGCTTTCTGTGGTTCCTCATCTACCTCTTTCCCCACGTGGACGTTTTATGTCACGTGTCCAGTGTTCACTCTTGTTCATTGTGAGCATCAGGGATCAATTGCATATTATCTTGGCCCGTGTTCCTGGGAGGGAAAAGAAGTTGAGAGCAAAGCGTGCATCCTCTCACTGTGCTCAATATGCCAACCATGGGAGCCAAGGCGAGAGGAAGGAGGAGTTCATCCAGGAAGGATGGCGAGCCAGTCACGTCACTTGGTCCAGCTGGGAGCTGCTTGCTTGAGAGAGGCCTTCTCTCCGCTTAGCAGTGCCTTTGGAGAAGCTTACGTAAGGAATGTCCCAGGACAGTGCATAGGTGGGTTGGAAGGGCTTGGCAGCTGTCTCTGTCTCCCAACATTCTAAGTTTGATTCCTGGGGTTCTACCCTTTTGCCTTTCTGGGTAAAGCATCTATGGCCATGAAATAAGGTCCTACAGGAATCCCAAGTATGTCACAGGCAGGAAAGGAGGGGAGGTGGTACTAGGACACACCTATGTGAGACCCATAAGCTGTACTCATAGGTATGGCATGACAAAAGGTTAAAAAAATGAAGAAGAAGAAAAAGGAAGAAGAGAAGAAGGGGGAGGGGGAAGAAGAGGAAGAGGAGGAAGAGGAAGAAATGAATCTGAAGAGGTTGAGAAACTTCATTTTTGGAATAGTTTGCAGAATAGCAAGGAGCAGTACTGGCCATTTAGCATACTGTAGTTTCAGAATCCATTGGATTCACTGCTGTTGAGAGTTTGTGCTGCGTCTCCAGAGAGACCTTCATGAGTCTGTGGGACAGAAGCTTGATGGTGCATGTGCAGTGCTGGGGTGTAGAGGATGCTACCGAACCTGGGAGTGGACTGCAGCCACATGCCAGCAGCCAGCACACCAGTGCCCATCTCTGGGGGCTCCATCTCCATGCTCCAGACTGGTAACCTCATGGTCGTTGCCAAAATAGCACAGTGGTGGTCTGGCGGTCTGGTGGGAGGAGCATGGCCGCATTGCATATTGCATGCAAACTCAAGAGGCAGGAAGGAAGAAGGACCAGAGGAAGGCAGAGAAGGAGAGAGGGAGGGAGGGAGGGAGAATATTTCTTCCTATAAGGGCACAAATCTCTTCATGGGGGCTTCCCCATTACCTAATTTCCCCCTAAAGACCCCTTCTCCACATACCATCTGTCTTCATTTCGTAGCTCTATTGCTGTAATAAGCACCTAAATCAAACCATTTGGAGGAGTACAGGGATTTCATTGACCCTCAGTTTCAGGTTGCAGCTCTTCCTGGCTGTAGAGTCTCCGGCAGGAGCAGACGGCACTGGCTGTCTGCCATCCAGTGACAGCAGAGGACAGGGATGGATGCTACACACTTGCTTTCTGGCATGACACCGTCCAGAGAGCAAAAGCCAGGGGTCATTGGAACGGACTCTAAAAATGTCTCAGATTGGGGGGAATGGGGGCCGGTGTCTGGGCTCCTATCGCCCATGGAAAGAATGTCACTAACCTGCCTCTGCAGGTAGTTACTATCCTAGTACGTGGCCACCTGACACCCTAAGCTTCCTGCCCTTTCCAGTGCTCTTTCAGAATTATCCTATGACTGTTTTATTTTTAAAATTTTTTACTTACTGTTGTGTATATGAATAATATAGTGAATTTATAATATTTTCACCCCTTATTCCCAAATTCCATCCCCACTTCTTTTCCCCTTACAACCCTTGATCTCCCCTGTCAGACCCCCTCCTATTTTCAAATCTTTCACTTGTGTGGCCCACTGTGTTTCACCTAGTCTGTGGTGACTTACGCCTGATCTGATTCATGCTCCAGCAAGCATCCTATCAGTGGACATACCATTGAGGGGAGGTCATGTGACATCAACGAGCCAGGCTGTA
The DNA here is from genome assembly GCA_023101885.1 of Typhlomys cinereus. Classification (NCBI taxonomy): domain Eukaryota; kingdom Metazoa; phylum Chordata; class Mammalia; order Rodentia; family Platacanthomyidae; genus Typhlomys; species Typhlomys cinereus. The sequence goes on along the minus strand of JALPQD010000093.1, from coordinate 4,849,434 downwards.
GACGGGGGTCAGAGCACTGTGTTAGAGGAGCAATAAGTAGACTGACTACACTAGAGGTGATGCTGTCAGAAAATCATGGGCCATGAGGCAGCAGAGAAAGGGCCAGAGCATCGACAGCAGAAGAAGGCACTGGACTTTCTCTAAAGGCCCATGAGCAATAATACGTGGTTCTAAGTGGTGGATTCCAGACAGTCAGGAAGTTTGAAACTCTGCGTTCATCCTTCGAAGATACTAGAGAAGTTTAATTTGACTTATATCTCTGTTTATTGGGTGGAGGAAAAAAGTGGAAATGGGGAACTTCCAGAAGTATTTATCTCTCTCTCTCTCTCTCTCTCTCTCTCTCTCTCTCACACACACACACACACACACACACACACACATGAGACATGAGGCTTGTTATGATGAGAGCCAGGAGGGGAGACAGCCCCACCGTGATTAGGAAGACAAAGCTAGCTGTTGGGAACTTGAGCAAGCAGGAACTGACGGCGCCGAGGGAGAAGGGGTGTAAGCGTGGGAAAGGAAGAGAGCAGCTCATTTAAGGTGTGAGTGATGAGAGGAGGGGCCCAGGAATGGACGGAAATTGGGAAGTTTGGAGGAGAATTATCTCCAAATAGACAGCTGTCTGCAGTAGTGACAAGAAAAGATTTTCTCTTTTTTTATTGTATGTGCATGTATGTGCAGTATGTGTGCATGTGCAGGTGTCTACGTGTGCATGTGTGTGTGCATGTTTGCAGATGCATGTGCACGTGTGTGTATTTCTGAGCGGAGGTTGTCAGGCGCCTTCCTCAGTCGTTCTCTACCTTCCTTATGAAGCAGAGTCTCCCACGTGAACCCAGGGATCGCCGATTGGCTAGACTGGCCAGCCAGTGAGCTCCAAGGATCCCCGTCTCTGCCTCCAGAGCTCAGGGTTGAAGATGGGCCCCTGCAGCAGCCTGGTCCTCATGCTTGCATGGCAAAAGGGTTCTACCTCCCGAGCCTGGTGCAGTGTCTTCACCAGACAAGAAAGGACATGTCCGAATTAACAGAGAAATAATGAACGTGTACTATGGGACTCAATTTGTTTAATAGTTGTGATTAGTATTTGTATTACTTAATGTATGATTTTAAGCAATAGATTTTGGGGCTGGTGAGATGGTTTAGCATCGAAAAACACTTCTGGTGCACACACATCCCTCCCCAGAACCTGAGTTTGGCCTGAAGAACTCATCTGAAAATGCCTGGTATTGTGATGTACATCAAGAAGCCTATGGACGAGTGGAAGGCGGAGTCAGGAGAATCACCCAGAAGCTGCCTACACAGAAAAGTAGCAGACATACCAAGTAAGATCCTGCCTCAAAGACAAGATGAAAGAAGAGAACAGATTCCACAAGAGCTGCTCTCTGACCTACACAAGATGCTATGGCAGGAGCTCTCCTGAATACACAGAAACACACAAAATAATTTATGCTAAAAAAAATAGGGCAGGCAACATGGTTCAGTGGGTAAAATTGCTTGTTCCCAAACCAGACTGATAACCCTTGTTTAATCCCTGGAATTCACATGATAGAGGGAGAGAACTGACTCTACCAAGTTATTCTCTGACTGACACAAGCATACTGTGGCACTCAGTCAGACACATAGACACACAGACACTCACACACATACACACAGAGACACGTGCACATAGACATACACACATAGACGCACACACAAACACACACACACATAGACACACACACAAACACACAGACACACACACAGAGACACCACACATACACACACACTCACACACAGATATACACACAGACATACACACAGAGACATACACACCCATACATACAGACACATATGCACATAGACATATACACACACAGACACACACATACATATGCACATACACACAGATGTATGTACACGTAAACACACATAGACACACAAACACGTACACATACATGCACACTTGCACACATGTATGCACACTCACATACATTCACACACATACACATACACACACATACACATCACATACACATGGCATGGATGAATGTAATAAAAAACATTTTATTTTTAGATGACATTTTCACCCATGATACAGCTAATCATGGTAACCATACATGATAACCATACATGATGGCCATACATGATAACCAACCATGCATGATGACCATGCATGGTGACCATACATGATAAGTAGTAATATGAAATATTAATAACACTCCCTTCTCATCACCACCTCCCGTTGTTGTGGGGGACTGAACTTAAATGTGTAGATACTTAATTCCCGAATAAAAACCCCTGAAAGGCAGCCCCAGGAACATGCAAGAGTCGGGGAAAGCGTTCACCACGTGCCTATCCACACCAGCAGTGATGCTGCCTTTGGGTTTTGTGTGTCGTTTCTCTTGCTTGTGGTGTGGTTTTGGCTTAGATGTATTACTTTCACAGGACGCCTTTCTTAGGCAGATTGCAATTCAGCAAATCATGGCTTCCCTTCCCTGCGGTTCCCACTCCACACGTGTGGACTCTGTCACCACCAAACGGAAGTTTTGGTATTTGTTTGACTGTTAGAGTGCGACTGTGTCTCTGCACATGCCTGCAAAGCTGTCTGGCTGTTTCTTTTCTGATATACAGATTGTCTGAGTGGCCTTACCTTATAGGTTATGCTTCTTAAAGAAGATGAAAGGTAAGATCAAGTCGATTCTCTTCAGAGGCATGTTTCAGCCCTTGGAAAGGCTTCAGACTTTCCTTGACACATGTGTGGCACTTAACTTTGCCCTCAATTCTTACATGCCTGGAGAGAAAGGAAAATACATTCCTTGTTTGGGAAAAACCATAAAGAGCAAATAGTATTCAATCCTGCTACCCTGCCTCTTCAGCTTCCCCAATAAGTCGGGGTATAAATAACCCAGTGATTTTAGGATTTTTTTGGGGGGGGTGAGTTTATTATAAGTGGCAACAGGTGGAAAGCAAGCGCCACAAAGGAGCCCAGCACAGCTATCCATGTCTCTTCCATTCCTGATGAACATGCCATAAGCCCGTGTGATCATGTTAAATGTGGTGGAATTTTGGACTGGCTGGGAGACAACATGAGACCAAAGAGAAATTATGTGTCTTGTGATGTTAAAAAGAAAACTCAGAATGTCGTGCTAATTTGATTGGCGTCCAGGATGAGACGAAGAAGACGTTGAGTGTTCTGCAGTTTCATGGTCAGATGGCACATCTAACACCTGTGCCAATGTGATTCTTTCTCTTTTTTTAATGTGAGTTAACTGAGGCTGAATAACATTTTTGTTGGCTTCTCCCCTCCCCCTTTCTTTGGATTCTAAGTCCAAATGCAAAAAGAGCTAAATTCAGAAATAGGATGTAAAAGGGAAAAAATGCAGATAAGTTGCTGGCACAGAAGGCTCGAAACGCAAGCCAGGGGAGCACTTCGCATTTCCTTCCCGAGATTTGGAAATGGACCTAAATTTCAGAGATGCCGGCCTCTGGGAACCAAAGCACCAGGGAAAGCAATGTGCCAGGACGACGGGGAGATGACGTGGAGAGCCAAGACAAGGTTGCCTGCCCACCCACGCTGCCATCTGCCACTCACCCACTGCCCGTGTTCACAGGACCCGAACAAAATCAAAACTGGACAGAGGCCCTTGAACAGTCAGAAACCCAGGATGAGCCGTGTTCTGGCTTGGTGAAACCACGAAGCCTGGTGATTGGTGGCTGGTCTTGCAGCAGGCTTGACTTTGAATAGGAGCAAGCATGCAGAGCCCAGAGGTAGGTTGGTGAGCCGATGGCTGAGCATAAGAGCAGGAAGGAAGAGGGGTGACTTCTAGGAGGCGTGGCTCCGACCCAGATTTGCATGGGGGTGCTGGGAACTACTAAGCACCTCTTAGTGTCATGAAGCCCCAAATCTCTGGTTTCTGTAAGAGAAGCCTGGGAAGGGCTTCTATGTCACCTCTTATTCCTTGGTTGTTTTCTCTCCCCTTTGCCCCTTGGCCCTGTACCCAGCCTGCCTTCAGGGGGAGGTCCCAGAGGAAGGCCCAAAACCACATTAAACAAAAGGATGAGGAGAGGTGTGCTTCTAAGCTTAGCACCCTCTCGACCTGTGAGCTCAGAGATCAGAAGCCACTTTTTGCCTCCTGTGTATCCAGTTTGTTTATTCTTGGCAGAGGGAAGCTTCCTCTGTTTCTTAAAAACAGCATAAAACTTTTTAAAAAAATTGTGGATATCAAAACACCATTCCTGAATGCTGTTTTGACAGTTTAACACATAAATGCATCAAAACAATGTGAACATTTCCTATACAGTGTGTGGGTTTAAAAAATACAAGGGGGGGGGAGGAAGGTTAGTACTTGGCTAAATATACTTTGGTTGGGGAAGATCAAAACCTTTTAGAAGCAGCTTAGGATGTTTGCTAATTCGAGAAGGAGGCCAAACCCAGCTGCTTTGAGTCAGAGTTCAAGCAAATAATTTATTATGAAAATAGCTCAGGGAGGCGATCGCTCTGCATTCTGGGCCGGGGACACTGGGGCCATAACCACATCCACAAGGTGACTGGAATCTTGCCTGTGAGCAGTCAGAGGCCAGCACTGTCCTGAGGTGGGTAAGAAGTGTCCCTCCTTGGTCCCTTCCTCTCTGTCCTGCATCCTTGCCATTATAGGCCAGCTACATTGCTCCACTGTGCACTGTGTGCTGTGATGTGGAGCCACATAACTGTGGACTAAATCCCCTGAAGTCACAAAGCACATAAATGCTCCTCTCCTTCGGGATCTTGTGAGAGCTGTGAAAGTGACTAAGCCCCAGGGCTCTCAGCTCTCCTGAAGGTGGGAGAACCATTTGAGGCCAGGCGCGTGACCTCTGGTTCGCTTGCTCTCACAGAGCCTCTCTCAGGGCACATGAACCCTGCTTCTGCTTACTAGATGAGTTCACACAGGACGTCTGTGGATTCTGATTTTCCAATGCTCAGATTTCTAAGTCCGCTTCTACATTAAGAAGTATAGAAAGTTAACATCCTGCAGAGATAGGTCACTGCTCACATTCCTGGTTTATCTCAGTCAGGACTAGGTATACACATAGATGTATAAGGAAGTACACAACTGATTATCTCCCGAATCTCCTATGGGAGAAACCACGGTGCCAGATCCAGGTCGATTAATTTCTGTTCTTGACCAATATGCAGTTATGCTAATTTTTCACTCAAGTATCTGTTGTTTTATTTGCCTGAGTGATGAGGTCACCACCCAGACCCCGGGAGTCAGGCGAGAAGCAGCAGGCAGAGGAAGAGTTGGCTGCAGACTCAGCTTTATTCAGAAGTGTTTGGGCTTATATAGGGTCAGGGTCCAATCAGGCTGTGGCCATCCCTCTGCTCAGGGGAAGGGGGAACAGCTACCAATCATTCAGCTGTTTACTAGGTGTCCAGGTTAGATGGCTGCTTCCCACTGGTGTTCATCCTTCCTTCCCATTGGTTGTTCATTCCTCCTTCTCATTAGTTGTCCATCCCTCCGCCTGTATGGTTCCTCTATTAGGACATGTCTGGGGCATGTCTGAATTTGTTCAGGCTTGTCTATAGCCAGACCTCCTGGATTTGGGCCTCCCTGAATCGGTAGTGCCACCCCTGAGGAATCATGTTTTATTTCTATAATATTATATTAAAGAATTGGGGCAAGAGCTACTGGGGATATTCCCAAAGACTGCTTCATCTTACTATAGAGACACATATACATCCCGTTCATTGCAACACTATTCACAATAGCAAAGTCATGGAATCAACCTAAATGCCCAACAGTTGATGAATGGATAATGAAAATGTGGTAAAGATATATAATGGAATACTGCAGAGCTATCACAAAATCGAGTTAACGAAATTTTCAAATAAATGGATGGATTTGGAAGAAGTTATACTGAGTGAAGTATCTCAGACACAGAAAGACAGACGTTGCATGTTCTCCCTTGTAAGTGGAACCTAGTACTAAGCCCTCGTAATGATATGCTCAAGGGGAAATCTCTAACATATCCATTATAACTGCAAAGGATCATAACGAGGGATAAGGGAAAGAAGTGGAGACAAGAGAGTGGAGAGAAGGGAACATAGTTAAATAGATAAATAAGGTCACTGGTGAGAAAAACTCATAAATATTGAGACATCTGGTTCTGTTCGCTGTCAGTTTCCTTCCCACTCACTGTTGTTTAAACTGGCTTGCAGAGCTAGGCATGTGCTCCTGCCATGAAAGGGGAGGGGCTAGAGGATAGTAGCAGATGATTGGTTACCTGGAAGACAATCCCACTCTCTACTGTGTCCTAATCTTATTTTTCCTTCTCCTTTAAAAGCTTTAGATAGGAGATGATCTCAACATCCAGATAGGACAAATCCCAGTGCAGCAGAAACACAGTGACGTAGACAACAGCCAATCAGAATGCAGAGTACCCGTGACCTTGCAAGTTCACCTGAAACCGGGCCATCTTAATCTCTCTCCATCTTGAGGCTTAGGAGACGTTGTGGAAGAGGGGCAGTTAGATTGTAAGAGCCGAAATATGGGACAGTCTACTACACTGCACTCAAGGCAGGGCGGCTGCAGCCAGGAACTCACTGCATTGAGACCTTCTCAGATCCACACAGTGGCAAACAAATCAACATGCCCCATAGACTGACGAGGATCTCAGGAGGAGTAATTTCAAGCAGCAGGAACCTTAGGGGCTAGGGCTAGACAGGTGAAGGGGAGTGCCCCCATCAGTGGGTCTGCCTGAGGAAGGCCTCCAGGTCTGCCACAGAGGTCTGAACCCCCACGAGAGCAAATGATCCAGAGAGAACCCTGGAATCACAGAAACAGATGGATAAAAGGATGGAAGGGAGCGGGATGAATTGAGGGGGGGAGGGGAAGGAGAGAGGGAAGCAGGGAAGGTTGAGAAGAAGGAAGGAGAGGAGCAGGGATTATTATTACTCATTGTGCTTGTACAACTAGGGGGGAAATAAAATTTAAATAAATAAAAAATGGGGTAATAATTCCATTGTACATCTTTTCATACATTTTCAGGTACTGGGTTGATCAAGAAATGAATCTGGAATAACATGAATTATTTCACTAGGCATGCTCGCATTCAGTCAGGAGATTGACAGAGATGGCTATCACCTATGGGTTATGAGACGCTCACTTGAGTAAGGCACTGTGATAAAAGATGAAGAAAATGTTAGTTTAGCTTGACTTTTGGTTGTTGTTACTGCTTTTTGTTTGTTTGTCTATGTGGTGCATTATATCATTTAAAATCTCAACTATTTCTTCAGAATTGGCAGTTAATCTTTTTTTATTATTATTATTATTTATTCAAGTGTGTGTGTGTGTGTGTGTGTGTGTGTGTATGTGTCTGTGTATGTAGAACCACGGGCGAATTCAGGAACCACCATGGACGCCTCCACCTCCTCCTTGTTTACTTTGCCCTGGGATTCACAGGCTCCGCCCTACCAGGACCAGAAACGCAGGCCGCCCCCCCCTTCTGCCCGGCATCTATACGTGGGGTCTGGTATCCGAACTCAGTTCCTTCCACTTGCAAGGCAGAGGCTTAACCCCTGAGCCACCTCTCCAGCCCCAGTAAATCTTTTTTGAAGACAGCATTTAGTAGCTCTTGTCTGGTCTCACAGTTTCTGTCTGCACACAGGCTGCCAATATTTTTTTTACAGCTGTTTTTTTAAAAACTATTTTTCTCTTAATGACATGGATTATATTCCTATTTCTACTTTTATTTTTTCAGTTTTAGAAGATAAGAATTTGTGTAGCCTTCCATTCTCTTGATATACAGTCATCATGTGGTTTTGATAAAAGTTAATATTCTGTTACCATCGAATGAACAATGGATTCTAACTGGTCCAGGTACATATTACGAGTTCTCCCCGCTGACAGAACTGTGTACCCTCCCCAATATGTCATTATACATTAAAAAATTTAAAACTTACTTTATTCACTATGTATCACTCATTCAACCCGAAATACTTGGCTGATTGTACCAGTCTTTGTTTTTTAATTCATTCACTCATTCATGAGAGTGCAAAACATGGCTTCATTATGATAGCTTCACGATCAATCTTTTCTTAAAACATGCTTACGCCTTCTATGATGCACCCAAAGCCTTCTGCACTGTTCCATTCTGCCTCTCTTAGGTCAGAACTCCACCCTGAGATATCCTTGCACAAATATCTGGATTTCCTTTGCTTATCTCTTATCTGAAGTCTGCTCTTGCAAGGATCCCATATCTTCTTTCACTTAACAATTTCTTTTTTTCCACAAGCATATGTACCAGATACCAAATTCTCAAGACAGAACTGTCAGGCTGCAGGGATGACTTAGGGGTTAAGACTCTGCCTCACAAGCAGAAGTTCCTGAGTTTGGATTCCAAGTCCCATGTAAAAAAAATACCAGGCAGAAAAAGGCAGCAGCCTGCACTTCCAGCCCTGGTGGATAGAGCCTGGGGAATCCAGAGAGAAGCAAAAAGGAGGTAGAAGCAATCCAGGATGATTCCTGAAGTTACCTTTGGTCTTCTACATGGACAGACAGTGCCTTCACACACACACACACACACACACACACACACACACACACACACACACACAAACTAACTAAATAAATAATAGAAAAAAAAAAGAACAGAACTTTCATGAGTTGATTTGATGTTCTGAGTTGATGGATGAGGCCTGTTAAAGGGTAAATAACTGGGTTGGTTTCCTTCATAGGAGGTCTCTACTGTTCAGATCTTGACGTGTCTTTCTGGCAAAATTTTGTTTCCCATGGGAGATTTTTTTCCCATCGTTTTGCCTGGCAGCTAGCATTCTAGGGGCTAAGGACGGAAAGGGCCGAGGGATGTTTTTTGTTGTTGTTGTTTTACCAAGACATCATTGCCTTGCTTGGTCTGCGGCTACTTACACTTCATGTTTCAGGCTGTCTAGACAATGAATCCGGCAGAGACAGCCTGGCAGAGTGAACTTGGGAGCTGTCTATCTGCTCTGTTCTTAAAAGATGCTTTTAGTCTTCCTTATTTCATCTACTCTCTTCCAAGTCACTACCCAAGATGCAGGATATGGTTGAATTTTGAACCTTTGTGGACTTGATAATTTATATCTGGGTTGGTTTTCAGTTTTCCTTACTTAGCACTTTAGTGTCAACACTGTCTATCTCCTACCTATCTGCTTTCTGGAGTTCAAATTTGTTCCTCCCACTTGTTCTTTTTATCCTTACAGTGACACATATTATTGCATCTATATATTGTACACACATTTGCAAAGTATTTATTTAAACTCAATTTTATGCACATGTTTAATGTGTTTCCTTTCCGCAGAAGAATCTGGGATGCTTCAGAAGGGGTGATATATGTGAAGAACTTTGTAGAACAAGTCAGATCTTTCAGTAAAGGCAGTGGTGTTGGCAGGCATGGGGTTCCATGACAGACCTGACAGCTTTATGGATAATTCTGGAAATGACCAGAGAGGCTGGAACACCGGAGTTTTGAAAGTAGCCAAAGTAAGACCGGAAGTAATCAAAGAGTACCCTGTGACTGGGTACAGAGAAGAGAGCAGTAGAGATGGTTCTGGATTGGCCAAACAGGTGCTCAACAGTTACTGAAATTGATGGAGGGCGTATTTTTACCACATTGGAGGTCAGTCACGTGTGAGCCTGTAACCCTACCATGCTGGGAAGGCTGAGCCAGGGAGCCAGGAAGTTGGCGAGTTCAAAGCAAGCCTGGGCTATGTGATAGCCTAAGGTATACTGGGAGAACTCTGGCTTAAAACAAGAAAATAGGTTATATGCATCCCAGGATGGTTTCTATGACTTAGTCCTTCCTCATAACTCCTCCTCCTCAGGAGAACAGAGGTTAATAAAGATGCTGACTGCTTGAGCTCTGATAAAAACCAAGCCATGTCCAGCTACTTTTAAGCTACTTGACGTTGGGAAGGTTTACTCCTAGGACAAAGAGGAGGAGACAGCAGTAAGGTGGGGAACGAAGAAGCCCAGGGCAAAGCAGCCATCACGCTCATGACATCATCTCTGTGATTTAAATCTGAGCGTCTGTCTGCAAGAATCATTTCTGTTCTGTCTCAATGGGGAGACACATGCTGAGCTCCTGGGGGCGCTGGCTAACAGGTCTACCAGATGGACCCTGAGTCTGGCTGCTGAGGCCAGCCCTCCAGTCGGGGTTTAAGCGGCTGCAATGCATTATTAAGCCCGTTCAGAATACAATGTGCATGATGACATCATGTCCCCGGGTGTATGCGACCTCACCAGAAATATGTGCCCTGCTGAGTTAGGGAGGGTGGAACCCCATGCCAGAGAAGATCAGGCAGAAATTACAGCCCCTCGCACCTCCTCCTCTCTAACCTCTCCATCCTGAAGTGTTTCTTCAAAGAAGAAAATCATTTCATGGAGTTGTGCATCCAAAATACATCATCGGAAAAGTTTCAAATTGAGTATCTGACATGAATGAAAGATAGAGCTAGTGTCAGGAGGGGAGGTGTCTTAGTTATAGTCGGCCAGGAAATAAAAGCCATTGTCTAGTTAGAGTGATGATAGAAAACTTAGAAACCTAGTGGGCGGGGAAACAACCCTGAAATGCACAAAGCCAGTGTCAAGGTTTGAATATCAGTTGTCCCTCATAGGCTCCGGTATTTAAATCCCAGGTTCTTGTTTGGGAAGGTCACGGCCACTTTGGAAGGTGGAGCCTTGCCAAAGGAAAGTAGGTCACCGAGGGTGGGCCTTGAGGTTAGTTAGCCCTGTCCTGCTTCCGTGAGTAACTCCTTGGAGTCTGCAGTTTGCTGTCTCTGCCTTCATAATGGAATCGACTTAAGACTTCTTCAGCTTCTGCCAGCCCGCCCTGTCTTTTCTGTCATCTTACACTGTATCTTCCTGTGGAACTTTAAGCCAGATAAATCTCCATTTTCTTAAGTTGTCTGACCTACTAAGTACTGTTTCACAGAAGCACTAAGAGTAACTGGTCCAACCCGGAAGACCCCGGAAGACCCCCTGCCATCCTTGATCTGGCCAGGGGAAGAACAGTGAGCTAGCTTGATGGCTGCAGTAGAAACACCTTCAGCCAGGGACCCCACCAGAGGCAAGGAGGCATGCCTGCCACGCCTCTTCCTGGGTTGTACTCCCGACTTCCGGAAGGTATTGCTTTCCCATAAGTTGAGCCCACGTGGGAGCCAGTTGACCTGCAAGCCAGAAAAGTGCAGCCCTGAAAGGCAATGGAACTGGGGGGCGGGGGCTAAGAATGAGCAGGATCAGTGCTAGGACACCTGGGAGGGGTGCTCTCTAAATTCCAGGACATCTGCGGGGTGCTCTCTAAATGCCAGCATGTTTGGGGGGGAGTGCTCTCTGCAAGGGACCAGCTAGAATATCACAGATTTAAGGACACAGCTATGACTGTTCTCCAGATCTAGCTTTGAAGTGTGGCAGAACTGGGAGCTCACTTTAGCAGTGCACCTCGGAGAGCTAAGCATCTACATCACCTTCATGACTGGAACCTGTGCTTTGCCATATAGACTTTAGCAATGGACCTATCTAGTATGACCCACCATTATTTTCTTTTAGTTATTATGAATGGATAAACTTAAGCTGACTTAAAATTAATGGCAAACAACATTCACACAAAAGCATGTTCCAGGGGATGGGAGGGGGAAAGGAAGAAGCATGGGAGAAGGGGAGAAAGGGAAGGGGTGAAAGGAAGAGGAAAAGGGGGGAAGAGTGCAAGGGGGAATTGGGGAGGGGTGGAGGGAAGGAGGATGGGGCACCTATTGCGCTTATATGATTGGGAAAAAAATAAAATGTGGGAGAAAAAAAGAACATATTGAAAAAGCAAAAGGAGAAAATTAATGGCAAACACTATTTAAGTAGGAAAAAGGCTAAAATTTGCATTTTATAGATATCCCCATGGTTTTGTCCTTACTGCCAGTAATATTGCCAGTAATGTAGACAGTCAACACTCATAATTCTTCTCACTCAATAGCTTCCTGCCGGGTAATCATACTGTTTTCATCCCTACTATAAGACTTAAGGAATTTGTTTAAAACTGATATTTGACGGTTGACTGTTGAAGCAATGTTCTATTATTAACAAACATGTAATTAGTTCATTAAAAAATACCTCTATTGAATAGCATGTAACTTAATACAATCTACGAAGGTGGAGAAATCCACAGTTTCTCACAAATGGAAGCAAAATTATAGTGTGGGGAGACGGGAAATGGGCAGATGCCAACTGGCAGGAGCCAAAGTATTTTGGATTACTGTGTGTTTATGACCTCTGTGTTCTAGAAAAAAACTCAATTAGATGATGCTATTTGAGAATCTTGGAACGCCTGTGGCTCCGGGCCAGCTTTATCAGAAGCCCACATCTGAAGTTTAATTAAGCTGTTTTAAGTTTCACCAGCATTTCTGAGTTCGGAGAAAGCAATAAATGTAGGAACTAATAAATAACAGTGTGAGAATGCTGAGATTCCCCGAGATGGTAAAATCCAGAGCTAAGTTATAGATGATTTCAGAGTTTGTTACATACAAGCTTGATTGAAGATGAATGGGAGGTGAGGTGCTGGTTTTCTGTATTCAAGGATATTTGGAAAATAAGTGGGTACAATATGCCACTGGAACTGTAAGAGCCTTACTGAGTTTGCTTGGTAGAAGGAAACATCACAGGATGACCAAAAAGTCAGATGACCTGGGGAGCAGTGGCTCTAATATGTCACCTTCAAGAACTGGGGTCCCTTGAGATTTCTTTTAATATCTTTGAAGTCAGCGTTCCCAGTAACATCATACCCTTCCAAGCTCCAGCTCTTGAAGACCTCACCACCATTTCCAAACTTTCACTTACCAGAGTGAAGACCAACCTTGCAACACAAGGATATGTGGGGAATATACACAAACCATATTCAAACCATTCAAACCACAGTACCTTTCCTTGCTCACAACAAATACGAGTCAGGCATCCACCATGGGGGAGTTCTATACAGGCTGTTCCGGGCCAGGGAATGCAAGGACCGCTTCAGGCCCATCTTTCCTTATGGCTTAGTAGTGGGTGCTCCGTGGGAGATGACGGTGCTTGAGGATTTCAGGGGACCCTGAGATGACATCCATTAAAGCAACCCAAGTGGAACTCTAGAAATGGCTCTCGATAGATGAACAAGCAGTGCAGAACCTCAGACCCTCCTTAGGAGAAGACAGGTCCTCAGTAGACAATACACAAGCAAGGTAGAAAGGCCAGAAAGGAGGAAGGCTCGAAGAGTCAGTGCCCTGCGAGACAGCCCGTCGTGGAAGGGCTACGTGCCACCAGAAAACTTTAAGTCAATATATTGCTTGTAGCATCATTTGACTAAGTTATTATCCACCCATTATTTTACTTACATATTTACTTACATACATACAATAGTATGTATTTATTGTGTGTGTGTGTGTGTGTGTATCATAGGGCACTGCGTGTCCCTGTGGCGGACTAAGGGTGACTTTGGGAATCATCCTAGATTGCTGCTACCTCCTTCTTGCTTTGCTCTGGGACTTCCCAGGCTCCGCCCACCAGAATCAGAAGTACAGGATACTACTGTTTCTGGCCGGTGCTTTTCATATTGGAACCATCTCTCCAGCCCCTAACATAGAATAATATTAACTTAATCTGAAAACGTAGCTCATTTCCACAAATAATAAAATAATAATAATAATGTAACAACTTACATATTTGGTTGATCTCATCACTGAATTAAACTGACTTACTCATATATTGCTTTAGTCAATAATAATAGGCTGCTGAATCTTTGCTTATGTTAGGAACATAGCAATAAACAAAACTGAAAAACATATGACTTGGAAGCACTGATTTCAAAAGAGATTCGAAGAATTCTCACAGACTCCTGTTTTTGAAAAGGTGAAAACCTGGCTCCTCCCATCCTCTGGCTTTCTGTCTCACCCACGTGATCTCTCCTTCTGTGTAGCTTCACATTCATCGGGAGATAAATCTTGAATATGGCAATAAATGGACTACATGCTCAAAGGTTGTAACTGTGAAGAAAGGAGAAGCAAAACCAGGAGTCAGCTCTGCTAATGCATGCTTAGCGTCTATTTTCTATCATCTATATCTTTCAATCTATCTCTCATCTATCATTTATCTCTCATCTATCATTTTTCATGTTTATCTTTCACCATCTACCCTTCGTTTTCTGTACATTAACCATCTATCTAACTATATCTCTTCCATCTATTTACTTACAAAAGGTGTGCCCCAAGGGACCAGCTAAGGCAATTCTCAATTTTTCATGGCAGGCTGAGAATGCTCAAGCAGGAATTGACATATAGCTTGTAGCTGAAGGGTGTTTTAAGAAACCAGTTCTCTTCTTAAAGCTTCCAATGAATTGCATCTCATCTGCCCAGGCTATCTATGAGAATCCTTTTGCATGAGGATTGCATACACACACACCATCACATGCATACAACTAAGGCATAAAAAGAAAAAAATAAAAAATTTTCTCATTTGGGACACTATGGTTGATCCTAGAAGGCAAATATGTTAAGTGACATAAAAACAAGCACAGAAAGCTAAATACGCTGACTCAAACCGACTATCGAGGAAAAGAAGATGATCTCATAAAAGCAGAGTAGGAAGGTGAAGACCAGAGGCTGGGGTAGAAGTAGTGGACCAGCAGGAAGTGTGGGTGGATGGATGCAAAGTTAGACGTAAAGAGTGAGTTCCATAGAGCTCATTTCCAGCATAGCCGCCATCACTCCTGATTGTATTGTGTCTTTGAAAAAGCAGTTGAAGAGATGCTAAGTGTTCTCACAAAAAAAAAAAAAAATGGTAGCCATATGTGATAACAACCTTGTTAACTAGCTAGCTTTAATCACTCCCATGCGCACACACATATATGCTTCAAAATGTTGTATATGATAAATACATATTGTTTTAACCTGTAAATTTGAAACGTTTTAAAAATGAACTTTATTTTAAACTTAAAATGTCAATAGATTTCACGTTAATCACATCTAAAAAATACTTTCCTGGTGACATCCCTAGAGAGTGTTCGACTGACTAGCCAGCGTAAGAGCCACAGCATGCTGATGGGAACTGACAGCCAGAGTGGAGGGGCTGACGTTCAGTCAGCGTCCAATGCAGACCGGCTCTGTGCTCTGTGCTTCGATTGCCTCTTCCGAGTCCACAGACAGGTGGAGACTCAGATTCCCCATCTGGAGTCTTAAATGAGAAAATGAGGAGGAGTTGACTGGTTGCCATTTTGTTTTCTGTCATTAATACCAGGAAGTGGTGCCCCTGTGCCCTCTGCCCCTGTGCCCCTATGCACTATGCCCCTTTGCCCCTATGCCCTTTGCCCTTATACCCTATACCCTATGCACCTATGCCAAGGGCCCAAGTTCAGCTCCCTGGATCATATATCTGCCTTTCTGGTCATTCTAACCATTGACTCTTTAATGTAGAGTGATACTCTACATATTTTGACCATCAAATACCCTCTGCAGAATAAGCAGCACCTGCATTCTTTTTGTGGATCATGAGTAAAGTTTGGGCATAAGGACTGCCTACCTTATAGTGCATCCTATTGACGTCGATGGCTCTGCTTAATAAATATCTGTTTTGACAGGATGCATGGTATACCTTCAATGTTATGCCACTGGGGGACCACTAAAGCCATGCTACTTGAACTTTATCTTGGAGATCCCATGAGAGGTAGCGGGGTTACTCTGAAATCAAAACACAATTATTGGTCCAATTATGTGCTCTTGGAGATGAACAATTTCTGTGTATTTAAAAAAAAAAAAAGGAAAGAAAAAAGAAAAGACTCCACAAGCTGATACGCTAAGAATGTTCTCAGAGGCATGGAGTCACACTGGGCTCTGACATAATCTGTGGTCACCAACCCCAGGGGACAACCAGGTCATCTGCTGACCCCGGGCATGTGGCACATGGGTGGAACATTCCGAGACTCCAAAACCACAGGCTGCAGGCTCCAAAACTCTGCTGGGCTGCAGGAAGCAGTTTCATGGGCCCGGACAGAAAGGGGAGGTGCTGACTTTGCAAACGATTCTGATTTATAGTCGATAAGGTGTAAAGCAGAGTGAAGGGATCCTTGGTACTTCCTGTCGCAGCCCCTTCCAGAGCCTGTGGTTGCTGCTAGGTTCTCCAAAAGTACCACAGTGACCATGTCTCCACCTTGGTCCCAGCCTCCAGCCACACATCTGGGGAGCCACCCCCAGGGACAGCTATGACAGCTCTCCTCCCTCCCACCCCGGTGACTAGCCAAGCCAGAGTGGGATTTTTTTTCCTGTTTAATTAAAAAAAAAAAAAATACTCACCCAGATGCTCTTGTCGGCTATCTGGAAGTTCAAAGGTAAAGAACATTTATTTCCCTCTGCAAATAAGCCAGGAGATGTATTTGGAAACTGAACGTTCACCAGCGTGGATGTTTTGACCTCCCGTTCCACTGCTAGAGAAGGTGAGGTGAGAATTCTTTTCTGAAAGAAAAAGAAAAAAAAGCATCAACTTTATATTTATAATTTGTCATCTCTGGGAGGTGTGGTATGATCTGAAGTCATCTTTTAGGCATCGATGTAAACTAGTGCACACACAGAGGGGACGCAGCTGCTTGGCTCTTTTTGCATGGAAAAAGTTCAAATTCCCATGTCCAAAAGCCTCTAAGCTAAAGCCATTTTAATTTGTGGCCACTTGTCATAGGATGGGCTGCACCGTGCAGATCAACCTAGGAAAAGGTTCCATGATGTATGGTTTCAGTTTATCGTCATGCAAAGCCAAAGGCCACACTCAGCGGGCCGGGCTTCCTGTTAGGGCTCCTGTGGGTGTCCCTGGGTAGAGATGACACATGATGCTCCTATGGAACTGGGGCTTGAAAAACAGGGAGGATTTGATGTAGAGGAGGATGTACTGCAAATGTCTGCCTTCTGCCTGACTTCAGTTCTCTGCAGTTTTAGGGGCCTCTGTCCTTAGTGTAAGTATAAGAACGCACATCCTAGTCAGGTCGCCATTATATAAAGTCTAAGAACGCACCGCGCCATGAACTTGATGGAAGTTTAATTGGAATTCCAGAACCGCCCGCCCTGATGAGGGAGAGAAGAGAGCAGAAAGAAGGGAATGGAGGGTTTTATACTCATTCACCACTTCCTGTAGTTTCTCACTTCTGTGGGATTCTCATCATCTTCTTGCCATACTTTGCAGGCTCGTGTGTTTGGATCCTTAGCTGCTGTCAATGTTTGGCCAGGTCATGGTCACTTTTAGGAGGTGGAGCCTCGCTGGAGGAAGGCGTGTCATAGGGGATGGACCTTGAGGTTGGGGTAGCTCTACCCTGCTTAAACTAGTAGCCTCCTCTAGCAGTCTGCCACTTGCTCTATCAGCCTCCATGATGATGAGCGTGACCCTCTATGTCTCCAACTTCTGCTACCCACCATGCCTTTTCTGCCACGATGAACTGTATTCCCTCTGGAACCATAAGCCAAATGAATCTCCCTTTCTTTCTTAAGCAATCGGATGTGTCGTCTCACAGCAGCAAGAGAAGGTAGCTGCAGCGTCTCTTCATACCCCATCTCACCAATTTCCCTCTGTCTACTCTGTTTATCCCATCAGTGATATTTGCATCATTGACGACCTCTGAAATTTATCGTAGGGTGTGTGAGTTACTTCTGCATTTCATGACTACAATATCTGGCAGACACAACAGAAAGGAGGGTGGGTTCACTTTGACATACAGCTGAGCTGAGGGGGATGGGTGGGGGGCAGGGGAAGCTCAGTCGGGGTAGCCTGGACCCATAAGGGACAGTGAGAAGCCAAGAGAGCAAAGGACCAAGAAACAGACAGCAACTGAAACTGGGGGATGGACTCTAACTTTCAAAGTCCCACCTCTAGTGACCTCCTTCTGTCAGTCACCCCCTACCCTCACCTCAAGTGTTCTATAGTTCTGAAAACAGCAACTGGCCGATGAGCTTCAAACATTCAGATGCAAACGTTAGGTTTTGGTCCACTGATCGCAGCCATCTTTTTTGGGGTTCTGTTACCCATTATTAATCTGGGGTCACTGCTAGAGGTAAAGCAATAATGAAGTAATAAGGAAATCCCCGAATATTGCAATTCAAAGAACTAAAAAAAAATCTCTCTTTAGATCCCAGTCTGAAGATTTCCAGGCTGTCCTTGGCTCTGTCTATGCAATCATTCAGGGATCTGATTGCTAGTGAGTCTTCAAGACTTCTGCTGGTACGCCCCAGGGATTCTGGCAGTCAGCAGGGAAGGGAAAGAATGGGGAGATTTCCTGCTGTGTCTAAACCCATCACACCCCTGCATGAGGATTCAATGGTAACTCCAAGGCTTGTTAAAACCAGGGGCAGATGGGAAACGTAGTCTCCACTCAGGCAATCCGGCAACCTGCCAAGCCCCATTAACTACTGAAAGGTAGAAAGAAAAGCTGAGGGGGAACTAGAAGTCCCTGTCACATCCCTTCCTTGCTTTTCTGAATGACTTTTCAAAACCAACTTTGCTTTTCTTTGATTCTTTGCTGCCAATTCCTAGATTTCCGCCCTTTAGAACATAAAAACAAAGAAACTTACTTCCTTGTTTTAATTGTCTCCATCCAAATCAGATTTGGGGGCTTCAATGTTCAACACTAAAACAGTCAGCTCAGCTCTCTATTTTTTCTATAGTAAAGAATCGGCTAGTTCGGAAGCAAATGCTTCTTGGACCCATGATATTTCTTACTCTGTGCGTGCATAGGAAGCTCATTTATATGCAGGCCGCAGACCACAGAAAGAAATGTAAACTAGTGACACTGGACAGGGTCTTTACTTGGGAGATCCAAATGGCCCTTCTAGATTCACATCTGGCTTAGCTCCAAGGCTGCATGCAAAGACTCTCATCACATCTCCTCTTCTACTTCTGAGCAGTCAGACCTCTGTCTTCTGAAACAAACTCATTCCTTGGGGACTTGGGCATCTCCAGGCCGTGTACTGTCCATCAGAGGTAGACATTGAGGTCAGCAAGTTGCCAAGGTAAACTGAAGACAGAATTCTGGAGTCAGATTGTCCCAAATGAGACATGCAAAGCGGAGGGTAGACAGGCAGATGCAGCTTCTCATAGGGTCTCAAGATGGACTGAAGACTTTAAATGAGTACAGGGAAGAGAGAAAGTGCTGGCACTGGGAAGCAAAGCATTCTTTAGCTATAGCTCTTCCTTGGCACTTCTTACATTGACGACAGTCCCAGGTAAGCTTGCTGCGCCTTCTGCTCCTCTGGTGAGTCTCGTATCAAGCTGGCTGAGGATCGTCGCTGACAAGAGAGTTAATGCTTGAGTCACAGCCGAGCAAGCCGAGATGCACTATGCATGGCATGGAGGAGGAGTTGTGGTAGCATAGTCACCCACCCATCCGGGATTCATTGAGCTAAACCCTGTGCTGGCGTTTCTGGTGGGTAAAAGGGAGGCCCAGCGTGGGCCAGTATGGGGCCCACCCAGGAAGGCCAACAAAAATAACAGGAGAAATCCAAGCCATAAGAAACCAGAAGAGAATGGTATGCTCTTGGGGGGATGGAGAAATAGGTCTGTAATCACGAGTCGATCCAGAGAGACCAGAGATTACCCAGGAGGGGAAGAGACAGTGCTAATGGTCTCCAATCCAGATGACATAAAGCCTGCTTAGTGGGAAGTCATTTCAAATACGGAGATTTTTCCTTCCTTAATATTCATCGTTCTCTATCCATAACTTTGATCCCAAAAGGAATCAGGAAGCAGTTCGCATACTTGCAGGTGGGCAGGTAGATGCTACTGCAGAGAAATCCTGAGAAATCAAATCAAGCATCCCATTAACGCGACTCTGCTATTTCATCCTGCAACTTCCCTGCGTGAAGCGGGCAGTCTGGTGAGCTACAAAACGGGCAGATGTTTTGCTTTGAATCATATGCAAAGCGTGGGTTCAGCATTGTATGATTTCTTTAATTTCTTTCAAAAGTGTGCATGGGATGCCTGCCTGTGTCGACGTGTGTTTTCCGTGGGAGTGGGTTCCCCTGCGTTTGCAATAGGAGTGCACATGTGGATGTAGCCCAAGGATGGTCCTGGGAACTGTCTTCAGTCGTTCTTCTACCTTACTACGTCAGTGAGGTCTCTAAACCCTGAGCGGGCCATTATGGCTAGTGGAGCTAACGAGTCTGCTTTTTGATCTCCTAAACTCTGCCTTCAAGGGCTGGAACTATAGGCAGGCTGCTACATGTACTGGCATTTTTCAACCTGGGATCTGTGGATCTGAACTCAGGTCCTTTTGCTTATGTGGCAAGCACCTTAACTGATATGCCCTTTCACCAGCCCATCCTGCAATCTCGAAATCAAGATTTTGTGTCTTAAAGTGACTCCGGGACCCAGGTGTGATTTGAAAGCTGGTCTACAGGATTTTTTTTTTTTTTTTTTTGCTTTAAAAAATCTACCTTAGGTAAAACTTTGAAGGGGAGTAGAAAACAGATGAATGAACATGTCACTGGATGAAATCCTACATTCCACCTGTTTCACAGACCGTTTCCCTCTCACTAGATGCCACGACTCAGGGAAAAGCTGTCATCACGTCCAGAACTGTCCCATTTCATGAAAAGGTCTCACGGCAACGCTTCTCAAGTCAGCCCTGTGCCCCACCAGCCCTGGGACAGGGACAGCATCGGAAGTGACGACCGTCCCACTAGACTTCTTAGAGAGCACGAGGGACTAGTTTCACCAAAAGAAAGTGTGACACCCAGATTTCTGCTATGACAGGAGGAGTTACACATGGCTTGTGTAAGCAGATTCTACATAGGCAGAAAGAAGGTCGGAGATTAGAGAAGTAGCTCAAGGTCTGGAGTTCTCGGCTGTACACGCAGCCTGCCCTGTTTGGCCTTTTTGGGTCCCAGGTCCAGGATGACAGAAGCATCGAGAAGCAGTGGAGAGGGGGCATTTTGTCCAAGTCACTCCCACGGCACCAGGTTACTCTTTCTCTGCTTTGAGGCTTTGATCCAAAATCAAACAGCTTCATGGGAGAAAGGGAGATTTATTCAGCTTACTGTTCCAGAAAGGAGATACAGTCCATTATGGTGGGAAAGGCATGGCTGGCTGGCAGAAGCCGGAGGAGACCTAGGTCACATCCGTCGGGAAGGTTGAGAGCTGCAAAACTGCCAACTGCAAGAACAGATTCTCCGGGAAGTAGGGTGGGACTAATCCACCTCAAGGCCCACCCCCTGTGACTGCCTTCCTCCAGCAAGCTCCACGTCTTAAAGGTGTCATGACCTTCCCAAACACATGAGCCTGTGGGGGGGCAACTCGCATTTCAACTCATGACCCCCCTTCCCACCACACCCTACCAACCAGTCCGATGGTGAGCACTCGGCGTCCTTCCTGATGTACCTGCTACACAGGGCACGGCCACATCCACCCCATGGGAAATCTCCGGCACCGTGACACTCTAGGGAATGGTTTAAGGAGCTAGTCAACAGTGAGCAGTTACATGCAAAAACAATAACATCCCCATGATGTTTCTGAAATACATTCAAATGATTCATACGTGAGGGATATCCCAGGCCTCAATATCACAGGTTCTGTTACAGCACTTTTGTATCTTGACTGTATGATAATGAACAGTGTATTTGTTAGTGTCTGGGAACAAAGAAAAGTGTACAAATGTGTTTCTCTCATCATAATACAGTCCCCATCCACTTTACCTATCCCTGTGATTTCAGTACCTGAGTCAATGTCTGGAAGAAATCCAGGTGCCCAGCAATAAAGTAATGGATGGAGACAGCTGTGGTCTCTGTACACAATGGGGTTTTCTTATGTTGCTCGATCATTTGCAGGAAGTCCGTGCCGCTGGAGGTGATTATATGAAGCAATTTAGGTCAGCATCAGAAAGGCAAATGTAACATGCTTTCTATCAGGTGTAGACCTGAGACTTCATACACAGATGATACCATATATCTACCCTACCATGGCATGAGAGAATAAGTGAAACTGGATCAGAGAAACAGAACTATATATATGCATGAAAATGGCCCCATGGAACCTTATATCATAAGCAGAGATAAATGGCATAAACGAGTAGCATGCAGTGGGCGCTCAATAAATGTTGCTTGAGTCAATTAGCCCCATTGATGCTTCTCAGAAATTTAAAATCGAGTGTAATAGAAAGCCAGTCATGTAAGCACAATACAGTGTGGACCATTCAGGGTCCAGGAGATGGAACGAGTCCACACTGACCAAGGCTGGGGATGAAGGGAGAGCGGGTTGTGGGTAGGGACCGCCGCAGGAGGATATGACGTAGAGCAGCGGAAAGATGTGCACAGCCCTGTCCATTGACTCCCCAGCTCTCCAGGCTCTTACCTTTAGGACTTCTCGATTTCCTACCTCCTCTGGGCTCAGGCTTTCCTGCAGTGCTCTCTCTCTCTCTCTCTCTCTCTCTCTCTCTCTCTCTCTCTCTTTCTATGCCTACGATGACCTTACGGCCCCTCCATCTCAGTCACCATGGAGACCTGTGAGACAGGGAACTGCACTTTAGAGAAGCGAATGGGTGGAGTTGTTCCTAAGGGTGGGTCAATCTGATGGGGCTAAAATAGGATCAAGCCTCATCGTGTAAACACCGAGTTCTCAAGTCGATCATGATACGACTCTCTCATGGTGGATCTTAGGCCGGATGACAGCGCATCGTTTCAGAACCTGGTCCAAATTATTACGTCCTGGTGTAACGCAGTCCCTCCCAGAAAGGGCACGCTGCAGCAGAGAGAAGCCTTCCCGAAGTTTCTAGATCACGTCCTATTTTAAGCACCACCTGGTAAACCACAGCCTCCCAGGCTGGCTCTGCGGGAGCGTCAGGAAAGGCCACACATCTCGAGGTCGGTGCCCGCTGCACCCCACAGGGGAGCCCCACACGCCCCTGGGTCGCGCGTGCGCCACCCCATCTTCTGACAGCGAAGAAAAGCACCAGGTCGTTAACCATGAAGGAAAAATAATACCACACTCGGCTGAAATCACATCCAACCGGAGCCGGGGCCGGTGTGTAATCCTTCATCCTTGCTGGGAGTCATTCAGCTGCCACGGACGCCCCAACCGGATGACTTCTCTTTCTAGGGCAACAAACGCCCAATTCATCTGGGAACCAGAGCTCTGGCTCCCGGACTATTTCCTCAAGATCCTTGAAAGGGTTGAATAGAAATGGAAACCAAAGACTTATTATTTTCAGAAGTGAGCACATTTGCACCCTGGTTTCAAGAGGTTGATTCTCACCCCTCCTTCTGGAAGGTTCCATGCCCTGTTCCTGGTAACTTCGAGGGGTCTAAAAAGACCCCCGAAGACAAGCCAGCCCTGCCCTGTTCCAACCACAGCCATTCTAACAGCCTTTAAGTGCAAAAGCAAATGTTTCATCTGGATAAGTACCTTCAAATAATGACGCCTGGATTTTTAAAAGATTAGCTACAAGAAAGAAAAAAAAATGCAGTGGGAAGTGATAACAGTGATGGTTATCATGACATCAATGCGCAGCGCCTGGACTTCTAGGCACAGCAGCGCTGCCCCGGCCCTGGACGCAATGAGTCCGCAAAGCTGGTGAGTGAGAAAAAGTACAAAAGGAAACCTTAGGGGGGCTGGAGAGGTGGCTCAGGGGTTAAGCCTCCGCCTTGCAGGCGGAAGGTCCTGAGTTCGGATCCCAGATCCCATGTACAGACGCCAGGCGGAAGCAGGGGCGACCTGCGCTTCTGGTCCTGGTAGGGCGGAGCCTGTGAATCCCGGGGCAGAAGGAGGTGGAGGCGTCCATGGTGGTTCGCAAGTTCGTCCGTGGTTCTACACATACACACACAGACACACACACATACGCACACACACACGCACACACACGCGCGCGCGCACGCACATGCGCACAGTTGAATAAATAATAATAATAATAAAAAAAATTTAAAAAAAAGGAAACCTTAGCGTCACTCCTTAAGTTCCAAGGCCAGTCGCCTTGCAAAGCTACTGCACATGCGTGAAAGCACCCTTGCTCTTTACTGCAAAGTGAGGAGTGTTTCTGTTGGCCAGTAAACTCTCTGCAGTCCATTTTGAAGCAACGAAGACTCAAGCGCAGGGCCTGTGTCACAGTGCCGCAGATAAGGTGCCTGCTCCCAAATCTAGTGACCCGAGTTCCATCCCTGGAAATCCACATGGTGGAAGGAGAGGACTGAATTCTGAAAGTTGTCCTCAGACCTCCACCCATGGACCAATGAATACGTGAGTGATTCTCTCTCTCTCTCTTTCTCTCTCTCTCTTCCCCTCTTTCTTTCTCTCCTCTCCTCTCTTCTCCTCTCCCATTTCCCTCATCTCTTTTAAGTAAATAAATAAAGTACGAAAAGACTTAGGAATGAAATGCTGCTGCGGCCTAGAGTATTTTCAGACTCCAATCCCCCCCCCCCAAATGATTCCCATGGAACCCTGATCTTACAGCCATTGTATTTGCAAGGTTCAGTCATCTGATGCTAGAATGAGAAATCAGGGGGCTGCAGCGCGAAACTCTAGTTGTCCTTCCCCTCTGCTGGTTACCAGGGGACAGGCGAGCCGCCTCTCTCTCACAGCCTCTTGCCTATTTAAAGGCAGGAGGCTAGACAAGAAGTATGGCTCTCAATTTTATGTAAAGTTTTAGGTTAAAAATAATGTCTCGGAGTAGGGGATGTAATTCAGTTGGCAGGATGATTGCCAAGAGCGCACGAGGCCCCGGGTTCAGTCCCAGCATCAGTGCCGCGTATACCAGGTGCAGTGGTACACGCCTGTCATCCTGGCACTCAGGAGGCAAAGGCAGGTGAATCAGGAGTCCCCCGTCCATAGAAAGCGTCACAGAAAGCTCAAGACTAGCTCGGGCCATATGCAGCCAACCTCAGAAAGTAACAAACAAAACAAAATACACGACTGGGATCCGTCGCATTGCTCTGTTTGCATCAGTTATAATGGAGCAGCGCACGTGGCTTTTTACATTACTGATGTCCATTCACACAATCTGCTGTTCTTGCAACTCATTCTGTCAGCAGATAATCGCTGAGCTGGAAGGTCCACAATGCCGCCATGTTTTTGGAGGAGTTTAAAGTAATTACAAAAGCGTGTCGGCGTGAAAGTCGGGCTCGTGGCTATTAACTTACCTCCTGAAGGCCTCTGCCTCGTGTTTGTAACTTGGCCTGGCTTTGAGCCCTTCGCGGGTTCCACCTTGATTATTTCTTTGTGCTTTCTCTCAGCATAGTTGCACTTCCCTCCAAGTCCTGATTTGACTTTTCAGCTGCCCCACCTGACATGCTCGCTGCAGGAAACGCTGGCTGTCCTCTGCATTCCACACGGCTTTGAGGCTTCGAGGCTGCTCCGCCATTCCCTCTTTCTAGAAGTTTTCTCCAAACATCTATTCATCATCGCATAGGGGCCGAAAGCTCAGCAGCCCACAAGGCTCAAGTCAAGGTGTTAGAAGCGGCAGAAGGCACAGCTGGGCGGAGGGGGTGGGGGGGCGAGTTCTGCTTCCAGCCTGCTTCTGGTTGCTCTCATTTAATTTTCATGAGGGAACCAGGCCTTGAGGGTCTTGCCCCCTGTCCCTGGAGCCTCCACTTGAGTCCCCACCATATGCCCCCCCAAAGCTTCTTTCGTACTGCCAATCTCCCTTGACTTCAGCAAGGCCTGTTACCTCTACTGACCCCAGTGCTTAGACATGAACCAACAAGATAATTCAATGCATTATGTACCTTTTATACAAGCATAAAATCTCTCTTGCCGTACACAGTGGAGTGACGTGTCATTAGAGCCATTGATCTCAACTACTCTGAAGACAGGGACTATAGAAGAGCATGTTTTGGGGATCACGTTCGAATCCTGTCTACCCTATCTTTTTTCCCTTCAATAATGGATGAACTGCTATGCGTGAGCCAGTGGCAGTTTCCAGAGCCCTTCCTGGGTCAAGCAGTTCTAACATTCTCAAACGGAAGTTGTGACTTCAGCCCTCCACAGCTCCTGCATATCCCCGGCTATTAGGATTCATCATCATATCACATTACCCTCAGCTGTGTGCACAGTCTACCAAGGCGAGATGCAAGACATTGAGATATTGTGGGATTCTCATATTCCTGGTGCAGACGACAAGCCCTATGCTTGTGGGTCTTCTGCTTTGAGCGTCGCAGCCCCGTTTCTAAATAGTGGCCATATCAGAAGGGCTTTCCCAGGTGGCGATTCCATCTGGCTTAGTGCCGAGTGAAGCATGAGTTCCGTCTCTTTGCGTGTCATCTTTCTCTGCTCCCCAGAGCAGGCCTGGCAGGCCTTACAACAGGGCAGGCCTCCACAGACAACGCGTGAACTCCTGCTCCCAGCCAGAGTTTCTTGGGGCCCCTCAGCAGACGCAGCAACACGGTGTTCTCAGAATTGCTCAAAGCACTTTGCAGAATAGCTATTAAGGTTTGGGGGTTTCTTTTCTCAATTCAAACTTTGCAGTCATTTTTGCATCTGTTGTCCAAATGCATAAAGCTAGTGATGGCCAGAAGTGGAATAAACAGTTAAGCCTAAGTAGCCCTGGAAGGGCGCCCATTGGTTAGAAATGCTCCCTGGCCCACTCCCCACGAAGCTTGCTTTCCTGAAAGCAGTAGAAAGCATTCCCATCGAATGTGCTTGACTCTGCTCCGAGTCACTTCAGGGGTGACTCTGCCTTCCAGGGACGGGCCTCCTCTTCTGTTTTTATCACTGTCTTTAGCTGCACAGAGGGGAGGCGCAGCTGTGTAAGATTATTGAATGGAGAAGAAGTGAGGAGGTGCTGGGGGCCTGTAAGGACCAATTGCTTCTAGTTGTTTTGCCGTGCAACAGATTCTGCTTTGTGACTGTTCTGGAAAGAAAGGCAGACTTTTAGGCTGAATGTCAGGATGAGAGAGACAGAGAGAGAAACTGAGGCTGAGGCCAGACCCACTATCATGTAAGACATGTAAGAAAACACCATCCAGAAACCTCTCTGAACTCAGAGCATCCCAGGTCACAGTCACAAGAAGGAAATGAGGGGTCCTTGTACCTTTCATGTCTTCAGAGGACTGAGATTCCACACTCAATGCCAGAGGAATGCTGGAAATAAAGACACCAGTTAGGGTAATAGTCAGCAAAGCACACTGAGCTTCCATTAATGGAATTAGGAAAGATCTGCCAGTGTTCTTGGGAAGGCGATTCCCACAGTTCCCCTCCAAAAATGTTTTCAACTCTGTTGGGGTTGGGGGAGGGATCTGGGCAGGGGGCAGAAGAGATGAATCCCACAGAGTACCCTGGGGCGATGTTGGGAAGCTGGGATGAATTATATCTGCCTCTGTTTCCTGACCAGCCCGCCCCAGGAAGCTCTGGACTGAGCTGCATCCTCATCTGTAGAGACAGTTTAAAAATTGATCTGGAAAAGTCAGCCCTTGACCGGGTGACCTCGCTCTTTGTCGACACATCAGCGGCATCTGGTCTTGAGCTGTCAAGCTCTGGCTTAAGCCAGAGTCCGTGGATCTGACGGTGCACGCGTTTCCCTCCTCTGCAGAGTTGGCAAAGCAGGACAGCATTGCCCGCCTTGCTCCATCGTATGGCCACAAAGGGAATACTAGTGAGCCTCTGCAGAAAGGCTTCGTGGCTCTCGGGACTCAAAGCAAAGTGCCCGTGAGGACAGGGCACACCCAGAACGAGGCTATGTCCCCCTTCTGTCTTGGAGACTGTGATACAAAAAGAAGACATTCTAACCCCAAGGGGCAACAGCATGGAGGAATTAAAATAAATAGCCACTCCCTGGAAACCACTTTTAAAAAGATGATGTAAGCTATCCAATTTCACCCAGCACCCTCCTGATTTGCCACTGGAAATCCTGGTATCTTAGACAATATTCTGTGTATATATTCTTTCACTTAGCAAAGGATTAACTACAGAACTACAATACATCAAATATATTTCTTAGCATGTGACATAAAGTTCCTGCAAAAGAGAACCGAAAAATGATGTTTTATGACTAAAACATCCATCTCTTGGGCTGACCAGATGTTTCCATACGTAAAACCTCACAAGCTGAGGATCCGCACTGCGACCCCTGGCACCCGGCACGTGCCTGTGATGCCAGTGCTGGGCAGACTGAGGCAGGAGGAGCCTTTGGACTCGCTGACCAGCCGGCTGGCTAATCCACAAGCTCCAGCGTCAGCGAGCAGCGGTGTCTAAGAGTAAGGTGCCAGTGGCCGAGGTCAATGCCTGACGTCCGTTTCTGTACTACACATGCACACACACACACACACACACACACACACACACACACACACACACAGGCACACACACACACACACACAGGCACACACACACACACACAGGCACACACACACACGCACACATGCATACACACACACACACCCAAAGGCATACACACAGGTACACACACACACAGAGGTACACACAGGTACACACAGACACATGCACACGTGTATACACACATGCACACAAAGGCACACACACATGCAGACGTGTATACACACACACGAAGGCACACACAAGCACATACACAAGCATAGACTCACATGCAGGCATACAGATAGGCACACACATGTACACAGGCACACACGCAGACACACACTCAGGCACTCACCTAGGCACACACACACACACACACATTCTCAGGTACTCATATAAGCATACACACGGACACACTCCATAGGCACATACACACACACACAGGCACATACACACGAGAATGCACATGCACACAAACATGTACACATACACAGACATAATAAAAAGGGACAAGAGAAAGCTTTTAGACGTTCGACTCCTAAGTGATCCTCGTGTGCTGGCAGCTCACGCAAACCACCTAACAGTGATAGGGGACAAAGCCATCCTCACAGTCACCCGCATTGATGAGCAGGTGACTCGGTTCCGAGTGAAACCCCAGGTCGGGCTGCGTGCATGGTGCTCCTGCCGCTCGCCACACTTCTTTCTTCCGCACATGATTGGTGGGATGAGTCAACAGCCTCAGAGTTGCTTCGCAGTGAGAGATAAACTTCTTCGGAAAGGTTATCTACAACGGCTTCAAGGTTTCTCTAACACAGGTCGGAGCCTCCGTGTGATGCCATTAAGCCCCTTTGTCCTCTGATTCCAGCCCAAGTCTGCAGCCTCCCGAGGAGCCACGTGGCTCACACCTCCTGTCCCCGAGCACTTCCATTCATGTAATTCGCTGCCCCCTCATGGGCTTTTACATGTGTCCATGACGCTTGTAAGAGTCTCATCCACAGTGTGACTTCATTAGCAATAGTTGGGGAACCTTTTACTCTGCTCCTGTAGCTTTCTTTACCTAGGGTTACTATTCCATGGACTATAATTATCCATGTGTTACTATGAGATCATAAATTCAGCATCTCGGAGTCATAGGCATGATCTGGATGTCTAACATAGAGTCAGTATGTGACTTTAAACATGTTCATCAGCATGGATGAAAGTGATCTTTGTCGTCCATCTCTCTCGTTTTATATTTATGGAAAACGGTGTTCAGTGGTGAATGGCTTCTTAGTTACTAGTTTAGAAATTTTCAGTGCTTCGACGTGTCTTGTGGTCACACACAGAACTGACCAGTCACATGACTCTCAATACATCAATGCAGGCTAGTGATGCACATTCACCCCTCCCATCATACCCCAGTGCAGAAGTGCAAACACTCTCATTCATCTGCTCAATTAACATTAATCATTTAACTACCAAAAACTTTCAATCCCATGACACGAACGAGGTTTCATTTTTCATACGACTGTACCCTCTTTTCTCATGTCTATAATTGTCATGCTAGGCTGAGGTTTCTAAGATACTTTTCGTCTACCAGTATTACGGAGGCTTCCCACTTCTGACAAGATGTCAAGGTAATATTGGCACTGTTATTTAATCTATTTATTTTTACTCTCGAACTCAACCCTGAATATCCTGGGGAGCCAGGGCTTTAGAAGGACCTGAGAAAATGATGCTGTGATGTTGAGTGACTCTTGCGAGGTAACAAGGGAGAAAGGCGGAGCTGGCTCAGCTTCTCAGACGAGACAGGGGTTTATATCATAAGGAGGACTGAGAAACAGCCAGTCGTTGCTCTTTTTTCCTCAGCACCAAATATTGTCCAATAGGACCGTGGACCACTCCACCATCATCACTTTAAAGCAAAATGTGGGTGACTTCGCACCAGGTCTGCCCAGTGTCATCCCAGGTCATGCAAAGGTCAAGTGGTGTGCAGCAAAGGATGGTGGGTAGGCGTCATGATTTGGTTGTGAGCTGCCCCTTCTAGTCACATGTGTTCTGAATCCTTAGCTGTGTTAATGTTTGGGAAGGTCTTGGCCCCTTTAGGAGGTAGAGCCTTGCTGGAAGAAGACACAGCACTGGAAGAGAGTCTTGAGGGTTGGTAGCCCGACCCACTTCCTCTCAGTTGGTTCTTGTTCTTTCTGTCTTCATGATAGCTGTGGTGACCAGAATCAGTCTCCTGCTTCTACCTCCGGCCATGTCCTCTGTATCGATTCCTACCAACATGAACTATATCCCCTCTGGAACCATGAGCCAACTAACTCTCCCTTTCTCCCTTAGACTGGTTGCGTATGAGCATTGTCTCACAGCAATAAAAGAAACGTAACTGCAGTAATAGAGATGCAGCACCTCACATGCATATTTGCATGAGCTCCGTACTAGGCTGAAGGAGAGCGCGCTCAGAACCGACGTGCAAAGTACTAGGCTGAAGGAAAGCGCGCTCAGAACCAATGTGCAAAGTACTACGCTGAAGGAAAGCGTGCTCAGAACCGACGTGCAGAGGGTAAAGGCGCAGGAACTCTCCCCATGGGCCGCGATGATGAGAGAGTCTGCAAATGGTGAGCGTTGTCCTCTCCCTTCTTTTTTTTTTAATTTTTTTTTATTATTATTATTTATTCAACTGTGCGCATGTGCGTGTGTATGTGCGCGTGCGCGTGTGTGTGTGTGTGTGTGTGTGTGTGTGTGTCTGTGTACGTGTGTGTAGAACCACGGATGAATTCGCGAAACACCATGGACGCCTCCACCTCCTTCTGCCCTGGGATTCACAGGCTCCGCCCTACCAGGACCAGAAGCGCAGGCCACCCCCGCTTCCGCCTGGCGTCTATACGTGGGATCTGGGATCCGAACTCAGGACCTTCCGCCTGCAAGGCGGAGGCTTAACCCCTGAGCCACTTCTCCAGCCCTGTCCTCTCCCTTCTGAAGCATCTTTCTGCCTGATGCTGAGTACTCAGGAAGCTTCATCGCTGGATACGTTATTGATCGAGTGGGGGAGCATTCCAGAGGAAGAGAAGCTCATGGTCTATCACAGGAATTTTGTGTTGCCCTACTGTGGACGTCATTTCTTTTCTTTTTAGACAGGATCTTGTTCTGTGGACCTCTGAATGTGATTGGCATGATGTCTGTCTGTCCTGTTCAGAATCCCACTGTGGCCACATGTCCACATTTCCAGCTCAAAGCTCTAAGTTTCCTTCCTCAAGAAACCGCTTCCCTTTTTCCAGACTTATTTTCTGCAGGTTTTAATTCCTATGCTTTGAACCCAGCCTGCTGGATTAACGGCTTGCTGTCCAACTCTCTATTCATTTATTAAATATCTACTATTTATCACAAGTCTAATGAAGCCAGAGAGATGAAGAATAATAATTAATGCTTGGCAAGTGTCCACACGGTATGTCATTCACAACTGTCGTTATAATAAGCCACAATACTAGGATATACCCTTTCTGTGTGCAGAGTTGTTGGGTCGTGTTGCCAGGGAGATTTTCCTTAGCTTATCACATCTCAGCTCAACTTCAAGAGCGGAGTAGAAAGCAAGGGAAAGGGAAATGATTTCTAGACAGAGGGAAAAGTGTACAACAGGTAGAGGTGCCAAAGAAAGAAAGGGCTTCAACATCAAACACTGAGTAAGCAGGGAGCGGGAAGGGGATTAGATACCACAATTCTTCAGGAAAATGGAACCATGACAATTTTGACTCTCTGCTGGACTGGATTAAGAAATGCCTAAAGGGGCCACAAGATAGCTTAGCTGGTAAGAAGCCTGCTCCCACCCCTGGAGACCTGACTTCGATCCCCATGTGGTGGAGGGAGAGAACTACAATTCTCTCTTCTCGAGACCTCTCCCTTCCTTTACTTTCTTCCCCAGTGGAACTCATGACTCTTTTTTTCTTTCCTGTAAACATCCTCTCTGCTGTGTACATTCATAGAACTGCATTTCTTTGGAATTCGGATTAGGATGCCTTTATTTCCCATTCTGCTCTAAGTTGCTCTCCTTTCTCTGTCCTGGAGTCCAAGATGGCTGATGAATTTCATTAGGAAATTGGCATGATCTTAGATTTAATAGATACCCCCCAATAAAAGTTAGAGGATAGAATCAAATCAAATGGAGGCTTTGTTCCACAGGTAATAATCTGCTTGAGGAATAATCCCAACTGCGAAGCAGTTTAAAAATATAAAGGTTGGGGTCAGGGAAGTAGTCCGGTGCGAGCATGAGGACCCGAGTTCGGATCCCCAGTGCCCAGGGAAAAAAAGCGCACGCGTTGGTGGTGCACTCGCCTCTCATCCCAGTGCTAGGAGGTAGAGTCAGGAGGATCCCCAAGGCCTTCTGGCCCGCTAGCTCAGCCGAATCGGCGAGTTCCAGGTACAGGGAGGGACTCCATCTCAAAAATAAGGAGGAGGAGATGGCTCAGGGGCTAAACCTTTGCCTCTCAAGCAAAAAGACTTGAGTTCAGATCCCCAGATGCCAAGTAAAACTGCCAGGCAGATGTGGTGGTGGTCTGCACTTCCAGTCGTTGAAGGTAGACCCTGGGAAACCCCTGAGCAAAAGAACAAGGAGGTCGAGTAATGCAGGATGATTCCTGATATCACCCTTGTACCTTCACAGGTAAGCTCTTGTACATACGTGTACACACACATGTACACACATGAGTACACATGTATGCATGCACACACCCATTCACACAGAAATAAGACAGAGAACAATAGAGAAAGATACCCAGCATTGTCCTGTGTCCTGCGCGCACGCGCACACACACACACACACACACACACACACACACACACAGACACACGCGTGCGCGCGCGCAATGTAGAAATTTCTCAAAGACAAAAACTACAATCAACCTTGTATTAATGATCTGCATGTTATTCTCCATCCCAGAGTCAAAGGTTGAGCCCCTTGCCAGAAACCCCTCTGTGGTCTCAAGGAATCATTGCCCCTTTTCCCCCCGAGAGCATAAAAAGCTGGGGATGCAAGCTGCCTCACCCCCAAAACCATCGATGATGGAGACATTTCCCCTTCTGAAGGGGGTGGGCTAGGTGGTGGAGGGAAATCTATAAGTGGAGGAATTTGATGTGATTGACAGATAGTTTCAGCATTCAGACTGAATTGAGAGGTAAAAGCACCGTAGACAGTCAGTCATCTGGGGTAGATTCTTACAAACTCCAGATAAAACGTGCAGCTAAATCAACTCCTCAAAGGCAACATAGGTGTAGTCCCCACGCACCTCTGTGCACACAAGTTCGCTTGTGGAATCATCTCAGCGTGGACGCTTCCTGGAGAGAGAATAAATGGACACCAGGTCCTAAATAAGCAAAATACAAAACACTTCACACTTCAGAATTAGCAATCCCTAGTACATGGCCCTGTCTAAGGCCACACACACATAAAAGCCACCCAATGCAACAAAATAGATCTGGGTGTGGTTCACATCTGTAATCCACACTTTGGACACCTGGGGCAGGAGGAGCATCATGAATTCCAGGCAAGTCAGGGCTGCAGGGCAAAGTCCTGTCTCACGGAAGCAAATAGAGCCAACACGCCAAGAGACAAGGGAAAGTAAAACAAATCCGTATTGTATTCCTTCGGATATTTAAGCTAATGAATGAAGGGAAATGGATGAATTCAATTAGCTGGGTTGGAGCCTCTAACAGCTAAGGAGAGGAACCCTGCCTTACTTGGTAACCTTTCACCAAGCACAGTGCGGGGAGACATGCCACAAAGCAGAAAATAAAAGCAGAATCTTAACGGAGCGAAATCATTGACAATCTGCAGTTGGCAAGACCTCTGCTCCCACACACCCTCTTCCCGGAAGATTAATAGAAGCACTTAACATTTGCAAAGCATTTCTGACACATCAGAATGGGCAGAGGAGAATTCGTTCTCAAAATCTAATCTGTTATTATTGTTTTTATTATTAAAATTGCCCTGTGGACCCTGTGGTTTGCTAGTGAAGCAGAGGTGGGAGATAGAGATAAACTTGTGTTCTAGAATTTTCTCAGGGTCTTTATTTGGGAAGTGTAGAGGGGGTGTCCTTGGTTCATTCAGCCGCCTGGGCAGAGGTCCAAGCCCATTCCTGAGTTATCTCCAGCCTTCCTCCTCCTCGTCCCCACCTAAAGCCTTCCTCCTCCTCGTCCCCACCTAAAGCCTTCCTCCTCCTGTCCCTACCTAAAGCCTTCCTCCTCCTCGTCCCCACCTAAAGCCAGCAACTGTAGAGGCCGTAGCAGCCGGCAGCCTTAGCGCCGAGAGCTTTGTGGTCTTTCCTCTGTTTCTGGTATCTGCCGGTGCTTCTCTGGCTCACCTCCTTTTCCAGAGGCGCCCGACAAGACAGCGTCTCCGGCAGCTGCTGACAGATGTGAGGAGCAGATGAGTCAGAAGGTTAATGGAAGGAAGGTGGTGAAAACAGCCAGGCCAGGAGAGAAAGCAGGACGGGAAGTGGAGGTGAGCTGGCTGCAAGCGAGCGCTCAGGGGGCTTGGAAGAATCTGGACAGCACATTAGAAACAGGGAGGAAGGGAGAGGGGGAGGAGGAGGGGGAGGAAGGGAAGAGGGGGAGGAAGATGGAGGAGGGGAGAAAAAGGGGGATGGGGAGGTGGGAGAGGAGGGGATAGGGAGAGGGGAAGGGAGGGAGGAGAGGGAGGGGGGAAGGGTAGGAAGGGAAGAGGGGGAGGAGGATGGAGGAGGGGGGATAAAAAGTGAAGGGGAGGGGGAGAGAAAAGGATAGGGAGAGAGGAAGGGAAGGGGAGGGAGAGGGAGGGGAAAGGAAGATTAGGAGAGGGAGGAGGAGACGGAGGAGGAGAGGGAGGAGGGGAGACGGGTGCGAGGGAGAGGTGAGGGGGAGGGCGGAGGGGGGGTTGACAAGGGTGGAGGGTTAGAGGGGGAGAGAGGGGGGAGGGGGAGGGTGTAGGGGGAGGGTAGAGGGGGAGGGAGGAGGACGCGAAGGAAGAGGGATCCTTGGCAAATTATATTTGTGTGTGCGTGTGTTTGTTTTGAGTCAAGGTTTCATGCAGGATTATAGGCATGCTCTAAAAATACACATAAAAACAAACAAAACCCTTCCTATAAACTTTCCTAAAGAGCTGTTGGGTTTCTGAGCTAGCAGCTTGTCGCTACCTGTAATAACCATTAGCCAGAGTGTGTCCCCGTGTCCTCTCTTCACCTACCTAAGTGCACGTGGTTCTAACACGTGGTTCTAGTCGGGACCCAGGCTCTCTATAGACTGGTACTAGGTGTAATTCCAGTATTGACTCTGGCCTCAGGTAAGGGGGAAAGATGGGCTTGTTCCAGAAAGAACTAGGCATATATATATTTTTAAACCAAGATCCAAGTTCCGGCTGTTCGGGTCCTAGGTTACTGTGCGCAAATCCCTATTGTTTTCTGTCAATTCCCAGAGTCAGTGGCGCGGTGTGACCCAGATCCTGAGAAATTAACATGAAAGAATTGGAAAATAGTAAACACATATATAACATATCCACACACACTCCATATCCATATACAGATATAAATACACATACATACGTCATATACACACAGACCCACATGCACATCATACCCATACAGCTGTGCCACGCATGCACATACACACACACGCCATGCACACACACGCCATGCACACACACGCCATGCATACACAGACAACATATAACATGCACAAACCACACACACACAGAGTCATACCACAAATATACACCATACATACACACAACACACACACACAGCACACAGATACCACACACACAAACACACATGTGTGTATGTGTGAAAGCATAAATAAAGAATACATAAAACCAATTATGATTGTGTGCTCCAGAAATATATAACTGTCTCTCTTTTTTTAAACATTTTTATTGTTATTTCTGCTCATACAAACTTAATAGGTACACCAGTTCCCTCCCCCCCCCAAGCTGTCTCTTTTAAAAATCAGATCACAGCTAACTTTCACGGAGTCAGGGGCCGATTTAGTTACCATTGGAAACCAGCTTGTTGCCATGAGGCACAATGTTCTAGAACATAAAGAGCCCAGCAGGAAGCCGACTCTCCAGCTAGGCACAAGCTGCCCCTTGCCCGGCCCAGGTTTACAGACACAGTTCCACTCTTGAATGAGAGGACACAGATGGACCACACATCCTCCTGTCACTCACACACACACCTGAGATGGTCAGCTTAGAAAGATGAAAGGTTTATTTTGGCTCGAGGGCGTATCTCTAATCGATTCGCCCTTTGAAGGCTTGGACAGAGGCAGAGTTATAGCTTCAGTGTGGTTCACAAACTGGTTCACTTCAAACCCAGGGAGCAAGAAAGAAGAGACCAGAGTAAGGATCAGATGTGAGATAAAACTTTCCCCCCTTTACTGAGATCGTAGAGACTTCTAAGAGCGTTTGTCTTAAAGTTCTCATAGCTGATCAGGAAAGCCAAGATGTGTGTGTATGTATGTGCATGTGTGTGTATGTGTGTGTGTGTATGTGTGTGTGTGTATGTGTGTGTGTGTATGTGTATGTGTGTGTGTGTATGTGTGTGTGTGTGTGTGTGTGTGTGTGTGTGTTGGGGACTAAGGTCAGAGCAGTGGGACTCTGGAAGAGAAGGAGAGTCTTGGCCACAACGTCAAAATGGGTGGATTACCTTGTGATTACCTTGACCACCAAGGCAAAATCCATCTATGTCCTTTTCTAGACCCCAAAGTGGAGACACTACTTGAGAAAGAACTTTTTTTCCCACTTCAAAATTCATTGATATTAACATTTAAACAGAATTATAGTTGTTGACTCAGTCAGGAAAATAAATGACGTGAAATAGAGACGGTCCCCCAGAAACCTGAAACGTCTGTTTAACAAATTGCAGACTACTGAGTAAGTGCAAGAAACCATCGTCCGTATTTGACTTGGATTTTGAAGACGTAGAAAGATTTGGTTTGTGGCTTTGATAGGGCTACTGATGGATTCATGCTTTAGGGTTCTGAGGTCATCCGATAGAGCCTGTAATTTAAATGACCTGCCTGTAGCCAGTTCTCAGTTTGACAGACAGACACATGGCCCTTAATCGGATGTGTAACCAGGCCTCTGTTCTCACAGGTTCTGCATCTGAGAATTGCTGAAATACTTAAAAAAATTTTAGTGGTGTCTGCTCTGAACATGTACATATTGTCATTTTCTTGTTGGCCCCGCAAAATGTAAAGGGACAGCTTTTCTACATGGCATTTACATTTTTATTAGATGCTGTGTGTGATGCAGAGATAATAAACTACATTTTAAACAATGGACAAGGACGTCCTCAGATTTTGGTACCCAAAGACTGGGGACTGGTCTTAAATGGATGCTGAGGGATGACTCCATTTAACTTTAACAAAAGTCATGGTTACAAATCTCTGCGAGACAGGCTGAATGGAATTGAAGGGACTTAGAAAGAAAAGTGTATGTTTTCATAATGGCATCATGTTTGCTCTTGAAAATTAAGTTGTATCTAAGGGTCTTCTTTGATTTAGGAAAGAATGAGAACATGACAGATATTTGCCATCAGTCAGAGTCAAAGAACGCAGGACATCTAGAAAGATAAAGTGATTCTTTGTAGTTTCCATCCATTCAAATATCACCTAACAGAAATTACACTTATGTTATCACAATTAGTTATTCCACACAACACTGCATTATTTACTAAAACAGTGTGGTTCTTAGATACTCACTGTAAGAGGCGACAGTGACATTTATCATGAGCACAGAATTAAGTGGACAATTTGAAAATTCTTCTTTATCACCACTACTATCACCTCCACTATCACCACAACAGACTATTTATGACACATACATAATATAAAAAGAAACTCTATTTATATTCAGGTGAGCAAAAGCTTGTGCTCACAAATGCTTTGCTTATAAAATGTCAAACATAGACTCTTTGAGATAAGTTCCTTTAGATGATGGGAAGGGAAAAATATGGAAACAAATAAACATTAGCCCTCCACAGTGAGTTCATTGAGGTATTTCTTTCTTTAGAGTTATTGATTTATTTATTTGTTGCTCGTTGGTAACTGTGGGCCTATGCACATGAATTTTTGTGATTTTTCACTCTGAGATCCTTTTTTCCCCACTGAAAACCTTCTTTTTCCCCAAGTCTCTCCTACATGTGTGTGTCTGTGTGTATGTGTGTGTATGTGTGTGTATGTGTGTATATGTGTGTGTATGTGTGTGTGTGTGTGTGTTTGCGTGTATGTAAGTCTGTTTGTCTGTGTCATAACTTCCATAAGGGTCACCCACCTCAGCACATGCCTGGGCATTTTCTGGAGCATAGACAACATGTCATTGTCTATACCACCCAAGCAAGTGGGTATTTTAAAATGGCAAGCTACTATTCAGTCATGTCAAAGAAAGTTCAGAAACAATTCTTTTCTGTGGTACAGTGTTCGGTCACTTGATTTCATCACTCAACACTCCCCTGGCCGGTATGCCCCCCACACCCTCCTCCCACCCTCTCCCTGCCCAGCTGGTGTTTGGGCGTGGGGTTCAACAGGGACTTATATAATACCACACAGAGGGAAAGGGACGCTCTCTGCCAATAAGGCCCTGAGATCCAATCCAGCTGCTTCGAAAGGAACCTCATGCACCGTGTCCTCTCCACTCTGACGAAACCTCAGTGATCCTGGAAAAGTTCAAAGATGGATTTGAGGATCGGTGCAGCCCCATCCCACACGGGCGACGCGGCTTGCAGCAGCATCACGACATTAGGAAACATGGTCAGCTCAGCCCTCTGGGATGCTGGGAGTCTTCCAGAACCTTCCTGCTCTGTAACTGAAAACCGACCCAAAATAAAAAGCAAACAGCTATTGTCTTTTCGAGAAGGTTCCAAAAAGGTATGGCCATGTTAAATATTGTTCTTCTTTGGAAG
This sequence comes from Typhlomys cinereus, assembly GCA_023101885.1. NCBI lineage: Eukaryota > Metazoa > Chordata > Mammalia > Rodentia > Platacanthomyidae > Typhlomys > Typhlomys cinereus. The sequence goes on along the minus strand of JALPQD010000093.1, from coordinate 4,810,322 downwards.
AAAAAAAGAGAGAGAGAAAGTAATGTTAAAAGTTATGAATGTTTCATAGGGATGTATTTTAAGTTCTGGAAAACTTTTAAGAGAAAGTTTTATAGGCTGAATGCGGTATGGGAAATGTGACCATGAAAACTGAGAAACTCGCCTTTTTCTGACAGAGACACTTGATTAAATAATCATTCGCTTCTTGGTGTGTGCCCGGAAGATCCCGGCTCACATCTCTCCTGCCCGTTCGGTAGGTATCAGCCAACTCGAACACCACTGTTAGTCTCTCTGCAGTGTGATCCAGCAGCACCAAATTCATAATCGAAGCCTCACGTCAGCAATGGGAAAGTTACTTTGGAGATAGATTTCTTTCTTTATCCCGAGGAACGTTCTGGAAGATGTGACTTGGCATTCTGCTCTAAGGTGTGGGTCTGTAAGTAACCCAGAGCCAGGAGGCTGCATTTAGGATTGGTCAGTTTCTTTCTTTCTTAGAATGTTTATTATGAAGTCAATCTGAAAAATAAATCTATAGGACTAGCGAGTTGGCTCAGGTTAAAGCCTTTGTTTTGCAAGCAAAAAGACCTGAGTTCAGATCCCCACATAGCACATAAAAATGCCAGGCAGGAAAAGGGGGGAAGGGAGGGTGGTCCAGGGAGGGGAGGAGGGAGGAAGGGGAATGGGCTACTTAATCAATTTTGTGTGAGTGGAAAAAATAAAAAATAAACAAAATAAAATAAAATTTTGATTTCTTTCCTTAGGTGGAAAAAAAAAATGCCAGGCACAAATGAAATGGCCGCAGCCTATAATTCTGGTCCTGGAAGGTGGAGCCTGGGAAACTCCAGAACTAAGCAGTAAGGAGTTAGAGCAATCTAGCATGATTCCTGATGTCCCCCTTGGCCTGCACAGGCACACATACACGTACTCTAATGCCCTTTTGTACACACACACACACACACCCACACACACAAAAGAAAAACTTGTAAAAAACAAAGTGGACTCATTCTGTGATGTTCCTATGACAACAGCAACCCAAGGGGGGAAGTTTAATTTCACATTGTGGTTCAGGGGTGCAGGCAGGCATGGAAGAGGAGCTTGGAGGAGCTGGTCGCATCCACAAGCGGCAAGCAGAGACGGGTGAAAGCATGCGCATGCTGGTTCCCCCTTTCCACGTACACCACCCAACATCCTAGCCGAAGTTCTTTCCCCCACAGTGGGTGTGTCTTCCCACCTCAGTTGAGAGCTCATGGCAGTGTCTGCAGACCTACCCAGAGATAGGTGCCCATCACCCAAGATTACTCACATCCGGAGGACAGCCACAGCAGAGCTGCAAACCCCACTGATAGTCAGGATCCTGGTTAAATGTGCAATGGCTTCCCAAGGCCCACAAGCTCTGGAGAAGCATTTCCGGCACAGTTACTGCTCAGGCGCTGTGGGATACTTTCTACTGTACAACCCACGAGCTTCTAGTAGCAGTACTGGTAACACCGATCCCACGGCATGGGAAAGCTCTACAGTGGAAATACGTTTTTCTTCGGCTTGGACAGTTATGTGTAAGTCAACAGTTGGAAGCCTAAATATATTTTACTTTTAGTGCTTAGTTCATTTTAGTAGATTTTCTTAATTCTTGCCTAGTTTCATAATGGGGGGAGCACAATGATTATTTTATAATTATATTCTATAAGAATTTAAAAGTTTACACCATTTAGAAATAAATGCTCTCTTCTATCTTGTATAATAATTCCCTTTTCTTCCTATTCTTCTTCCATCCTCATTTTTTCCTCTCTTCTTCTTCTTACCCTTCTTGGCCTTCTTCCTCTTCCTCCTCCTTCTCCTTCTCCTCCTTCTCCTTCATATCCTTTTTCCTCTTCTTTTTTCTTTGGAGTATATGGTCCAGATTGTCAAGGAATTCACTATATAATCTAGGTTTGGCTTCAAGTTCATCATGCTTCTACTAAATGCTAGGCCATAAACATCCTTTTATTTTAGAGAAAAAGCAGAATAAATTCTTAACACTCTTCCTTTGACTCCTGATTTTTAGCAAGTAGAGAAGAATATGGCAGCCAGGGTTCAGAAATCCTGTGTTCAGAAATCCTGTGTTTTCTTAGAACCAGCAACTTGGTTGAGAGGCCAGCACCACTGTGGGAAAAATTGCTCCAAGTCACAAACATGGGCGAAGTTGCTTATTAATTGCAGCCCACTTTGCTGAGTCTGTTTGGATCTAGCAGATCCACATTTTATCTTCTGCTGTGGGAAAAGGACTCAATCTAAGGTTATACTCATTAACTGAGAACATAAAATTGCACAGCATAGAGAAATTTAGCTGAAGTCATGAACAGGCCAGGGCTACTCTATGGCATGGTTAGAAGCTACTAGATAACTGTAGATAGTGTGTCCCTGTTCTATGAAGACGTGGGTGACTTGGGGTCTTTATATTGTTTTGTTCAGGATTAAACTCTCATTATCTTCTTACTAGTAACTTATTTTGACCTGTGAAACCAGACCTGAAAGTTTCAGAAAGGTGAAATAATTTCACATTTTTTTTTTCTCTACATTCCCCCTTTTGGTTCTGGACACAAAGGATGTGTTTCTATGCCAACCATAACCCTGTGAATAACTTCACTGACATTCCCAGAAGTCACTGGTGTGGCGGAAGAGAAGCAGGCTTCCTGACCTTCTCTGCCACCCCTCCCAGGATCCTTCTTTGTGAGGAGTCGCATGCAAAGCCTGGAAAGCTAATAAAGCCTCCAGAACATTTGTCTTGCGTTGTAAGTGCCAGACATTGACTTCGTTCAAAACATCGTAGGTGGGGGTTAACTCCCTGTTCCACGCTCTGTGCCAATCACTGACATGGAAAATGGAGTGGGAAGCAGAGGTTGGGGGAACCACAGGGGAGGGAGGAAAGAAGGGGCCCTTGCCTGGAATCTTCTATCCTACTGCGCAAAGGCAACCAGAGGGGTGATTTTCAAATTTGTAGTGAAAAACGAACCGGCTCTAATGTCGATAGAGAGCTGCTCTCCTGTCTCCTTGCTCGACTCTCATTCCACCATTATCTTTCCAAGACACTGTATCTAGCCACAGGGTAGCATCAAAGTCAGCTTCCATGGATGTGGGAAGGAGGCTGAGAAGGGAGAAGCTGAAAGAGGGGCATGTCTGCAATGAGGAAGACCTCAAAGTTTTGCAGGGAGCCAGGCTGTGGGGAGCAGAAGAGCTTTAGTACCTGCACAAATGTTAATGAAACCCAGTCAGTGGGGGATGCTTGGTAGGAGAATCAAGTATGCTCAATGAGACAGACAGAGAGAGAGAGACAGAGAGAGAGAGAGAGAGAGAGAGAGAGAGAGATTGGTGTGGTTGCTCACCAGGTGTTTCCAGCCATCCCACCTGACTCATTTTGACTTCTGTGTGTATTTATTTCGTGGTTCTGTTCGGAAGAACATCGAGAAGCGTCTCCTCTATTCTGACCTTCTGTTTACAGGAGTTAGAGCTAAATATAAAATCCTCATTATTTATTTGTTTTTCTTCTTAAGAATGTTTGTTGTGTGTTTGCACAATTTGTGGTTTGGTGAAATGTGTTAAAGGTGCAGGATCTGGGTGAAGCAGTTTTTATTTATTCCTGCCTGAAGGCTTAGATTAAAAATTCCAAGGCCAGGACATTTGCAAGCCTGTTAGAGTTAATTTGCATGTCAATGGAATAGGAAGTTTTTCTTTAGGTTTGCTAATTAAACATTCTTTTCTCCCCAGAGAACGTGTTCTCACCTGTCATTTCTGACAGCTGTGCCCTCCTCCTACCTACTTGGCATCTCCCTTGGCACCTTACTCATGGGGTCCCTTCCTCAGCACCCCCCACATCTGGGACCTTTCTCATCTGCCTCCCCAGCCACCTGGTGTTCTTTCACTCTTAGCTTGGCCCAAAGTCAGCAAATCAAGCTTCTTGCCTTCATCTTTTCCGAAAGCACCCGGCACAGGAGGAAGACTGGAAGAAACCCACCAGGAGAATTTGAGCCCCCAAATAAAAATTGCAAACTCACGGCAAAACGTGCACATTGGAAAACTTGAAAATTTGGATTTGAGGGACTTCTGAGAAATCTGCTCAAAGAAACCATGATGAGCTGGTGATACCTTGCGGACTAGGCAAGAGAATGATCGGATTCTAAAGATTAGACACTGCTTTTCTGGCTCTTGGTATGTGAAGAGAAAGGAAAGAGGCGGAGGGTTAACAAAAGAGTTGGGATTCAGAACGGGCCCCACTTTCCTCTTCTCTGGTCCTCCATCCTCAGTTTGAGGAAGGGGGGGGCTTCCTGTCCAGTGAGTTCAAGGTGACACAGAGACTGTGCTATGACTCAGGAGAGATGGATGTGGCAGAAAGCCAGCCAGAGACCACAGTGCCCTGCAAGGGAGAGTTTCCTGCATGGGGAACAGTGGAAATCATTGCCTAGCCCAGGCTGGCTTCAAATTCCTAGTCATCCTCCTGCCTCAGCCTCCCTAGTGTCGAGATTGTGTGGGCTGGCGGGCATGAGTCACTAAACACAATTGCTGTGCTGGGGCTACAACCCAGGACGACATGTCATGGAGCTGCAGAGGGGACACAGAAGCACAGGCAACACATTCCACGAAGCACAGAGTCATGACAGTTTCCTAGATGAGCATGGCATTCCCTCTAAGGTATTCAAGGGACTAGAACATTTTCCTTTTTCAAGCACTTCCTGGCTCACGTTACCTGAGCATGGACTTCATTGTAATAGTGTGGGGAGCAGAGTGGATACTTGCGATCACATCGTGTCCTGTTTATCTGCTGAATACACAGGGTCATAGGGACAGGATGAGCAACGACACGCTGTTTCCTAACTATGCTGTGAACTGGCCCGATAGAAGTGTAACTGCGTTACAGGAGGTGGCGTGGGGTACACTTTAGGGTCCTTTGCTTGTGTGATCCTGGAAAGTGTTTTCAAGAGAGGCCTGGGAATCACCAGAAGAGAGGCCCTGAAACTGAGAGGATACAGATGAAATGAATGTTGACCACCTTCTGGGGGTTCTGAGTCCTGGAAGAAGAGAAACAAATACCTGCAAACGCCACAGCCGTAGAATTTCCCAGGAGGCCCTAGTCGCTGATGCAATGGACCAGCCACAGTGGACGGAAGGCCAATTTGCAGAATCAGAATCCTTCCTGTCTTCAATATCTGGGATTTATAAGACAATGGGAAAAAACTTTCCAAATACGTACAATGCTTGGCTGTCTCTCCACCAATGAAACCAGTTGATATTTTCAGTAAATGACGACTCAATGATGTCAAACTAAATCAAAAGGTCAATGTTTTCACTCAGCCCTGCCTAAGCTCCTTTTGAATCTGCTGGTCTGTGATATTCTTTGATTCAGACAAATCTGATAAACATGTCAATATCTGAACGTGAACAGAGGGGACAGCGAGGGACTTCTGAAGCGGGGGTTGTCTGTCTTGGAGGGTGAGGTTGGGGCTCTGCAGGTGAGTTGTTGGGAGTCAGGAAGCATAGCCTGCTGCAGGTCAGCATTAGCCCGACACCACATCCTGGTATTTTTAACCTCTGTATAGAAACATCTGAAAATAAATGTTTGATTCCTGAGATACAGTTCAAACTGAGTCCCAGTCTATGGGGACTTGAAGACTCAGTCATCAGCGTCTCTGGTGTTTGGCAGATGACTCACTTAAGCTCAAGAGAGAGATGTCCACTAAAAATCATGATAGATACACTTGTACTCATTATACAGCCCTGGAGAGCTCCAAAGACCCGAGGATTCTCCCACCTCCGCATCCCTGGTGCTGAGAACGGAGGGAGAAGGCACAGTGCAAAACTAGCTTCTCGTTTTCTTTCGTCGAATGCTGAAACTAGAACCTGGAGTTTCACGTGCATAGTAGGGCAAGAGCTCCATCGCTGCTGTGAGCCCAGCCCAGGAGCACAGGTAACATTTTAATTTAATTTTAAATTAAACATGTTCATGCATGTTGTCATAGTTGGGCACAGGTGTCAGCTTGACTACTGAGGGTCTGAGCTCTGGGAACATTTGCAGAGGATCAGTGATTGAGTTAGGCCCAGTGCAAACCTGCAGGAGATTGTCCAGCTGATGGGGAAGGCCCAGCCCATGGTGGGTGGGTCTAGGCCCTGGATAAATCACAGAGAGCTGGTTGAGAGACTTGGCATCCTTCTGTACACTTGGCCAGACATGTTGGTGGTGATGGTGTGGCCAGTTCCCTCAGCCCTGGTGTTGGTGCGTGCTCTCCTGTCAAGCTAGACTGAGGACTGTAACCAGAAAATTATAAGAGAGAATAAACTCTTTGTTCTCTTAAGCCATTTGATGGTCAATTATCAGCAACTATGCAGGCGAACTACAACACGTGTACACACACAAATGCACACAGAACACACTAAAAGTCATGCAGAAACATATACATATATGCAAAGACATACAGAGATATGCATACACAGACATACACAGATGCACATACACAAAGACACAGATATATATGCAGACATACACATACACAAACACATAGATATACATACACAGAAACACACATATACACGCAGACATGCACATACACATACACAAAGAAACATACAGACATATATGCAAGTAAACACAGACATGCACAAAAATACAAGGCAGATGTGTACAGACACACATACACAAAGACATACATAGACATATAGACAAACACACATACTTTCACACAGATTCATAAAAAGAGACACACAGATATATACACATACACGAAAACACAAAAGACACACAGACACACATACATGTTAGAAAAGTAATACAGCACATGTGTTCTTATTGGTAGGAAAAAATAAAAGTGAATTTCCAAGTCATATGACAGTATACACTATTTCAATAGAACAGGTGAAATTCTGTGACATCTTAAACAAAGATGCAAATGTGTACTTAATTTCTAAATCTCATAAGATCGAGAAAGAAACACACTCAAATGTTAATGGTGGTTTGGGAGGATGTTAGGAGAGTGTTTCCCTTCATATTTGTTTTCCCATTCTTAATACAATAATCCCAGGTAGTTTGATTTAGAAAGTTATGTAGGATAAAAATACAGACGTTTTCTCTAAAATAAATTGGCTTTTTTCTAAGAAGTACCTTTGTGTTTAGGCAACAGAAACCTCCATTTATATTACATAACAACAAACAACCTTGAAGGAAAATACTCTTTGTGCCCACGAGAAATCCCAAGGAAATGCCCAGGAGCCTGGGCTAACCCTGGCTGCAACTGTGCAGACTTGCTGGACCCTAGTATCACATCTTGGCATTCATTTTTCCTAGACATCATATCTCAGAAGAGATGGAAACAATCGCTCTAAATTTAACTGATTGGAAAACAGGAAGAGATCTAGACACGTCCATTGTACCAAGGAACTGCAATCTTTGCAAGGCACAAAAGCCCATTTTCTTATGGAATGCCCACAATGGACTGTTTTCAGGGTACAGAAAGTATCCTCACCACCAACCCTGCAGAATGCTCTGGAAAGAATTCTCTTAACTCTGAAAGAATGGAATCTCAGCTCTTGATCTTTGGGTTCTGAAGCTGGGGTAACAAGGAGGTGGTCTTGGGGGCCAGAGAGGTCGAAGGGGCTGTGAAGGTTTTACTACAACATGATCCACTCTCTGACTTGGCAGGAAACTCGGACGTGCATGGGACCCTAAGACATCCTGGTCTGAGGAAATGACAATGAAAGGTTTCTAGACTGAGCAGGCCCAAGTCCTGTTCCATGCCCAGTAGACAGGCCAGACTCCTTTAAATTGTGAGGCATGGGGCGCCCTGATTGCCCTCTCTTCACCCCACGTGCAACCACACAGCATTCTCTGAGACCCTTTCCTTCAAGTCCTGTGTTTCCTTTGGATTGTAGGATATCTCTCAAAGAAGACCTTTCTCCTCCTCTTCACATCCGTACACAGGGATTGCCAAGTGGATGTCATTCGCTCGGAGGTGACTGGGGAACTCTTGACAGAAAAAGCAGAGGAGGGGATGGAATTCTCTCACCAGTAGGTATGTAGAGAGAAGAGATGCATCTAGAGGCGTAGAGAGAGGCCTGAAGGGTGCAGGGCACGTGTGTCAGCCTCAGGAAACACCAGTGGGTAAGATCTGATCTTTATCACTCTTCCTTGGTGCTTTTGTTTGTTTTAATATCTGCAAGCACATGTCTGGTCAAGTTTTATTCTTTGACAGTTTCCTATATGAATACAAATTAAAATCATTTTTACCCCATATTACCTTATTCATTACTGACTCCCCCTTTCATCTCCTATGTGAAAACCTTCTCCTTCCTGATCATTCTCCCACTTACCCTCATGCTGTGTGTGTGTGTGTGTGTGTGTGTGTGTGTGTGTGTGTGTGTGTGTGTGTTTAATATGGGTCACCTCCACTAGCATGTGCCTGGGCACTTGTTGGTACATGGACTCTTATCAGAGGACACACATTGGAAAAAGTGCCTCCCCTTCAAACAGCCAGCATTAACCATCAATATTCCCTGGGGGGGGCGCTTCATGAGCTCTTCGCTCTTCCATAGTGAAGTGTTGACACTGCTACCTTGCGCAGATCAGCAACAGCTGCAGTGAGTTCCTGAGGAAAGGGGCTCTGCCATGCTCAGAAGACATTGTTCGAAAGTACTTCTCCCACCCTCTGGCTCTCTACATTCTTTCTACCCTCTTCTGTGATGTTATCTGAGCTTTCTGGGGGTCAGTGATTTAGATTCCAGCCTCCACAGTCATCAGCTCTGTACACTTTGACTAACTGTGATTCTCTATCTTAAACACCGCGTGTTCCAAACAGGAACTTTGTGGATGGAAGCTAGAAAGTTAAGCATGTAGAGGCCACTTGATACCATGTTCATTTAGCCAAACAACAGCAAAACATTCTCCTCTAGGGCCTTTAGCCTTCCCAGCCTTGGTTTCTTGGCAGGTTTCCTCAGAGGAACAGGTCTGAAGACCAGGCAGAAAGCAATTGGTTGCCCCCGCAACCATTATGCCACTATTGCACCAATGAGACAGCTTGCCAGGTGGGTGTTATTGTAGCTCACAGGATTCACACCTGCGTGATACTGTTGATGATGCTTCTCCTCCAACAGCCTTCATGGCACTCTCTGGTACTAGGGAAACCGACCAGCAGGGAGGAATCTTTCAGGAAACCCACTGTTTATAAGGTTATTTAAAGTACAATGCAATGAAAGTTTTTGACAACCTCCCACTTCTTTAACCTATTGAGTCTAAGGTTAGGCCATTAAAGATACGTGCTACCTTTTGCTTTTGCCTTTCATACAGTTTAGCTAACTCTTCTATGTCCTTATCAAACAGGGAATACTTCCTGATGCTCCCTCTGCAGAGTTGGTGGCGTATCTTCATTTTATAGCAGGATTTTGGAGGTTTAATTTAAAATATCTGGAGGAGGTAGGCTCAAAGCACAGCATATGGTTTGTGGCTTTGCCTTGTATTCTTTTAGCTTATTTCAGTCCAGAACTGAACTGGGAGGGTTTCCCCTTTGAGTATGCTGTTTCTCATGAAATGGCTGAAGATCAAGCCATTTTAGCATATTCTGCAGAATTTTAACATATTCCACACAACGCTGGGAGAAAGGAATACTTCTGCTTCAAAGGTGACTTCTTGACAATTAAGGTAGTGGATAATGTAGTCTGCAGGAAGAACTCTCAGCTCTAGAGGCATAATTCTTTTCATTAGGATAAGCGAATATTAAACATTTTGCTATAGTACTCTTACACCTGGGAATCATTTTCAAGGAAATGGCTTTTAAAGAGAAGGGGGGAGGGAGGGAAGAAGGGAGGGAGGGAGGGAGGGAGGGAGAAAGAAATAAAAGGAAAGGAAAGGAAAGGAAAGGAAAGGAAAGGAAAGGAAAGGAAAGGAAAGGAAAGGAAAGGAAAGGAAAGGAAAGGAAAGGAAAGGAAAGGAAAGGAAAACCGTCTTATCTGAAGATGTTCATTAAAGGAGTAAACAAACACCTGTTATCGCTACCTTCAAAGTCTGAGGAACAGTGTGGAAAAGGGGGAGGAAAGACTGCAGAACTAGAGTATGGAGAGGAATGCTGTGAAATGCTGTGATCCCAAGACACGGCCATTATAAGCATGCACACACGGTAGTGTTGGACTCCTGCTTAAAATTGGACCCGTGTTCCCTATGCATAATGGAGATGCCCACAAAGCCTGACCCCTTCCGAGGAGCTACTGGCTGCTAATGGTTGCTGTGGGAGGAGCTTCATATTCTTCAGTGGGGGACTAGTGGGAAGATGAAAGGCTTCCAAGGAAAGGAGATAAATATAATCACTATACATTGCATAAAACTCTCAAAATATAATTAACAAAAGTAAATTTCTAATAAAGTCCATTTCAGAAGGTGAATTCTTCATTGTTTAAAATACTTTATAGTCGTTAACAGATTTAATCTTTGACAATATTCCAACAAAGTAAATATTTTCACCACCATTTTCAAATGAGGTAACTGGAACGTGCGAAGTTACCAAAGCCAAGGTTAGATAGCTGCTAAACATCCAGCCATTGTTAAGTAAGTTATATTACTTCAACTGAGTGGAAATATTTAAAAGGATCTCTGTACAGACTCAAGACATAGAAAAAAAAATCTTTTATGCCCAGAGAGAAATTTGATTATGGTGCTAGGTATACATAATGATCAGTGACATTTTAGAATTATAGAAATAAACTGAGCCTACAAAGGAGAGAAAAAAATCATTTGATAGATCATGATGATGGAGTCCATGTTTATTTCACTCAGCCCAGGTTATTTTAACGTAATTCTGTGTGATTTTTTTTTTAAAACAAATCAGGATCAGTGTGACCGTTGGTCCCTTCTATAGGATACTTATGGCTTCTGGGTCGCGTCTTGGGATGACCTTGGGAAAGATCGTTCTGTGACTGCAATGTGCTGACTTCTGTGTTGTCCAGTGGGCCGACATCTCTTCCTTCTGGAACATTGACTGGGAGGACCAGAGTTTGATTCTATTCTGATCTTCTTCTACTTAGTGCTCTGTTTATGTCGAAGTCCTTCAAAGCAGCGGGATACAATATGTACGGAACCGGGTTGAAATCAACCCCCAAGTAGCCTTTTCTGTGCCATAGACAGGATTCCTGATGGTTTCTGACCCTTCATCATACTCAGCAGATGTGTTGTTGTGCTGTTCAGACAGAAGCAACTTAGCAGCAGAAGCCCGGCTTACATGCGTACTGACATGTATGCAATATATGTGACAGTCTTTTTGAGGTAAAGGTAAATTATAGCTTTGGTTTCTTATCCTGCTCCCCAACAAAAGTTTTTTTTTTTAAACTATAGGAGGAAAACTGAGAAGAATAAAATATATGGAAATGATTTTATATGACCCCTGAAGAAAAATGTTAACTTAGTTTCAGCTATGTCTTGCCTTGAGATGTAAATCGAAAATAGCAGAAAAGTAATATCCATAAATCGAAACATGAAAAGACTCTTAAGAGCCTAGCATCCACTAAACAGCAGCATTTAAAATAATTCAAGGGAACTGGACTGCAAAAGCAAACTCCACGTTCAAGGGTCCAAGTCTCTGGTTCTACAGGCGGCAAGCACATCTGTTTCCACGCACATCTGGCTCCGTACTCCTGCCCTCCACCCTTGCACTGGCACTCACAGAGCTATGGGGACAACCTACCTTCTAACAGGAGGCTTTCCCGCTGCTTGAGGTATGGAATCATAAATCCCACATCATTTCAGATGCACAGAGAGATGGAAACCTTTAAAGTCTGTACTTTCCACAGGAAGTCTCCATGCTCCCGGAGCAGATGATTTTGATTTTTGTGGGACACGGTGGGCCTTTAACGTCCTCAGCTTTGGGGGAGGCCACATTCCAAGACTCCTTCACTGTCCTAAAGAAACAGCCATAAAACATGCTTCAGGATTCAGTTCCTTCACTTTCAGAGACCGAGATGGATGGACTATTTTGTGGAGAAATGACACATGCTTTAAACTCCCCCCTCCCAAAAAAAAAAAAACCCCACAAATGACTCTGAACTGAACTTTTCATGAAGCTCACACTACAAATGGATGTATCTTTAGAAGATATATTCTGATTTTATAGGACACCCTCCCCTTTTCCACTTGTAGTCAGAAACTGATTTTCAGCCGAAGGAATAGCTGGATTCCTTTCTTCCCACCAGCGCTGATCTCCAGAGAAATGTCCCTAAGAGGGGAGGTCCTTGCAGCCCATCACAGAGGCCTTGAGCTCTGTAATGTTGATGTTAGCGGTTAGCTGATCACTGGAGCAGCTTTCCAGCTCTTTATTTTTCTTTTCAGTGCTAGGAATTGCACGGAACTCCTGTGCATGCTGAGCAGTTATTCCTGGTGACCAAGTCACCAGTCTGCTCTTTTGTCTTCGTGGCTCCTACACTGTGCTCTGAATCAGACTTTCACAGCATCCACTCACCTCAAATTCATTTTTTAATCCAACCATTCTTTATGCATTTGGAATTGGTCCTGTGTGAAGTGGGGTGGATCATACATGTGCTACTAATGAATGAAACCCTTCATGGATTTTCTGCTAAATCTTTTAAATAGCGAAAGAGTCATTCATTTTGATCATCCTTATAGGCTGGGCTATTAGCGACAAGCTGAACTGTTAAGTAAGTGGCCTGGATTTGTGGCCTCAAAAGATTTTGTGCTAGTACATGGGAATCAGGAATAGGGCAGGGAATCCCTTTCATTGAGGAGGACCCCCGAATGGCCAGTCACACTAACGGTAGGGAGGTATTGCTGAAAATGTGCTTGCAGGCAGCTAACTTCCAAGTCAGCTTCTGGCTCCATCTCTAGCTCCACCTGGACAGGCTAGTTTTTGATCCAATTCCCTTCTCTTTATTTGTTTAGGTGAAAGGAAGGCATTTCATTTCCTTATAATATGTGTACACACATAGTCACAGAGCATTGTACATATGCAGTCAGTCAGCCACACAGCATGTGTGACTACACAGCCAGCTCCTGGCCACCTTCAGTTATACAGCGAGAGCGACCCTACAAAGCTAGGCTTACCAGACATTGATGGAAATATATAACCATACCCCACAAGCAAGTGCATGTTTTTATAAGAATTTGAGCTAAATGCAAGAAAGACTTTCCTTCTGTTGGCTGTTGCTCTTCGAGATCTCTCTTGCATAGTCTTTGGCAGCAAGGAATTCAAAGTGTGCTCGGGAGTGGGAGAGAGAAGAAAGAATGGAGCTAGAGTGTGGGAGCGGACACTCTGAGGAACTGGGGGTTTTACGAACAGAGAGCTCTGTGGGTCACATCGGAGGGAGGAGAGGATGACTGAGTGCTCGTGAAGCCGAGAGTTCTGGATGTCTTTCCTGGTAAGGGGCGGGGATGTATTAGAACTCCTAAGTCATCTTGGTAGTAATGACCTTTTTTTGCTGTGTAGAGAGAGGAGAATGACTCATTTAGTAAGAAAATATACGGCTTGATACAAGGAGGTTCAAGGAGACAGGGATGGGTGCTAGTTTCTGGCTTAAAGAAATCAAATTTTAAAAAGAGAATCCCAACGAAGCTTCTTCCCTTCTTCTTCTTCTTCTTCTTTTTTTTTTTTTTTCGAAAGTTGAATGAACATGTGCACACTGAGTTTTGTAAGAGGTGTTTACAGGGGACTCAAAGGTATTGTGCAACTCAGACCTACAAATCTCTGTCTTTGTTCTTCTGGTCTGTGCTTTTTAGGGTCGCTCTCGCTGTGTAACTGAAGTTGGCCAGGAGCTGGCTGTGTAGTCCAGGCTTGCCTCAGACTTGCCGTCTTCCCATCGTTGCTTGCTGCTAAGTCATTGTGGACAAATACCACCATATCCAGCTTAAGTTTCGTGTCTTTCAAAAGTAGAAAACAAGTTACTGTGACTCTTGAGAAGTCTGCAGCCACTCTTGGACACACTTTAATGCTCTTCTCTTATAGCTTTGTCTCCTTTTCTCTTAACGCCCACCTTAAGCCTGTAGTAATCGTTTTCTTAATGAACTCCAACTCTATTTGAGAAAGAAAGTGCCTCCATCGCTGCTTGAGACCCAAAGAGTGCATTCAACAACTCTCATCACTTGCTTTTCTGATAACTTTGCACAAGACAACCGTTAATGAAGCTACACTGTGATTGCAAGGCAATTGGACCACCTCTTCTCTGCGCCTTTCTGAACTCCTGAAATATTTCAGATGTTTTTGTATTAAAAGAAGAAAGGAAGCTGTAAATTGAAAAGACAGGCATGGTCTTGAAAGTTCAGATAGCCCACTGGGCAGTAGGTAAGTAACTGAGTTGGAGTAACACTCTGCCTGTGGCAACATCGACCTGCCTTCCTCGGGGATGCGGGAGCTGAGCGGACATGCAGGTGTTATGATGGAAACAATTTTAAGACTTCCTCCAAAGTGCTGGATTCTTTGCTTTCACCTTGATGACGTGTATAATTTGAAGGGACACCTGTTTTTTTTTTTGTGGAGACGTAAGATCCAAAACTGTATGGCACATGTTCCAGTTGTTCCAAGACGAAGGGCCACGATGCAGTCAGGCAAAAGCATGGCTGCATGAACCTGAAAGCTTATGCCTATGTCCCTGCGGATCGGTGCTTAGGAAGGTCCACGCTGGGGAAATGTTGCCCCTTTTACCTTTCCTCTGCTGCTTGGTTTTATTGCCTGCTGTGGGTTTCTCTGGGGAACAAGAAGGAGCTGAGAATGTGCAACAGCCCATGCTGTTTCCCTAACAGGGACCCTCCGACCTCCCACGAGGTTCCTGTGTGCCTCAAGTAGTTGTTTGTAGGAGCCACATAGCGCCTTGCTTTTGCCACCCAGGCTGTTCTCCGCGGAGCATGTGACTTCTCAGCTCACTGATTTCTGCACCTCATAACTGATGAGTCATAGCCGAGATCGTTTACATAGTTTACAGGATTTAGCATCTTCTGGTTGGGAGACTCAGGTCTGTATTTTGTTATGAGCTACCACATAAGAGTCTAGCTAGTCATCAGTATGTAGCTCTTTCGGTTCATCTTCAAAGCCAGCAACAGGGGACCAAGAGCTTTCTCATATTTTTGAATCTCGGAGACTTCTTCCTATCTTCTGCCCTGTCTTCTACAATGTCTCTAAACAAGTTATCTACTTTGTGGGAACATGTGGTTATTTAGGCACGCATAGATTAGCTAAGATAATCTATGTATTTTAAGGTTCAGAAACTAAACCACATTGGAATACTTGGTTGGCAGGGGTAGTCATGGTTGTCTGCCTACGATTAGCAAGTGGCAGTTTTAGAGGAAGAACTTATCCTTGCTTGCAGAACGCAAGTTGTTTTTAATCTTTCTGTGAGTTTTATGGCCATCAGGAGAGGAGAACTTGAAAAACACAGAATGCTTTATTTATGCCAATGTAAAGTAACAGCGCGGTCCAGTGGAGATGGGACGACTCTCATGGTGACACTTAAAGGACACCACAAAGGCCTGGCAATGTACAGGCTTCTTGCTGAGGGCGACTTCTGTAAGAAGACACAGCTCTGAGCAGCATCAGACTTACTTGGCCAGAGCTTTGAAGTGATTTTAATTAATAGAAGTGTGTGTGGTATGCACGCATGTGTGTGCATGTTTAAATATACGTGGACTTGTGTATATGTGTCCATGTGCATGTACATGTGTGTTTATGTGTAGTGTGTATGTGTGTGCATAGGTGTATGTGTATATATGTGTTTATATATAGCATGTGTAGTGTGCATGTATGTGTGTGTTTATGTGTAGTGTATGTGAGTGCATGTGTGTTTATATATGTGTAATGCATGTGTGTGTGTGTGTGTGTGTGAGGGTGTGTGTGTGTGAGGGTGTGTGTGTGTGTGAGGGTGTGTGTAGGCTCAAGTCAATGCCCATGTCTTCATCCATCACTCTCCATCTTAGATATTGAGCCAGGGTCTCTGACTCACCCTGAAGCTCACCGATTCTTCTAACTAACTAGCTTGTGCTGGGAATCTCCTGTCTTTGACCTCTGAACACCAGAATTATAAGCTACTATTTCTACCAAGCATTAAATGGATCCAAACTCAGCCCCTCATGCTTGAGTGGCCAGCGCTTTCCCCATCAAAGCATCTCCCCACCCACTTGAGTCAGCTTTTCCTGCCACTTTGGATTATGGTAAGTGCTTCTTGGTGAAGTCTGAGAGAGTTGGGCTGGATTGCAAGGTTGTGAAAAGGAAACTCATAACTGATGTGTTCTCCTCTGGACTCTTGTAAGCACATGAGCACAGCTTAGGGTGAAGGGTGAAACCACACAGCTGAGGGATGGGACAGGGATGTGCCCAGATGGAAAAAAGATTGAGGTAGCTTTGGTGGCTCCAAGGTATGGGAACTTGCCAGTGTTAAGAAAGAACCTGGAAAAGGAAGTTCTAGATCCTTCTTTGCCTACGCCCTCCTCTTCCTCACCATGCGGTGTTCTTCAGGGACTAACCTCTAGGGTCTAGTTCTTGACACCCTCATCGTTCATGGTTATATAACTTCCCTCAGCTCCAAGTTCTGCATAACCCAAAGCCTTTCCATATCTGCTCACTCGGAGAACTGCATGAATATAGCCTACTGCAAATGCCACTAGGAATCATAACTAACAATTACACAGAAACTGCCAGATGCCGTATGCGGTTAACACGCATTAGGGAATGTTGTTTAGTGTTCTATGTAATCCTATGAGGCAAGGAGAAAGGTATTTTTAATTTCCTCCAGATGAAGTTGAGATACTCCGAGGATCAAGGTCTTATCCAAAGTCACATAAATGTCAAATACCCAGAAACGCAAAGGGCCATTCTAGCTCGCCTGTCACTGTCTTCCTTCTGAGATGTTAAAGAAAGCCTCAAGCCCAGGAGAATGAAGTCATTAAAGAGATTCCTTATCTCAGGCCTAACTGATAAGCTAGAAAGTTCCAGCAGATCTCCACCAACTCCATCGGTTCCTTAGGCAGGGGCCTCTAAAGTATTTCTGATGTGTCCCCACACTCCGTAAACGTTAATAGATGGACCCCAGTTAGGAACGTAGGGGGTTAATGCGCTCCTGATCCCCATGCCTGCATATCTTCCCGCAACACACAGCAGTGAGCACTCAGGCCCTTCTTCCAGGCACCCCGCTTCTCCCCCCACAACAGAGATTAGCTGGGAGCAGAATGCAGGCTAGTGGCCCAAGCCCAGTGATAAGCAAGCTGATTGTGACAGAACACTTAGGAATCGCTTTAACTTCCCCAGACCTCAGGCAACCAAGGATGTGGGTGTGGAAGGTCTTCCAGGGGGTCACGCAAATAGATCACTCCAGTACCTCAGCTTAGCCTAAGATTAGAAAAGGTTGTGCCCAGGGAGGGAGAGACCCCAGTCAGCTGGAACTTCCTATCTCATGGCCTGCCTTTCCTCTCAACCCCGGGTTCTCCAGTATTTGTTTTGGTGGTTACACAACTTGGCTCATTTGTCATGAAGCCATGTGGGTGTTGTCTTCTCTCTCCCACCACACACATTTACACACAACCTTTGGCCGCTTAAGGGAGGCGCCATCTTACATTCAGCTTTCTGTTTCCTTGGTTGCAGTGATAAGAAGTGAAGAGGACAAACCCCAGTCCATTTCTGCAGCAGAGGCTGAGCAGCAAATGCTTCTTAGACAAATACTCCAGAACACAGGATTTTCTCAGAAAATTGTACTGACCATTATGTTTTTTTATATGCATATATGTAGTGTATGTTAGCTATGCATGCTTGCTTGCATATGTGTGGACACACCTCCATGTGTGTACATGTGGAGGCCTGAGATTGATGTCTCTAGCTTAAGTATGGGGGCAGATTCTCTCATTAGAACCCCAGATCCCACTGATTGGACCAGTCAGTCTAGAAAGACTGGCTCTGGGGGTCCCTTCTATCTGCCTCCTGTGGGGCCAAAGGTGTAATTCATGTGGATTCTGGAAATCCAAATTGGACCCCTCATGCTTGTGTAGCAAGCACTTACCCACCGTGTGTGTGTGTGTGTGTGTGTGTGTGTGTGTGTGTGCGCGCGCGCATAAAACAGCATAATTGTCTTCCGCTGTGATTGTGGTGGCTGTGTGGCGTGAGCTGCAGCCAATGATGTTTGATACAAAGGAGAGTCTGAAGATGGCAAAACATCCAGACCTTTTTTATGTTACTCCACCCACTAGTAACTCTTTAAGGAGAACAGAGCATTCTCTGCACATAGTCAAAGCCCAGGCATGTTCACGGTCAAAAACTCACTAACAGAGATGGCGTTCCAAGCATCCACTGTGACCAGAGCATGGTCATTCCCGAGAGAATGGATCAGGAGGGGAGAGGACTGAGAATAACAGCTGGGGCGCTCGCTAGCACAGCTGAGAGGATTGTTCCAACACCGATGTGCTCCTGCAGCAGCTGGCGGCCGGTTCCCATCACGGGTCCCCTAAGAATCTTCCCTCAGCACCCTAGATCCACATTCCTCTTCCCCATTAACCCTTGTTGGTGGTAACGTCTGAATATTGTCCCCGGAGAACAGAAAAAGTGTTTCATAGTTCTCCCTTGTGTATGTGCGTGTGTGTGCACACATGTGGGTATGCGAGAGGCCACTCGAGTGTGTGTGCGCCTGTGGAGGCCCACGAGGACACTGGGAATCATCCAGGATTGTTCTTCCACCTTAGTGCTCTGCTCTGGGGTTTCCCAGGCTCTGCCTTCAGGCCAGGCTGCCACCCAGCACTGTTTTATGGAATCTGGGGAATTTGAACTCAGGTTCCTTTTGCTTAAGTGAGGTGAAGGCGTTAACCGCTGAGCCATCTCTCAATCCCTATGATTCTCTTTGCGTATGTGCCAAGTTTTTGGAAGCAGAGTTTAAGCTTCATGCAAGCAGAAGTAAAAGCCTAGATCTGAGATGCATGGAGTATTTTCCAGCCCTTGCCCAATGGGTCACGAGCCATACTCATGATAATCAATGTGTGTGTACACCATGCACAAAACAGACTGGGGTTTGGCTTACAGGGGAGCAGAGACTGTGGATGAGGTGCCATTAGTTTTGGTATCTGTTATCACTGTGGGACGTCTGTGGCTGAGTTACATTTTGTTAGAAGTAAGGAGGGCCTCATTCTAAAAGGCTTCAAGGAAAATTCCATTGTGAAATAGGTCAGTGTGGCCCAATATCAGGCCAGAATTTGACATCTGAACACCTAGAGTCTCACGTCTGGCTTCAGTATCAGAGTGTCTGCAAGGAGCTATGTACAAAGGGTATGTGTCTTGGGATAGGTCTGGTTTAAATTTTTGGTCCATGATTGAGTTCTATGGGTTCAATTAATCATGCGATTCCTGGGAGTTCATCTCCCTATATATAACAATGGGAGTAGTAAACAGCTCTTGTGATGTTCAAAGACGCTGGATATAGTGCTCTATTCAAAATGGAAGTCTGACCAGAAAACTAGGCCACACAATGCACAGACGTCTCCCTGCCGTCAGGCCATGTGATAGTGGTAACAAGGTACTTGTGGTTCTGGGGTGCCATCCTCCTAATGTCGCTTGGGTCAGGCCGGCCTGTATTCCCAGTCTCCTCTCGGCATGTGTGTGTTTACATCTTCCCAGCTCCAAGTCACTGCTTGACTTTGCTGTGTATCTGCCTAGCGCTTCTTGAGCCTCCTGGGTATGTGCCTTACACTTGTGTTGGATGCTATAGAGCAAGATGAGCCCCCAGGGCTCCCTTGCTGGGCCATTGATAAGGAGGATTGTTGATTCTACAGAGCCCGAGGGCAAGAATCATCTCATCCTCAGAGATGCTGGAGAGGGGATTGATCCTGAGCAGAGATGCTTTTTATGGAACATCCACTTAAGGCAGGTTCTTGTCACCATCTAATATCTCGCCAGGCATGGAAGATACTGTTATCTCTGCTTGCTCAGTTGAGAGACTTGGACTCTGATAATTTACATTGCCACTTGTTGCAGTCAGCCTGCATGGTTGCTGATAAATGACCAGAACGCAGCCTAAGGGAACAAGGAGTTTACTTTCTTAGGATAGTGGGTTACAGTTCATAGTCCAGCTTGACAGGAGAGCACACACCAACACCAGGGCCGAGGGAACTGGCCACCATAACGGCTGAGAGATGGACAATCCTTACTTGCCAGACCAGCATGTCTGGCCAAGTATATAGAAGGATGCCCACTCTCTCAACCAGCTCTCTGTGATTTATCCAGGGCCTAATCCCACCCACCATGGGCTGGGTCTTCCCCACCAGCTAGACAATCTCCTTCAGGTTTGCTCTGGGCTTAACCATCAACTCTCTACAACTGTGCCCAGAGCTCAAACCCTCAACAGTCAAGTTGACACCTGTGCTTAACTCTGACACCACTCATTTAAGGACCAATTCTGGACATCTGCAGATTTGGACCTTTTTCTCTCGTCTTTCTAGTCTAATAGTCTTTCAGTTTTCATCTCACTCTCTCTGGAAGCTTGCTTCAGACTTTCTCCAGGGTAAAACTTTTACGATCTATTGCTAAAGCAACCCTAATCCCCTCATGGTCAGATCCTGATTGCATTGCTTGCCAATTCACTTCAGGAGTCCCGGAAGGATGAAGCATCATGCGCTTATGTCCAAAGCCCCGCAGGTTCTGATTGAGACAGGGGAGGAATGAAGTACTTCTAGAAAACTGTTAGTGTACATTGCATGCTGTCCTGCGGTGGCTTTGGGTGAGGTAGAATCTAGTGGAGACACAAGAATGGGTTTTCATAACTGACGTTTACACTCCCTTGGGAGAGATGGCTGTGGCAAGCATGCAGACACAGGCCAGAGAGCATTTGTGGAGTGGGAAGGCAGGCAAGGGAAAAACCACCTTCTCAAATGTCTGACTCTGCAGCAACGTGAGGTCCAGCGGTGTGGAGAATCTAGCGAATCATCCTTTAGCAGTACTCTTCGGAAAGATCCTGAAAGAGTCTCAAGTCGTCTCATGTCAAATCTCATCTCAGGCCAAATCGTAACAACCAGGTCAACCTGGGTTCTGGTGAGGGTTTAAAGATGGCTTGTCTCTAAAATGCAGGGAAGTTTCTAACCTTCAGTCACCCCTATGAACTGAAATTCTTGGAAGGCTGATGGGCTGATTAGAGCAGAGATGCAGAGAGGTTGGACTATTGTGAGTCAAGAGCCAAATTATCTTAGGTCATCTTTAGATCCCTAAGCAGCCATGTCTCACCCACCTTCATATATAACCTATCATCCATGTAACTGTGAGGGAAATCTTTAGAATATCCCAAGAGATCCCTGGTTTCCACCAATCAAAAGGCTAAGAATGTCAGAGGATAGCATCTGTGGCTTCTGAGATCTCCCTGATTTGCTGTAATCTGCCTACTTCATATTTCTACCAGTGCATTTGAAAAGTGGTTTGATTTATGTTTTTTTCTTTTCTCTTATTATAAAAGCCCCCAGAAACCATTACCACAGTGGATCACATGGAATTTGGGGTGACCTGAATGAGTTTCCCATGCCCTGGTCATTCATATTTGGATCTAAAATAAACTATTGAGAGTTGTGATTTTTTCCCCCTATACACCTTTCATCCCTTCATTAACATTTCATGGCACAGATCAGCTAACCAAATCCTAAGTGAGAAATAACAGGGGTTGATTTCAGTGTCGTTCAGTTAAAGACAACCAACAGCTGATAGAACAGAAAGCTGAATGTACCATGCAATACATGGATTTGAAGGTCAAATCAAAAATAACAGTGAAACGATCTCCCATTGTTTGCTTTGGAGAATCCCTAGAGGAATCCTCTCATCACTATGTTTTTGCTTTGGTTCGTGGAAAACTGTCTATGTATCTGTAAGATCAAGTTTTCCCTAATAATATTGGAGAGAAAAAAAAAAGACCCATGAATAAGTTCAGCTAACACAAGCTGTTGAACAAAGACTGATAAACTTTAAGTAGATGTGTTGATGGAAGCTGCTTTTTAGAACTAGCTAGTGGGAACTTTGGTTCAAAGTCAGCCTGTCCTCTAGACCTGGCTACTGCTCTCCATTAGAGAATTGTGCTTGAAGTAATGATATGCATGAGAAACCTACAATTCAGCCACTCCCCTCCTTCCCCCTGTAGGTCTACCCTCCTCCCCTTCACCATGGCTGGCTCAGTGCTGATTCAGCCACTGGGATTAAAGTGTAACTTGAACCCAGAGAGCTTTTTTTTTTTTTTGTAAAGAGGTTTTTCAATGGCACCAACTGGATTAGATCTGCTCTGAGACAGGCGTCTTTTGAGAATCCCTGGGAACTGTGTCTGTTTCCTGCAAGGCAGAGTGGATGCATGCAAAGTCAATTAGAGAGCTAAATGCATAAAAGACAGTGGCTTGACACGATTCACGCCACGCATTTTCCAGACGACGCGGGCTTTATTTATCACGACTTTGTGCTGGGGAGTGACGGCGCGGTTAGTGATGGGAGACTAAAATCTGAAAAGTCAAGGGGAAAAAAAAATAACCAAACTACTGCCCAACTGCAGAGGATCAGAGAAACTCTATTCCTGCCACCGATACGTCTACGAATAATAACTCGATCTGACACGGAGCCTTTTTCTTGTTTTTAATGAAGCCCTCTACATAGATGCATGAGAATGTACGATGTAAGCTGAATGTGCGGAGTGTGTGATGCTGATTTTAGGCTCACGCCACTGTCCCATCTCTCCGGCTTTCTTCTTCCATACATGTCTTGTCAATAGAATCAGCGGTGAGACGGCCGGGCTCACTGGCCTGGGGTCATTCAGGCCTGAATAATCAAGCTTGGATGCTCAGAAACATGGACAAGTTCTCTCTGAAGCATTGACAGAGATTTCTGGGAGTGAGATTAATCTTCTTTTCCCTCAGGCTTTCAATTTGAAAGGATTATTTTCCAGAACTTGATTCACCACCTGGCCATCAAACAGGACTGGCAGCCAAATATCACTAGCACTTGCCTCCAAACTTCGAGCAGTACTAGGAAGAGTCCTAATGCATTATGCTTCCTTTAAAACCTCCCCCTCCCCACTTCTCAAGTGCATGTGAGGAAAGGGTGTATTGCTGCATGTATGGAAGTTTGCACATGGGCTCACATTTATGTGGTTACATTGCACATACGTGTGTGTGTGTGTGTGTGTGTGTGTGTGTGTGTGTGTGTGCATGTAGAAGTCTGAGGGTCATATCAGAAATCTTCCTCAATTGCTTCCACCTTACTCTTTGGAGTGTGGGTTTCTAACCAATCCCAGAGCATGTTGCTAGGGGTCTAGTTAATCGTTTAGTCCAGTCAGTCTAGCTAATCATTTAGTCTAGCTAGTCTTTAGTTAGTCAGGCAGCCGAGGGGATTCCCGGGTTCTGTTTTCTGGGATTGAAACCACAGGAGGGCCGACGTACCCACCGGCCCTTTGAACATGGGGTCGGGAGACCCGAACTCCTCTTCTTTAGGTTGCGCAGCAAGCGCGTCAGCTACAGACATCTCCCCAGCCCCATATCATGCTTCTTAATTAGTTGTATCTTCACCTTGACTCGCCTGTCCAGGGATTTCTGTGCAGCCTCTGCCGTGCCCTGCTGTGGTGGTTTTCTGAAGTCCACACGATGAAAGGAAGAATAGGACAAGAATCAAATTCTCAAAGCCATGCTTGGCAGCCGAAGTTGAGCCAGTTCTTCAATTTTCCTTCATGGGTGCCCGCCCCTAGGATTTTTTTTGGGCACATTTTATTCTACTTTCACGTCATTTGTCATTTGTAACTGTCCTAAATGATCCAGAACCTACCCAGCCCAGTCTATTTCTTCGTTCATGTGCACCTGTGTGTGTGTGTGTGTGTGTGTGTGTGTGTGTGTGTGTGTGTGCGTGCATGTTTTCAAGAGGACACTTGAGTGTGCGTTGTGTGCCTGTGGAAGTCCAAGGGACTTCGGGAATCTTCCTGAATTGCTTTACCTCCTTATTGCTTTGTTTCCCAGGCACTGTCTTTGAGGTCTGGTGTGGAGGCTGCTGGCATTTTGACATGTAACCTGGGATCTAAACTCAGCTCCTTCTGCTTTTGAGGCAGGGGTTTAGCCCCTGAGTCATCTTTCCAGCCCCCCTCCCCCCAACTAAGCATTTAAATATGCAAAGAAAGAATCTAAGGCTTAGAAAGTTCAATCGCTTGCTCAAGATGACGTGGCTGACTTGACCCCTGGTCAAAAGTTGTTTTCCTCGATGTTTCTTTTTAACAATGCTCCTGACACACCTCACTCCATACACAGCCACTGCTCCCTGTAGCCTCTGCGGTTCCCCAGGAGCGGAGTACTGTCCATTCAGTGTCCACGTGACTCAGGGCTTGAGAGGATTCAGAACGTGGCAACGGCTACACATCAGCCAGTGGGAAGAACCTGCGCGCTTCCAAGCTAGTGAGGTGCTTCCTGCCCCTGGTCACGTCCACTCACACCGCTGCCCATGTGCTATGTGGGATCCCGGCAACCATCCTTTGGATCTTAAACGTCCTCTGAAGGAACATGTGTGACCGAGTCCTCAGCTTGGTGCAAATGAAAGGTGGTGGAAGCTTTTAGGTACAGGGAAACCTTTAGATCTTAGGTCACTTAGGTCTGTACTCATCTTTGCCATGAAGTTAATGGTTCTCCTATGACGGATAGCCTCAGCTCCCACTGTGATGGATAGCCTCAGCACAGCCGCAAACGACATGGGCTACAGCCTCCAACACTGTGAACTGAAATAAAAAAAATCTTTCCTTTTATAAGTTGGTTATATCAGGCGTGTTGGTACAATAACAGAAGGTTCCCAGAAAGAGAACCCCTGATACTGATGCTTTAAGCTATCCTGAGAAGTGTCGGGTCTTCTTAATCCTTCATTCTGCATTTGTCAAAATGAGCTTCATATCCACATGCAAAAACAAAAACTTTAAATATTGGGAGAGAGTTAAGAGAGGAGTCGATGGCTTCTTTGGCAAAGTGTAGGCTATGCAAACACGAGCATCTGCGTTTGGATCCTTCGCACAAGCATAGAAAGCCAGGCGTCATAGTCACAGCTCGTGTTTATAATCCAGGCACTGGAAGATGGACACACCGTCCCCGGGGCTTGTGGCCAGCCAGCCTGGTGCATGGGTGAGTTCTAGTTGCAGTGAAAGGCCCTGTCTCAAATAAAAAGAGGAGTGGCTTGAGGGATGACACAGGGGTTAAAGCCTTCGCCTCACAACCAAAAGGATCTGAGTTTGTAACCCCACATCCCATTTAAAAATCTGGGCAGAGAGGATGGCTGCCTGCCATTCCAGCCCTGGAAGGCAGAGCCTGGAAAACCCCAGAGCAAAGCAATAAGGATGTAGAGCAATCCAGGGTGATTTCAGAAGTTACCTCCATAGGCGCACACATCACACATTGACATGTTCTCATTTATACACACAGCCACACACACACACACACACACACACACACACACACACACACACACACAAGACATGGAGAACAATTGATGAAGACACCCAACATGACCTCTGGCCTCTGTATACATGTGTCTGTTCACACACATGTGTGCATATTCACATGTGCACACTCGTGAACACCTGCACACGCAGCAGACACATACACGAGAAATGTGTAAGTAAAAAAATCCCATAAAGCCACTCTGCTCTCCGACGATGCCTCAGTTGAGAGATTCCCGCAGCTTCCCTGCAGGACGGTCTTCAGCTCAGCTCACACTTGGGGTCACTGGTGGTCAGAGCAGTGCTGAAGGTGATTTCACACAGAGAATGTGGTCGTCAGCTTTCGTGATGGGTGAAGATGACCGTCAACTGACAAGATCTAGAATCGTCCAGGAGACGAACTTCTGCACGTGCCTGTCAAGGACTGTCTAGATTAGAAGGATCTCCAGGCATTCCACAGGGTGGGAAGACCCTCTCCAGGCATTCCACGGGTGGGAGGACCCCCTCCAGGCATTCCACGGGGTGGGAGGACCCCCTCCAGGCATTCCACGGGGTGGGAGGACCCCCTCCAGGCATTCCACGGGGCGGGAGGACCCCCTCCAGGCATTCCACGGGGCGGGAGGACCCCCTCCAGGCATTCCACGGGGTGGGAGGACCCCCTCCAGGCATTCCACGGGGCGGGAGGACCCCCTCCAGGCATTCCACGGGGCGGGAGGACCCCCTCCAGGCATTCCACGGGGTGGGAGGACCCCCTCCAGGCATTCCACGGGGTGGGAGGACCCCTCCAGGCATTCCACAGGGTGGGAGGACCCCCTCCAGGCATTCCACAGGGTGGGAGGACCCCCTGAGTGGGGGCAGCACATTCCAATGGTGGCCCAGAAATAAAGAGATCTGAGGGGAAACTTCCACTTTTTGTCTGTTCACCTTCGTGTGTGTGTGTCTGTTCACATATGTGTACATGTACACATGTATATGTTTATATATGTATATGTTTATGTGTGCATATACATGCACATGTATATGTATGTATGTGTGCATGTGTGTATGTGTGCACATGCATGTGTATGTGTGTATGTATATGTATGTATGTGTTCACATATATGTGTTTATGTGTATGTGTGTCTGTGTATATGTGTGTACATGTGTGTTTATGTGTATGTGCATATTTGTATATATGTATGCATGTGTGTATGTGCATATGTGTGCATGTGTGTGTATATGTGCATGTGTGTGCGCCTGTGTATGCATGTGTGTATACATGCATGTGGGTATACTTGTGCGTGCATGCGTGTGTGTGTGTGTGTGTGTGTGTGTGTGTGTGTGATGAGTCCTTCTACCCTCGTGCTGTCCCTGCCTGGGCTGTCGTCACCACTATCAATGCCCCCATGACGTCAGAGCCCAGCTTCTTCAGATTTGGCACAGGAGGAAGAGATGGGATATCTTACACTTGCAAAGCAGGAAGATTTGCATGAAAGAAAGACGAGGCCAAAAAAATCCCTTTGTCTTTGGTAGTGATGAATTGTCAGTGATGACTCTGGCCTGAACTCCCACCCATGCCAGATCCATGTGCTGAAAAAGAACCTTATCGTGCCATGTTTGCAGTTGGCATCAGCCAAACAAAGCAACTCACCGGACGATGGGAGTCTGTCTCTTTTATGCCACATTATAACTATGGGAAGCTTCAAATGACTGAAGGAAATCCATACTGAGCTGGTCTTGAAATACACGATCAGTGATCAGTCTACTTCCTGTCCATTTGTGCCCATAGTAGAGATTCTCTGCACTGGTGTCTTCTGGCTGGAGTGTCTTGGCATGGCATGGCATGGCATGGCATGGCATGGCATGGCATGGCATGGCATGGCATGGCATTTATGATTCCTCTGGCAGAGACCCAGTTATGAAAATTATAAGGGCCTCACTTCAGATATAAGTACATGCTTTCCTCTTCTCACTGCCCCTCTGCACCCCAACATTGTCCTTATATGTACCAAGCTAAGAGGTCAACTTGGCTGGGACTCAAGGTTCTGCTATCAAAGTCTTTATGACAACGTCATGTTACTGCTGTGTCCAATTTCATCATCACATCCATGGTTACCATTATGTAACCATGTCCTGACAGACATGTGGAAGGAACAACTGTAATTTTCATAGGTATAGTGTTAACTTGACAGTTTGAACTCTGAGTGCATTTGCAGATAATTAACAGTTGAGTTAAACCCAGAGCGAATCTTCAGGAAATTGTCTAGTTGATGGGGGAGGCCCAGCCCATAGTGGGTGGGACTTGTGTCTGAGCAGATGAATAAATGGAGAGAGTTGATTGAGAAAGTTTGGCATTAGTCATAGTTAGGTACAGGTGTCAATTTGATGATTGGGGGTTCGTGCTTTGGGCACATTTGTAGAGATTTAGTAGTATGAGTTAAGCCCAGAGCAAACCTGCAGGAGATTGTCTAATGGATGGGAAAGGCCCAGCCCACGGGTGGGGTTAGTCCCTGGACAGGTAAGTAAAATGGAAGGGGCCGTATGAGAAAGTGAGCATCCTGTGTATACTTGGCCAGACATGCTGGTCCGTCCCGTAAGCAGGGATCGTTCTCTCAGCTGCCAAGTGGATAGGGTGGGGCCAGGCGCCTCGGCCCTGGTAAAATGTGAGCTCTCCTGTCAGGCTGGAGAAGGCAGTGTAACTGGACTATATTATAAGAGAGACCAAAACCTTCTGTTCCTGAAGCTGTTTTGCAATAATTTTGTCAGCAACCGTGGGGTACACTGCCACAGCAACCGTGGGGTACACTGCCACAGCAACCGTGGGGTACACTGCCACAGCAACCGCGGAGTACACTGCCGCAGTCATGATCGCCGGTCTCGGGCCAAGAAAGAAGATCGTCCGGTGAAAGGCAGACACATCAGTGGATGTTTCTGTGAGCAGTATTGCTACACTGGTTCACATCAGCGAAGTGATGTGAACAGGGGCGTGGTAGGGCACTTCTGTGGTTCAGAGGGGCCAGACCAGAACAGTGGTCCTTCGAATGAGAAGTGGTCCCACTGAACCCATCCCAACTTCATGCCCACTGGAGCAAGTGGCCCCTGCAGGACACAGGCTTCTCGAAGCAGCAGCTCTAGGTCTTTCTAAGCAGACCCAAGCGTTCTCTTGGAAAGAGCAGCGGGAGGCGGGTAGGGGCGTCCGACCTCTTAGTCATTGGAGTAAGAAAATGATTTCTCCTACAGTTGAGTTTCTTGTCAGCGTTTTAGTTAATAGCTCACATAACATGCTGAAGCACACCGGTGGGAGGGACAGAGGTTGGCTGTGGGGATGACTTCTCCATACTAATATGACGCTCGCGAAAGTCAACACGAAGACGGGCTCATGAGGGACTGGAGGGACCCTTCTCTCTGTGTCTGCAGGAGTGGCCTCAGAGGCTAGGCAAGGGTGACCACCCAAAGCTTTCTGAACCCCCCCATACCAGTCTCTCACCTGCCACTCAAATGCCTACCTGTGTCCTGAGAACTCGTGTTAGGCAGCTGCTTGTATCCTTTGCTGATACCAGATCCCTAAGGTAGAGACTCAGAAAACAATATTCATAAACGGTCACTGCAGCGGATCACAAATCATTACCCAGCAGCTTAGCGAAAGCCTGCGCTGCTCTCTCATAAAAGTCAGAAAAAAATGAACTTGCTTTCTTACACGTATCAATTATTTTCTTCCATTGCATTAAATTATTAGCAAAGTCCTAATTTTCATGGAAAGTAGAACACTGTTCTGCAAGGAGACCAGTGCTCCTGTTGCCTCAAAGTCTTGTACCCCTGTGATCTCAATTGCATGGTGAGATTTTCTAACATGGCTAAGCCAAGGAGCAGAATAATGCATTGTCTTTTAAAAGCTGAAACCGAATTGAAATACAAAAAAATGCACATAACCATTATCATAAATCACAAAATTAGTTTATTAAATGATTGTGACAGTCCTCAGACATTTATATATATATGCATCTGTGTGTGCATCTGTACAGTCAAAACCCACATCAAGGCATGGTATATTTCATCCTTCCACAGAGTTCCCTGTCACTCGTTCTGGTCAATTCCAGTCCTCTCATAGATAACCACTGCCCTACCTCTGACTATCATAAACAATTCTACCTGTTCTTGAACGTCATGCCAATGGAATCATATGTATCTTTTAATTCTATCTACTAGTTGCTAAGTAGTGTTCCAGCTTCTGAGCACACTATGATGTCATCCGTTTTCCTTCTGGTGACAACGACTCTCAGTTTTTTGTTTCTTATTATGAGAAATGTTTTAATAAATATTCATAAGAATGTCTTCATGGATATAAACTTTATCTTCTGGGTGAATTTCAAGGTGTAAAAGCTTTGATTCAGAGTATTTACATCTTTAGAAAAAAATGACAAAAATATTCCTAGAGTGTTTGTAGTGTCACCAGAAATTTCTAGCATTCTCTTTGTTTCACATGCGTCCAACATTTGCTGCTCGGTCTATTTACCATCTTAGTAATGCAAAATGGCATTTTGTTCTTGCAGTCTCAGAGACTAAACCCAGGGCATTACACGCATTAGGCAAGTGCTTTGCCACTGAGATACACTTGGGTCCAAGTAGCATCTTGCTATTTTTGCATTTCCTTGATATATTATCTTTTAATTCTGTCTACTTTTCCTTTGCATAAGATTTATTTTAAATGTTTTATTATATATTCCTTTCTGCAAATTTTTTAAATCTGGACTTTGTAGAATTTTAATGTTTTATTTATCTCTGAGAGACAAAGAGGGGGAGAAAGAAGGTAAGTGGCATGGCACATAGGTGGGGGTCAGAGGTCCATGTGAACTCCCGGGACTGAAGTCAGATCACCAGATCTGCAAAGAGGCACCTCACCCACTAGTTGTCTTACTAGCTCCCAGACAAATATACTGCTTAATAGTTTCTTTTTGAAGAATTAAATTCATAGTAATTTATATTGTATGCATAGCTGCGATAAGAAATATGCATTTACAAGTGTTTTTTCCTTCAATTCTATGGCTAGCTTTTCTGTTGTTCTTAATGGCATGAATTTCTATTTTTTTTGACAAAGTTCACTTTTTCAGCTATTTATCCTATAGAATTGGGGGGGGTATGTGTGTGGGGTGAGTGTGTGTGTGTGTGTGTGTGTGTGTGTGTGTGTGTGTATAGAAGAAGGTACTGTGTATGCGTGTGAAGGCCCAAGGGTGACTTCGGGAATCTTCCTGGATTGCTCTACTTCCTGATTGCTTTGTTCTGGGGTTTTCTAAGCTCTACTTTCCAAGGCTAGAAGTACAAGCCTCTGCCTTTTCTACCCACATTTTTACATGAGATCTGGTGTCATGGTTTGAAATGTGTCCCCCACAGTCTCATGTGTGTGGCAAGATCATAGCACCTTGAGAGGTGGAGCCTTGCTGGAGGAAGGCAGTCACAAGGGGTGGGCCTTGAGGTGGATGAGCCCCACCCTACCTCCAGGAGAAGTCTGCCTCTGCAGCAAGCAGTCTGCAGCTCTCAGCTTCCAAGATGTCTGTGGTGACTTAGCCTCCTCCAACTTTGGCCAGCCAGCCATGCCACCTTTGCCATGAGAAACCGCCTCCTCCCCTGTGGATACGTAAGCTGAATAAACCTCCCTTTCTCCCTTAGGTTGATTGACTTTGAGTGCTCTCTCACTGCAATAGTTAAGAGTAACTGTTACATCTGGGATCTGAACTCAGGTCCTTTGGCTTGGAAGGCAAAGGCTTTAACCCCTGAGTCCCTTCCTTAGCCCCTATCCCATAGAAATTTTGGAATAAGATACTCTTCTATGCTTTTTCTATCTAGAAGCTTCTAGAGGGCTCTACATTGAATACCTGACCCCTAAACCTCCATCCCTACAGTAGCCTCTTACAAAGGCTGAGCTCCCAGCATCATCAACTGACCGTCACCATGCTGCTGGTCCAGTAGCTCTGTGGCTCTTGAATCGGGCACCATCTCCCACAGCCTGCCAAGTGTGAGGAGTCTCAAGGCCCTAACTGGGGTGTTATTTTTGGAGATGACTTAGGTTTCTGCAGCTTTGGCTCTCTCTAGGATCGGAGTCATGCTTTGTAAGCAGAAGCTGCCAAGCCAAACTTCTCTCTGGGTGAGAAAGCACGTGTTTACCCACGTGTCTTGCTGTAGCCATGTATGTGAAACCTCTTTCTCAAATGTTGCTTTTTGCCTCCGTGGAAAAACAGCATCTTTAGGAAGCAGGACAGTAGGCAGTGATTTTCCCTCCCCTGGACCACCCGAGGGGTGATATTTACAAATGGAAATGGCTTGTGTAACTTGCTTTTCTTCAATGGTTTGTAGGTTTGCTTTGGTTTTCTCAATTCTGGGCTCTATGACCTTCTGCTCCTGTTTCACTGATAAATTCCATCACGCCCTCCGAAGGCAAGCATTCAGTCCCCAGAGCTTTCCAAGCATATTTCATTAACATGGTTTAGGTGAGTCTCCAGGTCCCAAGACTGGGAATTCCATACTGCAAAGAGAAAAAAAAAAAAGAAAAACACATGTAAAGTTAATATTTTACCAGTTCACTGTCCTCATTTTTTTTATTATTTATTCAATTGTGCGTGTATGCGTGTGTGCGCGTGCATGTGTGTGTGTGTGTGCGTGTGTGTGTGTGTGTGTGTGTGTGTGTGTGTAGAACCACGGACGAATTCGGGAACCACCATGGACGTCTCCACCTCCTCCCGGTTTACTCTGCCCTGGGATTCACAGGCTCCGCCCTACCAGGACCAGAAACGCAGGCTGCCCCCGCTTCCGCCTGGTATCTATACGTGGGGTCTAGGATCCGAACTCAGGACCTTCAGCCTGCAAGGCAGAGGCTTAACCCCTGAGCCACCTCTCCAGCCCTACTTTCCTCATTTTAAATTCTTTTATGCAAATTTAATAAAGTAGCTATTCGCATGTAGGCTGTTGTTAGACTAGAACATAAGAGAGGGACCTTGGCAAGTCCTGGGAAAGGGAACCCATTCAATATTGTTTTCTGTGCTTCTTCCATTCCCACTTCAAGTTACTACTTAACAAAAACTGAATCTTAGCAACCACCCCTTCATTCATGCAAGCAAACATGTGTGCGTGCACATGTGTGCATGTGCGTGCACATGCAATACAGGTCTTATGACTAAAATAGACAGATTCCTGAAGACAAAGCTTGTTTAGATAAGCTGAGAATTTTTGCCAGCAATGCAGGAAGGAATGTTGTCATTTCATTCATGAGTGAAGGAAAAACTCCGAAGAAATAGTTGAAGATCTCTGACACAGTCATGGTAGATACCTAAGAGACAAAAAAAGTCAACATGGCTGGTAGAGGGGTCTGGACCTCTAATTAATCCCACCTACTCAAGAGGCTAAGACAGGAGGGTCCACAAGATTAGAGCGACACGGAACTACCAGTACATTCAAGGGCAAATATGGCAAATAAGTGGGACTCTGACTCAAAAAGGACCATCTCTTAAATAATTTACATATGTACATATTGTAGTACATGTACATTTGTAATTATATTGATATTACATACATATATGCACACATGTGATTATATACATGTATATGTCATATGTATAACATATACAATGTATTACATGCATGTATTATAGCATATGTATATATAATATAGTATATACACAATATAATACATGTATATACTATAACATATGTACATATGTAATTATATTAATGTTATATATATTGAGTATAATATATACTCTAATATATACTTTTATGTATAATATATATATTACATATGCACATATAGAGTTCTTTTACATACAAGCATGAAGTTAAAATAATAATTCTTTCCAACTTTCTAAATTTTGAAAATTTGTACTGAGTATCTTTCCAATGAATATATGTGATGCTGCCTTGCTACAGATTTACTTTAAAGATATGTGCTAGAATATGTATCAAGTTGTTTAGCCTTTATTGTATGGGTAGAAATATGAAAAGACAATCTAAAAATATCAAAAATGAAGACAAAGCTTTAAAATTTTGAAAAAGATAAAAATCAATATACATCTATCAAAAAATTCTTAAAAGTTTTTTAAATGATATGTAGTGGATTTCACCAATTTTACTTTTTCCTCAGTCATAAAATGGTCACTTTTATTGCAACATTTTATGCAATATAGAAACAAACAAAGCAAAAAGTAGTGGCTTTTCACCCACTAGACCCCCATCAAGAAAACCATTAATTGCTTGGCTTATTTCTTCATGTGTTAACACAGACACACAGCATTTAGAGCCTTCCCCATTCAAACAGACATTGAATCATACTATATATACATTCTCTGAAATTTGACTTTTCATTTGTTGATCTACCAGCAATATGGTCGTAGTATGTATGACATGTTTGGCCAATGGAGGATCTGCGAGTGTGTTCACTGAATGAGCCTGCTGGGGCTCTCACATCAGACGGGGAGGATTTAACCTCTTCGCAGCAAGCTTAGATCCAGGACCCAGAGTTGGTTTTCATGAAGTCTCTCCTCTTGTGCACACAGTTGCCTTCTGCCTCGTCCTCACGTGGTCTTGCTTGTGCACACAAGGTTTTCTCTTCCCATTATAAGTATATCAGTCCTGTTGGAACAGAGCTCCACCTGTATGGAATCTTCTAAGTTTCATAAGCTCTTTAAAGCCCTGCCTCCTAATACAATCATGTTATAGATTAGGAGTTCAACATGTGAGTTCAAGGAGACGCAATTCAGACAACACCGAATTTTCTCTACTGGTTAAAATGTCCTGTTTGTTTATTAAGTAGCTTAATGGCATCTTTGAAAATAACACTCCCTTCTTGACAATGATTCCAACTTATTATACAAGTATATAACATGCACAGTAAGGCAGTGGATATAGACAAAATATAATTGCATAAATTCTTCCTTGGAAAAAGTCATCACTATCAATACCTGGCAAATACCATCCTTTACATACTGCCTGTCTGTAAACAGACAGAAAGATGCATGATTGGAGATTGAAAGACATAAGATAGTAGATGACAGGTATATGATAGATAAATATATATGATAGATGATAACACATAGAGATGATGGGGAAATAGATGAGTTAGATTGTTAGATAATAGATGAAAGATGATAATGATGGATATATGATACATAGATTTAGACAGGTTATAGATTGATAAATGGATGTTAGATGAAAACTCAGTGATTATGATAGATAATTAAATGGCTACATGGTAGATTATCGAAAGATAAATACAAATAGACTGATGATGATAAATGATAGATAATTCCACAAAATACACATCCATGCTATTTATTAAAAGTAAATTTAAATAAATTTGTTATTTTCCAATTATACTTAAAAAAGAAATGTGAAATTCAATAGTTGAGCAAGTGGATAGTTAAATAGTTTTTTTTTTTTTGCTGTAGGAATTGAAAGTTTTTGAAAGAAAGTGGGACAAGGGGGTACACCCCTTTAAACTTAGCTCGCAGAGACAGAAGAACTGCTAGTTCTAGGAATCATGGGCTGCATAGAAAGACCTCATATCAAAGACTAATCAAACAAACAATTAAAAGTTGACTAACTTTTTGAAAGATTACCCTATCTTCACAATAATTTGAAAAACATTAGGAAATTATGTTCGTTATTTTTTATAATATGTCTTACAGCCACATAATAATCATCAATCCCTTGTGAAAGTAAAGAGAAAATTCTGTGTATCAGACTTCTGATATCACTACTATCTTCATCTAGTTGGATCTTTCTCTCTCCACCTTTAAAATTCATTAACTTGACATGTAATACTGACATTATGTTTCTCACAACCATTTAATATATATACATATATAAATATATTCATTGTTTACCAACGTAGTTTTGTTAAGCCTTATCTAATCCAAATTCAGCTTTATTTTGTGTATATGTGAGCATATGTGCATGAGGATATGTGTGTGTGTGTGTGTGTAGGAGTGTAGGGTCCACCACCCACGGCGTGGCATCTCTCCACCCACTCACACACTCATTCACACGATTACACAGCTCCTGGCTGCAATGATGAAGAAAGATAAATCCCGCCACCTGCATTTCCGCCTCAACCCTCCAGAGACTCGGCCATGGACGGGGAGTTTGTCAGAGCAAAATCTCAGTTTATTGGGGGTAACAAAGCAGCTTATATAGACAAAGGACCACAAGGCACCAAACGGGCAGCCATTTGTGTCAAAGGTCAACACATCCTTCAGGTGCTAGTGGTCAAGTCCAATGTAACTCAGCACGGAAGGCAGGTCAATACCTGAAAGACAATTAGGGCTCTCTATAATGTGATCAGGGTCACACCCAGGACACTAACCCTCAGCGCCATCTTTAGTCCCATGTGCTCGGCCATGCCCTGGGGCAAATCCTGGGTGGGCCCAACATCTCTCCCTTTTTGTTTTAGCAGAGACTATACATATGTCCAATGTCCCATCAGTCTCAGTGTGAGCTTTTGCTATTGTCCTGTCCCAGTTGGTCTTCTCAGTCAGGCAGGTTGGTATCAGTGCCAGGCACCAGGTAGCTTGGGGAAGTCGCATGTGGCTCACACGGGCAATACAGGCCTTCCTGGTCTATCATTAGACCAAGGCCTCACAAGCCTCCAAGTTTGAATCGCGTCTCTGGGGGGGCCATGGCATGGATGTTTGTAGCATGGTCTTGTAGATGGAGCCCTGCTGAGAGATGTGCTGAGGAAACACTTAAGTGATTTAGTTATTAAAAGAACAATTTTTTTCTAGATGTTAGGTCAAACCCAGATTGACTCCACCTTGGCTTAGGCAAGGTATTAATTAGGCCATCTTGAGTTAGGTCAGGCCTATAACAATTAAGGTTAAAATTTTCCTCGAGCACACTGTGGACAGTTTCCTGACACAAAGTTTGGTGGATAGGTTTCCCAGTGTCTTTGGAATCTCAATTTATTTTGTCCTTTTTGAAAATTTAAAATTTAAAATGTTGATGGTAAATAATGGTAACCGTAGCTGTTGGTGTGGGCTTACTCCCCCTTTATGTGTTAGTAATTGCACCTTTAATTTAGTTGGGTATGAGGTCCTCTAGCAGAGGGGGATGTCTTTTTTGGAATTTTAAAGACCTTGAGAGACCCATCCCAGCATGGCTGTTCTAAACCTGCCTACTTTACCCCTTAACCTATTTGAAGACCCAGGCTGCTCAAGGCATGAGGGGCGACGACCGTTCTGACTACTTCCTGCTGAGATGGGATGTTGAAAGTGAAAACAGCCTTGTGTCCTCATCTAATAAGTGCTGAGATGGTCTAGAGGTCCTTGAGAGATGGCTTTATTACTTTAAGGTCCCTTTAAAAGAGACAAAACGCATGTTAAACTTTTAAGATCTATACACAGATTAAATCATTATAACTAGGAAGGCACATGGGATAAACCAAATAAGCTCAGTAATCTTCTTATGGGTACAGGCAAGAGTTAGTAAAAAAAACCTGTTACCTCACCCGGAATTGTCATTGTCTTAGTTTGGTGGAAAACTAAGAATTAATGTACACACTGAAGACCTTTTTTCTTTGGCAGCTGTGAATCTCTATGATCACATCTTAAAACCTGTTTGAAACCATGTGAACTGTCTATTTTGTTTTACCAAACGAGGGAATGTCTAAAAGCAACATCATTAAGGATATAAGGAATCTCAGTAGTTACTTTGTGAGTGACTGATGAATCTGTCATCTTTTTTGATCATTAACATTTTAGTAAAATCAAAGATTGACAAAAGCCTAGGAAGGAAGTTGAGCACTGGAATTTTCTGCTCCCTAGTCTAGAAACAAAGAGGCTTCCCATTTGCCTGTTAAACCCAAAGTTCTCATGAGATGCTCAACCTGGCATTTTGGGCCTTCTTTCTCTGGATATCAGAGGCAAACTCCTTTTTCCCATCGGAGGGAAGCTAAGAGCTTCAGGCTATATTGTTGGTCCCCACCAGAGGGCTCGACCCCTGGGCCCTGGGGTTCAGGGGGCAATCTTCCTCTAGTGGAAATTCCCATGGTTGGGACATAGGCCACACGAAAGCTTCCCGCGCTTACAACCGTCTCAAAGCGCCCAGTCTGGTCATATTCAAAGCATCTTTTCCATCTCTCCCCTGTCGTAAGGGGTCCTGGGTTGTCTGCTCAGGAGGTTCCCTGAGGGGAAGGGAGCGTAGCGCCTCCCTCTCACCAGGTGGAGCCCGCAGCTCTGTGCTCT
The DNA here is from genome assembly GCA_023101885.1 of Typhlomys cinereus. NCBI lineage: Eukaryota > Metazoa > Chordata > Mammalia > Rodentia > Platacanthomyidae > Typhlomys > Typhlomys cinereus. The sequence goes on along the minus strand of JALPQD010000093.1, from coordinate 4,772,754 downwards.
GTTTCTAAGCATTTTGGGCTCGCACCGACTCGTTGCCGCACCACTGGCACACGCCATCTCGCCTCTGCGCCATTCATAAGCATTATTTGGCTCCACCACACCCGGAGCCCACAACTCTGTGTAACAGTCCCAGGCACATGCACTGTGATGGGGTAGCATTCTCTAAATGGCAGGCATGCCCACCATCCCCATGGCTTCCTGCACCCTGCCATGGCCAGTGGAATCCCTGCCCCAGCGCCGTGGCTCCTCGTTCCCCTCCTCCTCCTCCTCTGCCTTCCCCGCCAATGGGCACTGGATTGGGTCAGGAAGGAACGCTATCTTGAGCACAGAAACCGTGGAATAAAATTCCAAGGGACGCAATATCTTAAGATTTTTTTCCCCGCTCTCTGGCTAGATTCTCTATCTTATTCCACGTGTCCCATGAATAAATGTTGGACGTTTGGGCAAATGGAGCCAACTCACGAGCTGATTCCCACACCTCGGTAATGCAGGGCTCTGGGATTTCAAAACCATGGCTTCTTAATACATATCTCAGTGCTGATGGCACTGGGTCAACCTTGTAAGACGCGTTACCCATACTTAGAGTTGAAAACTTACCTCGAGACTCCTGATTCGCTTTGTCTGATTTAGGAATTTCCTGACACAGGGGCACCAGTTTGTAGGGTCCACCACCCACGACATGACATCTCTCCACCCACTCACACACTCATTCACACGATACACAGCTCCTGGCTGCAATGACGAAGAAAGGTAAGTCCCTCCACCCGCACCTCCGCCTCAACCTTCCAGAGACTCGGCCATGGACGGGGAGTTTGTCAGAGCAAAATCTCAGTTTATTGGGGGGTAACAAAGCAGCTTATATAGACAAAGGATCACAAGGCACCAAACGGGCAGCCATTTGTGTCAAAGGTCAACACATCCTTCAGGTGCTAGTGGTCAAGTCCAATGTAACTCAGCACGGAAGGCAGGTCAATACCTGAAAGACAATTAGGGCTCTCTGTAATGTGATCAGGGTTACACCCAGGACACTAACCCTCAGCGCCATCTTTAGTCCCATGTGCTCGGCCATGCCCTGGGGCAAATCCTGGGCAGGCCCAACAGAGGAGGGCACTGTGTGTGTCTGTGACTTTGAGAATCATCTTGGGTTACTCTACCTCCTATTGCTTTGCTCTGGGTTTTCCCTGCTCCACTTTCAGAGCCAGAAGTGCAGGCCTTGATATTTCTACTCAGTGCTTTTACGTGGGATCTGGAGATCAGCACTTAGTTCTTTGGTTTGCAAGGCAAAGGGTTAACCTTGAACCAACTCTCCAACCTCTTTTAAGTCTTTTAAAGAGAATTTCAGTGTATCTAAAATTTCTGATGACACATGCTTTCCAATATAAATTTATAGATATTGTTATACTATGGTCTGTCATTCTTAAGTCTGGTGAAGATTCTTTAATAAATGTAAATAAACTGCTTTTTCATATATTATTCTTTATAAAGAAAACCTACTACACTAAAGCATTTAATTTCTGATTTCAAATTAGACCTAGTGGTTTTTTGCAAATTCCATTACATGTGCATAGTCATGTAATTTGCATGCAAAGACTTTCCCTCTCTTTTCCTATATTTGTTGCTTAATTTCTGAGAAATGACAATATAATTCAATTTATTTATTTTCTTGCTAGTGCTTAGAGACAGACCATGTGAATATTCTGTTTTCTAAGCTAAGTCTTAAGCAATGTAAGGAGGGCAGGATCACGTCTTCTTGTTCATTTATATTCTACCAGAGTTCTCTAGTCACAAGGAATGCTTGAAACATATACCATAACCAATCATTCTAACTACTCATGTGTAGAACACAGAGAGAACTGAATCACATCTAATCAATTACATATGAGTTACATGTTTTCTTCTGATTGATAGCCAATTTTTTAAGACAATTTTTCATGGAAAATAGATATCCTATCATTTTTGTCATTAAGTCTACAACATTGAAAACACTAATATATTCTACCTCACCTTTTCCTCAGTAATGCTCTAGAAAGTAATATAATTATGATTCAATTTTCCTGTTGTTGAGCCACATATTAGAGTGTTCAAAAATATAACATTTGGCCTGGGGAGATGACTTAAAGCACTTGTTATAGAAACAGGAGGATCAGATTTCAGATCCCTAAACCTCTTATAAATTCTGGGTAAATGTGAATTCCTGTCTATTATTACTACCTCCAAAGGTGGAGACCAGATATTCCCAAAGCAATTTGCCTAGTGAGATAGCCATATCAGTGGGCCCCTACCCTTGTCGAAGTCCTACCTTAAAGAATAAGGTAGAAATGTGGTTGAGGAGGAGTCTTAAGGTCAACCTTGAACTTTTACATCACACACACACACACACATGCGCGCGCGTGCGGGTGCATGCGTGCACACACACACATGCATACACATACACATACACATATGTGCACGTATATGCATATGCTCACACATTCAAACACACACACATACACATGAAAGTGAAAAAATTAAAAATCAGAACTCTTGATAGTGTACTTGAATACCATCCCAAATCTTTCACTAAATATCATCAATATTTTGAACAAGTTAATCTCTATGCACCTCAGTGTTCTTTTTCATGAAATGGGGATGACAGCATCAATTTTATATTTATGAAACTTACTAGCCCCAGGGTTATAGAAGAACTAACTTTAAAATGTTAGAAATTAAAATCTCATTTTCTGTTCTCAACCTTTAGTAACATATGGTTTGTTTTGATATACAGTTCCATGGGCTGTAAAAATTTCTCTGTTTACTATAATTCAACTTTCCACAAATATAGAAATATATTTCCAAAAATAATTTCTTTTGGATGAGTAATTTTGCTGTGAAAGAAGATAATATATTTTCTTCTTTTGAGACAAGGTCTTGCCTTTTAATCCAGGCTGGCATTAAACTTAATCCTCCTACCTCAATTTCATAAGTAAATGCAAGAATTACAATCAAGACCTCCATGCCTGAAAACCATATCACCCCCTTTTTTTGTTTTGGAGGGACTGGGAAATTGAACTCAGGGTTCATGCTTAGCAAGTGATTTTCCATTTCCATTTCCATGTCCAGCATCACATCTTAAGGAAGTTTTTACATATTTAACAAGCCTGACATCTTGTTTACAAAAATTTGGTTCAAAATTATTTGCTGAAACATTAATCTTAGAGAAAATATATAACACACTGAAAATAGTTGTTCAGGACAAAATTTATTCTATAACTATATGATCATCTGTCTGTCTGTCTGTCTAATCTTCTACTTTTGTTCTTTTTAGCCGGTCACAGATAATAACATTTTGATGAACAAATTCATGTTGAGCAGCAATTTGCAAAGTTCTTTTAGACTGATGAATATGTATGAACTCAGAAATTGTTTTGGGTATTTTGTTCTCATCTTCTAACTTAATCTTCTTGATGACCATGTAAGATACACATGAGCTGTTATTATCTCATTTCACATATAGGAAAATGGAAGCTGAGCAATTTTAAGGACTTTCCCACAGCTAACTCAGATGAGGGCGGAGTTGAGATTCAACCCAAAACCCCAATTTTTTTCCATCATATTTTGTGGTCTCCTTTTCCTGAGAACACATATGCCTGTGCATGTGAGTGCACACACACACACACACACACACACACACACACACACACACACACACACACACACACACACACACACAGAGCAGCAGCAGCAGCTAGACAAAGACCTCTATTTTGCTTTAGTCCCTGGCACTTTCACAGAATCTCATTCATTCTTCAAGCTGTAGCACTTACCATGATTCATTGTGTTTGAGTTTTATGGTCCTGTTTTCCCCCAGAAGACAGAGAGCCCTGGAGGGTGGGTTTCATGCCTTATCCATCTTTGCAAATCCCGGGGCTGATGCTGCCCTTCTTGGGTAGTTGTTTGGTAAAGGTTTATAGCACTGAGCTCTTGAGAAGCTTTTGTTGTTTTTTGGGGGGTAGGGGAAGGGGTAACAGTGTCTGAAAGAGACTGTTGAGGAATTTCCTCCTCTGGGCTTCTCAACCTTTCTGTCACAATTTTCCAGACTCTGATAAGAAAGACAAAGTGCTATATCACGTGTTTGGGGAGGAGAAGTAAGTCTGTGGTAGGCCCAGAGTAAAGGCAGATTGAGTTTAGTTTCAAAAGCACTGAGGTTGGGAGAAATGAGTCCAAAGGAGGGATGATCTTCCTGGCCTGGGATGCAGGAAAAGCAGGGATTGGAGGGATGGGTCATTCTTCTTCCATCCCTGCACTGATTATTGTCACTGCAAGTCACATCTGAGGGAGTAAAGGGTGTGTGTGTGTGCAGTGTGCAGAGAGAAATCTACAGAATGAGAGAAAAGGGGAAGGGAGAAAATCAGAGCTCTGTGGACTGAGGAGGACATACCCTTACTGCTGATAGATTCCTACTGTAGAGCTTCCCGGAAATCCTTGGGATGCTGTCACTATGAAATTGGCAGGTGTGGTTGAGACGAAGGGGCATAAAGGAAGGTTCTTCCTGGCAGATCTCATGGCAGGCAGAGTTAGGACGTGGTGCCCGTGAAGTATTCCCCACAGTAAAGAAGCAGAGCAGCTGTCTACACAGTCCCTGGAATTTTTAATTTTAGAGGTGAGCACAATGTATGGAGTGGTGAAGACCATCAGTCAGTGGACATGAACATTTGAGATGGTCAAGAGAAAAGAGCAAAAAGAGCCAGCAGATTTAGATCCAAAGCCCCCACCACAGGAAGGAATTCATGCCTGGTCCTGTATGTCAAGTCAAAGTACTATGGCTGGGGCAGGCGGAGGTCGCAGACAGAAGCCACTGCTGTGGTTTTGCTGCATAGAGTTGCTAATGAAAGTGACATCTACATATCTGCTTGTGCCTGTACAATACTGCTGCTGACGTCCTTGGCTCCAGAGCTTGGTAGTCACCTTGGAGACTTATAACTGGTCAAGGTGCTGAGAATGAGCGGCTGTTGAGTACTCATCCCTACACGGAACAGCTGTATCCCAGTCTCAGGAAACATTGCAGGAAGAAGGGGTGGAATGAATGTGAGAACTGGAGGATGGAAGAGTGCTGTGAAATGCTATGTTCTGGACAGGGCGCATGCACTCATGACACCGCACTCATGAGTTCACAGCAGCTGTGGCTGCCTGCAGGTGACCTGCACAGAACGGGGATGTCAATATTATGTGGATGATGGGGGAGGGATGCATGTGGCTTCACACTCCCTGAGGAGCTGCCTGTAGTTAGCGATGGCTGGGAAGGGAGGCATTTTCTTCTGTAGTGTTGTCCTGTCAAGTTTCTCATAATCTGGTATATAACCCCTGCAAACAGTCCTCATTAAACTCAATGGGAGAGAGAGAGAGAGAGAGATGGAAGCAGAAGGTAGACTCTCGAGGAAGAAAAGGGGTTCCATGGGAGGGAGAGGATAGGAAAAGGTAATGGGTGCATATGATCAAAATACATAGAAGTATGATACTGTTAAAAATGATTAGGTAAAAATAATATACTTAAACTTCCTCATGGGGTGGAGTGGTGAGAATGGGTACTTTCTCTGTGGCTTTAATCCCAGTACCAAAGTGAGAAAACCATCAGGCAATTGCCAATTGCAGACATTTGCAAAATTCCTGAGCAGCATTCTCAAAACTTCCAAGATCATGAAAAACAACAGCAGCCAGAGACACTGGTACAGCCAAGAGAACTCTAAGGATTGGCACAACTGAACAGAGAAGCAACTCACAGTAAACACGACGAAAGCCAGCATCAAGCACGGCTGCAGCAGGGATACACCAGTGTTGAAGTCGCTTGTCGCCGCACATGGGCGAGGGCACTGCTGCACGTTCACCAGAGGCTTTTCTCTAGATCCGTAACTTCTCTACAGATCTGTAAACTTGCTGTTATGTAGGATGATGACTCCAAAGTCCCAACAAACCGCACCAGGAGTGGAGTTAATAACATTGAACACCAAAAAATCTCTGTGAGCTTAGATTTTAGTATCCAAAAAGCATGACTGTGTAAGGTGAGGGAAGCATTCCATTTGTTGATGGTCCTTGTCCCTTCGCTGTGTATATGCATGTCAAAACATGCTACATACCTTAAGACATACTTTAAAATAAATGTGAAAGTAAAAGGAGCATTGGGAGACGCTCAATGGGTAAAGTGCTAGCTCAGAAGCATGAGAACCAACATTCCAAACCCCAGAACCCATGTAAATGCCAGGGGGCCTTGGTAAGCCAGCCTTGGAAGGTGGAGACTGGCGAGCCTCCAAGAGAAAAGTTGGAGGAGCAATCACGAAAAATTCCTGAAATCAACCTTAGGCCTCCACAGACACAAGCACACGTGTGCACACACATCCATGCTAGAATATGTTCCCACACATATGTGACCATGCGTGCTTATATGCATGCATACCATAAAGAAGCACACAAGAAAACAAGAGGAAAGCAAGTGCAGAGTATGTTTGGTCATACCAGGGCTTAACTGGCAAGCCAGTCTAGTATAATTAGAGACACCCAGGTTCAATGAGAAACCTTGTCTCAAAAAATTAGGTGAAAAACAATTGAGGAAGACATCCTACATAGACCTGTGGCTTACACACACACGTGCATACACACACACAGGGATGATGAGGAGAAAAATACAGTGTAACCGAAGGATGCAGGATCTCTTAGGAGCAAAGCCCATAACGATTACTGAAATTCTGTAATAACGATTAGTGAGATCCTGGGGGAAGATTCACAAGGAACCAGACCTGGATAAAGGAACACACATTTTACAGAGTGGGTTGTTACAAGACTCCAACTTTAAAATTTATTATTGGTTTAGATATTCCGTAATGAGTGCATATATTTAAATTACCATTTATTTCATTGGCAGACAGAGTTTCGAAACGCATATTCCCCTTCGAGGTTTATTATTTTAAGTAGCTGCGTTAGTTCCTTTTCTCATGACTGTGACAGAGTACCTGGCAGAAGCACCTCGAGGGAGGGAGATTTGTTCTGGCTCATGATATTCTAGGGGAAATTACATGAAGGCAGAGCGAGCGAGATGGAGCTTGTCGAGGTAAAACACGTGTCTGGAAATCACGTCTCTATGGACCATGGAGCAAAGAGATCAGGCCAGAACCAAGACAGAGTTATAACCCGCAAATCCCCAACTGTCCAGTGACCCTTCTCTTCTACCGTGGCCCACTTCCCTAGAGTTCCACAACTACACGACCCAGCTCCATCAACTGGGGACCAACCATTCAAACACGTGATCCTGTGGGGACATGTCACATTTAAGCCATAGTGGCAACCTTCCCTTCATCTCTACAATGTGTGTAGTGTTTGTGCACAATCTACCTTCTTCCTCTCTCCTGTCTGTCTGTCTGTGTGTTTCTCTCTCTCTCTAACTCTCTCTTTCTCCCACACTCTTTCTGGAGATAATGGAAAGAGAATACACTGTCCTTTCTGAAAAATATAATAAAGAGAACTGGGGCTGGAGAGGTGGCTCAGGGGTTAAGCCTCTGCCTTGCAGGTGGAAGGTCCTGAGTTCGGATCCCAGATCCCACATATAGACGCCAGGCGGAAGCGGGGGCGGCCTGCGTTTCCGGTCCTGGTAGGGCGGAGCCTGTGAATCCCGGGGCGGAGGAAGTGGAGGCGTCCATGGTGGTTCCCAAATTCGTCCGTGGTTCTACACACACACACACACACACACACACACACACACACACGCGGGCGTGCGCGCACGCACATACATACGCACACACGCACAATTGAATAAATTAAAAAAAAAAGAGAGAGAGAACTAGGATGGCTGATCCCTGTCCTTTACACATTCTTACTCATAGAAGATGATCGGCACTTGACTATTTATTTAGTTATTGTTTGGACAGAGGAGTATCAAATCAGGGATCCTTCAGGAGAATGTGCAATCAACTGAACTATACAAAAAACTTAAGTCTGAAAGTTTTTCCCGAAACATAAACAAACACCTCTACTTACTCCTTGAATTCTGCTTTTAAATTTTGTATCAGACTCAAGAGAACGATGGCGTCTTTCTGCAGTTGTGCCTTCCTTACTTCTCCCTCCAGGTCACCAGGACCCTTTGGTTATCTTCTGCATGACGACATGGAATATCTCTGTGCTGCTCTCTGCCTCCCAATGCCTCAATCTACTTTGTCATTCTTCGTGGAACCAAAAGACATGCCTGTGTTCTGTCTCGGTTGGCGGGCCATTTTATCTTCAGAATGAGAAACATCGGGAGGCAAGGACATGGGTCTGACAGAACTCATTGCAACCAGATGCAAATCTGCCATCCTAGACACATCCCTGTCCACCTTGTCTTACGAATAAATTCCATATATATTTCCATCACAGCAATGAATATGTCACCCAAACAGTTGAGGGGAACAAGGAGATTTGGGGCAGCTATATAGTTTATAGTTTCATGTTACAGCTCTTTAGGGCAGCAGCGACCCCGGGAGAAGCCAAGGAAACTGGCCATGCCACACTGGGGGTGCCAAGGGAGGAGCATGCTCTCTAGCTTGCCAGTCTGTCAGATTGTCAAGCGGTTCTCTGTCCATCTCAGTGGCCTGCTTGAGAAATGGTCCCACACTGGTGATGTGGGTCTTCCCACATCAAGCAGTCACTCTCCTACAGGTCTGCTCAGTGCTTGCTTCAGTTAAATGATCCTTCATGAGGTGCCTCAGGGCTTAGCCTCTCAGCTGTCAAGTTGATACATCTAACTAACGGCCACACTTTATTCCTGATTTTTTCCCCACTTTGCCCTTGCTTCTCCTATTTCCAGGTGTCCTGTGGTACTCTACCTTGCAATTCCCTCGCCATACTTTGCTCTCGAGTTCCCATTCTTCCCTCTCTAGTAAACCCCATTTTTTCACAGCTCACTCTCACTTAGTGAGTACACCTCTGCACCCAGCTTTCACTCTTGTCAGGACTCTTTGCGCAGTGCAGTTAGCTTCATCCATGTATTCTCCACGGGAGGCCATCCCCCTCTTTCATGCTGTTCCTGTCAGGCGTTGATCACAATGATAATAAAGGTTAGTAAAGAGTTCCCAATACGTAGATAGATGTTAACCTTTCCGTTCTTGTCCTTTTGCTGGTCATAATGTCAGGAAAGATTCTTTGCTATTTCAGGGCGCCATCTAGACACTCTTCCCTTGCTTCATTCCGCATTTTTTTTAACTTAGTATAATTTTTTTTTTTTCAAACTTAATGTTCGAATGCAGGCTGTGTTGTCGCTCAGGAGTAAAGGTGCTTGCCCACAAGCCTGACAGCCCAAGTTCAATTCCTGGAAGACACTTGGTGGAAAGAAAGGATGAGCATTCCTAGGCTGTTCTCTGACTGCCACACAAGCTAAATAATATACTGAATGTCTACATGCTTGGCTCTTTATTTACAGAATCACAGCCTTTCCATTTTTCAGCCTTTTATAATTTGTATTTCATTATCTGTTGGACTAATTGTCAATGTTTTTGGTATTTCCTCTTCTTTGTGTTAATTGCATTATTCTTAAATTATCTCATTTTTTGTTATTTATTTGATGAAAATCTGAAATATTAGCTCTTTATAAATAAGTATTCTGTTTTTCAGTTATATTTTGATGTAGACAGTAGTTTTCTATGTCACTCCACATCCTGGACAGTCTCCTTGGGAAAACTACTTTCAGCCTTTTTAAGATGTGATTCTTGTTTCTATATTTCTAAATAATGTGTATATGTGTATTGACCTATATATGTATGTGTGTGTGTGTGCATGTATATGAGAGTGTGAGTGTATGTGTCTATATGTGTCTGTTTATGTTTATGTGTATATATCTATGTGTATGTTTATTTATGTATGTGCATATCTATGCATCCATGTGTGTATGTTTATGTGTGTGTGTATGTGTGATATGTGTGTTTCAGTCTGTGTGTCTATGTGGTGTCTATGTGTGTCTGTGTGTATGCATATGTATGTATTTATGTGCTTGTGTGCATGTGTGTGTCTGTGTATGTTTATACATGTGTATATCAATGTGTATGTGTGTGCATCTGTGTGTATATTTTCACGTGCATATGTGCATGTTTATATATGTGTATGTGTATATGCGTGTGTATAAGTGTGTGTGTGTGTATTTTGTGTCTGCATGTATGTGTGTATGTTTTATGCCTGTGTGTGTATGTTTGTGTGTGCATGTGCATATGTGTGCATCTGATTGTTTACTTAGTTGTGGTTCAACCACTAGGTCTCTGCTCTGACGGTCAAGACCCTGACCACACATTTCCTCACCTTTCATCTTCCCCACGGCTACATCAGATGTTTTATTATCTATTTTACATCGGATGTCTTATTATATATTTTACTACTAGAACATAGAACAGTATGTTCTAATAACTCTGAATTTCCCTGCCAGAAATTTAAATCTTCTTTCCATATGTTGGAACTCCTCAGCTGAGGTTTTTCCTGTACAGGCATGCCTTGGCCTTTCAGTCCTTCTCTTCCAGTTTGCTCTGGTTGCTCTTGAGGCTGGCTGGGAATGAAGGGGTTAAAGGAAGTCTGCAGTTCTCCGCTCCCTCCTCAGGGAGTCTCGGAGCAAGCTTGACCTTTAACAGAAGTGCCTTAAAATAATACCTGAAATATACACTGTACACATGTTCTGTAGAAATCAGTGTCTAGCGATCAACCCAGGCATGCTTTCAAAAGCATGTACCTGCAGATTTCATTGCAGACTAACCTGCAATGTACAGATGTATGAGCTGCAGTGACACTGAGAAACAGAAAGAAAGATATTTAGCCAAGATTTGACTACCTGACAATGATAGAAGAAGAGTAAGACCGATAAACCAAGAGACCTCAAAACTTTCAGTGACTTCTAACATTAGCTTGCACCACACAGATTTAGTCATGGTGAAGTATAAATGAAGTGAAGGCACCTACGGCTTGTGCATTTGGGGACCGCCCCCCTCAGATGCCAGCAGATAAAACCTTTGGCTCCTTTCCTGTGTTCTTGATATTCTTTAGTAATGTCTGTGTCTTCTGTGAGGCTGGGTGGCCTTCCGGATACCCTGACACAGCGATTATTCCTTCACACCATCAGTAGGAATTCTCTCCTCCCCCTAACAGGTGTCTGGTTTTCCGTAGTTTCTTTATCTATAACTGGGGATAATATTTTTTATCATAATAGGCTGAGATGAGTCCTTGAAATATGCAAAGCATTGATAAGTAGGTGTGTGTGAGGAGGGGCTAGCAATGCTGCTGTTGAATCTTCCTGCCACTATCTCCTGAAAACACAACATGTGAGAAGACTTCTCAAGTCACGTTATTAGTTATTTTGAAGTTGCTGCAACAAAGTACCTGAGGGAAGTAAATTTAGGGAACAGAAATGTACTTTGGTCCACAGCTAAGAAAGCACGGTATCTCATGCTGGAGAAGGTGTGGTGGCTAGAGTGCCTTGCTCTGTGGCTGTGGGAGCCTGTGGCATGGATTGTTCACATCCTGACACCATAAAAAGCACAGACTAGAGGGCCGAAGTCTTCAAAACCTATTAGTCTACATCTACCGACCAGGCACTATCACCCCAAGGTCCAAAGATTCCTAAATAGTGCCACTAGGTGAGAGAGCAGGTATCCAAACATATAGGCCGTGGGGGACTTTTCACCCTCAAACTTTCACAGCATCATCCGAAGTCTCAGTCTGCATCTTATGTGATGTGGCTGAACAGTTTAGAGAGTCCCAAGTTGAGAGATGTTTTCCCTTGGGTTTTGGAATGTGTTTTTCCATTTTCTGTAGTTTTTATTGTTGCCTTTGAGAAGAACAATCCCATTCCAGTCTTCAATTCCTTCATGAGAACTAATCCTTTTACTCACCGAATGCTTTGGAAGGTCTCTGTGAACAGTGTTCATAAACTTTACAACCCCGTGCCTTGCTATAAATCTCTTGCCCTTCACTGTTGGAACATTTGGTCAAATCTACTCATCTAGAATTCTGCGTTCTCAATTTTAGGACTTTTTTTTCTTGGTTCTTATTGATCTTCTGAATGTTAGTTGCCTAAATTTTTAGTAGTCATGTATTTGTTTCACAAATACAGAGTTTTCTTTTCTGATGTGTCTCTCCTATTTTCATCTGGTATGTGGCATGCATTCTTAGGGATACTGCTGAATCTCTGCTTCTTGGGCTGCATGTTTTCCTTTGATTAAATTTTCAATTTCCAAGTCCTATGTTTGATCAAGTCCCTTCATGTTTCTCTTTATAACTGTTCTGTGTTCATAGGTCATGGAAATCTATGTATCTGTGTACACATATCTGTATATAATGTAACATTTAGAGACATACACATAATTTTCTAAGGTCCATGTTCTTCTTATATATCTGTCGTGGTTGGAAATGTGAAAATGTGAGTTGTCTTCCACAGGCTGTTGTGTCTGAATCTTTTGTTGCTTGGGAAGGTCATGGCCCCTTTAGGAGGGGGAGCCTTGCTGGAGGAAGGCAGGCACAGGGGTGGGCCTTGAGGTGGGCTAGCCCTACCCTGCTGACATGAGTGAGTCTGCTCTAGAGCTTGCAGCAGCTCTCGGCCTCCAGGATGTCTGCAGTGACCTAGGCCTCCTCCAGCTTCTGCTGCCTTTTCCTCCATGAAAGACTGTATCTCCCCTCTAAGCTGAATAAATTTCTCTCTCTTCTTTGACTTTGAGTGTTGTCCCCCAACAACAGAGAATAGTAACTGCTACAATATCTGATGATCTCCGGTCATTTGTGCTTAAAGATGGGGCACTACAGACACTATCAAGACCTCGTGTCAGTGAACTAAGGGCGAGGATGGAAGAACATCTGAGTGGGAAGAACATCGAGGGCCTAGAGAGAGCTTCTGGATGTTTTTAATGTTTTACTGTTTTTAACAGGAGTGATGATTGCTTCAACTTTTCCTATGTCATTACTCATTTATGCTCAATACTGATGATTTATGTTACTACATATTATGTTTCAGTACTTTAAAAAGTTAAATTAGCAAGAGAGGTTTTTTTTTGTCAAATGTATGTTTCTTTGAAGGAAACAACTATAATGTTTCATCTCTAATGAGACAACTGAGTATCATTGTCATTGGGGGTAATGTTTATAATTGAATCCAAGTAACTGTTGGTCTATTCTCTTGGGCAATACTCTATCCCAGAAGGATTATTGTTGCAATTTTGTCATTCTCCTGTTCTGTAGTTTTTAAAATGGTCCTGACACATCTCATGACTCCTGTTCAGCTCTTTGTCTTGGTCTCTGTGGGGTTCTTTAAAGTCCCTTGGGCCCATTTCGGTGGGGCCTCACTCAGGAAACAGAAGGCTGTGAATCTTTTCAATTTTCTTTGCCTGATTAGAACCGATTCTGTCTTTCCATACTTGCCCCTGGTGTTGAGATCGCACTTTTCCAAGATCTCCACGGTCACATGCACACCAGTGTTGATTTCTAATTCTAGTTTTCTATCATTGGGCTTGCAGAGTCTGTGAGTTTATGTGTTAGCTGCCTCTGTTGCAGAAATGTGAGAAGACCAAGAACCTTAAGAAGTGAAGTTTATCTATCTGGCTAGGAATCAGGGATTTGGGGAGACTCCTAGCCAATCCAATAGAAATTGAGCACTCTGCTTTGGTAATTCTTGGATTTTAAACTTTTTAGCCACACAAGGTGATTGACAGAGAGTTTCCCCAATGAGAGTGGATCACAGAATCATTGGTTAAAGTGTGTTGGTTACAGTGAAACAGAGTCAAGGAAGGACGACAGCAATATACTTACAGAAGTAGATAAGTGGAGCAGATGGAAAGTCCTGACTAAAGACTCTTTCCAACCCTCTTGCAAAGGCTGCAGGAGGAGATAAGTAGGGTTGGGTTTCTCTTAGCTTTCAATGGACTTTTAAACCAAAAGGAAATTGCCCAGAGACTAAAAAGCTTCAACATGTGGGATCTTATTAATATTTCCAACAGGACTCCTTGGGGGTAACCCACAGGTGCCCCAAGTTCACCTTGACTGAAATAGAACACGTCATTTCACTTTACCCTTCCAGAAGATTGATGAATAGGCTATCTTTTTGGTTCCTCTATCATTCCTCAGTTTGTGTAACTATCAAATCATATTCAGTCTGAGACTTCAAGGAAATTGATCCCTTTCCCACTCCTCTGCCTTGCATATGCACAATCGATACATCTTCCTCACCCTGCACTTTTTCAAAAAAACATCTGTCAATCTGTCATATCTGACCACCTTGCCCACAATATTGTTAGGAAGTCAAATCTCGATCTCCTTGGCCAGGCCATGCAACGCCGGTCCAAGTCTCCCTTTGCACAGGGCAGCGGACCTTGCTGATCCTTTCTTCCGTGATGCAACTGTCCACGTTCCCTCCGCATTCTCCCAGCGCAGCCTCTCTTGTCTCTGCTACCTTGGGAGCGACACTTCTATTTTCCCTCCATATGGCCAGCCTATTCCGGGACACTGTGCTTGGTTCACTTGGCCTTTTATTGCTCTTTATTCTTTCAGTTTCATACATACGTGGTTATAATAAATTTATGATCTATTCACACCATAATCCCCAAGCACAGCATCCTCCTCTCTTCACTGCAACCCTTTTTCTTCCCTATCAGCCTCCTTCCTATTTTCTTTTCACATGTGTGGACAACTGAGTTTCCTCTGGGTTGCCTGTGATAGCATGCCTAAAACACTTGTTGGAGCATCAGCCACCAGTGGGCATAACATTGAGGAAAGTATTTCCCTACCCTCCTGTCCAACATTGTCCCTCCATGGTCTCTCAGAGAGGGGTGGAGCCTCTTAAGATCTTACCCCTTGCATGGTGAAATGCTGATAGGCCAAATCTTCTGCCGGTCTTCTGGAAGTCCACATAGCTGCAGCAAGTTCATGGATGCAAAAGCTCTGTCACTTCCAGAAGTGGGCTCTTGCCTTCTTAAACTCTTCTTCCTTGACATTCCCTGATCCTTGAAGTTAGGGGTGGTTTCCATGTCCAATTTAGGGCCTCACAGTCCGCAATCACTTATTTTCTGCACTTTGCTAGTTGTGATTTTTTGGTAATAAACATCTTTCACTGCAAAAGGAAGCTTCTAGAGTGAGTACTGAGTGCTCCTCTGATCAAGTGGATATAAATGATAAATGTTCAGAAAGCACACTTTGCCCGTCAATCACTCTAACAGTGGTTAGGTAGGCAAAGAATGACATGCTTCTAGCTGTAAATTTCTCTCCCGTTGCTTGAACAATAAGGAGATACTTATGCTTGGGCGATTGGCAGCTGACTAGCAAGCCAAGCATTCAAAGCATCCTTGCAGATGGTAATTCCCCCATACTCAGGCAGCCCCCACACCTGAGCCTTCTGCTGAGTCACCATGAGCCATCTTGTGACATCAAGCTGGCTTTTCTCAACTCTGAAGGGAGACTCAAAGCACGAGTGGAAAATACCGTCCCACAAACAGGGTGTCATAACGACTTTATAATCCTTTATAGCTATAAACTATTTAATGTTCTTCAATAAAAGCTCAGAAAAGGCTGAAGAACATGTAGTTTTCTTTGGGGTAAAAAAAAACAACCCTGTCTTCAACACAGTGAAAAGGTTTGTGTGAGTTCAAAGATACTTTTCTTTTTTTTTTTTCTGGTCGTTGGCCTGCTTTCAACCTTTGTGTCCAAAACAACTGAATCTGGATGGAAGTAGTTGAAGACTAAGGTGTGCTAGCTAGCACAGCTCCTTTCTCCTCTCTGAAAGACAGAAAGCACTTCAACTCACTGAGTCACTTTGGCATCCTAGCCAGAGCAATTAAACTTCTTGTATAAAGCATGACCTGAATCTTTCCCTCCACCCCACCATCCCACCTCGACACCTCCCCCTGCCCTGGGCTCAGATCTGACATTTACCAGCTTGCGATTTCAATGGCTCGGCTGATGAAGCCAACGGCCCACATTTTACAAATGGTTTGCTCCTTCGACATTTTGGGCAATATATAAAATGTGTTGCCAGTTCCACTGCTGACCTGGAGAACATTATATACGCCTCGCCATTAAGATGAAGGTAGCAACTGCAAGGAAGAATGGGAACAAGGCTTGCCAATTCTCCATCCTTTCCTTCTCTGCTTCCCTGGACCAACCCTTAAAGGACAGCAGGAAGAAGCGAGAAGAAACTTCCCTAAATTATTAAATATTGCTCAGAAGCAAAGATATGTGGTCTGACCAGCCACTTTCACTGATAGCTGCCCATGATCTCAGAGATTCAGTGCTTTGTCCTGCAGGTTCCTGAAGCAGTTAATGTGTCTTGAAAACTTTCCACTTCTTTATTACTAGCAGCTGAGCAGCTTCTTCCGCCTTCTTTTTTCATTTGTTACTGATGTCTTGCCACGTTTTGCATAGAAGCCCCCAAACGGCATTAGCTCATTTTTGCTTGGGTCTTGCAGATTAGCTCAGCTGGGTTATGCTCTTTGGTGTGCTGGTGTTGAGTGTGGAGTCTGTCTTCATGTCTCATTCTTAAAGGCACGTCCAACCATAACAGGTACTTAATGAGTTTGGTTTTCTTTTCCCACCATGGGTTTAACCTGTGCATGAGGAAGGATTCCTAGATTTTCATTTCTTCATGTACTGAGATTTATAGCAGTTGACTGCTGTGTAGAGGGAGAGAACTTTAGTTTGCTTTCTTTGTTTCTCCATGATTGCGGAAGCCCATCCTCTTCCTGCTGAGCACATCCAACATGATCTCCATGTCCACTTCCCTTTAGATGATAAGTTCCCCAGTCACAGCATTCGAAAACAGCTTCTACTTCATTTAAATATGTGTTCTGCCGTTCCTGCTCGGGCCTCAGAACTCAGTATTTAGACCACCAAGTTCAATTCATACACATGAACCACGAGTACATTGGAATATTGCTCTTCTCTGTTCCCAGTCTCCAGGCAGCCTGTGGTTCAACTGCAAATTTAGTTAACTCAGCTCTTTCCCACTTATCCCAATTATGGGCCTCACAGTAAACACATGACGGTCCTGAGCCGTTCTGTTGCTGAGGTCTTTGCCCTTCGGTGTGTGAAACAAAGCATGACTTCTCATATTTTTAATATTTTAGCATTTATTTAGTGTGTGTGTGTGTGTGTGTGTGTGTGTGTGTGTGTGTGTGTGTATGTATGTGTGTGTGTATCAGAGAGCACCGTGTGTCCCTGTGGAAGACCAAGAGTGAGTTCGAGAATCATCCTGGATTGTTTCTACCTCCTTTTTGCTTCTTTCTGGGATTTCCCAGGCTCCGCCCACCAGGGCCAGAAGTGTCGCCACTACCCTTTCTGCCTGGCATTTTTTACATGGGACCTGGGATCCGGACTCAAGTCCTTCTTCTTACAAGGTAGAGTCTCAGCCCCTAAGTCATTTCTTCAACCCCAAAAGCACAGGTTCTTTCTAACTCCTCCATCTCTTAGTTTCTCTACTTTCATTTCTTCCTCCACCTCTGTCCTCCTGTGTCTTCCTTTCTCGTTCTCTTCCTTTCTCTCTCTCCTTTCTCTCTCCCCTCTAGCATCTCTCTATCTCTATCATCTAGCATACTTCTAGCATGTTTATTTCCATCATCTCTCTCAAGCTTTCCTTGTTTCTGTTGCTGTTTCCACATCACCATTTATCTACCAGTAAAATGAGCACACAGTGCTAGCCTGGCTCATGTTGTTTGTGCTATTTGTAAGACATGGACAAAAAAAAAATGTATGATTGAAAAGTTCAACCCCTTTCCGTAGCTGAGCCCAGGTGGAAGGAAAGACGTAAAGAGACATGTTACAATGACGCGCGTGAGGATGAGCATGTGGCATGAAAGGCAGTGGGAGGGACCAGGTAGCTTTCTGTGTGAGCTGCAGCAGGTTTCAAAGAATGGCAAGACCTACCGAGGCGTCCGGCTTTGCAAAGCAGAGACGATGGTGGCACGTGCAAAGACACTGTGAGTGCGGGGTGTGCTTACAGAATGGCAAACAAGCCCTCGTGGCTGGAGTTGGGCTTGTGTGGGCAGCATGGCAGAAGGCCAGAGGACGGGGGTGGAAACCCCCATGAGCTCATCGCCCATCTCTGGCTTCTTGGTCTCACAGGCAGCCAGTTCTTGATGTTCTCATTCACGACTGGCCCAGGGAGAGGGATTTAATCTCTCTGAACGGAAAGGAAGGAGGTCAGCACAGAAGACAGGCTTGGTCACAACCTTTCCACTCCGGTTTTTCACGCAAGCGTTGCTGTGCTTTCAGAGCCGGGTTTACTCAGCGTTTAGGCAATGTTCTATTTTTAATCTGGTTACTCAGATCGGCATGTGAACCATTCTGCATCCTGCAATCTATCTCTCCAGGTCTAAAAAAGGATAAAATGTCATTTGATATACCTTCGTGAAATTGCAACTGACTTATTATTTGAGGTTTGGAGTTGGCATTGAGATGAATGATGGAACTAATTATTTATGGCGTCTTTCTTCTTCCTTTCCCCACACAGCCAAAGACATTTTTCCTTTCCCTTCTCAGAAAGCAGCCAGACCCGCTCCATGACCTCTTTAAGGAGGGGCCTTTTAAATCCCAATTCTATTTATGCCCAAATGGCTGCCTCTCTCCTCAGCAGTGGAAACTACAGAAGAGCAAATTCACGTAACACCTACTAGCCTTCTTATGGAACAAAAATATCATTGCTTCGAAAGGCAGCAAGGGTTTACTCAATGAGACTGTCTCATCAGGAGTATCAGAAACATTTTAGGAGCCAAGTACATTACATTTTTCCCCATTCGTAGATATGAAGTGAACGGCGAAGCCCTGACTCTGTTTTATGAGCCACCAAACGACAAGCACCAAGTTAGCCCAAGAATCGAGTTAAAAGCCAAGACCAGAGTTAAAAGATATGACAAATAGTCCTCTGCATTTGGGCAAGAAATCCAAAAGGGATTCTTTTTTAAACTGGAGAAGGCTGGTTGAAATACTAAAAATTAATCAAACTACATCAGTGACATCTTGCACAAGAGGACCATGAAAAGAAAGACCTTTGTGAAGCCATTTTAGCGCAATATAGGACTAAATAAAAATGTCACCAAATTTATAAATGCAAGACGGACCACAATTTAGCTTGAAAATCTATTTCACCTCAGTTGGTTGTCACCAAATTTATAAATGTAAGATGCACCACAGTTTAATTTGAAAATCTATGTCACCTCAGTTAATTGTTTAAAAAATTAATCAATGTATTTTTTTAAATGGCTAATAGGATTTTGAATGCTTCAACACAAAGAAGGGGCGACTGACTAAAGTGTGGACAGACAGTGCCACGGATCCAGCCACGCAGCATACATTTCACACACATCTTGAAATAGCGCACTGTGCTCCTCTAGTATACAAAATGACCAGATGTCTTTTTGTGATCCTTTTTCTTCTTTTCATGTGTATATGTATGAGATGCATTGTGTATATGTATGAGATGCATATGTGTGTGTGTGTGTGTGTGTGTGTCTGTGTGTATGTTTGCATGTGGGTGTATGTGAACATGTGTGTGTAGCTGTATGGACACAGAATGTATGTACACGAGATGTGTGTACCTGTGGAGGTGATATCAGGAATCATCCTCAATTGCTCTTCTACCTCATTGCTGTGAGGCTGGGTCTCCAATTAAATCCAGAGCACATGCCATAGCCAGTTTGCTCTGGAGATTCCCAGGGCTGAAATTACAGGTGGGCCACCACACCTACTTGGGGATCTGGGGATTTGAACCCAGGTCTCGTTGTTTGTGAGGCAAGGGTTTGAACCATTGAGTCACCTCCCTGGCCTATCAGATGCTTTATAAAATCAACTGCCCATAAAAGTACATACACATATATTCACACGATAAGCAAATGCGTGTGAATCTATATTTTTAAAATGTCATTCTTCAAAATCTTATAACATTTTTAAATCAAATTCATTGTTGATATCAGGGCAATATCACATTAGTATTTCATTGCCCGTATTGAAAGTGTTGTGATCATTGCTTGCGTTCAGACATAAGTTCTTCGTATCTTGTGTCAGTGTTTTAGCTGCTCTGGTGTTTATTTTCCCTTGGAAATATCATATAGCATTAATTATTGAAAGTAGAATAGAGAAGCATTGCACACATAAATGATTTCTGTATTCCCCACACAGTGAGTGTGCAGTTTCCTCTCCGGATGTACATAGCAGCTTATGACGTACACAACAGTTGTTTTGTATCAGGTTTGTATCATGTATCCAATGTAAGCCTGCCTTCAGATGACTCTAAGAGATGGACCACCTTAATCCCACTTTGCAGAAGAGGAGAAAACGAGCCCGAGAATTTAAGTAACCAGCCCAAGTTCAAGGAACGAGTGGACCAAGTGGACATAAAACACGGATCTGACACATCTCTTAAGGCGACCAGGCCAAACTCTTAATCTGTGCTATGGATTACCTGATGCCCATGTGGGATGGTGCTGTAATCTACTGTAGACACACAAAGTCTCCATGATTTATTAGTTTTCATTTTAAAATAAAATGGGCAGCTGTGAAGTGAGCTATCAAATGTAGAAGCTAATGTAGTAAGACACTGAGATATGTTTAAATTAATGTTCTTGATACCAAAGTGATTTCCTGTCTTGATTATTTCTATGAGAAGGTGAAGCTGCAATTTTTTTTAAAAAAAAATCTTTCTAAATAGTCATTCTTGCTTTTCCTTGAATGTATTTCCCTTTTCCTCATATCTTAGGAGATCAGTAATCATTGCTGCTTCCTAACAATTCTGTATGACTGTATCTTGGGTCATTTTTTAAAACGTATTAAGAAATTTTGAGCTCTTAAGATCAGCTTTGAAAGAGAGACATGTGAGGTCCCGTGAGAGAGAGACACCTGGAGCGCTGTGCAAACACTTGGGGAGATAACTTGCAGAAGGAGGCATTTGAGGAATTCAAGCAGGACTTTCTAATTCATACATCAAAGTGTTTGGTTCAAGTACTTTCAGAACAGGTAAGCTGTGTCGTCGCCTTCAGGGAGACAGCATGCAGCGCCTAGTCGAAGGCGCTCTTGATTCAGGGCCACCGCAGCCATTTTGTGGCATCGCGGCGTTTCCAGGACTGGATCCTTCTCCAGTTTCCAGGGCTGTGGACTTTTCAATTTTCAGCATTTCCCATTCCCTGTGATTCTCTGCCGCTGAGCTGAAGGTGCTCTGTTTGGTGTTTACAAACAGTCCAGCCATTCAACCCCAGTTCCAAAAGCTTTGTTTGCCTATGTCACCCTGGTCCTGTGTCCACAGAGTATTGAAAAGGAGTCAGGATGCAGCCGGGTAAGGGCCCTGCTGGCTCGCGCTCCACGCACATGTCCCTCACTCTAGTGGTAGCGGCCCATCTGTGAGGTGTGGGGTTAGCAAGTCCAGCGCTAGACGGGCCAACAGCTCCATGTGGCTAGTAAATGTGCATGGGGTCCCCCTTTCATCCGGCTGTGATGAGGGGTTGCAAGTACTGACGACCTGCACAAGCACCATGAGGCATCTGCACATGATATAACCACCTCTGTCTGTCAAGCAGCTCCCTTTGCAAGAAAATAGAGGAGACGTTCAAAACTTACGATCGCTTTGTCCATAGGTGACTGTCACAGTTACTCTTCTTTGCTGCTGTGAGACAACACTTGAGCCACCGGGTTAAACGAGAAAGAGGAACTTTATTTGGCTTGCAGTTCCCAAGGGGAGATAAAGTCCACCAGGGTGGGAAAGGCATGGCGGGTGGCAGAGGCTGGAAAAGGCTTAGGTCACTGTAGACATCATGGAGGCAGAGAGAATAGCTGCAGACTGCCAGTGGGAGCGGGCTGGGCTACCCCGGCTCAGATGCCCCCTCTGCGCCCTGTTCCCGTGACACGCCTTCTTTCAACAAGACAGCACCTTCTAAGGGCGCGGCTTGCTCTCTCTGCCTCACGGCGGGGGCCTCGTAAGAGACCTCATGTTGCACGTGGCCCACTTAGGCGTGGTCATGCTGCTTCTGCCACTGTCTGATGCAAGATACTAACATGCTGGGAAGAGGATCATATGCAAACAGCAGGATTTTCACAATATCCTAACACTTCCTCCTTTAAGTAACTTGTGATAGTTAACCCCGGATGCCAACCTGACATACCTGGCATTAACTAAGATCAGCTGAGACCATCTGAAGAGATTATCTGGTCAAGACACTTCCGATCCAAAGACCAGCCCTAGATCCAATTGGAATCTCCCTAGATCTCATTGGAACCTCTCCATAGCAGACCGGATAAAAAGAACCACAGAGCAGAAGACTGTGAAGAAGAAGAGAGGCTCTCCAGAAACCCTCCAGCCTCCAGTCCCTACGTCACAGATGGGAGTGACTTAGACTGACTCCAGCTTCGGCTGGCCAGCCATGTCGCCTCCGCCATGTAAGTCTGTTTCTCCCCTCTGGGGCTATAAGTTGAATAAATCTCCTTCTCCTTTCAGTTATTTGACTTTGGATGCTCTCTCACATCAAGAGTAATCGTTACATAATTTATCAGTAATTTAGAAGTCAGAAGCAATTACTATATTAGAACACATGTCATGAGTGAATGATTTAATATTGTTTGCTTATTTTTTTGCATGGGTGCATGTGTTTGTGTGTGTGTGTGTGTGTGTGTGTGTGTGTGTGTGTGTGTGTGTGTGTATACATTAGGGCATTTGAGTGTGTGTCCCTGTGGAGGCCTAAAGGTGACATCAGGAATCATCCTGGATTGCTCTACCTCCTTCTTGCATTGCTCTGGGATTTCCCAGACCCGGTTTGGAGGACCGTAATTGCAGTCTATTCTGTCGTTTCTACTCGGCATTTTTACAGGCGATCTGGAGAGCTCAGGTCCTTTTGCTTGCAAAGCAAAGACTTTAATCCCATAGCTATCTCCCTGCCCCGATATCGTCTTATTGAAAAATATGATACCATGATTAATGACCACCAAAAATATGCACAACCAAACCAACCCAGCTACTACTAAGTCAGGTTTGGAGCAGCCCCATGCTGGGACCCATGAGGGTCCTAGAAGGCTGTCCCCCACTGCTGGGGTGACCCTGAAGAAGCACACTCTGCCAACGTCCCCCAAGCCTTTGCTTATGAAAGGATAGGGAGATCCGTCCTCTTTACGGAACCCGCCCCAATGGGGGTGGGCACTAGATCAACTGGATTGGCCCAATGTGAGCTAACCAATGAGGAACAGCCATTCTTCCCAGGCTTCTCTAAAGGCATAAACATACCTGGCCTGCCCCTCGAAGCATTCCCCATGTGGAGTCCATGAGTCCCTTTCTAGCTTCCTGTTTCTCATGGATTCCATGAGTTCTCAGACACCTGCCCCATGGCGCTCCACGTCTGGAGTCCATGAGTTCCATTCTTTCTCTCCTTCAGTCAACTCTGCCTTAACTCTCTATGCGTGTTCTGGCTTCAATCTTTGACTCTGAGCACAAGAACCCCGCAACAATGGGACACTAATCCCACAATATTTGGCGACCGGGAAAGCTCAGCCAAATCAATCCCGCAATAATACACTGGGAGAACATTAGATTTCTGTTGCCGACATGTGATCTGTGGTTGATAAGAACACAGAGGTGTTGCAGGTACTATAAAGCAAATGATTCTTTATCCATTCTATAGTTATTCTTACTCTACACATCTACAGTATGGGGAATAATATTTCTCTAACTCCCTCATCATAGTCCAATGTTAATTTGGGAAAAAAGGAAAAGGGAAAGGAAAAGGGAAAGGAAAGCGTGATACTTTGTGAAAAAGATCCATCCTGTGACTTGTGTAATTAAGGTGGTGGAGGTAGTTACACTACTGTTACTGCCGGAGTTGCAGGCTGTGGTGTGGTTATTGACAGGCCAGTCAGTGGACCAATCATGTGCCTTCTCTAGAACAACTGGCATTTCTACTCTGTCAGGCGTAACTACAGCACTGCGGGTGCTGAACCTGTTCCAGCAATTGAAAGAAACACCAAGGGCATCTCCAACCGCCCCACCTGCTTCCTGTCATGGAGTCATTGACGGCGAGCTGCAGAGGCCGGGCTGCTGGTGCCTCGGGTGGGTGGGTGTGCCCCCAGCAGCATGGGGAGCAGAGGGCAAGGCGTGGAGATCTGAATCTGTGCTCTACCTCTGACCTCTCAGCAAGGTGATGAACCTAGCCGTCCTCAGTCCCAGGAGCCCACCTTCGTGAGAATTCAGGGGGCGGGGACGGGAACTGAGTGATGTCTGATACATGGTGTCACTCAATGAATGGTAACAATTAGCTAGTAGAGTTTAGGTGGGAGATGACTAGAAAAGTTTCCCTACTTCCCTCCTCTTCTCTCTCCTTCTCTCCCTCCCTCCTTCTCTCCCTCCCTCCTTCTCTCCCTCCCTCCTTCTCTCCCTCCCTCCCTCCTTCTCTCCCTCCCTCCCTCCTTCCCTCCCTCCCTCCTTCCCTCCCTCCCTTCTCTCCCTCCCTCCCTCCCTGCTTCCTTCCCTCCCTGCTTCCTTCCCTCCCTGCTTCCTTCCCTCCCTGCTTCCTTCCTTCCCTCCCTCCTTCCTTCCTTCCCTCCCTCCCTCCCTCCTTCCTTCCTTCCTTCCTCCCTCCCTCCTTCCCTCCCTCCCTCCCTCCCTCCCTCCCTCCTTCCTTCCTTCCTTCCTTCCTTCCTTCCTTCCTTCCTTCCTTCCTTCCTTCCTTCCTTCCTTCCTTCCTTCCTCTCTTTCTCTGTCTCCAAGGGGAAAGAGTGTTCTCAAAAGCAAAGCTCAATAAGCTGAAATTCAGATTTACCCCCAGTGTAACTGGGATTTTCTAGAACCTTTGGGAACTTGGCATTTAGGCCACAGGGCTCTTTGGCATCTCAGTTGGTTGCCAAATTCATTCCTAGCTCTTACATTTACAGTTAAGAGAGAAATAAAAAAGCCTTTCATTTGTTCCTAAGCTGTTTATTTTGCTTGTGAAACCAATCATAATGTCTACCCAATAAAAAGAAAAAGAAAAAAACATGCAAGTTAAAACTCCAGCAGTTAACTGCTGACACCCCCCCCCCCCCCCCCCGGCAAAGCCAGAAGTCATTTTAAGGAGACCCAGGGTTTCTCTCTGAACTTGGGAGGCACGAGCAAGAAGCTTGCTTAGAAAATTCTCCCCTTTGTCCTTTTCTAGAAGTCTCCCCTTGAGAACGACATGCTGGGGCTGAACCTGCTGGCGTCCAGGCGCGAGCAGCTGAAGGCTGGGCACAGTGCTCCGAGGCTTTGCAGCTCAAGGCCCGGCACTTGCACGCAGCCGGCACGAGGCGCTCGCATGGCATGGCGCAGGGGGCTCAGCCTACAAGGGTGCCCTGCCCCTCCGTTCGCTTGCGTTCATCATCATTGCAGAAGGTATCCTCTTGAGAGTGGGCACTGTCCGCCAGGGACAGATAGGCATGGTGGCACACAGGCAGACGGGAGTGTGACTATTGTCCTTTCACGCCTCAGTGCAACAAGGAGAGAGAGAGAGGAGAGAGAGGGAGAGAGAGTGAGGGAGAGAGAGAGTACCAGGTGATAGCCTTCAAGACCCTCCTTGGCTGACCCCCAGGGCCCACCTTGACCCCTCCAGATGCACTTCTTCCTGCTACACGTCACCTCCCAAACATTCTAAAGTCTCCATCACCTGCTGCAGACAAACTGTCTAAACACATGAGCCTGCGGGAGATATTTTGCATCTAAACTGTAAACGCCTTCCTCTACCCCTGGCCTCCATCTGTCACACACACACACACACACACACACACACACACACACACACACACACACAGAGCTAGACTAGATAACAGTAAATTTAGAATCATAACCCTAAACATACATCAAAGTGGACAGCCACACCCTTTCGCAGCTAAATACCCAGAGGAAGTTTGATAAACACACTGTCAAAGCAAAGACCTATGGAAATTGGGGAAACAGAAAACAAACAAACAAACAGAAGCACAGAGATCCAGCCTCCAACCCGCACCATATGTGCCAAGGCTAGAGCGGCCATCTGGTGTCCTGTCTAAAAACCACTGGGACAAAAACCAAGGGTTTCTTTCTCCTGGTTTAAAAACTTTTTACCACTATCCTTCTAGAATGAAAACCCAACACTAACTACTTTCCCAGGAGAAGCAGGAGGGCTTGAAAAATAACACTGCTCGCCCCCCCCCCATCCCCACCTGGTGCCTGCTAGTGTGATCAGCGGCCATCGTTACAATTTGCCCCTGACTCCCAGAGGAGTTTCTCCGCTCCATGGGCACACTCACACCTGGAGCATGAAAAAAGCAAACAGACAAAGAAAATAGCTTTCTCTTCCGACACTGTGCTCAGTGGCTTGCTTCCTAATGTCCCTTGGGAGAGTCCCCCTAGGCCTTGGGGAGCTGACAGAGGAAGGAGGCTCCAGGCTTGGTCTCTCTGAGACGGGTAGAGAGAGAATCCTGTGGGGTTCACGCTAAAATAGCCCAGGTGAAGACCACCGCCTTCTTTACATGCACAGCTTGGTAGTCACTCCCCACTCGTGCTTGGGGAATGCATGGCAGTTGCTGGTGCCTGTTGCAGTCGCCTGCATGGTTGCTGATGCCTGTTGCAGTCCGCCTGCATGGTTGCTGATAAATGACCATCACACAGCTTGATGGAACAAGTTTACTTCCTTACGACAGTCTGGTTACAGTTCTCAGTCCAGCTTGATGGGAGAGCATGCACCAACACCAGGGCTGAGGGAACTGGCCACACCATCACCACAGAACAGCTGAGAGAGGGACGATCCTTACTTGCCAGACCAGCATGTCTGGCCAAGTGAACAGAAGGATGCCAATTCTCTCAACCAGCTCTCCATGATTTATTTCAGGGCCTAATCCCATCCACCATGGGCTGGACCTTCCCCATCAGCTAGAGAATCTCCTTCAGGTTTCCTCTGGGCTTAACTCAACCATCAACTCTCTACAGGTGTGCCCAGAGCTCAAACCCTCAACAGTCAAGTTGACACCTGTGCTTACCTGCCGCGTCCCTATCCAACTAATCTGGTAGAATATGTCTCAGTTTGGAAAAGGTGGATTCAAAGTAACATGTTTTGGGATAAGGACATGGCTTTATTTTAGAGAGATAAGGAAAAATATGGGAATTGTCAGGCCCTGGTGTTTCTTCCCAGCACAGGCCTAAAGCCTGTCCCCTGAGGAAGGTCACAGTAACGCCCAAGGACAGGGGCTGGGCATTCTCTCCTAGACAATTCAAGTTTTGCTTCAGGCAGGAAGAATTCTGGTAATTAGGAGTGCCCTTCACCTAGGTTTTGGTTTTCTTTAGGACAATTCAAGTTTTGCCTCTGGCAGGAATTCTTCTGGTAATTAGGGGTGCCCTTTCTTAGGGTTTTTTGGAACTAGCTTCCTGCTCTCTGTTCTAGAGAAGAAGCCTGTTTTTTAAGTTTTAGTCAAATACTAAATGGAAATTTCATGTCTAGTCATTTATAATAAGTAGACTTGTTAGCCAAAATGTGTGCACTGATTTTAAGAAATTTAGAGAATAACTTCTAGAATCTTAAAACATAGGTTGGGTAAGATTCCCACCTATGTGGTTCCACCTTACTTAGAAATTCCAGAAGTACAAGACTATGCTCTCAGTCCACTGGAACCTTAAAAGAAACTGTGATACCCTCTTACCCTGGCTGAAGGCCAAGGAAGAGACCATCATGCCAGAAAGTCTAGATGCCAAGACTGCCCCTGGAGATAGTATTTGCAATCCAAACTGGGAGAATCCATGTCAGAAGCAAAGGGGGCCGTGTCTTTCCTACCCCAAACAGCACTCTTATGAGAAATCACAGAGATGGACCATCTGAGTGCACTCCCACCAATGATCGCCTCTGCCCCGAAAGAGACACCCTTGGCATATGGGGCCTGACTGGACCCCAGGTTTGGAGTATGCATGGTTCACAGATGGGTCATCTAACTGATGGCAATACGCTTCTGGAATTCCTCAAAGGAAGACATAAGCAACCTTACTATTAAAGGAATAGAAGGATGCTATTATAGAAGTTATTCTTTTAATAATTATGTTGCTTAAGTGTTTTCTTGAGTGCATACCTCAGTGTTCCATCGACAGAACCAGCTATAGCTTATGGGCCTTGAGTATTCAAGTCAAGGCCCCCCCTTAGAGATGTGGTTTAAGCTTGGATAGTAGAGACTACATGAGCCGCATGCATCTTCCCAAGTTAGAACCTGCTGCCATGCCTGGTGCCTATGTCAACCTGCCTGACTGAGAGTATCAACCTGGAGAGGACAACAGCCAAAGCTCACGCTGGTACTTATGGGGTGTTGAGGATTCCTATAGTTAATTGTAAAATATGTTCCTTGCTAAAATCAATAGGAGATCATTCTGCCTCTGTATTTTAAAAAAGCAGTTAAAATGTGGGCTCAGCCCCATAGCTATCCGGTGAAGCATTATAGAAGTTTTACTGAGAGAATGTTTCTGTTAAGTGCCTTTGCCCTGAAGCAATGGGTTAGGTTCTTGAAAAAATGTCCACCCTGAAGGTGATTTTTGCTGACTAAAAAATTATATGTCTGTTGTAGGTGCAACATTCTTTACCCCAAAATTTTCTGTATAAAAGTTGTCATGAAAGTTTCAATAAACGGGTTCAGGATACACTCAGACAAGAGGGAGCCGCGTGTGTTCTGTTCTCCACCCGGTCCTGGGGAGCCCTGGTCTCGAGGCCGCGACTCTGGTCTGCGGCACTTACCTATGACAGTGCCTCACCCTAATTCTTGGCAGTTGTTTTTAACCACCTACCCACCGTTTGCCTTCATCCACCTACTAAAGTACCAGCTTGCAAACAAATCAACACAAACCCACCCACTCTCCAAGCATCCAAACAAGCAACCAAATGTGGAATCCTGACAATGCTCTTCACAGACTTCTAGAACTTTCTCTTTCAGTGTTGGAAAAATGTTTCTCATTGTATGGCGGGGCTGCTGACATTGAACTGTGTTCTAGGAAAGAGCAAGGTGCATTTCTTTGCACAGCATTGTTTACAGCTAAGACCATGACCTAAGAGTGTCAGATGCTAGACTCTCTCTTCTCTCTTCTCTCTCTCTCTCTCTCTCCTTTTCTCTCCTTTTTGTGTCAACAAACAGCAGAGATACTTACACTAACCTTTCTGAGATGCATAAAGAACCAGACAGTAACGACTGTGCCCCCGGGAGCTTAATGAAATTTAACAGACATTCAAGGTATTTGGTTGTCTAGCTAACAACCTGGAGTGCAACTGACGGCTGAGAATTGTGCTTGGTAAATAAGAAATATTATAGCTAGAAATTCCTGGAGGAGTTCACAAGGTGGATATAGGCTAGAAAAGTTTGGAAGGCGGGATAGGGCCTCATTATGAACAACTCAGCAATGTGGGCTTCACCCTCTGGCTGGCTCATGGCGGAAGAGGGACTTTTTTTTTTTTATATACATTTTTTATTATTATTTCAGCTCATACAAACTTAATAGGTACACCAGTTCCCTCCCTCCCTCCTCCTCCCCCCGAACCCCCTGCTCCCCCTCCCCTCACCCCTCCCTCCCCATCCCCCAGCGCCTCCCGCCCCAATTCCCAGAGAGTCCTTTCTTGTGCATGCCTGACTCTCCTCTGGGCCCTCCTCTCCGATGACTTACAGTGGCATTTCCCTGAACCCTTTCCCGTCAGAAGAGGAACTTTTATGTAAGGAAGTTAGCACAGTCACAGCTCAGCTTTAGGTCGGCTAATTGATGGGCAGTAATTGGAGGTCTGGGCTTGGGGGACAATGCAAAGCAGAAGGAATGAAAGGGTAAGGAACAGAAAGAAGTCCTTCCATAGCTTCAAATATTTTTTCATAAAAGAGATATTAAAAAATTAAATTATTGAAAAATCAAGACAAAAATTATGTGAATTTGTCATAGCACAAAAACATTCACAGAGATTAAATATGTTAAAGAGAAGAAATGATAATTTTCCTTCCAGTGGATTCTTTAATAAGTGAAAAAGTACCTATCCTCCTAGACAAAATGGGGAAAAAAACTGTTTACAAATACCCACAAAACATGATTTCGTTGTCATTCTTAACCAGTTATTATCAAATAATTATTTTCATAGAATAGGCTTCTAAAAAATGGGAATGTGTCGCCGTCACATACAGTTTCATTGCAAAATACTAGGCTACAGGACATTCGTATATTACAAAGAGGGGTTTGAAGGACTTTGGGCAGGTAAACTAAGTTGATTTATGGTTCGATTGTCATTGATATCAGCTGAGCCACTTGCATAGAGGAAGTTATGATGTCACTATAAAAGAATCCAAAACATGCCTGCGATGCGGGAGGTATGAGGAAGCAGAACCTCAGGCTCTGTTGAGCTGATGTGGTCTAGGTTAATGTCTAACTTCGTTCCTTTCTTCTGCGAGTTCATTGCCAAGCTATGCGTGTCAAGCAGCATTCTCCTTTTTCTCTATCGGCTGAAGAATCCACAAATACCATTCTTAGCCTTTGAGCAAATTCTCAGACATCTCCCGGAGCTGGGTTCAAAGGCTTTGGCGCTATGTCATGGAATTCCATTTTTCTTCCCCTAATATAGAATAGTATTTTGAAACCTTCCTTGGCCCTCGTCATGGTCGTGGTAAATTAAGAGATCATAATCAGACTAGAATGGTTGCTCATCTACAGGAGGAAATTCCTTGGTGTTACGTACACCTTGGTTAGTGCGAGGCACAGGAAGACACAGGTGCACAGGTGAAGTTCTTTGAATATTAAGCTAAGAGTAAGGTAGTTTTAAAGTCAGCCCAGTAAGAACCTCAGACAGTCTATACCATGTCACACGTGTACTGCACCAGTTGAGGAGGACTAGTAAAGCAAAGTCCCATTTATCAGGTGGCTTAAACAACAGAAAAGTACTTTCTCATAGCTCTGGCAACTAGAGGTCTCAGACAGAAGGAGAGATGGCTCAGTTTCTCCCAAGAAACTCTCCCAAGTCTCTAACCTTGGCTGACATGGATATCTTATCATGGTGTCCTGCCTCCAAATTTCCTCTTCTTACAAGAACAGCAGTCATGCTAAATTAGGACACAGTCTTGTAACTTCCCCGTAACTTAAATCACCTTTGTGCTATACAATAATTTCTGTTGGATAACGAATGCAGATAGGGATGTCTGGTCCTGTGGGAACCGCCCCTCCCCCCCACATCCACACCTCCAGTCTTTACTGTCTCACTTCCCTAGTAATCCTGGGCCACTCCTTAGCAAGGTCCAAGATTATGAAATGTGTGGCTCCATGCATCCTCTCTCTCTTACGATGCTCTCCTGCCCTGAGGTCACAGTAGTTCTCTCCTCTTGCCTTGCATTCTGTTCCATGCGTTCTCACTCCAAGGTTTAACTATGACTTCTTCCTTGCCTCTCTTGGATGGAGCGTCTGACCGTTTCTTCCCTTTTTGTTTGTCCTCAATAAATCCCTGCTTTAACCTCTCCGTGTGTTCTGGTTCCATTCTTTGACTCCAGGACACAAGACCACCCAAAAGAAATTTTACTTCATCTGTAGGTCCAACGTCTAAAAATATAATCCCATTGCAAAGTGCCAGAGGTTTTACGACTTCCACATCTGAAGTCCAGGGGTGGGGAGATGACATTATTCAGATGGCCTATGGCTTAGATATGATTTGAAAATGTTTCCCAGAGGTTCGTATGCTGGAAAATTGGGCCCCGGGGAGATGGTAAACCCTCTAGGAGACAGTGGAAGATGGGCAGGCCACCAGGGCACTACCCCAACGGTTGAGGCTAGTTCTTGCAGGACTAGCTTCTATACAAGGAGGGTTGTCTGCAGTGAACATGCCTGGCCCCTGACCGTCTCTGTCTTCCTCTCTTGCCATGTGACTGTTCCCACCAACACGTCTGCTTCTTCGTCTTGCCACCTGTCATGTGGTAAAGCAGCCAGCAGGCCTGTTCCGAAGTCAAACTGGCAGGTCACTTTGACTTCTGTCTCTCCAAATTAAGAGCTTCAAACAAGCTCTTATTTTTTTTTTAATATGGCCATTATTTAATTCAATAAGTTAAAACTATGAATTGTGAACCAGAATACTTCCAGCATCTTCCATGCATCCTCAGCCAAACTGCTGAGTGAGCGTCTAAGACTTAGACATTTGGAGTGTGTTGCATGGTCCGCTGTGAAGAACAGTGAAGTGAGACACACGCTTTGCCTATGTGTGCCCAGGTGAGTGTCCTAGGGCAAGCATGTGGGTGTGGCGTTCTGCTTTACTTTGAAGCTTTACCTGAAAGTCTAAACTGAGAGGTGATTGGGTCACGAGAGCTTCACTCCCATGAATGGTATTAGCCGCCTTATCAAAGAGGCCTAAGGTTTGCTCTTCTACAGCAAGAAGACATCTCGCCGGCACCTGCTTACTGACCATCCGGACAGTAAATTCTTCCCTCTGTGCCTTCTTGCTCTCATGGTTCACATGTCCAGCTACTCTGGAGGAGAGAAGCACGAGCCCTGCAGTAACCTTCTCGCTGCTGTGTCTCCCTGCGATCCATAGCTCCTACTCCCAAGGCTCATTTCTCAATCTCCATATGAGATTCCTATATAGCATCCCTAATAGAGTCATAATCTATCAATTTTGTGGTAGTGGATATAGTTATGTATCTGAAATCTGTTTATGTTGGGGCAAAAATTTCAAGGGTAAAGCTCATGTACATAATACAGTCCCAGTAATAACTAATGACGTCAGAGGCTAATTCATAGATAAAGTTCACGGGATTGCCATCATTACATCTATTTTGTCCCTATTCATATGTGACCCGTCTGTTCCAGCGCTGTCATAGTTAGGGACAAATGTCAACTTGATGGTTAAAGGTTCGAGCTCTAGACACATTTGTAAATAATTAGTGATTGAGTTAAACCCAGAGTAAACTTGCAGGGGATTGTCTAGCTGATGGGGAAGGCCCAGCCCATGGTGGGTGGGACTAGGCCCTGGACAGGTGAGTAAAATACAGAGAACTGGTTGAGGAAGTTGGCATCCTTGTACACACTTGGCCAGACGTGCTGGTCTGGAAAGTAAGGATCGTCCCTTTCTCATCTGGTATGTGCAGATGGTGTGGCCAGTTCCCTCGGCCCTGGTGTTGGTGCGTGCTCTCCTGTCAAGCTGGACTGAGAACTGTAACCAGACAATCGTAAGAGAACAAACCCTTGTTCCCTTAAGCCATTCAATGGTGATGTATCAGCAGCCACGCAGGTGCACGGCGACAAGCACCTACCTGGAAAGCCTGCTCTGTCCTCACCCCAAAGCAACAAGCACCTACCCTGGAAAGCCTGCTCTGTCCTCACCCCAAAGCAACAAGCACCTACCCTGGAAAGTCTGCTCTGTCCTCACCCCAAAGCAACAAGCACCTACCCTGGAAAGCCTGCTCTGTCCTCACCCCAAAGCAACAAGCACCTACCCTGGAAAGCCTGCTCTGTCTTTCACCCCAAAGCATCACAGATGGAGATCTTTCCAGCCAGGCTTGTCTCTTCCCCCCAAGCTATCTGGGACTGTCTGGGAGACACACATGTGGAGGTTAGTCTTTCCTTCTACCATGTGGGCTCCAGGGATCAAGTTCAGGTGGTCTGTCTGCAAGTATATTTACCCACTGAGCCGTCTCCATGACTCTATTCCTAGATATTTTAATCATTAACTGATGTACGGATAGCTTCCTAAATAGAATAAAGGAAGGAGAAAAAAAATCAAGGAACAAGTTAGCAACGGCATCAGGAAGAGGGTGCGAGAGGAAGCCCTACCCTAGGCTGGTCCACGAGGCTCCAGGTGGTCCAGCCACATCAGATCCATGTGCTGTGGCTTCGTGCTTTGGCGCCCATCTTTTGATCTTCCTGAGAACAGGCTGAACTCCCAGTCCGTTGTCTTCAGCTTCCCTTCCTGCTTTTGTCTCAATTCCGAATGTCACCCACTAAAACCAGGGCACTGAGCGCTACCTCTGTCCGCCACAGCAAGCTGGTCCCAACTCAGGAGAGGCTGCTGTCAGAAACATGGAGGAAGCGGCTGTGAAGGGAGGGAGAGAGAAAAGAGAAGTCCATTGAATGGGAAAAACCCTTGAAGGCCAAGGGAGGAGCAAGGAGGAAGAAAAAAAGAGAAAAGAAAACCTCAAAGGCAACTAAGATAGTGGAGGAATTAAGGAGACCACATCCCAGACGGTGCGCCTCACTATTCCTTAGGATTTGTCATATTGTGCCTTCTTTTGTTTCTATTCGCACTTTTTTTTCACTTAAATCTCATTTAGCAGCAAAACAGAAACCCTGTTGCTTCAATGTTCCCAAAGAATGGCTTTGATTTTGTGTTCCTTAGAGAAAGCACAAAACTTTTACTCAGATGAATTTGACTAAAACAGTTCCAAACGAGAACTGTGATTACAATTTCTCATGGCTTGGCGAATTAAAAAGTGGGTTTGAGTCCAGAGAAGGCTTTAATGGAGGAAAAAAAAAAATCACAGTCTCCTACTGTCACCAAACAGAAGGGAGTTGAAATCATGCTGCAAGACAGGCCACACAACATTCTGGGAACCCAAGTTCTTAACCGATAAGGAAAATCAGACAAGCCAATCCTGCTGGTGGTTTTTTGCATGAGAAAAGAGATTTCAAGAATATTTCGTTGTTAGTTCTTTAGCAGGTCAGAACATCCAAAGAGTCACACGAAGATGAATAAAGGTCACATTTCCGTTAAAAAGTTTTAAATGAAAATGAAAGCAAGCTTTTCTCAATGACCCAGGAGTTAAAAATCCACCACCTTTCTTTCTACAGCCCCTCTTAATAAAGTCATTCTCTTCACATGTCTGCATTTAACGTAGTGCTCACAGAACAGGGTCTTTACCTAGAAAAAGGTGATCTGACTTTAACAGCATCAAATGGCTTATGCCTGAGGCCCCAGCCCTGGAGGCGGAAGATACAGAAGGACTACACAGTGTCAACCCTCGAGAAGGACTACTAGTATGGTCCACTCAGTCTAAGCCACAGCGCGAGATGCTGCCTCCAACCACAACAAAACAAAACGGCTTCAATCATGAGGATTTTTATATTCCTGTGGTGGCTTCGCATCGTGCCTTTGGCAAATATTTGTATCTAAGTCACAAACTACGCAGTAAACCCAGGCAGTAAGGGGAGAACTGTCTTTGAGACAATCAGAGTAAAGTTAGGAAGTACTGCCATGAGTATCTCTATTTCAATGAATCTATATTCAGAAAATTTGAGTGTGGTTACAGGGTGGATCAGAGTCTCCACCCTCAATCTCCAGGCTTATATTCTGAACCTCAGCCCGCCCCCAGCTTATGGTGGTATTTAGAACATTCTGGAGTCTTTAGGAGATAGGACTTACCTTGAAGAAGCAGATCGCTAGGGCCGAGGCTGTGAGAGCTGCAATCATTCTGGTCTAGTGCTGGATGCTTCCTGGTTCACCACGGTGTGAAGAGTCTTTGCCACGCACTTGCACGACCCTGAATTCTGTCACGCTGGCCCAACTCTGGTATACTAAACCCCTCGGAAACCGTGAGCCAAAGTACATATTCCCTCCAGTAGCCGTTTCCATCAGGCATTTGATCACCATGATACAAAAGTGACTAAGACGCATAAACATAAGATCAGTGAGTAAATCCTCTTGAAGGCTCCTTGGAGGAAATTTTCTCTGAGGCATCCCCATAGGTCACACGTGTAAGAGATTGCCCAGGCAAAAGGCAAACTTCCCCACTTTTGTGCTACAAATGTTGAGGGATCAACTTAGCAACAACCACTTAGAAGGTGGTTCCGGGGCTGCCACAGCACGCACAGGATACTCATGATTTCGCTCACATAGAGGTTGAGGGCAGCCAATGTTCCACAGCGTAAGTTCTGACTGAGCTCCACGTAGCTATCTTAGCAGATGGGCGAATGGTCTTCACGCGCTGTGACAGGACGGACCTCTGTACAGAGGCCCCACAGATTTAGACACGCCAATCGCCTGCTCACACCGCTGCATGGCATGATCCAATCCATTGGCCAGTCTCAGCCGGGTTTGTGCTTCTTGTCCCTGTCCTTCATAGCACACCACTCAGGAGGCCTAAGGGTCCCCCAGAGTGGGGCTCAGCTTCTATGAAACAGACACTGAGTATTTTGGGAAACCTTGAGGATGAGTATCATGAGTTTCTGTTCAACTGGTTGTGGGAAGGAGGCGGGGAAACAATTGGGGGCGGGAGGGAGTACACATTCAGGGATCTAGGTTCAGGTGGCATTGCAGGTGTTGGTCGTTTTGACTTAGATCTAAAGGAATCACAGCGGGGGCACCATGAGTGTGGCCATGTGAGGCACCCCGTGTGGACCTCGGGGACCCAAGCACAAAGGCACCTGGTGATGAGAAGATGGGAGCTGAGTGCAGATGTTGGTTCTGTCCTTGGGGGTGCGACCCTCTGACCCCGCGGCCCGTGAGAGGTGCTTCCATCTGATCCCCCTGGCCCGTGGGAGGGGCGTCCATCTGACCCCCCTGGCCCGTGGGAGGGGCGTCCATCTGAGCCCCCTGGCCTGTGCGTTCAGTCTTGGAATCGCAAGTTCATCCTTTGGGCTTTTTCTGCCTTTTATCCAAAGTGTCCCCTGCTTCCTGCCCCGCGGCCCCGTCTCTGAGCTTCGGACCCTCTCGCCTGTCTGGATTCCTTCTTCACAGTGCCAGCCGCTCCGTGGCTTCCCACTCTGCTGCGTAGCGGCCATTTCCCACTGTTGGGCCTGCGTTCCAAATCCTCCTGGCTCCGCGCTGCTCTCGCCGGGAGCAAGGCACGCTGGTCGGCCACGGAACAAAATGCTGCCGTGCGTTGACTTTACTTTCCAGACTATTTTGTTAATGGTAGGCAAAAAACGGGAGATTTAGTTAAACAAACCGAGAAACAAGTTATGTATAGCTGATTAGTGAATGGTAACATGCACACCAGAATGAGACCAGGACGAATAGTGAGCTTTTCAGGATTATACAGTCCAACTTAGTTGTATTTACACTTGATAAATAGTGTGTTATAAATACACCAGAAATCACAGGCCTAATTTGGGCAATATAATTTTTATTAAAATCACATACAAAATTAGACACCTTCATTTGTATATGTTTTACTTTTTAAAAAAAATTGTTTTTTTAATATTATTTGTGTGTGTGTGCCAGAGTGTCCCTGTGGAGGACCAAGGGTGACTTCAGGAATCGTCTTGGATTGCTTCTTACCTCCTTTTTGCTTTGCTCTGGGATTTCCTAGCTTTACCCACCAGGGTCAAAAGTGCGTACTGTTGTCTGTCTGGTGTTTTTACGTGGGCCCTGGGATCCAAACTCAGGACCATCTGCTTGTGAGGCAGAGTCTTAGCCTCTGTGCCACCTCTCCAGGCCATGTTTTACTTTTGATGGGTGCATAATCAGTTATCGAAATATTAAACATACTCTTTGATCATTTTTGATAAATGTTTAAATCTCGACAAAAAGGCGACATCATAGTATTGCAAAGATGACTTTTAAATGTCTGTAAAATATAATTCTTTGTAGTGACAGCATTTGCTACCTGTTACGGTCTTTCCTAGCCTGTGCTGCACACTATGTGAATTGGGAAGCATTTCCAAGCCAGTGGGCTCTGAGGCCTCGAGGGAGCACTTGTCTGAAGCATATACCAAGTAGGAGTTTTCGATTGCATGTAATATTTTCCTTTCTAATATGTAGGATGTTAATAACAGTCACAGAGTGCCTTATGCCGCTCTGTTAATGAGAGAATCAGTAAAAGTGACATTTTGCTAATTCACACGAAGTTTATTAAGAACATTTATGCTTTTTTGTAATAAGGTACAGGCTAGTGCTGTTAATTACATGGCCTTGAGAAATATGATCCTTGTATTTATGCCATATTCATTCATTCGTTCATTCATTCAACAAGTGTTTTTTTCATTATCTAAATGTGTCAGGCATTGTGCTTGGTGCTGAGTAAGCAATGTGAAGTAAGATATAATATCGTCCTTGTTTTTACCACCTTGTGTGTTTACAGAGAATAATGTATGAAAAGTAATTTCAGGAAATGGCATGTGTTATATGAGTGGTGTATTAAGGCTCAAAGGGACCTTTTGAAGAGAAATCTCTGGAAAGAAAGAGACGCTTGGACGGTGCTTCTGAGAGAGAAAGAACATTCTAGGAATGAATATTGATGATGAGGAAGGAGCTGCGCTCCCTAGAATTTTACTATTACCCATACACTGGCATGGCCCGGCTAAGGAGAGCTAAGTGAATGCACGTCTGTGCAGTTGGCGAGCTCCTTTCTAAGCATGCTAAATATTTCTGAGAGATTCCGAAGGAGAAGTGTGGTTTAACATCTCAGGAATCTACCCAGGATTGCTCTGTGATTGTAAGAGTCAATGAACTGTAGGTATTAATTGAATTACTTGCAACAAATGTTTCTGCAGATGAAGGGAGTAGTGAGAAGCAGTGACCACAGACTATTTCAGGAAGTTTCCAGATTCAAGGACAATTATAACTAATAGGTAGGCAAAGGTCACGAAAAACCTCTGCTCCAAACTAAAAGGAGACTCTCCATAGAAATTTTGGCCTTTTAATTTGAAAGGACAAAGACTCCGATTATTA
Source organism: Typhlomys cinereus (assembly GCA_023101885.1). Lineage (NCBI taxonomy): Eukaryota > Metazoa > Chordata > Mammalia > Rodentia > Platacanthomyidae > Typhlomys > Typhlomys cinereus. The sequence goes on along the minus strand of JALPQD010000093.1, from coordinate 4,734,211 downwards.
TGAATTGTCATGTCCTTTAGCATTTTAGTTATTTTGCTAACACAGTGACAAACAATGTAAAAGAAAATAGGAAGGTATTAAAATATAAAACTTAGAAAAAGAGGAAGGGCTGCATGTGAGCCTCAGTTGGCAGAGTGCTTGTTTGCCTGATAAGCCTGAAGCTTGGATTCTATGCCAGGGATGGCAGTTAAGCAGGCATCTATAATCTCAGCACTCCCTGGGCACAAGCAAGAGGACAGAAGTCTAAGGTCTCTGAAATAACAGCAAGTTGAAAACTAGCCTGGGCTGTAGCAGATGCCCTCTATAAATAAATAAGTAAATACATACATAAGTAAATAAGTACACCTGAATTTTTAAAAATAGGAAGGGAGGAAATGAAATATCATTACTTAAAGCCCATGATTATATACATAGAAAACTAATTGGAAAAATGCTTTCACTAAACAACGAGAATTTAGTAAGTTAATTAGACACAAAATAAATATGTCTAGCAATCAATAGACTCTTCTGAATATAATAAAAATGACAAACTGTTGGAGGTGTTAATAGTTTGGAAAAGTCAACGGTAACCACAATGACATGTTTTAAAAGGCTTTTTATGTACTGGGCTCCCCTACAAGAGCTTCGCCTTCTTGAAACAATCCCACAGTATCTGTGGAGAAATGAAGGTGAATGGATCAAGCAATCATTTCGTGTTGCTACAGCTAGTAAAGAACAAACTAAGATTTTTAATTTAATTAATTAATAAAATGTTCTTAATCAGACCCTTCGCAATCTACGTGAAGAAAAATTTCAAAGGCTACCAGTGGAGAAAGGAAGCTTTGTAAAAGTAGAGACGCACAGCATGCTCTTGGATAGGAAAAGTTAACAGCATGAAAGATAATGTCTCTCCAAGCTCATCTAAAATAAAACCGGACTCCAATAAAAGCAATAAAGGGATGTTGCTGTGAAGCCAGTTTTAATGGAAAATTCAAAGAGGAAAACGGAGATGAGTATCGACAAGAAGTCGCATGTCAGAAATTTAAATTGTCAGGAAATGAGGTGAGGGAGGTCTAGCGTGCGAGCAGATAGGCAAACACGCGCAATAAAATATGAGCTCCAGACATGGGCTGAGTTACTCAGAGAGCAGCGTCTACTCAACGCAACATTATATGTACCATTATCTGTGGGGAGAAAAGACAGAGAATCCAGTAAAGCAGCAGTATGTAATATACATGGGATTGTATCGGGTGAATCTGTCTCTGTGAGGAGAAAAGAGAGAGGATCCAGTCAGTGTACAGTGTGAAATACACATGGTATTATATCATGTGTATCATGTATCCGTGGGGAGAAAAGGCAGAGGACCAAATATATGATGCTTAAGCAACAAGCAAGCATTGGCCACAGCTAGGTTCACATCTCATCATGTAATCGTCATTTTTGAAAACTGGAGTTCATTCTAAAGGAAAGAGAAAAATAATGGAAAAGAAATTAGTTTATAATCCCATGAAAGATCTTGATCCAGGTGACATGAAAACAAAGACCATGAAATTCATATCGAAGAGTAGTTCAACTCCAAAAACTTAAGATATGCTAATCCTGTTGAACCAGCATAAAGAAAATCAGAAGATAGGAAATAAGTTGGCCTGTAAACTGTGCTATAGCATTTTACAAATCCCAAAGACTCTTAACCAAAATAGGCCCAGTGTGATTTTAGCCATATGCATCTGTGCGCATCTGTTATGAGTATCAATACAACCATTCTGTTTCGCTTTGGTATAGAATTTAAAAATGCCATGAGATATTCAATACCTGATTACCAAATGGGCTTTGTGTCATGTGATATTGCACAACTGTAAATGCACTCAAGCGTTCTGAACATGTGTAAGCGAGGCTAAGCTGAGCTTTGACGTTCAGGAGTATATCAGATACATTCTTGACTTAAAAGTTTTTCAATTTTCTATGGATTTGGGGGGATGGAATCCCACCATAAATAAAGGATTATGTGTACATTTATGATATTCAAGTATGGAAAATTGATTTATCAAATGATAACATAAGGAAGTCCAAGGCCAAGTCATGGGGAAAAATATTTAAAATGTAACTGACAGAAGGGTGGAACACATAAAGAAGTATAATAAACTTACGAGCCGAAGGTGAAAAACAGCAGAAGAAAACTACAGAGCAGAGAAAGAACTTGAATGAACATTCAGAAGGAAACACACTTAAGCCGCCTGGATGAGTAATAGTGAAAGAAAGCACAAAAACAATAAGAATGGCAAGTAACTGGCAAACTGTCACTTCTGCATGTGATGGAAATCTGTCATTTTGTTATCGCTAAACCTAGAGCTCATCGTTGGCACATAGACTGGCCCATCAGTGACTTCTGGACCAAATTCCTTAGTGCTTTTTTTCTTCTGGATTTACGCCCTGGATTTATGTGCAGGTATCATACAACAAAAAATGTGTCAATTCTCCACATACTAAAGATCTGCCTTTTTAAAATTTTATATAATACATGTGCACATACACACACATTTACATGCATGTACTCCACACATATATTATTAAAGGAAAAATAAGGAATGGGAAATGAAGAAGAAAAATTATGCTTAAATACGAGTAAGGTTGTCCTATTCCTTTGAAGATGGGGAGAGAAAAATTAGAAATATCATCTTGGGTGGAAATGTGGGAAAAGATGACTTTAGACACATGGAAACACACCAGATCTACATATTTATTAGATCTAGCACAGATTTTTCTCTATGTCTAGAGAAAAGATGCAAATAATAAGGAGGAATGAGAAAGATTATAAATAAATTGATGATAACTGGGAAAGGAGAATGGTTGGATGGAAATGGATTGTAGGAGCATTGAATGGTGCAGAGAGGTTTCTTTGGGAATCAGTATAGCACATCTCAAGAGTCAAGAGAATCCCTTCCTTCCTCCCTCCCTCCCTTCCTTCCTTCCTCCCTCCTTCCTTCTTTCCTTCCTCCCTTCCTTCCCTCCCTCTTCCCTCCTTTCCTTCCCTCTTTCCTTCCCTCTTTCCTTCCCTCCTTCCTTCCTTCCTTCCTTCCTTCCTTCCTTCCTTCCTTCCTTCTTTCCTTCCTTCCTTCCTTCCTTCCTTCCTTCCTTCCTTCCTTCCCTCATTCCTCCCCTTCTTCCTTCCTTTCCTTCCCTCCTTCCCTCCTTCCTTCTCTCTCCCTCCCTTCTTTCTCTCCTTCCCTCCTTCTTTCCTTCCTTCCCTTCCCTCCTTCCCTCCTTCCCTTCCCTTCCTCCTTCCTTCCTTCCTTGTAATTTAGAAATAGAGAATGAGACAAAGACTGGTTATACTGAGTCGATATGGAAAATTTTCTGATAAATTTCACCTGAATTGGGCGAAAAAGCACTGGGAATAGCTGGCTTTTGTGAGACAGTGTCTATATGGCTCCAAAGAGACCAGGTTTGATTCTGAAAAAGGCTCATTCAGTATGGAAACTAGGCAGTCTGACAAGATCTCAGTCTAGAAAACGTTCCAGAAAAGTCAAAGGCCAGAAAATGTAAGTGAGAGTAATGTGAGGATACTGAACACCAAACTAACTTTTCCTTTACCTTTGTATGGGAGTAAAGACTTCAATTTTATCAAGGAAGTTTCCAAAGTCTTCTCTTTAAGGGAAGACTACACAAAAGGCATATGTGCAGTTGTTTCAAGTATCAGTTGGCAGTTGACACGGTGCTTCTTCCAGGCCCGGCCTTGATGTGGTACTTTGTGAACTGTAGTTCCCAGAAAGCAGCTGTCCTGTGAAGACTGACGGACAGATCCAAGCTCGGCGACTACACAGAGCTTGAAAGAAATGCTGCCAGGGAAAGTCGAATTATCCTGGGCTACCTTGGTCCCCTTTGTATAGCCATTTATCCCTTACCTCCGTGTATGAAGCGAGATCCTTTGATTATTGGGCAAGTTCTTTTCGAGCGCATGAACACAAGCCACCTCAGCCTTGTATGGTGGAAAGAGGCAAACAGCTTACAAGAGTCATCTGACCTCCTCATAATCACTGTAGCATACATGTCGCCCCTTCCTTTCTCTCTCTCTCTCTCTTATTATGAACAATGCATATGGAAATTTTCTTGCCTATTAAAGTCATAAGGCCATCTGTGAGCATTCAACAGAATGCTAAGTCCCTCAGAGGAAGAGATTTAAGGTAGACAGGCGGGCCCAGCAAGGCCGTACAAGGGGTACTTGTGCCTGAGAAGTGAACCATCCTGTTGAATTCCCTTAGGCAACTATTTAGAACTATCAACAGTTGTATTACCTGGAGAACATTCCATGAAGCATCTGTTGCATGAAAATGTACCTACTTTTAATCACCTTATAACATCATGCTGAGGAAAGGGATCACTCAAAAGCAAGTTGCTTTGAAAGTAGAATATATAGTGCAATTTTGAAAGAAATATATTTATTTTATTATAGAGATGGGGGGCAGTGAATGTACCATGGCACATGTGTGGAGATCGGAGCTCAACTTTCTGAAGCTAGTTTTCTTCTTCTACCTTCCACTATGTGGAAGACAAATCCGAGCTCCAGCATTCCCCGCATTACCTGCTGCGCCTTCTGACCAGCTCAATATAAGGTGTCTGCTATTTGCAGTCTGTTTGTCCTTCCAGTTCTGGTTCACAGAGAACGTTCAATGAGAGTGTGTTCCCCAAGGGCACAAGACAGCAAAGAGACCCACGGGTCCCCGCGCTAGCTGGAGGGGGAAAGCCAGGCAGGATTTTAAAAACAGGGAAAAACATTTCTAAATCAATTTCATGTTGTCGTGGCTGAGCATAAACAGCCTCAGGACATCTGGGCTTTCCTCGCTTTTAATTCCAAGTTGTCATATTTTCACACATTCTTGGTTTTTGGTCTTTGGACTGAGCATTTTTTTTTCTAATGCGATTTGTGGCCACTTATAAAAATTGTTAAGCATTCCCATCAAGTGGGGACCGTAGATTTTTCCCATGTAGTTTGCCATTTATTTATTTGTTTGTTGGATGGGGCTTCTTCTGAGAAGGGAAGCAAGAAAAGTCTAAAGAAAATTCAAGGTACTACAGAAGTTCCCTAAAATTTCCCTTTGATTTGAAGTGGGCATCGAGTGTGAACTGAAGACCCCCAAGGGTGACTGTTACCCGGATACCTTTGAATCTGCCTGAAGTTTCCACTCACTGTACCCTTTCATGCTTCTTTCTCTCTTCTAGGCTTCAGCGAGAGCTCACATTTCACACAATTTACACTTTATTTATTCCACCCTTCCTCTTCCCTGTTTCCTCCACTGGAAAGTAGCTCCACAGGGTTTGTTTAGAAGTTCAGAGAATTTTTTTTAATAACTGTTCAAAAGAGTATACCAGGCATAGAAAGACTTAACTATCTTTGTCATTATTAGCAAAAGAGCAGTTCTATGCAATATTTTTGCCATTTTTCTATGATATTACAAAAGAAGTCAGTATTCTTTAGAGATAACCTATGACATAGACAGAAATACCTAATTTAGAAAAGCTAGTTTAGTGAGTTAAACCGTCAAAGCAGATGTGTCACAGATAGAAAAGCGGCAACAGTTCTGTTTTGTATTCTGAATGGTCAGAAAACGCTTAAGAGATTTTTAAAAATCATTTATTTATTTTTGCATGCATGCATGCGTGTGTGTGTGTGTGTGTGTGTGTGTGTGAATGCACTATTTTGTCCCTGTAGAGGACCAAGGGTGACTTCGGGAATCATCTTGGATTGCTTCTACCTCCTTTTTGCTTTGCTCTGGGATTTCCTAGGCTCTGCCCACCAGGGTCAGACGTGCAGGCCACCACCATTTTCTGTCTAGTGTTTTTACGTGAGACCTAGGATCCAAATTCAGGACCTTCTGCTTGCAAGGCAGAGTCTTAACCCTTAAGCCATCTCTCCAGCCCTAAGAGATTTTTTTGAGAAGTATATTTTAAGTAGTTCAATGGTAGATTAGAGCTTATATTGGGTGGGATAATTAAGATGGTGAAACACTTGGAAGTTGTGTTCTAACAAGGCAGTTAAGTGATTAATTATTAATTAAAATGCAATCAATAGGAATAAACTTTAATTATTTTAAGTTACTCTAGAAAATGTGAAAAGTACCAATAAGTACCTTGAAATCACAGAGAACTAGAGTCATGTATACTATAAGGAAGAAGATGTGAATGAGCATTCCAAAATTTTAATGAACTCTGCTGAAAGTAGCAAGCCCCTTCCTTACCAGTGGAGGCAGAAAACCTGCAGAGTGCAAATATCTAAGGCGATGAGCCTGTTTTCCTCCTCCCTGTACTTTCAAATGTGAGTATGTTGACTGATAGAAGATCTACAAAGACCCCAGGATGCCTTGGCTGGGTGTATTTACGGATGGTAAGGTTTGTACAACCACAAGTGTCCATGTTCCTGCTTGCCTCAGGTTTCGGGAACAAAGGACAGTGGCTGACTTGTTTAGAAGATGGCTGAGCATCCTTGAGACTAGAGCATTGTCTGTCCCAGAGCTATTCGCTTTTTACCAGGCCTGTAAACACCTCCCCTCTCATCTCCTCGCATTCAAGGGAAAAGGATTTTCTCTTTTGGGACAGAGAGTGATAATGAGCCAATCACAGGCTCCTGTATAAATTTAGAGCCTCATTATTCTCTGAAGGAGGAAAGGAGGGAGGAACATTGGTTATGAATATAAGAGGGATTCTTTCATACCTTCATTGGATGGAACATTTTACTAGGTTGTGATGAAAGCCTGCTTATAATAACTTAGATAGATGTTGTTCTGCGGGTGTGCATATACATCTGTAGAACAAATAATTTGACGTGTGTGTGTGTGTGTGTGTGTGTGTGTGTGTGTGTGTGTGTGTAACGACACTGTGTGTGCCTGTGGAGGCCCAAGGATGACATCAGGAATCATCCTGGATTGCTTTACCTCCTTATAGCTTTGCTCTGGGGTTTCCCAGACTCTGTCTTCCAGGGCCAGGATTGCAAGCCTCTGCCCATATATGCCCGTCAATTTTTATGTCAGGTATGGGGATTCAAACTCAAGTCCTTTTACTTGTGAAGCAAAGGCTTTGATCCCAGAGCCATCTCTCCAGTCCAATATTAATGCTTTTTAAAAGTCTGCTTTCCGAGATCTAGCAATGAAGATCATCTTTTAAAATGATTAGAACAGAGAAAGGATCGTTTGACTGAAGTTTTCCTCAGAACAGGTTCAATATTTACCCAGCGCTGCTCTGAGCAGCAGAAATTGCAAAGTGTGAATCAGGACTCTAGATACATTGTACGTACTACTTTGGTAGCATTTGGATGTCTTCAAAGGTATGCCAATCAAATAACTGAATCTTCCAAGTAAGTATGCACATTTAAAATAAGATTTTCTATAAGTCAGTTGAAGGAGAAAGTGTTCATGTAAAACTTCAAAAGGACCACTTAATGAATATCTAGTTTCTGTAACTGGAGCACTGAGAGCTTTTTACTCTCCACTTCTAAGTTTCATGGTAATTCCTCTCGCAAAATATCCCTCACCAGCATCTGTATTCATATACTCAAGAGGAACGCCACAGAAACAGAGTATTATGTTTCTAAAGTAATGATACACGTATCTCATATTGACAGTGACATCTGTGACCCAGTTGGTCCCAGATCAAACGATACCCCCCATCAGGTCCCCAGGAGGGTCCTGTGAGCATCTTGCCTACCAGTCATCCTAAACCTCCTTATATCCCCCCACTCCATCCCACAGTAGCACGTCGCCAGGGTATGGTCTGTTTGCAGCTGTTGCTCATGCATCGGGGATTTCTATCGGACGGCTCGGTGTCAACTATAAGATTTACTCCTGCACTAGCAGAATCACTGGAGCTCATTCATGGAATATTTCAGGTTCTCAGATCTTTTTCGATGTCATTATCCGTGATCTAGGCGGGAACTGCTGACTTGGACTTTGACTGATAAAGATGGGGCATGATTGGAGACACACTGACCATTCTGTCAATCGTGTCATGTTCAAAATGGGTTGATGGGCATTGTTTCATCTGCTCCTCAGAATTCCAGAGTGGCCCTGATGATTCTCAGGACCGTCATGTGCAAAGGGAACTAGGCTCTCTCTGCTGACCACACACAATTTCTGAACTCTTCGGAAGCCACTTGTTAAACATTTGTCAAGAAGGCTTTCCTGACTCTTAGCTCTCTACAGGTTTCTTTTCTTTTTTCTTTTCTTTTCTTTTCTTTTCTTTTCTTTTCTTTTCTTTTCTTTTCTTTTCTTTTCTTTTCTTTTCTTTCTTTTCCTTCCTTCCTTCCTTCCTTCCTTCCTTCCTTCCTTCCTTCCTTCCTTCCTTCCTTCCTTCCTTCCTTTTTCTTTCTTTCTTACTCTTTTTCTTTCTTCCTTTATTTCTTTCTTTCTTACTCTTTCTTACTCTTTCTTTTTCATTCTTTTTTACTCTTTCTTTCTCTCTTCCCATTTTTATGTATGTGGGATGGGAGTACATACGCTTACTTGTGTATGGGGTACATATTTGCACGTATATGTGTGTGTGTGCACATTCATATGACTATCCCTGTACATGGAGACCAAAGACTGGCACAAGGAATGATCGTCTGTTTTTCCTTCGCCCTATTCCTTTGTGGCTGAGTCTATAATGAAGCCCAGAGCTCTCAGATCGAAGTAGTACAGCTAGCTAGCTTGCTCTGCCAATCCTCAGACTCTGCCTTCCAGGGCTGGATTTCCCAGCAGGCTCCTGTACCTGCCTGACATTGTTAAATGGCGTGTGAACTCTGGCCTTTCGTTGCTTGTGGGGAGGGTTTGAACCACTGAGCCAGCCCCTCAGCTTGCATGTGTTTATATGCATGGAAACGTCTAGCCCAGTGGTGCAGAGACTGAAACAGCATTTCACATCTAGATGAGATGGCTGTTGAGTTCCTGCATGGGTGAGAAGCTGAAGACAGGCCATTACACTCCTTCAGCTGAAGAAAAGGCAGAGCCTCATTGTCCCTCAGATCCTACATGTGAGTCTCTCGCCCCTCTCCTTCCCTTCCACAGTCTTCAGTGTTGCTGGATTGATGCCCAGTGGCGCCGAAGAAGAGTCCAGCCACGGGATGCAGCTGCTGCGTGGCTAATGGCGAAGGAGACCAGGAATGCACGTCTTTGCTGACTCCGGTTGGTGCCAACAGACTCGCCTGATTTGAGCAAAAATCCAGTCAAGCTGCCCACTTGGCACTGCGCTCGCAACGCATCTGGGTGCCTCACACGATTTCTGAGTGTGATTAGGGGCCATTTTCAAGCTGTGCATTTCCAATGTAGACGTGATTCACCCCACTACTCCCCCCCGGCTGTTCCACGAGCCAGTGGATGTTGTGGCGTGAACCCCACATTTCGGCAGAGCAGCAAAGAAACCAAGAGAAAGCCTTCTTTGCAACTTCTCAAAATGTGTTCTATGGGAACCCTAAAAGAGGGAGAGGGAGAAAGAGAGAGAGAGAGAGAGAGAGAGAGAGAGAGAGAGAGCATGTGCCTGAGGAGGCCAAAGTTTGACATCAGGAATCAGCCTGGCTTGATCTTCCTCCTTCTTGCTTTGCTCTGGAATTTCCAAGACTCTGCCTTCCAGGCCTGGGAATACAAGCCACCCCACATCTGCCCAGCGTCTTTACATGGAGTCTGGGAATTTGAACTTAGGTTTTTTGCTTGTGCGGCAAAGCAAAGGCATTAACCTCGGAGCCATCTCTTCAGCCCAACCTTGTGGAAGTTGTAATGGCAGCAATGGTCTGAACTCAGAAACCAAGGAAATCTTGTGTCTTTCTAGAACATTCACAAGGCATGTGATTGCAATAAATGGTCTGAGAAGTATTTTGGTAGCTCAGGTTGGATTGATATAGTTTTCCTTTCTCCTGTACAATGTGCATTAACATGCATGAAATATACACTGGAAAATTTTAGTGTCAACCTCTCGTTTTGACACAGGAAAGAATTTAGGTCCAAAGAGATAAAGTGATTTCTGCCAGGCTGAAAACACTAATTACAAATAGAACTTGCGCTTCATGCTTCTGATCTGATGGTGTTTTCTCTGAAGGAGAAACCGCCTTCTGCCCCATCATCCCAAGGTCAGCTTGTTTATCCCTAGACCAATCAGCATACCACAGGACACAAGGCACAGGACAGGACAGTTGGGCACAAAAAGCACTCACCTCTACCACGAGTGCATGGGTCAGGAGCTTTAGGTAAGTCATGTAAAACCAAACATGAATCAGATGGAGAAAAGAGGCCCTGACAAATCTGGAGTTATCTCAGCCAAGAAGCTATCCATGATAAACATTTCTTGGTCTGTCCCTAATCCTCAGCCACATGTTTCCTCTTTAACATGCACGATGCCTAAGGAAGCCTCATTTAACACGATCCAGCTATTCCACACAACTCTCCAAGTCCACTCGCGGCAACCAGTCAAGGCTCAGGTTTGCATCCGTGTTCTAAGAGCAGCGGCACACACTGAGGTCGACCCCCTGGGGGTCTTTCTCCAGATGACTCAGTTGTGTCTAGATGGAGCCCTTGGGGAGTCTTAGGTACATGGACCTCATACCCTTCTATTTCTAATGAAGCCTGATATATAGCATTGGGTAAGGCAGGACGTGATATCAGCAGTAAAAATACGGATTTTAAAAAACTTGAAAGAGCAGTGCAGCAGACCTGAGGTATTTCTAGATGGTAAACAAGATGTGCTGTAGGTGGGGAAAATAATATCTTGATCATTGAGCAAGGTCCTGGTTGGTCAGTATGAACTCCCATGATCGGCTCCGAATTGCCTTCTGTGTTTCTCAGTATCAGACATGAAACAGGTATTATATCCCCCTTTTGAGTTACTCTGATTCTTTTTTTAAATTTTTTTTATTTATGCAATTGTGTGTGTGTGTGTGTGTGTGTGTGTGTGTGTGTGTGTGTGTGTATAGAACCACGGGCCAATTCGGGAACCACCATGGACGCCTCCACCTCCTTCTTGTTTACTCTGCCCCGGGATTCACAGGCTCCGCTCTACCAGGACCAGAAACGCAGGCCACCCGCGCTTCCGCCCGGCATCTATACATGGGGTCTAGGATCCGAACTCAGGACCTTCCGCCTGCAAGGCAGAGGCTTGACCCCTGAGCCACCTCTCCAATCCCCCTGATTCAATTCTCTTAATGCTAGCTTTGGTGATTGAATTCCCAAGAGACTGAGAAATAACCATCAACTATATTTTCAGTACTGAAAGTGTTTTTCACAGAACTACTTTGAAAACTGAAATGGTTGTTGGCCAGTGTCGTTGTTGGAAGTGGTCTTTGCTGACTGGCAATATGAGAATCTTAGAGCACAGTCGGGACTGAGGTACAAAATCCAATGGCAACCCGGGCTCCTAATTTCTGCTGAAGTCAACATTCTCAGAATATAAGTGAAACACAATAGGCTGACTGGGAAAGCTAGAAAGTTTTCCTCATAAATGAATTTGTTCTGGACCTAGAGCTGTCCAATAAAACTTCCGGCAATGACAGAACATATTCTTTATTCTGGGCTATTCAATATGGTTGGCATAGGTACATGTGGCTACTGAGCATGAAGTGTGGCTAGTGCCAACAGGAGCTGGATTTTTATTTAATTTAATTTAGATTTATGAAGCCACATGTGGCTGATGACTACCATATTGGATAGCACAGATCTAGCAAGTCAGGCCAAGTTGAAATTCCAACCGCAATGCTATACTGTAGCTATCCGCAGAAGGCGCCCCGCCCTGTGGAGTAGGAGACGACTGCGAAGTTCTCAGACTCACTCTGTGTGAGTATACGCTCAAGATAATTGTCATTATCTTCAGTGACAGAAACGTGAGGGACCGTGAAGATGACTTGGCTGTTAAAGCCTGTGTCAGGACCAGAGTTTGGAACCCACGTAAATTCTGGGTGGGCATAGCTGGGTGGGCATAGCATCCAGCCTCCAACCGTGTTGACAAGGGAACCCCAGAGCAGGCTGGCTCATGGGACTAATGCTGATCAGGGAACGCTGTGTTCAAGTGAGAGGCCTGCCTGAATGCTTAAGATGGGAAGTGGCTCCCAACGTCAGTCGTTACCCATGTGCCCATGAGCTCACATCCGTGAAGCCATATACACGGGCCAACGGGCATACAGACATGCATGCAGCACCCCACGTATCATGAATAAAATGGCTGATGATCATCCCAACTTGAGCACCCTCAGCTGCTTCTTCCACAGAGGTATATACTTACGCCGTGGTTTCAGATTCTATTTTTGAGCAAAGCAACCTCAAGAGGAACTTCTCGTCTCTGGTGGTCAATGGAGAAATATTAGAAGCTCAGAGTTGACAGTGGAATTCTCAAGCAGTGTTGCTTAATTCCTAGAGAAAATCAAGAGATTTTTTATAAAACTAGAGGGTTATTTTTTACCCTGAAATAGGCAACTGTTCCCTTCTTCTAGTCTTCATGAGTGAATATCATATTTTTCTGAGCTGTCTTTTTTTTTAGGCTCTTGCGATTTTGAGTACTTTGCACTCTTCTGATTGTAAGGAAGATATTTAAGAATAATATTTGGGCAACTGTGTGGACATATGCAGGCCTGGGGGACTACAAAGATTGACAAAGGCAATAGAAGCAACCCAGAGCCATATTCCAGTTCATCACCTCGAGCACATGAGAAGTATGTCATATTCTGAAGTGATGCCACCCATTCATGTGCAAAGGCGCAAACTTGCTTTGCATCTCTGGTTGAATGATCAGCAAGACTCCTGGATTCTAGTACTATTTTGTTTTTCATATAGACTATAATTATTCTAGCTTGCCTTGCAACTAAAATATTAAAATTTGCAGACCGGAGAGATGGCTAAGGGATTAAACCTCAGCCTTGAAAGCAGAAGGACCTGAGTTTGAAAGATCTGTATAAAAAAAAACAAAACCTACCAGGCAGAAATTGTGGTGGCCTGCACTTCTGACCCTAGAACCTGCAAAACCCCCGCGCAAAGCAAAAAGAGGCAGAGTCATCCAGGATGACCCCAAAGTCACCCTTAAGCCACCACAGGCACACACACTCATAAAAGTGAAATAAAATTTAGCCTGGCTCCAGATTTGTAGGTTCCCAGGTCTTTGAGAATGGACTCTCCTCTCCTGATACACGCTCACTGCATAGTCCCTGTTTTGAATAGGTACTTAATTCTGCCCTGGCCCCTCCCATCAGATTACTTCCAACTTTATTCCCAAAGGAAGAGAATTGTTGTCCTGCCTACATTTGCACTTCATCTTCTTTCCTTCCCCCCCCATTTGTTTTTCATTTCTATTAGTAGTCCTTTCACATGTACAAAGCCCAGCAAGACTGACAGAGCACGTGTGTCGACAGCAGCTCCACACGTGGAGCAGTGGGAACCCCTGGAAAATGAAGGGAACACAAAGCCGATGCTTCAAGGTCAGCAGGGCGGCCTGCAACACAAAGCCGATGCTTCAAGGTCAGCCCTGGGGCACTGTCTGCATCTCACAGGAGCTGTTCAGAATGATGATGGGTGGAAATGAGGCATGACTGAAGGCAGCAGAGAATGTTAGCCCTAGCCCAAGAAAACTGTAGAACGTAGCAGGAGACAGATCTGAAATCATTTCATGTAGTCTTCTGTAAAATGACAGTTTCCTATTGTATTTCAAATTTTTATTTTATTTATTTTGTGTGTGTGTACTTTGATGCCTGAGGGCACACATACATGTGCCAGGGCACTTGTGTGGAAATTCAGAGGCAACTTTGTGGAGTCAGTTCTCTCCACCCACTTTTGCTTGAGTTTTGAGTCTCTCATTCAGATTGATTGACAGGCTTGCAAGGTAAGCTTTTATCCATGGAGAGAACTTGCCAGCCCATCACATGTTTAAAGTAACTCTGAGGGTGAGTTCTCTGCACTTAGTAAAGTAACTCACTTAATAAAAATATGCTAAATAATCTTTACTTAGGTATGACATGCATGTAGAATATTCTACAAATGCACATCTTTATGAATATTGAAATTCTCAACTCATCCTTATAAAGACTCAGAAACAGGCTATTAGTAAAACCCCAATAGTCTACCCAGACCAACCCTCAGTTGAAGCTTCCTAGAGGCCACCACTGTTTTTAATTCCGTCACCATTAGTTAGCTTTGTATAGCCTGGTGCATAATCTAATGGAACCGTACAATTCACACCCATTTGACCTTGACCTTTTTCATGATCATACATGTTGCATGGCTTGGAGCATTATATACAATGTAATGATACAATTCATACACACTTGAACTTGATTTCTTTTACTATCATCACTGCGAGATATTATTGCCGGAAACATTCTAGAAAACTGGCATTATCTACTAAAGACAGCATACATGTGTCCTATGGTTAAGACCTTATGCTTTTTCCGAAGGACTCGCTCAATCTAAATGTGTCACCAAAGGCACATTAAAAGGCAAAATTAAGAATATTTATAATCCCACTCTATACAATAGCCTGAAATTGGAAACAGTCAAATGCCCACCATTTATTAAATGGATAAATAAATTACAATCTATTCACATGGCTCAATGTGAATGAAGTGTTACTTTATGTATAGTAAGGTTGAATCCCACAGCCCTAAATTACTTTAATATTTTTAAATGTGTCTGGGAAAGGAGATGAGTATCTTCATACATGTCTGGTCCTCGGAGCGTCTCCATTTTTGAATGGCTGACTCTAGTTCTTGACAAAATTTCATTATAGAACACATATAATTTGGTTTCTGCTCTGTAGATAAGACTGTTGTTCAGCATTACTCAGTCTTATCTGGAGTGTGTTTAATATCAGAGTCATGTATTTTAAGGGGTCCAAGGATATTTAGAACATATCCACTTACACCAGGCTACCATGTTTAATAACAGAGCATCCTATTGCATGTTCAGAGGACTTCCTGGGGGAAATCAGACCAGCAAGCTTCTGCCTTTGTTCTGTAGTGCATTCCCTCATGGCCTGCGATCTGACCCTGCCCATGTTTCCTCCCCGGTGCCCTCAGTTCTGAGAGAGTCCAGCCAGCTCTACTTGTGTGGCATGGGAGAGACCAACATTCTTCAGTAAGATGTTACGCAACCCAACATTTCAGTGATAACTGTGGTTTACACTAAATTGACCAGTAGCCAAAAATCAAACTGACCAAAATTCAGTTGCATGTTGGCCTTACTTGAACTTACCTAATAGCAACTATGACTTTTTAATTTCCCATCTTAAAATATCTTGTATTAATGAGCAGATGAGACCTAGGAAAAACAAAATAGTTGCCCGGAAAAAAAGAAATCAGAGAACTCTTATTTACTGACAAGAAACCAAGCTTTCCTAACTAGATTCGATGCAAATTTATTGGTCACATGTTCTCTCAGAGTTTGAGGGGAATGCTACTTTTGTGTAAACACTATATGTGATTGTAAGGGCAGATATTCACAAAATGAGAATAATTCACTAGAGTAACAGAGTACAAACACAAAATACATCTGGAAAAGCAAATGAAGAAGAACACATGGGTGGTCATTTTCCCAACCTATGCATGCTGATAAATCAGAAGTTGCTTCGACATTAAAAGAATATATCATCTCTCGCATCTTGTGGGTTGCCAGCAGCACTTCATGGGGCGGAGGATGAATGTCTGAGCCATCTCTAATCAGAAGTCCTGGATGTATGGCACCTGTGCAGAACATTTATGCACTCTCTTGCACACTGTCGGCTAATTCCTGGCTCATCCCTACTATCTGGAGCCACTTTCAGATGCTTACGGTGCTCAACGGTTGCTTCTAGAACTTTCTGCTCTCTTTTTCTTATTCGTTTTAGTCCTTTGGATAAAATTTTAAAAAAGAATCCCCAGGGATGGGGTTTGTTCCTTTCATTCTTTCACTGTATCATGAAGATTGATGCAAATATGAAACTTGTACCAAACCCACAAGAACCATTTTATCTTTGAGTTGTAATCACAGCAACACTTCAATTGTGACATAAGAACAGGTAATATTTTATATTACCTTATCAAAAGATGGAATCCTTCCAAAAAAAAAACAAACCCTCCTGTTTTCTAGTTTCATTATTCATGCAGGAGAAGAGTAGGAAAAGTTGTAAGAAAATTCTTTTTTCCCAAAATAATTTAGGTAGAGTTTAAGAATAATCTGAGCAGGCTGGAAAGATGGCTCAGGGGTTAAAATTCTGCCTCACAAGCAGAAGATCCTGAGTGTGGATCCTAGGTCCCATGTAAAAATACTACCTGTCTTGGTGGGCGGAGTTTAGTAAATCCCAGAGTGAAGCAAAAAGGAGGTAGAAACAATCTGGGATGATTCTCAAAATCACCCTTGGTCCTCCACAGGAGCACAGTGCCCTCTCTCTCTCTCTCTCTCTCTCTCTCTCTCACACACACACACACACACACACACAGGCAAAATAAAATAATGACTGACATACCAACATGCTCCCATAGACCATCAAAGAACTCAAGAGAGACAAGAACACACAGTGGAAACCTTGGAGACAAAAGCTGGACCAGTGAAGGGAAATGCCCCTATCAGTGGGGTGGCCTGAAGAGAGGCAACTTGGTATACCTCAAGAGGCCTGAATCCCCATAAAAGTAGACAAGTCAGATGGAACTCTGGAGTCCATAGAGCAGACAGGCAGGAGGGTAGGAGGGAGTGGGAGGGACTGACGAAGAGATGGGAGGGGAGAATGAAGGGAAGCAAGGATAAGGACTCAATATGCTTATAAAACTAGAAACATAAAATACAGTTTTTTAAAAAATAAAAAATAGGTCTGGGGAGGTGGCTCAGGGGTTACGCCTCCGCCTTGCAGGCGGAAGGTCCTGAGTTCAGATCCCAGATCCCACATATAGACGCCGGGCGGAAGCAGGGGCGGCCTGTGTTTCTGGTCCTGGTAGGGCGGAGCCTGTGAATCCCGGGGCAGAAGGAGGTGGAGGCGTCCATGGTGGTTCACGAATTCGTCCGTGGTTCTACAAACACACACACACACACACACACACACACACACACACACACACACACACAGACACACACACACACACACACACATGCACAGTTGAATAAATAATAAAGAAAAGAAATAAAAAAAATAAAAAATAAAAAATAGTCTGAGCCTTTTAAGAGAGAGAGAGAGAGAGAGAGAGAAGTTCACTAAGGAGAAGCAAGCCTTCACCACTCTATCCCGGAGATTTTGCACTCCGTGAATGGCATTTGTAGCATGTAAAGGGGCTCTTGCTCTAGGGTCCCCCCCACCCCTGCAGGCCAATGCACCTGCATTTGTGATCATCTGCTTTGCATCCTTGGGGAAGAATCTGATGGCCATGTCTGTCTGCTGAAGCCACGGGGACAGAAGTTCCTATGACAGGGAACGCGCTCACGTCTGGAAACTGCACATGTAAAAACAGTGTTGAGTCTGGAATGCTCATTGTGTATTTGCGTGCATATGTGCAGTGCAAAGCCTGACACTTCACGCACAAGTTAACTTGACCATTTCAGGCCTTCAACACACACACACACACACACACACACACACACACACACACACACACACTCACACACACGCTGGTCTTCTGTAAAAGGGACGTTGTCTCTTCCATTTTGGACACACATGGAAAATGTCTTTAAGCTGATTTCTGTTTTTATCATTAAATCCAGGAATATACCTTAAAAAAAAAAACCACAGCAAAACCATTCTTCATGTGTGGCCTGAACCTTTATTACTTTTTCCTATAGCAGTAAGGAAATGCTAAATTTAGCCTTTTGTGGAAGAGGGTAATGAATAAAAGTGAGGTAGATAGTTATGATAGTAAACCAACTAATAATCCTGATATTTGAGGGTTTTATAGTTAGGACCTTTTAATTAGCAATTTGGCCTTCATAGACTAAAAAATACATGATTAGTTAATATATGATTCTATTTATTTATTAGTGAAAATACAGTGAGAATTTCCAATAATTTTCTTATTGACAACAAGATAGGAATTTTTTCTCTATAAAAAGCAGGTTTCTTTCTTTTGTTTTAAAAAATATATAATACGAAGTTTTTAGAAGGCACTTCAAAAAGAAAGATAAGACAATGTAATAGATGGTAGATTTTCCATTCATATCAACTGCCACATTGAGGTTTCACAAAAATTTTATGGTTACTCAAATCCAGTGTTTGGTCTCTCCTGACTTGAGTGTCTCACCAAATCTTAGTTCCCCACTCCTTTCTCACCCATGTGAGAACTAAGAAACCCTGATAGCCAAGAAAAGGGCTTCCGCTTGCCCCAAAAGATTGTTTTCAGCTCTTTGGTTCAAGTTCTTCAGTCTTCCTGGATTTTGTATCATCTACCAGAGACATTGTATCAGCATCAGAAGAAAAGATGAAATAGAATTTGGGATTAGCACAGCAACTGACTAAATAAATGCTCAGCACAGCAATTGTGGACTGGGAAACTTAGCCCATCACATCACTCTTGTTATGAGGGATTTAGGTTTGGTGGTTCATGGACACACAGGTCAGTAAATCGGTATCTGAAAAGTTGATATGGCAGCACTTTCAGGATTTCACTTGGCTGAGACTGCTTCTGCTACCTTATAGGAGAACAATTTTCCTGTCATAATCCTCCAGGTTGAAACTCTTGTGATCCCAAACTAACTACTAGGAAAACTGTTTTTAAAAAGTATGTCCTAGAACTGGAGAGATGGCTCAGAGGTTAAGACTCTGCCTCACAAGCAGAAGGTCCTGAGTTCGGATCCCAGGTACCATGTAAAAGAATGCCAGGCAGAACTTCTGGACCTGGTGGGCAAAGGCTGGGAAATCCCAGAGTGAAGCAAAAAAGGGGCGGAAACATTCCAGGATGATTCCTGAGGTCACCTAGGTTCTCCACAGGTAGACACAGTGCCTTTGACACACACGCGAGCGCGCGCGCGCGCACACACACACACACACACACACACACACACACATGACTGTAGGGAACATTCAAACTCAAGATCCTCATTTCTAGAAGACTGACGCCAAGGGCGTTCCTCATGGTCTCAGTTGTAGTGTGCTTCTGCCCCAGCATAGTCAGGCTGGCTTCTTTTGACTTTCCCGCAAGGGGCAGGGAGAGATCTTGTCCTGTCTTGAATTGGGATCCAGGAAGGTGTTTTTTATATATTTCTTCCTGTTCTTTGGGAGCCATCTAGACATTGATTAGCACGTCTAAAGGACAGCACAGAGTTTTATCACTATAATTGTATCACCTGTTCCTGACCTATCAGCAGCCTGTTCTTTCCCCACAATGAATGGGACCATTAGAGGTTATTAACATGTCTAATGATTGTCAGGGCTGGATTGGTGATGGTGGTCCCACCTATTGTTGGCTTTGCACCTGTAGTCTGTCTGCCACTATTGACATGTGTGCAGTGTACAGATGTCACCCCCCTGTTTCGTGGTATATAAGGGATTAGATTCCATAATAAACTTGACTTGATTTTCGGCTTTTCCAAGATCCCCTCTTGACCCAGCCTGATTCAATTCCTGCTGATCCCACTCTGGTACCTATCATGATAGTGAGGTAAGCACTCAGGTCGCAGCTTCCCCCCCTCTCCCCCACAGCATACTAAATTAAACAAATAAAGTTTAAAAAATAAAATGAAAACTGTAGGTCCTACATAATGCTTATAATTTATTATGCAAATGGTCAGTTTGGCTGAAATGGTTTTCTGAGAACAAGAAACTAAGGAATGGATAATGAGATTACGGTTAACATGATGTTAATACAAATGCTTGGCGTCCTCAGATGCTCTGAAACCCTGAGCTGGAAGCTTGGGAGCTGGTGACCACGTACTTCTTTTTCATACTTTGAATAACCTTTACTACTTATAGGCATCAAAATAGCATAACGTACTCATTCTTGTGTGTGTGTGTGTGTGTGTGTGTGTGTGTGTGCACGCGCACGCATGTGGAGGCCAGAAGAAAACTTCCACCGTTGTTTCTCAGGAACAGCCATCTTGAGTGAGACGGTACCTTACTTTTACACGGAACTTGTCTTCGATGGGCTGTCAGCAAGTCCTCTCATTAGAATATTCTGGAAGCAGTGATAAAAGAGAGAAATGGGTCCCAGGACCTCTTCAGGAAAGTCCTGGATTTATCAGCAAAGGAGTTTTCATTCCAGACGCCCTGTCTTGAAGCCAGAAGCTCCACTTGTGCTAATTAGATATATAGGTGTGAACTTGATAGCTGGAGGCTGACCTCTCGACACGTCCCTGAAGAATTAATAGTCAGGCAAACTCTGAGCAAGGCTGGAAGAGATTATCTGACAAATGTGGGACGAACCAGCCCACAGTGGGTGGGACCACTGACTACGAGGCTGGAAAGATGGAGGGATCTGGTTCTGTGTTTTCACATATTTTGACAGTCTTGTTACCTACCCAGTGAGTTTGCTCCTTCCCAGCAAGTCTGTGGATATGGTGTGGCCAGTTCTCTTAGTTCCTGATGTTTGTAAGAGCTCTTCTGCCAAGATGGACTATAATTGAGAATTCTACTAAATAACTGTAATTGAGAATCCTACTAAATAAGAATAAAAAATCACATTCCCCTAAGCTCTTTGGTTGTGAATTTATCAGCAACCTGTAGCCAAACTGCAATACAGAAGCTGTGCCAAAATCAGGTTTTCTTTCTGCTGAATGTTTTTTTTTCATCCCATAAATTAATATGTGCAAAGCTTTTAAGAGCATGCACAGTCATTTCTATATGAAAACCAGGAGAAAAGCAAACAAGAATTTCCTTTGTTCTTTAACCCAACTCAGAATGTCAAATATTTAACTCAATGCAGAATTTCAAATATTTAATTCAATGCAGAATTTCAAATAATTTTTAAAGAAATGATTCACTTTTGTATTTTCTTGGAAAGTATGAAGTAAAAAAAAACTTTCGAATTTTCCCTTTTCCCTATAAGCCACGTAGTTAAATGCCTCTAGGCAACTAATAGCAGAAAATATCCATTGCGTTTTGTTTGCAGCAATCAGTGGGGAAAGTAATATTTTGGCTCGTCTTTAGGAGAAACGGCTTCTGGAAAAATGCTAGCAAGTGTTTAAATAATTATGATCACACACACATAAAATTAAGCATTCTTAGAAATGAATTATGGTGTTTTTTTCCATTGGGGAGAGTAAATAAGGAACAGATTATTCCCTTTTATTTAGCTTTACTGGGGACATTTTATAAAGCACAAGGCAGTGAACTTCACCACATGAGTTGGGCTGAACTGTAGCCATCACGCAGCTCTGTGAAAGAACCAGCTGTGACTTCACAGAACAGCTCGGACCCATGGGAACATCTGGGGCTCAAGGCCTCCAAAAGAAGCAGTTAAGGTCTCCTTAGCAAGCATCTCCTTTGGGTGGGGCGGGGGTGAGGAGTCAGTACATGCACCTTTAAAAAGGACTCTGCAGTGTCTCCACCCCAGAAGGTTAGTGTCAGCCTCAAAGAAATCCACAGAAACCCTGACGAGATCATTCGGTGGGACCCAGGGGACCAGAACATGATTTCCACGGCTGTTCAGAGCAAAGCAAGGTCTCATGGCTGGTAGAGCCTCGCGTTCTCCTCAAGTCACGAGGAAGGAAGTGAAATCGTCAGGAAAAGGCCTGGGCTTGTCCGGCGCGTGCCATGACAATCCAGGGCCTGCTATAGAGACCTCGTGTATGCAGACTGGCAGGGAACAGCACATCTAAGAGTCAATGGGAAAGGCCGTCTCATGGAAGCAGACCGGCTGCTGCTGCGGTGCCAATTTTTCCCTTCACTGTATCTCTGTCACTTCATTATGAGGGTTATTTTTTTCCCCGTGTGTGTGTGTGTGTGTGTGTGTGTGTGTGTGTGTGTGTGTGTGTGTGTGTGTGAGAAGGCACTGTGTCTGCCTATGGAGGCCCAAGGGTGACTTCAGGAATCACCCTGGATTGTGCTACCTCCTCTTTGCTCTGGAGTTCCCAGGCTCCACTTTCTAGGATCAGACTTGCAGGCTGCTGCCATTTCCACCTGACATTTTTAGGTGGGACCTGGGATCACAACTCAGGACCTTCTGCTTGGGAGACAGAGGCTTTAACCCCTGAGCCATCTCTCCAGCCAGCCCCATTATGAGGGTTTAGACCTTCTATTCCTTGGAGGTAAGGGAGGAGAAGGACCCCCAGGTCTATGGAGAGATGTGCGTGCATCTGTCTTCAGCAGTATTCCTTTCTGACTCATACAGGATGTCTTCCGTTGAGAGCTAAATTATTCATTAGGCATAATTACCTGAATGATTTTAATTACAGGAGATTTGCCTTGCCTTTCCTCAGGGGAAAGGGAGCACCGCAGACATCAAACATGTGCTTTCTCTGCTTCTCTCCTGGCTAGACAGATGCATTCAATGGGCACAGTTTAGACACAGCCACAAAGACTTGGTACATAAAATTAAATGGTATTACCGGCAAAATACATTCTCTTTGGTTCAACTTGATTTTTTAGCTGGAGGCCAACAGGCTCTGCCAATTGCCCCTGGCTTTTTTCTGAGAGTCTCCGTGTGGCATGGTTACTAACCCCCTGAGGTTGACCATGTGACAGGCTAGATTAAATCCGGGCTTTCTGACACTGTTGCCCTCCTGTGGTTGCCAAAGCATCACACAGCGGTGCCACCCAGTCGCAGATTCTTCAATGCCACTGCGTGGGGGGGGGTCGACTCAATGTGTGCTGGGTAGCTTTCTTGTCTCTGGAATTCGTGGAATGTCAAAATAGAGCTGTACTAGGCTCTACAACATGGCCCATCCCTCTTTATCTTTTCACAGGCAGGAAGAAGGCTTCATCGTGAAGACTTGAGTGAAAAGAAGTTATTTTTGTTTTTCCCAATCTCCTTTCTAGTTAGGGTTAGGCAGAGCCTTGCAGGATGGCAAGAGAGAATGATTGGCAGGCTTAAGAACCCTGCGGTCTCAGGGTTCCTTTGAGGTAACTTCAAAACTTTCTTCTGGATAAATCTTCGAGAATTCTCAGGTTCTTCAAACAAATGGATTTCTGGTGCGGTTCCTGTCAGGCCTCCAATTAAGTCCACATAACAGAGTTTATGTTCCAACTGAAATCCCAATTCTGTGACATGGGTCATATCTGAGAATATCTTAATCGATTTCACTTAGGAAACAGAATCAAGTAAGAAAGGAGACTCTCGTCTACCTATGAATAATTTTTAATCCATCTTGATTTGGATATGTAATCTCAGTTAATTTGTACTTACTGGTAATAGAAAACTTTTGGGCATTCAAAGTTTTTCCTGAAGTTAAGTTACCTATATAGACCTTGTAATCGATTCATTTCTCCGTGGCTAGACTCAGTCTCTAGCATCTATCCAGAAGATTGGACTAGCCATGCAGCTGAGAACCCCAATACTTTAATCTTACAGTTAGTCATTCAATAAAGATCATCACACAAACACAGACTTTTGAGTATATCCGTCTGGTCGACCTTGAGTCATTTATTTAGATTAAACTATCAGTATAGTATGAATATGGAAGATGCCTTTATCACTTGGGAAATTTGAGATGTTCAGCGATTATCTCCCAGGAGCCAAAGACAAAGGCAGACTCTCTTAGGATAAGACCAAATTCTTTACTGAACATCATATGTAAGTCATATATAATCCAAAACAATTTTTATTCCACCATCTGCCAAATATAGTATCAATTTTCAAAGTCTAAATTATTTTGAGCTCTAAGTGGTTTTTTTACTAATTAAATTGTTCTTTGACAGTTTCATACATGTTTATAATTCATCCTGATTATTCTCTGCCTTGCCCCTCTTTCATCTGTCACCCCATCCTTCTTCCTGTAAGTCCCCTTCTTGCATTCATCTCTGTCGCTTTGTGACCCACTGTGTCATCATGGGTTTGGAATTATCCACTGGTCTCTGGTGGGCTCGCCAGTATGCATACAGGAGCAAATGCTGACTTCTTCACCCAACAGAATCTATCAGTAAATCAATAGTTCAACAGACCCATGAGTCCCTGATTCTCTATAATTGACTGTTGACAGTCCCAATCTTGTGCAAGCCTGGTACAAGTAACCACAGCTGTTGTGAGTTCAGATTACAATATCTATGGTCACAAACATTTTATTTCCGGGAAAATAACAGTGTCACTATAAGATAAAATAACAATTTCATCACGGATTACAAGCTAGATGAGTTTGAAGTTTCTGGTTGACTAAGTTTATTGGCATTGCTTTCTTCCAGAATAACTGACGTCACTCACCCCAGGTTGGGTGAATCTAAAAAGTGCGTTAGTATTGTGAAATACTGCCTGGAAACGTAAGCTTGTGTTGTTTATGTCACAATTCATTATATAGATAATGGTCACTTCCATTGTAAAATTTAAAAGGGAGGCTCTTTTGCTTGGTGACTCCTGATTCTCAGCAATGTCTAAATTCCTCAGACTTAGTTGAGCTCCCATGTATGCTATTACATTTAATTTCCTTGGAAATTTGCAGTGCATATATGTTTCATACAATACTTTGCATCCAGTGACCTGTCTGAATAAGACAGGCAGGAGTCATAAATTCAACAATGGGTTTCTGTAGCCTCATTCAGTCTCAAAAGTTCTTATGAAACCTCACGAGCCATCACATACACAGTGAAGAAGTAGATATGTCCACCTGCCTCCCGTGACAGCTTCAGAGTTTGCTTAGTAAATTCAAACTCTCAGCAAAGCAAACAAAAGTCTTTTGATAAGGAGATGATTCAAATGTTTGCTTGTTGAGATGATTATTGTTGCAGTTAGTCTGCTGATAAAATCACCATCAAATGGCTTAAGGGAAGAAGAATTTATTCTTTTACAATAGTCCAATTATAGTTCTTAGTCCAGCTTGATGGGGGAGCTCACACCAACACTAGGGCCAGAGAAACTGGCCTCACTGCATTTATGTAACAGCTGAGAGAGGGACGATCCTTACTTGTCAGACCAGCATGTCTGGCCAAGTGTACACCAGGATACCTTCTTTCTCAAATGGTTTCCTCCATTTTATTCAGCTGCTTAGTAACTAGTCCCACCCACTATGGGCTGAGACTTTCCCCATCAACTAGACAATCTCCTGAAGTTTCACTCTGGGCTTAATAGCTCAACTACCAGTTTTTTACAAATGTGCCCAGAGCTCAAACCCTCAACCATCAAATTGACACCTGTTGAGATTATAATGTTATTTAATATTGACAAGAGTTATTCATGATATTCGTAGTGATCTTACTGGCTGGAAACAGCACTAGAAGTTCATGTGTGTTTTTAGCTCCAGCTTACCTTGGCCACCTAAAAATATATTGAAATTCTTCCCAGTCTTGTGGGAGTCAGCAGAGAAGCTGACTTATTTGTAGACATGGTGGTTGGGCCTTCTTTGAACAGTTAAACATGAAGTTATTATTCATGACCTTAGCAACTTCGCTACCCTCTCAGACCACACTCTGATGTCTTCTGTCCTGCAGCCATGGGGATAGGGGTCAATCTTAGCAGAAGCACGTAGGCTTAGAGTCTGGGAAGACCTGTGATACTTGGATCTTCTGGCAACCTCCAGAAAACTAGATGTTCTATGCTGACCATGTAGTTAAAGATACAGTTATAGTTCAATTTATTGGGAGATAGTATTTTTTAGTATCTAGAAAAAGGTATGGAAAGGGTTTTCTGGGGGTAGTAACATTATCTTTCTTATTTCTCCATTTCCATATGTGTGTTTGCATGTAATGCACTCTTTGTATATGGAGCATACGTGTGTGTATGTGTGCAAACATGTGAAGGCCTGAGTTGATGTCATGAATTCTCCTTGACCACTTTTGAACCTTATTCTTTTTGAGACAGGGTCTCACTTCACACTCAGAAGTTGCTAGTAGGGTTAGTCTGCCTGACCAACTTGCTCTGGGGATTCTCAGTCTCTGGACTTCAAATGCTGAAATTGCAGGCGGGCTACCACAACTGCCTGGCAGGATTGTGCTTCTTCAATTAAGGTTCCAGTTACATGATGAAAGTTCTTCCAGACCATACTTACACGTGGATTTCTTGCTTTCATTTTAAAAGCTTACTTAAGAGAAAGAAAACATGCTACAATATTTTAGAAGAAAACATTCTATTTCACATGACCGTTTCTTGTCCGTGGACATTTATCTGTCACTGTAGCATCCTTGACCACACTGAGTCCGAACTGAATGTTAACTTATGTGATTGATGAGTTTGGAAGAGAATCTATTCTTCTGAAAATCCCTTGAGCATAGTGTGATAGTTAATCCTGGGTGTCAACTTGCCCACACCTGGCATGAACTAAGATCAGCTGTCAGACTACCTGAAGAGATCAATACAGTTACAATATGAAGACCAGCCCTAGATTTGATTGGAACCTCCCAGTAGGAGACTAGATAAAAGAAACAACAGAACAGAAGACTTTGAAGAGAGACTCTCTGCTTCTTCAGCTATCACCCACTGGCCTACTGGACTGAGCAGCTCTGAGCCTCCAGAATGTTTGCAGTGACTTAGCTACTTCCAACTTCAGCCATCAGCCATGTCACCTCCACCATGAAGAACTGTATCTCCCCTCTGAAACTGGAAGCTGAATAAATCTCCCTTTCTCCCTTAAGTCGCTTAATTTTGATGTGTTCTCAGAGCAACAGTTAAGAGTAACTATTACATATAGGAAGCATATTTTTCATATGCAGATATCTTCCAAGTCCCCAGACAATAAATATTAAAGGTTTGTAAGTGAAAACATATCACCAATAAAGGCTACGTTGAAGAACAAAATGCAGTCCAGCACTTGTTTTTGAAATAAAGTTTACTGGAACATAGTGATGTGTAATCTATTAATACACTGTCTATGACTGCTTTGACTATCATGGCAGAGATGAGTAGCCATGACATTGACCATTACCTGGGATCATCTGGTCTTTTCCAGAACACATTTATTGACTCCATTTTAAGTCACTAGTTGGGACATTGCTAGTTAGTTGTTGATTAGCGACTGATCTATTCACTAGAATTTTTGCTTTGTACTTCACTTCATGCTAAGTACTACAGATTGAGGAGTGGATTAGGCAGATACGGCTTCTAGCATTTGTGCAGCTTGTGGATCACAGACACCTCTAGCCGAGGCCAGTCTCAGAAAGCATCTGGTGTCGCTTTTTCCTTAACTCTCCCTTTGCTCGGCTTCAAATAAATAACCCAACTTCCAAATGGAATCTGCTTTTTCACCTCGTTTTATTCTTGGGGAACACATATCTGTGAGAAAATAGCTGTGTGGTGGGCTTTTGCCCTTTCAGTTTCAACACTAAAAGAGAGTATACTGTTGGCTGCTCACGTTTGTATTCAGGAAATGCTTTAGGGACAAGAAGGTCCCAGCCCGCCACCTGGAAATGAAGCAGTTAACTTCATTTTATTGCCTTGATTGCCAGTGAACCACATGGGCCCTAATCAATTTGTGTTCCACATGTAATTCTTTTTAATGAAACATAGGGTACAAAGTTCTCATTCCCCAAGTCAAACCAAGCTGAAAAAAAAAAAAAAAAAAAAAGGCTCTCGGGTCAGTTAACACATGCTTCCTATCTGCTACATGACATTCTGCCAGGGGAGGGAGACGTGTGCAAAGAAAGGTTCCATCCGTTAATATCACTCTTCCAATGGCATAATATTTGCTGAAATTGGGTTTTTCAGTCCATTCTGTTGCTGTGGGAAAAATCTGGGAAACACTTGCATATTTTCTTTTGTTGGGGACCAATGCGTATGAGAGGAAGGGTACTGCCCATTTCTTTTCTTGCAAGCTGCTTTTAAAACCTCAACCCCCAAGACTGTAGGATAATCCTGGATTCTGTCTTAAAGTGGCTGATTTTCCACCAATGTATATGTGAGTCAGGGTGGCCATGCCAAAATGATTCAAGTGCAAAGGAAGTTCTTTTCCCAGACAGTTGATCATAAATGCAACATTTCTTTCCTTTGCACCCATGTTATACTGAATGAAGGTAGACTCATGTGCCCCCTGCTTCCTGATGGGTTAGACACAGATCCCTTGTCCCAAATGTACTGCCTAAGCCGTGATTGGGAGAGTCAGACACGGTGCCCCAAGACTAGAAACACTTGTCCATCCACTGTCATGGGAAGATTTCTTGAGTTTCTCAAAAGACATCACGAGCCCGGATGATCAATTTCACAATTTTTAAAGTTGATCAGAAGAGGAAACGACCTGTCGCTTACTCAGAAGTTGGCAGAGAAGCAGCTGTGTCTTCTGTGTCCCACACAAGCAAAGTGGGACCCGGAGAGGTGGAGCCCTGAGAATCTCTTCATAGAAGCTGACTGTGCTGGACCAGAAGTGGCATTCTCTTGGAAGGTGTCACTGCTTATGACCAAGGTCACTGAACAAACAAGCAGAAAGGCCTCAAGAGAAACACCTGGCTTTAATTCCATCTCTAGCTATATTTTCATCATATCTTGCAATGTTCCCTTTCTTTAAATATATTTTTTGTAAACTTTATTTAGTGTGTGTGTGTGTGTGTGTGTGTGTGTGTGTATAAGAGAACATTGTGTGTTTCTGTAGAGAACCAAGGGTGACTTTGGGAATCATCCTGGATTGCTTCTGCCTCCTTTTTGCTTTGCTCTGGTATTTCCCAGGCTCTGCCCACCAGGGCCTGAAGTGCAGGCCACTGCCTTTCCCACCTTACGTTTTTCCATGGGACCTGGGATCTTAACTCAGGACCTTCTGCTCGTGAGGCAGAATCTCAACCCCTGAGCCATTTCTCCAGCCCATCGTTCCCTTTAAAAAAAGACAGTTGTGACTTTAGCCATTAGCATTTCTGAACATAACAGAGGCAGCCCAAACTGTGGAGAAAGAGACAGAGAGAGAAAGAAAGAGAGAACCATCAGTTACTGCACATGGACACTAAGACACGAGCGAAGAGGAAGGAGACCTGGGGGACTTCCCTTCCTCTTTTCTTGTCAGTCAAATTTACACACTGAGGCCTGGGACTCTGTAACCATCTGCCACTCCAATGATACCTCCAGTCGGAAGACCACCTCCCATCCACGCCAATACATCTTTTAGAGTCCAGAAGAGAACAAGTAGCTCTCTTCTCAAGTTTATGGATGGTCTGGACAGGTTTTTTTCAGTTCCTGATTTAGTAACTCTGGGACAGGATTAGCAATTCTAACATTTGTATACATGTGTACCAAGTACCTGCAATATTGCAAAATGTGGCTACAGTGTGTGATGAACAGGCAATAAATGACATATTTCTCATCCATCACTCATTATTTAAGATCTACTATTTAGGGCTGGAGAGATGGCTCAGGGGCTTAAAGTCTTTTGCCTCACCACCCTAGAGGCCCACCCCCAGCTTGCCAGGCTTGGGGATGGGGTGAGCGGCTGTCAGTGCTGGACCTCCATGCCAACCCCCTATGTCCAGAGTATCTTAGGATTCCTGCATCCCGATGAGACTGGTAATAAGGTGGTACAATCACGAAGAATGCCTTGCAGATAGAGGATGTTCCAACGGAAAGTGGAGTATGCGAGGTGAGGTCACACAGAACCTAGTGTTCTTCAGGTTTTGTGTATTCGAAACATCTCTATGATTACATGAATCTGCCATTCATTTGCTGGTATCGCATGCATGCGAAATCTGAGAAGAAAATAAATACAAATTGCTCTCGTTCTTAAAAAGCCTATGTTTGGAAAGCTCTAGATGTTTGGTCACTGAAGATAAAATGGACAGGCTATTTACATTTAAAGAGCAATCTCCATTGTAAATCAGCAAGTACATTTTAACATCATGATAGCTTGTAAGATTATCTGCATATGCCAGTGGATCATATTCTAACTGAATTTCCGTGGGATCATGCTCCCAATTACACAGTTTTGGGGCCAACAAGATGTCTCCGCAATAAAGAGGCTTTCAGTAAGCCTGATGATGATTTGAATTCCATTCCCAGAACCCTCATGTTGGAAATAAAGAACTGACTTGTGCGAGGTGTCCTCTGAACTCTACATGTGTGTCCAACACATGCCCCTCTGCACAACATGAATAGATAAATAGACACAAGGCAGTCACTCTGTTTCTGAACGTTGTGTCGATCCACTATTGGAAAGCACAAAGCCATAGAACGGGGTGCTTAGAAATGTGATTGAATCTCTACACTGTCTTTGCCTAACTGCAAGAAATCAGATAATGAAGACTTATAACATATCTCTGCTAACATGTATTTCATGTATTTCTGTGTGTGTATGCACATGTGCACATAATCAGACATACTAAGAATACTAAATTTTCCCCCATGTATTAAGTCAAGTTTATAGTGTGGATAAAAGACGATGTCATGCGAGATGTTAAGTCAAACTGTAGTTTGACAGAAATGGCCACATCTGAGTCCTCAGTCCTTCTGTAGCAAAGAGAATGTCAGTTACCAGTTACTTCACAGGGATAATACACACTAGGATGGCTGAAGAGTTCTACATGGGGGTGCAAGTAAGGAAGAGTTCTACAAGGGGGTGCGTGTGAGAATATAATTTCTGACTGTCTTCATGTTAATTTACTTGTAACAGCACACAATATGTAATGGTATATATGTCCCGAGTGACTTGGTTCAAAGGAGCATAGCCTCTCATGGACATGGCTGTATGGCTAGAATCTGTTAAAATATGGAGCATTTTAACACTTGCTTCGTAATTTTATGTGTCTATAATGTTAAAAAGAGAAGCAGAGAGCTGAAGATAGAAGAGGAATATAAGAAGAGGAAGAAGAAGAAAAAGAAGAGGAGGTGGTAACATTCTGATAAATGTGGAATTAATGCTACTTCCTACCCAAAGGTTAGAAATAAGGAGAAGCAAATGGAATGACAAAAGAAAAATAAAAGCCATGTAAACAACCAGGGATTCTCAGAAGAAGTAAAGAAAATAAAGGCATAATTAGGATTCATAAAACTAATTGCCATAGTTAGGCACAGGTGTCAACTTGACAATTGAGAGTTTAAGCTCTGGGCATACTTGTAGAGACCTAATGGTCGAGTTAACCCCAGAGCAAACTTGCAGGAGATTGTCTGGTTTATGGGGAAGGCCCAGGTAGGTGGGATTAGGTCCTGGAATAAAATACAGAGCTGGTTGAGAAAGTAGGCATCCTTGTGTACACTTGGCCAGACATGCGGGTCTGGCAAGTAAGGATCATCTGTCCCTCTCTCAGCCATTATGTAGAGAAGGTGTGGCCAGTTCCCTTGGCCCTGGTGTTAGTACATGCTCTCCCATCAAGCTGGACTACAAACTGTAACTGGAATGTCATATGAGAATAAATCCCTTGTTCCCTTAAACCATTTGATGGTGATTTATCAGCAACCATGCAGGCGAACTGCAACACTAATCAAAACTGGGACAGTCATTTAGAATGCAAAACATCATTTAGTATGCAAGAAAATGAGGGGAAAATGTTGACATTTTCAAGCATCTGAGGTGAGCAACCAAAACAAAAATCTTCCATGCTGTAGCCTAGAAATGAACTCTCAGGACTGATCCACATGCAAGCCACAGAGCGGGGATGAGCGCTAGCTACCCGACAATGCCTTCTGGACATGGCAGGATCATTGTACCTCTGCACTCGCTGTAGCTGTGTTTGCCTACACAAGGCTGTACTAGATCAGGCCCATCAACATTCTGTCATGGAAGGGGGAAGAACTCAGGAGACCCCCACCACCACCACCATGGCCTGAGAAACAGTGGAGGGTTATTGCAGTCTGGAGAGGGGGAGGGAGACACTTCAATGGTGTAGCCCCTGACATGTTACCCGTGTCGCAGCATTGCCCAGGGACATGCCACTATGTATAATCTTAATTGAACTCGGTGGATCACACTCCCACAGAAAGGTATAAAAGTGGAAGGGAGACTGGTTTGGAAGGTCCTTAGTGGGAGTGGAGGAGTGTGGAACGGGGTCATATGGGGCTAAAGGGACTTAAATTCATTGCGTGTATGTGTGAAACTGTCAGAGAATAAAAATGAAATTAATAAAAAAGAATTAATCCAAATATAATTGAATTGAGTTCCATTAAATCGAAAGCTTGAGAAGCCTTATTCATTTTTGAAAGTTTTGTTATTCTTTATAAAATATCAGTGAGAACATTTACCCTGAGATTTTCCTTCTTAATAAGCTTTTCAATGCTTAATACAATATTGCTAACTCCAGGCACGATGTTGTAAACGAAAGGGCCATGAAGTGAAATGAAAAGGTGTCCAAGAATGTGCAAATGTTTGCGGGAAGGAGGAAAGGATAGCATTTGATTTCTTTCTTTCTTTTTTCTCTGCTTTTGTATCCTGCTGTGGACTAAACAACTTTGCATTTGCTAGGCTCTTCTCAGCCACGGAGCTTTCTCACCAGGGAGATGATATATATTTTTTAAACTATTTGCTAACTTTACCTTTACCATAACTTGCCTTTACCATACGGTAAAGGACAAGAAAGTAGCTGATCCCACAGAGTATATGAACCCTAGTGATCATTTGCAAACCAGAGAGTTCAGCAGAGGGATCGTGTGAAGGAAGCCATCTCCTGCCCTGTTGCCTAGCTGTGATACACAGTACTAATGACTGAACAGCCACACATTTAATCTCTGGGTGGGCTCTTTAACTTTGTTATATTACATGACCACACACTTTATCTCAACCAGAGACTTGGATCACATAAAATATCAATTTGGTTCAAGTTTATTGCAGAAAATATTCGGATGCTCTAGGTTTACTCGGGTTCAGTGGTTTTCAAAAATATAGGTTTGGTTTCTGTTCCGAAGTTCTCACTGGTTTTTAAAACAACAAGCAAGAAATGTTGGCATGAGTTCTTTGTAAGCGATGTGCAAGTTCAGCTCAAGGTTCGTTTGTTCAGAAGTCCGTGCCAACTTTGAGCATAAGTTGAATTTATAGTTGGAGATGACTCAATTCTCAGCTCCTAAACATAAGTCAGATAAGTCAAGAATGAACGCTGCTGGTCACACCCGGAGCAAGGAAGGAGTGTGTGGGAGAGCTCACTGTATTTCTTTAACCTCTACTATGAAGATAAATCCTCCTGGGACTGTAAAAATTCATGTCATGCTGTGTAAGTATGAGTTGTGTGGACTCAACTGAAGTCACTGTTTTATCTAGTGGGAAGGCAAGAAATGTATTCACCGAACAGTGTTAGAGATATTGTAAGAAACATGATTGTCATTTGCAATGGGGAATATCGTCAGCTTGACAAGATCTAGAATCACTTAGGGGACAAGCCTTTGGGCATGCACGCATGTTTATATAAGATGGGAAGACCTACTTTAAGGTGGCATGGACTGCAGCACCAGCCTGAATGGAAGGAGAAGTGAGCTGAGCATGAACGCACACTGCCCTGCACCTCCTGATTGGAGACGCAACGTGACCAGTTGTCTCATGATCTTACCTCCATGACTTCCCCACCATGACGGATCATGCCCTCATCAGGCTCTGAGCCAAAATAAACTCTTCCTTCCTAAGTTGCCTTTGTCACTAAAGAGACAAGTTAACCAATGAACTTGTCCACTAGAAAAAGATGAGAGTAAATTCAAGTCAGGTGTTGGTTGTCTCTGTTGACAGTTCCAGTAAGAGTCAAATGTTCAAAGAGGCTTCGATGTAGACTTCTCTCTGCTCCTATAGCTAAATCCTAGTGCACAGAAAGGGGCGTGGACTTCCATCTTCCAAGTAGTTAGGAGCCAGTGTGGAGCGGGACTGAGCTACTGAGCTAGAATCATGTGTGACAGCTACGCCTGTGTAGAATGTGGGAACGTCTTGAAATGATCTTCTCTGTGAGCTGGAGAGATCGCGATCTACTCTCCTGTTTTGTCCATCTCTCTGAGGATCTCGGACATAATATTCCATCCAGAAAGAAGAAGAGACAAAGACAAATAAATGGAGGATGGGCTGGTGAGATGCCTCCGTGAGTATCGTTCCTGCTTGTCAACCTCAAAACCTGAGTTCAAAACCTAGAGCCCCCATGGTGGAAAGAACAAATCAACCTCCTGAAGTTATCACCTTCCTAAAGTTGTCTGGTGACCTCCACTTTATGCAGGAGTTTATGTCTTGTCTCTTTCTCACACACAGCACACACGCACACGCACACACATAGAGCACACACATATACACATACGGGCATGCACACACACACACATGAAATTCTAAAAATGGAGGAATTAGAATTCAAAGCAGGTAAAGACCTTTTCAACTACCAATTAATTGATGTGTACATATCAACTACTGGTGTATTAGTTATGCTGCTGCAAGAGCAACAATAATTCAAACGTGGAGTCATTTCTTCTTTATTGCCTCACCATAACAGCAAAAAAGGCAAGACGACCAAACATTATACTATCATCAAAGGAAACTAGATATAACAAAGCAAAACATTATAGGCTAAGGCTAACATATTGATGTTAATTGTATTACACAGCAATGTAGAGGAGCTTTTGGAGTAGCGGTGTGGGTTTTAAAGGCTGGATCTAGCTGATGCTGGGTAAGCTTCTAAGTACAATATCACTCACTATAAGAGACAGGTGGGCATAGCAGCCCAGCTCTAACTAGAGGAGATAGAAACAAGGAATCCCAGAACAAGTTGATTACTAGCCAAACTAGTCAAAACGTGAGTTGCATGTTTAGAAAGAGTCCTTATCTCAATATTTAAGATGGAGAGAAACTAAGATATTTAAGGTTGGCCTTGGTCTTTCACAAACATGTACACACGTATGCATGTGCATCTGCACACATGTGCAGTCATACACATGCAAACACACACACACAGATACATAGAGGGAAGGGGAGAGACTAGAAGAATGACTATGTGTCTTACATCTTTTATCTTAAGAAGAATTCCAGGATTCAAAGCCAACGACATTTTAATATGTGAGGAAGGCTTAGGTCAGGGACTCTGGACTCTATATACAATGAATAGTTTCTCTTTACAGAGTTTTCTAAAATGAAGAAAAGTTAAAGAAGAACAAAATATCCACACCATTATTTAAAGCAATAGTGATTCTCAATGAATGCATATTAATTTTCAAACTAACAAATGCCTGAAATATGCATAGTTCTTGTTGGAGAACTGTTTTGCCAAAAGGCTGAACTCAGATTCTGAGGTGAGATATACAAAATAAAGATAAATCAAAAGGACACAAAACATGCAGCCTTCTCTCAAAGCAAAAAATAATGGTGATGACTGGGATGATGATGATGATAATGACGACTAGTCTCTGGCTCAACAGGCAGTAAAATCACAATTTCTGACTCTGGCAAAACGTTATTAGCAAAGAAAAGTGTTTTAATTGTTTGGCATGTTTGGAGCTGTAGTCAGAGATTCACATCTCAGTTTAGTAGGTTTTACATGCCAGAATCTGCCATACAAAGTTAACAAAGAAATGTGGCTGAGCACCAATTAGAGGCATATGTCAGCACACCAGGGTCTCGGAAGAAATAGCTCATGTATAATTGGCTGTGTGGTACCCTCTAAATCTAACAGATCTAACACGGAGAGGCGGAGAGGGACATCTGGCTCAGTCTAAAGCTTCAATTCCAAAACACTGTGGTTGTTCAAAGCACACACAGATTTCTCTTGGCAGGATGACTTTCAAAGTTGTCCATTATTTCTTCAAAGATTCTAGTCCCACCCTTCTGGCTATCTGAGAATAAAAGAGGAAAATCAGCCATTACTCATCTTTAACTAATTCAAATGAGAAAAGTTGAACTCGGCTGAATCTCAGTATATTAAACATCATTATGGCTTCTATTCATATTGGAAATCAAGAGCAACAATAATTCAAATGTGAAGTCATTTCCACCCTGTACATGCTAGACTAAGATTCTACCCCAAGCTAACCCCCTTGGTATTTGAGATTTAGTCTCACCACATCACCCAAGATGGTCTTGTGATTGGTCCTTTTGTCTCATCCCTTCCCTGGGCTGGAATTCGTGGTCGGATCACTTTACCCAAAAAGAAGTTAGTTGTACCTTTGGATGCTGTGTTACTCCCTTTTTTCATTACCTAGAGAAAATGTCTGATGGAAGCTACCACGAAGGAAGAGCTCATTCTGGCTGACATGTGACTATACAGTCCATTACAGTGCAAGTGTGGTAGCACGGCTGTTCATTGCTTGTGTGCTGGGAAGCAGAGAGAATTGAATGGGGCACTGAGCTCGTGTGGAGCTCAGAACCCCACCCCCTTTGAAATGGTGCCATCCACACTCAGGTCAAGTCTTCTCTCCTTGGGCAAACCTCTTTAGAAATGCTCACATAGACATGTCCAGAATTTTGACTCCCGAGTGATCCGAAATCTTGCCAGTTGAAAATAAAGATTAACTTGGTTAAGTTCACAGACTTTCCTTCCTGATCACTTACAACTGATGGGGTATGATCTCACCAGAAGGGGAGGGCATATAGTCTGGCAGATAGAAAGTAACCATATCACAAATGGGTGATTGACCCCTCCCCCACCACGGTTTCCTACTTTTATTACATCTACCTTTGAATATACTCTTATAACAAGACTCTAATTTAACAGGTTTTTATCTCTGGCCAGGGGGTGATATCCAATACCCATCAGGATGGAGTGAAGGGCATTGCAGGAGCAGCAAAACTGAAAAAAATAAATCAACGAACCATAATCCAGAACATCAGAGACTCTATATCAACCACCTGGAACTAGGCCAGCCTAATCTCTCTCCATCCTGAAGCTAAGGAAAATTTGCAGAAGAGGAGGCGGTAAGATTGTAAGAGCATAAGGGATGGGAGGAGTAATGATATGCAAGATTCTCCACACAAGTTAGGGTCAAAAGCAATCATAATTGGACTTTGCATGCCCTGCGCAATGTCCAATACACTATTGACCCCACAAAGTCTAGCGTTTGCTAAAGGCACTAGGATCCTTGGAGGCAAGGGATTGACAGCCACAGTAGTGTTCCTATGCTTAAAGGGAACACAGGAAATGGTTCTGGGAAATGCCACTGGGTCCTTGCACCTCATTGGAGAGGAGGACCCAGAGGAGAGTTTGGCATGCTCATTAAAGAATGCTCCGGGGATGGGAGGGGGAGGCACTGGGGGATGGGGAGGGAAGGGGGTATGGGTGGAACAGGGGGATGGGGGGCTGGAGGGAGGGTGGGACTGGTATACCTGTTAAGTTTGTATGGAAATAAAAAAAAAGAAAATAAAGATTAACTATCACAAGCAATATTGATATAAACATCCAAAACATTTTTTGAGCAGCCTGTAAGAATTTTCTAACAAACAGTTAAATAAATTGTCTTGGCCTGAAATTATTTAGTGTGTGTGTGTGTATCAGAGGGTACTATGTTCTCCTAACTTCTCTTGTGTGGCATGACTCATTGATTTTAGTAAGGGTTGCATGTGTGGGCAGGTACCTGGGAGCATGGACAACCTATCAGTAGCTAGACCACTGAAGAAAGGTTCTCCCCTCTCTGCAGCATGCATTAACTATCCATAACCCCTCAAGGAGCATTGGGACCTTATGAGCTGCGCTCCCTTCATAGATGAAATGTTGACAGGCCCCATCATGTGCAGGTCTTGTGTAGGCAAACACGGCTGCAGTTAGTAGTTCATGGGTGCAGCAGCCTAGATGTGTCCAGAAGACGCCATTAGGCAGCACTGCTCCCCCTTCTGGTTCTTACATTCTTTCTGTCCCCTCTTCCGTGATGTTCCCTGAGACCTGGAGGAAGAGCTTCTGGTCACTTCGATGTCCTCTTTAGTGCCCAGCACTCTGCAGTCACCTTATTTTCTGCACTTTGATCAGCATTGATTCTCTGTGTTAAACACTTTCTGTTGCTAAAAGTTTCTCAGATGAAAGTTGAAAGCTGTTCTTACTTGTAGATATAATGATTTGTTGAGAAGGAAGTTTGGTACCAAAATAAAAAGACTACACTCTTAGAAATCATGTCCATGGATCAGTAGCACGTCCCCTTTGAGTGATGGAGGGCGTATCCTGGGGGGTGTTATGGTAGAGGAGGTTCTTCATGCAAAAGCAATGTTTCTCTTATTCTGCTCTGCTCCTATGATGCAAACAGGGTATCTTTTCCAACATCTATGAAGGTTATTTAGCCAATAGAAGGAGGTGATGCAGACAATGGGAGAAAGAAGGATTGGTGGGTGTCATGGTTTGAAATGTGTCCCCCACAGTCTCATGTGTTTGGGAAGGTCATGGCACCTTTGAGAGGTGGAGCCTTGCTGGAGGAAGGCAGTCACAAGGGGTGGGCCTTGAGGCGGATGAGTCCCACCCTACCTCCAGAAAGTGTCTGCCTTTGTAGCAAGCAGTCTGGCAGCTCTCAGCCTCTTGGATAGGTGTGAGGTAGCCTGTCTCCAGCTTCGGCCAGCCAGCCATGCCACCTCCACCATGAAAGATCGTATCTCTCTTCTAAAACCATCAGCTGAGTAAGTCTTCCTTTCTCCCTTAAGTTGCTTGACTTTGAATGTTCTCTCACTGCAATACACAAGAGTAACTCTTACAGTGGGGTTTTTGTTGGTGGTGAATGGCTTTATGATACTGGGCTTGAAGTCAGGGCCCTCTGCTTGCTAGGCAAGTGCTCTACCGCTTAACTCTATCCCCATTTCTTGCTTCTTTAAAATTTTAGATTTGTAGATAGAATCTCATTAAGTTACTGAGATTGGCCTTGAAGTCCTTGCATAGGCCAGGTAGACCTTCAACTGTTCCGCCACTTTAGTGTCCT
Source organism: Typhlomys cinereus (assembly GCA_023101885.1). Lineage (NCBI taxonomy): Eukaryota > Metazoa > Chordata > Mammalia > Rodentia > Platacanthomyidae > Typhlomys > Typhlomys cinereus. The sequence continues at coordinate 4,695,534 of JALPQD010000093.1, read as the reverse complement.
AAGAAGTAGGAATTATTCACCTGCACCACCAGGCCCACCTAGGAAATCGCTTATGTCAATATGACAAAGCCAAGAAGTTCCCCCTTTCTTTTGTCAATTATAACCCACACAGCAACCAGAAGCCCTAGTGTCGACATATAAATTACTTCCTGTGAGTGACGTCACGCTGCTTCCTTCCTCCAGTTACAGACACGACACTGAAATTATTAACCGACAGTGCAGGAATGACATCATTGTTTCAAACATGCTAGCTAGATTTTACCGAGTGCACAGATGCAACAGGCTGTCATCTAAGCACTTGATATGCTTCCATGGCTGTAATCCTCATCATAACCTCACTGAGGTAGAAACGGCCATTAACAGAATTCTCCTGAGAAGGTCAAGGGTACAGAGAGGCTACAACGCTCAATGGCCACGCACTGGGGTGGGAAGGAGTGAAATGTTCACTCGGGGAGTTTGGTTCCTAGTTTTCCTCTTCAGAATTGAAAAGATGCAGTGAACTAAATCGAGCAGAGTGACCCCTTCAGACTCTCTATCAATAGACAGGAAAAGTATCTGTCTTTTTTTTTTTTTCCTGAAGGACCAGAAACCGAGCGATTATTAACACAGAACCACCTCATTGTGTTCTTGCACGTCTGTTTGAGCATTCAACACTGGTGTTCTGTTGAGATTTCCTGTTCTTCCCCCTCGGTGAATGGGTTCATCCAAGCAAGTCCGGCTTCTGCCATGTCCCACTGTGACAGCTGAAATTCCTCAAAGGGGGCAGAAGCCACCCCCCCCCCATCATTACCACACCACTCAGGCCACTTTCCATCACTGGAAATGAAGCATTAAGCTAAACGAATCTGCTTTTCTCCCTCCACAACAGAAAAAAACCTCCTTTATTCTTAACAGAACATGACAGAGGACAGACTGAAGTGAAAAAGAAAGGACGGATCGTGGGAATGAACAGCTCAGAGGTTAGCATGCCATCTGAAGTCTCCTGGTTTCTCCACTATGACCGAACAATACCGCTTCTCTATGTGAGACCAAGTGATCACCAAGAGCTTATGTGGCAAACAAATCCATGTTATGTGGACGGCAAATGAACTTGACCAAGTGGCTCATCACAAAGATAGCATTACCCAGGGCAGCTAAATGGTCAGAAGAACTATGAAAAGCAAGTAACTTCATTCAAACACGAAGCATGGAAAAAAATACCAGAGGACAGAATACAAGTAAAATTACTTTATGTAACATTATATTACATTTGTAATGATAGAATTACATTGCTTTCATGATTTCCTCTGTGTGATTTTTGTAATTGATTTTAAGTGGGGTACAAAGTAATGGGTTCCACTGTAGCATGTTTATAATATTTGTTCCTTCCTGCCTTCCTCTTTCATTTCTGCCCCTCATTTCCCTTCCCCAAACCCCCATGTTTACATGTCACATTATTCTCTGACCTTCTCTTTCTTGTTTTCCTTTCTACTCCCCCCAAAGCCCTCCTTTTTCCTTCTCGTGGTTCCTTTTCTGGTTTCATGACCTACACTTATATAAAGATTAGAATCTAGCATTCACATATGAGAGGAAACATGCTGTATTTGTCTCTCTGCACCTGGCTTATTTTGCTTAACATAAAGCTTTCCACTTTCACTCATTTTCCTGTAAATGTCATGATGCAATGTGACTAAAACTAATAGGTTCACACTTTGGACATTGTAGCAGTCAGCCTGCATGGCTGCTGATAACGACTCAAGGGAACAAGGGGTTTATTTTCTTTTATGATTCCTGGTTATAGTTGTTCGTCCATCTTAGCAGGAGAGCCCACACCAACACCAGGGCTGAGGGAACTGACCACACCATCTCTACATAATGATTGAGAGAGGGACGATCCTTACTTGCCAGACCAACATGTGTGGCCAAGTGTACACAAGGATGCCAACTTTCTCAACCAGCTCTCTGTGATTTATTCCAGGTCCTAGTCCCACCCACTATGAGCTAGACAACCTTCTGAAGTTTTGCTCTGGGCTTTACTCAACCACTAATTCTCTAAAATGTGCCCAGAGCTCAAACCCTCAACTGTCAAGTTGATGCCCGTGCCTGACTACGACAGACATTAGTCACTATACCTCTGATGTAAAGGTTAAATGCTTCCCATGAAGAACTCATTTGTGTTTGAATGACGGTGCTTTGAATTCATGGACATAAAATACTGGTATCTAAGTTTCAATGGTCCTATCTAGAACAGAACTCTGCTTTATCAAGCCCTCCATCTCTCATGAAATAGTCAGCATCTACTTAGTAGTGATCGTCTAAGGATGTGCCACGGAGTCTGATAATGGGGACATGAGAATGAAGTACAAAGCCAGACCCACCGTGTTCTGAGGAGCCTACCTGCACTCTGACACCCAGACCCACCGTGTTCTGAGGAGCCCACCTGCACTCTGACACCCAGACCCACCGTGTTCTGAGGAGCCCACCTGCACTCTGACACCCAGACCCACCGTGTTCTGAGGAGCCCACCTGCACTCTGACACCCTGCCATGGCTACTCTTCCGCATACAGACAGGGCGTCCTTGGCCACATGTAACCGCATGCCTGCATGATCCATTCTTGCCAAGATAAATCTAACGAAATTTAAATCAAATCCCTTGTGGAAGAGGCACGCACAGGAAGTCACATGAAATAAACCTAAGCAGCTCTTCCTACTCTGTCCCAGCCATTTCCACCGCCCATCAGGATTTCCCCTCCCAGTCCGCTCCTCCTCGCTCTTCCCACCCTGGACATTCCCTTCCCTGCAATGTCCAGTGACTCGGGATCTCTGCGCGCTGCCTCTGCCTCATTGGACGTGTTCTATGGTACAACGTGTTTCGCTTCGTTTTTCCAGTTTAAATCTTTACATGCTTCATTCATGTTAGTAAATATGGGGAAGATCAGCAGACACCATGGCTGCTCCTCACATCTGAAATAACATGCAGGTACCTTGAAAAAGAGGTTGGGGTGCTCCCAGGGGTATCATGTAGAGTGAGTTGAATGGAGATGCAGCCATGCTCAGCCAGAACAGCATAGCTCAGTGAGACTCTGGCACCGTCTTAGTAACTGTTTGGCTTATCAAGGAAATAGCCATAAAGGTGTGAAGAAGCTGAAGGACCTAGAACCAAAAACCAAAGTTCTAGAACTGGCTCTTCTATTACTTATAGACTTTGAGGAAATCGCTTGCTCTTAAGCAAGCTCCAACTTTTCATTGGAAACAAGGAATGTGTGATTATCTGTACTTTTGTAATGTTAAATAAAATATTATCCCTTTGGATAATTTATAAAGAACAAAACTGGGTTAAGATGTTAAGCTAAAAATTATTACCCCCCCATAAGTGGATGTTTTCTAAAGGCATGTTGTTGTCATGACATGTAACCAAGCAGGGTGGTGTGCTTGGGAGGCCAAAGGAAGAGAATAATGAATGTGATACTGGCCTGGGCCACATTATGAGACCACATCTCAAATAAATAAAATAAATCAGTAGAAATTGTACTTAGTTTTTGTAACGCAAATATAGATTTATGAAACTCCAGAAAGAAGAATTAAGGCTTCTGAGTCGAAATCCCAGGAGGATAATTTTGAATATTAAAGCTCAGATGATGGAGAGACTGAAGCTGCTAGAGGAAGTAAAACACTTTGCATGCCGGTGCAGGCAGAGTCTTTCTGAAAAGGGCTCCAAAAACACAGGAAATAGTCCAAAGCATTGGCAAATGTGGCTGCGTGAAATTAAGATGCTTCTGCATGGAACAGGAAACAGTCAGCAAGGTAGACAGATAGGAGATATAAGGGGCGAAAACCCTTGGCCACCGAACACCAGATAGGCACTAACATTTAGGACACTTAGAGAACTGTGAAAAATAGACACACAAAAATAGAAATACCTCATCTAATCAATTAACTGGACTAATGCATGGAGTAGATAAATTCTGATGAGAAGAAATTACAAATGGTATTTGACATCCTGAGCCATCAGGCAAATGCAAAGTAAAATTGTTTTTGTCCTCTCTCTCCCTCTAGTCAGAATAACTCAATCAATAAAACAAATCAATATCAATAAAATAAATGACCAAAAAGTGCTGGGGAGGATGTGCGGAAAGAAGAACTCTTAGATGCTGTTGGTAGGAGTGTAAACTGGTTTAGCTTTCTTAGAAATCATCACATGATTCCTAAAAAAATATAGAGCATATAGTGTAGCTATACCAGTCATAGATAGACACCTTATGGGATCCAGGTAAACATGACACAGAGATATACTTACACGTCTGAACTTATTTCTACACTATTCACAATAGATAGGAAATGGAACCAGTCTCACTATCCATCAGCAAAGAAGTGCATGAAGAAAACATGTTTCATGGGCACAATGGAATTTTTCTTCAGTCATAAAGAAAATCAAAATTAGACGTTTCTGAGAAAATGGATGGAATAGAGCTTATAATGTGAAGCGACATATGGCGGACTCAAAAATATGAGCACCAGGTTTACTCTCAGATGCAGAAACAAGATTTGTTCATATATGTGGGTGTGTATGTAGGTCATGAAAGAGGAAAAGGGGCTTTGAGAGAGGAGGAAGGGATCTTGGGGAGAGGGAGGAAAGAGTCATGTAACGCAGGTGTCAGGGAAGGGCGTGGGGGAGGGAAGGAACCCTTGCGTGTGCGTGTGCTGGGGGAGCACAGGGGAGGCCGGGCATGAGGGGTGAAGTGAAACAAAATGTAGTGGAGCTTTGTGAAACGACATGATGAAAACAGTCATTTGAACGCTACTGTACATTGGTCACTTCAGTAGATGAGGAAACCTCGGAAGCAGGCGCGAGGGACTCTGCTGGCTGGAGGCTGCTGATGTCCTCAGGCTAATCCGCGACTAGACGGCGGCTCCCTGGCAGGTGTCCCCTGGGAATGCGCTCGCATGCTCGCCGCTGGAGAGAGATTTGCACTGAGCTGATGGCGGTGGTTCCTCTACTACCCATGAGGCACTGGGAGCTGGGCATTCTGCCTGCAGCTGTGGGAACTGGCTGCACAGAAACAGGAGCCATGTCCTGGGGCATTCCCGCATGTGGCTATGATAGAATCCTCTCGTTGTGTGGCTACACATGGCTACCGCTGCTGCTTCTGTTACCAAGTCAGGCTCACTCTGCATGCATGGGTGTATATACCCCTCCACACACACACACAGCATGCAAATATATACACATGCCCTACGCAGCAAGCACATACATGTACTACACAGCACAGACACCACAAGGTACACACACATGCAGACACACATACCACTGAACACATATGCACACGCACATACACACATACCATGCAAAATTCATATATGCACATGCACATACACACATACCATGCAAAATTCACATATACACACACATACACACATACCATGCAAAATTCACATACACAAAGACATGAACTATATGTGGAGCATTTACTCTGCATTAATGCTAATAAATTCATGATCAAATGGCTTAAGGAAGCAAAGGGGTTTGTTTTGGTTTATGATAATCTGGTTGTAGTTCCTTGTCTGTCAGGAGAGTCTACACTAGCATCAGGGACCAAGGGAACTGGCCACACCATCTCCATACATCCACAGGATTGCTGAGAGAGGGACAATTTCTACTTGCCAGATTAGTCTGGCCAAGTATTCCAAAGGATGCTGATTTTCTTACTCAGTTTCCTCCATCTAATCCACCTGACCAGGTACTAGCAACACCCACCAGGGCTGGACCTCCCATCAATCGAACAATCTCCAGTAGGCTTGTTTGGGGCTTAACTCAACCGCTGATGTTTTACAAATGTTCCAAGAGCTCAAAGCCTTCAGCTATCAAGTTAGCACCTGTGTATGACTATGACACCTTACAGCACACGCACCACACAGTGATACGCCCTACATAGAACCACACACACACCCATGGAAGCACATCCAGACATTTTACCCAGAACACATACACAGAGAAAGAGAGAGAGAGGGAGGCATACACACACACACACACACACACACACACACACACACACACACACACCATGAAAGCACATATAGACACCTTATCCATGACACAGACACAGATAGACAGACAGACAGACAGACAGACACACACACACACACCATATACATGTACCCTATACATGCCAATGTGGCAATTCTTTAAACAAGGAATTTTACAAAAAAAGTCTGACTTGCAAGGCCACCAGATGTGGCTGAGTAAATCTAACCTCACATCTATGGACACAAGTCCAGGTTCGGGGCTATTTATGGGGTAAAGAAGCAGAGAAGCAGAGTGGTCTGAGGTCTGGACAGAGGAGGTTGGAGGTAAGGGCAACCTGAAGCTGTCAGTGATCCACACGTGCAGTTACACTTCATGGCTTTTTGTAGTTCGCATTTTCAGAAACTGATAGTGTGGACATGTTCTGAACTGTCTTGGTTTATTTTTGTTTTATTTTGGAGCAGGGCCTTGTGGAGCCCAGGCTGGCCTTGAGTTCACTGACTGAGCGCCCAGTCTCCCGACTCTTCCTTCTCTGCGCTAGAATCACAGATCTCCACCCCACATCCGGCAGCAGCCTGGCCTTCCTCAGTGAAACGCTTACACCTTGGACACTCGTGCAGGCCCACGTAAGAGCTGGGGGTTTCAACTAGTTTGAGCCACTTTTGAGTCCTCGAGAAACAACTTAGACGACCATAGTCAATCTGTGTGGTGTCAAAAGTATGTCTTGCAGCAAAGCTACTGTAAGTGTGTGCCTTAGCCATGTGACCTCTAAAGGGAAAGGGAAAAGATAAAACCAAATGACAGTGAAGGTCTATTCTCTTGTCTGTCATTCCCTGACCCATGCTTTGTTTCCTGAAGACAGAGCCTGGCGTTGGGACTGCCTTACACCTTGGGGTGCCAAAATAGTGAATTTTAAACTTCTTGCACACCTTTAATGAAACAAAGCTGATATTTTATTTCAGAAGACAGAAAGACAGACACAGAGAAAGAAAGAGAGACAGAGATAGATAGATAGATAGATAGATACATACATACATACATACATACATACACAGAAGGAAGGAAGGGGGAGGGAGGGAGGGAGGAAGAGATGGACCGACAGATGGACAGACAGCTAGATAGATGGATGATAGATAGAGAGATAGATAGATACATACATACATGGATGGATGGAGGGAAGGAGAGAGGGAGGGAGGGAGGGAAGGAGAGAGGGAGGGAGGGAGGGAGGGAGGAATGGACAGACAGATGGACAGACAGATGGATGATAGAGAGATAGATAGATACATACATACATACATAGATGGATGATGGATAGAGGGAAAGAGAGAGGGAAGGAGGGAGGGAAGAAGGGAAGGAGAAAGGGACGGATGGACGGATGGACAGACAGACAGACAGATAGATAGATAGATAGATAGATAGATAGATAGATAGATAGATAGATAAACAGACAGACAGATGATAGATAGATAGATAGACAGACAGACAGACAGAGGCCTCAAAGTTAGAGGACAGCTTTCAGAAGTTGATTCTCTCCTATCACCTCATAGGCTTTGCAGAACTTTCCAGCAACATGACAAACACTATAGCCCTTTTCCTTCTCCCATACACTTCTTTCTGGCAGATAATATACAGCAATTCTAGAACAAGGTGACCAGAGGTTTGACTTGGAAACTGAATTAGAATCTTCTGACCTATCCCATCCTCAAACTGGAAAGGAAACCAGTGACCCACGATTCTCAACAGTTTTCCTGGAGACTCAAAGTACCAGGAAAAGACTTGAAATCAGGACTGGCATGCAGACTTCTGAAGAATAACCACTTCTAAAAGAATAGCCACTGAGAAATACCAGCCATCCGTTGCTGCAACCCTGGTGGTGATCCGCAGGGGAGCAAGAGACAGGCCATGCATGTCTGCTGCTTCATTGTGCAGCTTTTAGAATGCATAGCATCCTACCACCTACATTCTTTCCTACTTACCTTCTTTCCCACACAGTGCTAAGAAGCTGAGTTCGTAGAGACCCTGACTCTTTAATTTTTATTCATTTATTTTAAATTTTTTTAAATTTATCTTCTTTTTTATTATTTATTTTATTCAATTGTGTGTGTATGTGTGTGTATGCGAGTGTGTGTGTGTGTGTGTGTGTGTGTGTGTGTGTGTGTGTGTAGAACCACGGGCGAATTCGGGAACCACCATGGACGCCTCCACCCTCCACCTCCTCCTTGTTTACTCTGCCCCAGGATTCACAGGCTCCGCCCTACCAGGACCAGAAGTGCAGGCTGCCCCGGCTACCGCCCGGTGTCTATATGTGGGATCCAGGATCCGAACTCAGGACCCTCCACCTGCAAGGCAGAGGCTTAACCTCTGAGCCGTCTCTATGTATTTATTTTTAAATTAAAACTTCATTGCTTAAAAATTTTAAAATGGGAGAACATTTCACAAAAACTTGTGCAGGGAACTGAATTCCTATACCATAAACAGAAATGTACCGTCACAGAACATTCGACAACACACAAAGACAGAAATACAAAGGGACCCCACGCTGAGCAAAAACCTAACCAATCCATAGTTCCTGGCTACGAGGCTCATAGCACCACACAAATGTTCCCACACAGTGGGCAACCAACACTTATTAACCAACTAGGCACAGTAGCATCTTCCACCGGACCCTCAGCCGTCTCTTCTGTGATCACAACAATATGCCCAACTCTGATCTTCGAATCCTACACTACAGAATTTTTCAGCTAACTGGAGCATCTCAGATTCATAAGTAGCTGTAATAAACTGAGCATGTGCAGCGAGTTCCACAATCACATCAGGATTCCAAGCTATATTTCACTTTTCCTTTTCTGTTTTGATGCTCCACTTTGTGCTAAGCCACAGGTGTGCGTACACATACCGGAGACGTCTAGTCAGGGTGTGAAATGGCCACCGTGTATCCAGGTAATTTGGCCCCATGATGAAAATCAGACATTGTCCAAGTTATTTCCCACCCAGGGGCAATGTGTTTGCTTTTCACCTCCTCTCATCAGGGGAGAGCCTCCGTTTGCAAAGGCTCCTATTTCTTTGATTTCATCTTGTGGTTTTGAAGGTAGGAAAGAATTCCATCTAGTTTGAAATCACAGCTAACTGCAGGTAAAGAATGTGACTGTGTGCGCCTTGATCCAGTGGAGCCAAGGATAATATAAGGAACCAGCCTAGACATTAAAAATGTCTGCACCAATTAAGGCCTTTTGTCTGTTTCAGTTCTCATTAGTGAGCGGTCCTCGTGGAAGGATCTTCGTGTGTGGGCTTGTGTCACAAGGCAGGGCCATCCAGCCAAGGAATTGGCAGATGGTTTAGGGGCAGGCTCTGAATGTGAATCTCAAACTGGCTACTAAGCTTCCTGGAGCAACTGTCCCTTTTGGGGCAGTTCTTGGATGGGGCAGGTGGGTAGGAAACAGAAGCGGATGAAAGCACTTCTCTTAGGTTTGTGAACTGTGGAAGCTCTGGATTCTAGCACTGAGATCCTTAGAAGTCTAAAATTTATTGTGAATAAGTCATCGGCAAGAAATTTAACTTAGTGAATCCCAACCACTCTTGAAAATGAAACAAATTCTCAAACAAGATTACAAAAAAAAATTGCATCCCAAATAGTATGAAAATGCAAATTCTGTGAAACTTCTATTTCAATTATATTTGCTTGTATGTATGTTATTGTATAATATAAGCCTTATTGTTTTTAATCATGCAATGTTGCTCACAAATGTTTGGAAGCCTTATTCAAGTGATGCTAAAGCTCAGTTAGAAGAGAAGGTTCTCTCTCTTTCTCTTTCTCTCTTTCTCTCTTTGTGTCATCTGGCATAAAAGTAGAAGAAACTCACTCAGAAGTAACTACACCGGGTAAGTTCAAATGACATCCAAGGTTCTGGTCCACCTTCTTTCCCTGGGAATCCCTGATTACAGCCTGGATTCATGTCCATCACCCCAGTCTCCCTCATCCAAGAATCTCCACCCTCCCTCCCTTTCCTTCCCCCCTTCTTCCTTGCTTCCTTTCTCCGTTGTTGGAAGACTGGTATGCATATTTCAGAGTCAGGAAGATTTACCAGCCAAGGCAAACTGTGGTTGGAAGCTGAATTGCAGCAAATAAGCAATTAGGTTAGAAACAATGTCACCACACACCTTCCCCAAACGTTCCCAACCCGGCAAGGTTCCCATCACCTCACACCTTGATTATTGCCCCCTGACTGCAGTTCCTGCTCACAGGACTCCATCCTGCCCACAGATGCCCAATGAGCCCTTTGGGCACGTTGTTATCATCGTGAAAACAGTCTGGGTTCCTGTCTCTTGCCGGTCCAATCTGACCTCCGCAGCATTTGAGTCTGGACCTTGTACATAGTGCACCCCTCTACTGGAAATTTCCCCTCTGGATGTTTTCCATTTGAACCTAATGTATTTGCTCTGAAGTCTTCTGATACACTACACGACATTCTTCATCTATTCTCTATACTTCATCTTATACAGTCTCTTTCTCCATTTGGACACAGGTGAAATTGTAGTATGAACTTGAAGTCTTTTAATGTGATGACAACAAATCTTATTTCATGCTTTATATTCATATGACAGACCTCCTCCAGTTTAAATTTTTTTATATACACTGAGACCTCATCTCAAAAACTAACTTTTTTAAAAAAATTTTTTTTATTATTATTTATTCAACTGTGTGCATGTGCGTGTGTATGTGCGCGCGCGCGTGTGTGTCTGTGTATGTGTAGAACCACGGACGAATTCGCGAACCACCATGGATGCCTCCACCTCCTTCTGCCCCGGGATTCACAAGCTCCGCCCTACCAGGACCAGAAGCGCAGGCCGCCCCCGCTTCCGCCTGGCATCTATACGTGGGATCTGGGATCCGAACTCAGGACCTTCCGCCTGCAAGGCGGAGGCTTAACCCCTGAGCCACCTCTCCAGCTCCCAGTTTAATTTTTTTTATTTATTCAATTGTGCATGTATGCGTGTGTGCATGTGTGTGTATGTATATGTGTGTGTGTATGTGTGTGTGTGTAGAACCATCGGCGAATTCAGGAACCACCATGGACTGCCTCCACCTCCTCCTTGTTTACTCTGCCTGGGGATTCACAGGCTCCGCCCTACCAAGACCAGAAACGCAGGCCGCCCCCCCCCCCACCCCCGCTTCTGCCTGGCGTCTATACATGGGTCTAGGATTGGAATTCAGGACCTTCCACCTGCAAGGCAGAGGCTTAACCCTTGAGCCACCTCTCCAGCCCCAAACTTCCTCCAGTTTAGAAAAACAACCTAATTAAGGGCAAAACCTTCTGACAATGTCCCTCTTTCCTCTCATGGTCGTACTGAAATTTACCTATTCAAGTCACAGGTAGATAAGGATGCTTCTAGAAGCCAAAGGTTACAAAATGAAAAATCCAGTGCCAGGGGTGGATGAAGTATAAGTTGTTGGTCAGGAAAGCCTCTGACACTATCAAAATAATATAGGCAATTGTCACTGCTCTGGGATACCCACAAGAACTAGATGGTAAGAAGTTTCAGCAGGAAAGGAGATCAATTTAAAAGTACGCCGAACGTTCTACCTGCTATCTAGCCCTCATAGTACCAGAAGATGCTCTTTGGGCCTCTTGGGGAGAATTGTCATTAAGAGTCTTTCTTAGCTAGGGGTTGAGGTACAACATTACCTACCATTCTGCAGGATCCATCACTAGTGCACCAGTGGCAAGTGTGTTATGGGCGTCACCAACCAACTTCTAACAAGATGGGAGCCCTGCTCCACAGAGGAGACCTCGTGCCTAGTGCTGCAGCCTGCTCAGAAGCCCATAGCCAGGAAGAAGGGCACAGGTGCCAGTGGAGAAGTCAGTGCTGTTGTTTTGCTAAACACACACGATGTGCCTGTCCAACTGCCTTCTGAATAATAATGGCTCCTGTGCCCATAAATCAGTCACATTGCCAGATTTGGTCAAGGCACTTTATTTTGCAGTGGATAGCAATAATTGCAGAGACTCATCACTGGCCAAAATATTGCAAACAAGTGACTATTTAAGTACTTGGTCAAAATGGGACATGTATCTATCATCTACTACAGTCCTCATGGAACACAGTAGAAGAAGGGGTAGAAAGACTGTACAAGCCTGAGAAAGGACTGGAAAGTTGTGGGGTGCTGAGTCCTAGAAGTGACATGGCCATTGCTTTCCTGAGCCCACAGCAACAATGGTTACCTGTCCAAGAACTGTCCAGTCTGAGTCTCATCAACATTCCCTTTCCTCAGCAGTTGTGGACAGTTGATCATTGCCAGGAGAGGGATATACATTTTATTCAAAGACGTAGCCACAGGTAAAGTGTCCACACTCTAGTAAATAAACTCTTACCCATGATTAAGAAATTCTCATTAAATTCACTGACTCCCAAAAAAGACATGAAAACAGAAGTTTTGGAGAAGAGGAAGAAGACTTGACTTACATCCTATCTGCAAACTCATGCTTCTTGCTTTGCTAGATGGCTTTAGGTCCAGTTGCAATCCTATCAGAAAATTGCTAAGCCTCACGAAGTAGGTAGACTCAGGGAGAGTATTATTATTCAACAAGAAAACTCAACCCAGAGATGTTATTTGATCAGTCTGAGATTTCATAGCTCAAACATTTCTCCATCGGGTCATTACACCTTGGTGCAAGCCAGTGTGTGCTCTGTAGGGAACCAGGATTACTATAGGTACATTACCGAAGCAAGACCAAGTTGAAAGCAGAGAAACTGGAATTGGATGTTGAAATCCATCAACAATACGTAGTAACAACAGTTCCCTAATGGTAATTCCAGATGCCAGGCCTTCATATTTCACCTGTAGGCAGTGCCCGTCAGGATTCCATGTCTGTTCACGATGGAAAAGGCACTATTGAGAATGTGCCATGACACCTCTGTACACTAAGTCAGCCCATAAACGTCACGTGCCTGTCTATGTGCCCAGATCCCAGCGCAAGGTTCACCTGCTCCGCTCCATCCCTGCATCCTGGTTTAATAAGCAGATCTAACCAGCGGAGGAAAATAAAACGAGTATCAGCGGTGGTTTATTTATAGCTCACTTCTGGCCTTTCAAAGTTTGTTTCCAGAACCCCATTACATTTTCTGCCTCATGAATTCTTAATGAGTTCCAGTCGAAAGCCTCCATGGCTCTACATTCTGGCTAGGAGGGAGAGAGGAAAGAAAAGAGGGAGGGAGGGAAGAAAGAAAACAGGGAGGGAAGGAAGAAAAGAAGGGGAGAGGGAAAAGGTGAGGCTGTGGGAGAAGGAGGGGAGAAAGTGTGATAGGAAGAGAAAGAGGAGGGACAGGGGAAAAAAGAAATATGAAAATTGGTTTCTATTAAAACTGAGACACCAGCTAATATAGTCGACCCCTTTTCCTGCTCTTAGAAAATTCTGGCAACTCTGCTGGACAGGACTGCTGTGATTTTTAAATCCTTTTAATCCTCTTTATAACAGAAAGACTTGAGCCCTGATCTTCGGAGACTCCACAGCAGGCAGAACACCTGCAGCAGTTCCCGCCGTGCGCTAACAAACACCCAGGGGGAGACCGCGGCCAGCACACAGAGCTGTTCTGGGATCTGCCTACACTAATGAGGGTCTCTCTCCCACTGACCTCACCTTGCCCAGCCTACACCTGCTGTGGTAAATGGCACCTTTGCCCCCCATCCCACCCAAATTGCTCAGCCAGTCTTCTAAAGACTCATAAAAGTAATTGCTGGCTTGTCAGGAAGTGGGGAAAAATGGAGTTTGTTCTCCCTTGGGAATACCTCAGCTTTTTTTTTTTAATTCTGCTTCTGGAAAAGGTTATTATCCAGAATCAAAGTCAAGGTCGAAGACAGTTCAGCAACCAGAATGGCAAAGGATGGTATGCTCTCTCCTCTTCAAGCTTTCTTTCCGGTAACGAGACAAAACTGACGCTGTGTTGTCCCCAAACTCACAACATCCACTGAAAACTCAGTATAAGTTACTAGAATGTTATGGTTAAATTTCGTTGTCAACTTGACAGCTGCAGACTGTTTGAGTGCACTTGTGGAAGGTTAATGGTTGGAATGGCCCCTGAACAAGTCTGCAGGTACTTGACTGATTGCTGTGGAGAACCCAGCCCATAGCGGGTGGTACTTTCCAGTGGTAGACCGGATAGTAGGAGGTGCAAGGAGGAGGGACTTGCTCTTCCTTATCTCGTGTCACTTGCTGTGCAGTCCACTCTGCGTGTATCGTTTGCTTTTAGAACATTGTGACCTTCTTTGTTGCTGCTGCTGCTGCCTCCGTCCTTGCCTGACTTGGAGCTTCACCTTTTCCGTCACGTTGTTGCTGTTCCCGCGGCCTTTGGAGCCTGGTCTCTGGGCCTTGCTGCTGCTCGCTGTTCATCGCCGATGTCGGAGTCCAGCTGTTCTTCACCGATGTAGGAACCCAGTGTCGTCAGCCCTCTGGAGGAGCAAAGGCTTGAGACCTTCTGGGGATCTTAGGGCTTTGTGGAACATTCCAGCCAGGAAAGAGGCTGCTGCCGGCTGCTACCTTGAAAATTTTTATTGTGAGTTATTTTTTAATACACTTAATTTTATATATTACATTCTATAGATTCTGTTTCTTCAGAGAACCCTGACTAATACATAGAAGTTTATATCACTTAACATAGGGACCATGTTTGTTTCAGTTATTTTGATCTAAGTCAGTTACCCCAGTATTCTTTGAGTGATTAAAGCAAACCAACAAATAAACAAAACCTGATTTTGTTCAAACCACCTGTACCTTGAAGAATTTTTATTCTTCCAAAGCTTACATATGTGGATTAATATTGATCAGCAAAAAATTCACTATTTTTCAGTAATATTATATTGTGTTAGGTGCATTTGACACAAAGATATGTGTAAACATCCAGAAACCACCTGACAAAGTTCTTAATTTTGGGTGTTGTCAGATTCTCATTTATTGGTTGAAATATAAAGGACCCACATGTTACTGAGATCATCAGGAGAGGCCAAGAGCACGTAGCACCTCAGGAATGCTGGGGGGAAATATCACCCGCCTGATTTTCCTCAACCTAACCCTGGTGCTTGGATTACCACTAGTCCAGGCCCTGGCCACAGTCCAACCTGGGTGAAAGTGATGAGGTTCTTGCTTTCAAGGACGATGGTACTTCTGCCTAAAGGTTCGGTGTTCATTCTTTCCTCTTAAAAAGAAAGTTCCAGTTTTCTTTGAATTACTTGCACTATGAGTTGTTACAATGAAGCAGAACCCAACCAATTTGGGGGTACAAGGTGATATTTTTAAAATTTGTGTTAATGATTCTGGGTTACGGTTGGTCATCATGGTAAGGGAGTCGTGCCCGCATCAGGAGGCCAGAGAAATGGTGGCACCACAACCACAGGAAGAGCTCAGAGGGGATCAGGACCACTACACGCTTTGAAACTCGCCAGTCCAACAATGCCCAACAGCTCCATTTTATCTACCTGCCTGGAAATAGATCTATGGTTTGGGTCTTCCCACATCAGTTAGACAACACCTACAGGCTTGTTCAGGGTCCTTAACTAAATAATTCCTCATAAATAATTCTACCGTCACACATGAGCCTTCAGTGGACCTTTCTCAGGCCATATCTGGCATGTCAGCCACAGACCAGCTGCAATACAATGGGTGTTGGGTGTAGGTGGTAGAGCATTCTTCAACATGAAATGTTTAAAATTTAAAACATGCATTTTGATAAGCTTTCGTGAGTGGGCTTCTCCATGCATTCAAACTTGCTGCTTTTCTGATTGGTTAGATAAATTGGCCAGTGCAGGAAAAGGGGCCCAGAGAAGCAAAGGATACAAGAAACACATCTGTGAGACCAGTGTTTCTAGATCCCGAACGCTGCTACCCTGTGATGTTTCAGACACACATGAGATGCCAGCAGTGTTTCTATGACAACGGATACTGCCTAATTCATTCTTTTACTTAGCAAAGGACAATTGTCGCATGGATGCTGAAAACATGGAATGGTTTACCAATTTGGTCAAGACATTTCTTTTCAATTAAGACAGCTCCATGTCTTAGTATCCATGTACATATTAAGAAGCCAGGAGAACAAAATGACTAATTTTATTTATATTCTTTTTAGCTTCTAATGAGTACCTACTCCCTTTGGTAATGAGTGGGATAAACAATATGCTAAATTACTAGTGATATTTGTCTGCTTTGATGCTAGAATCCTAAATTTAAGATACTCAGTATGATTAACTGTGACCATGAATACTTAGCATATATTCATCATTTCTGCATTTACAAAAGTATTGTGGGATCAGTGAGATTTCATATGAAATTATTTTTAAGGTCTAAAACTCTGTTATTCAGATAACTCTTGGTTGATTAAAAAAAGATAAGGAATAACCAATTACTGCTATAAATCTGGATATAGTAAAATCTGGATATAGTTTGGCCATGGGTTTATCAGCAACACAAAGACAAAGGGCAACAGTGGGTCTGAAACTTATCTGTTTTCCAAATACATCTGTGAATACATGTGCATATTTATCCACCTAGGTCATTAAGAGAAATTGAAGTGACTTGTTTTGTTTCATATGATCCAACAAGATAAGAAGCAAACATTTTGAAACAAAAATTTAAGTGATACATTCTAGATGGGAGCAGCCAGGGACAACTTGAGAGGACTCAGTGGATAAAAATGTCTCAGCACCGACTTGGAGGATTCTGGTCGTCTCTGTGAGTGGCAGGAACTCTGAGGCGGTAATGACAATGGAAAACCTACCTGATGTATCTCGGGCCATCTGTTAGGTGGCAGAAGGGGTTCGTTCTATTTCGTTGCTCAGAAACTCCTGCCCCAAAGAATCTGAGCACTGTGTCCATGGGGGGAAGCTGTTAATACGATGATAGAAAGCATTTGCTAAGGAATAGAGGATAAAGTTTGTCTAGGTAATTGTTAAGGTTTGAATAGCAAGTCATATACAGCATGACCTCTAACGCAATTTTGAGAGGCAAAAGAAATATTAATAGTGCCTTAAAACTAGAAACAGGGGCTGGAGAGGTGGCTCAGGGGTTAAGCCTCTGCCTTGCAGGCAGAAGGTACTGAGTTCCGATCCTAGAAGCGGCGGGGGGGGGGGGCTGCATTTCCGGTCCTGGAAGGGCTGAGCCTGTGAATCCCGGGGCAGAGTAAACAAGGAGGAGGTAGAGGAGTCCATGGTGGTTCCCGAATTCGTCTGTGGTTCTACACACACACACACACACACACACACACACACACACACACACACACACGCATACACACACAATTGAATAAATAATAAATTTTTAAAAATTTAAAAAACTAGAAACATATGGTGAGATAACTCAGCCAGTAAGGTACCTGCTCTCAACATGATCATCCAGCTGTGAACCACACTAAAGCCCACATGGTAGAAAGAGAGAGGTGACTTCTTAGAAGTGATTGTTCTCTGACCTATCTCTATGCACAATAGCATGTATTCTCTCTCTGTCTCTGTCTCTCTCTCTTTCTCTCTCCCTCTTTTCTTTCTCTCAAATAAGTAAATAAAATATTTTTTAAAACCAAGAGCATGTACTATAACATTAAGAAAGCCCCAAATTTATTTATTCTCCTTTGGTTCTCTTGTCTATTAAGGAGAGAGAGTTGCTTTAAATTAAATAAATATTCACATTGCAAAGTTATAAAAGACCGAATAAGGAGAAGCTTCATCCAATATGTTTTCTGTCAGGAGAGAACTGACATGAGAAGTTGATCGAGTGGACAGAGTACTGGAAAAGAAATAGTGGTATATGCTAACGTGGAGATGTAAACATATACATATACGAGCTGTTCCACACAGTCCGTGTTGGGTACTGGGTTTTAAATATACTCTATATGCACATATAAATACTCTGGGAGGTCAAGGAGCAGTTTGCCGTCTGGGGAAACCCAGTGGCGCCTCTTGCTCTGTGGTCCTGCAGATGCTCCGGTACCAGGGAAATCACGCATCAGCTGCTCGCGCAAGTGAAAAGGCACTGGCATATGTACCAGAGCACGTCGCCAGTAGTGTAACTCTGCTTCTCCCTGGTGTCCTGGCTCTCAGGATGGCACGGGGCATGGGGGAAGGGCTCTGACTCCCCAGAAAGTGTTTCCAGGAACTTGGGCTCTGTGCACCCCCAGACAACTTGAGGGAGAGCCTTTGGGCCAAGGAGAGCAGCAGAGTGGCCAGTGGAGAGGAAAATGGAAAGGGACGGGCGGGAGTAGGGACTGGGGGACAGGGACGGGGAACCGCTGCTACCACAGCTTGCCGAGGGTATCTTCCCTCAGACGTGCCCTGGCATTTCAGTATTCTCTTCAGCCAGCTAGAAGAAGAAAGAGCAGACATCAAAATGGCAGTGTCCAGAGGAAGGAATTTGAAGGCAGACTGGAACCAGCAAATGTGGACACCCTAGAAAGGGTCTCCCCACCCATTCAATCTTAAAAAACAAAGAAATCAACCAGATAGGTTCACTACAAAGAAGAGCAAGAGTGACTCCCGAGGATTCAGGGTTGAAGTGCTACTTAGATATTGGTATCAATGTGATAACCAAAGACTGAGCCCGGGCACATCTACGAAGAATCGGTAGTTAGGGCAAGTTCTGAACAAGATGCAGGACATTATCTAATGGATGTGGGAAGACCCAGCATGGTGGGTGGGACCCTTTCCCGAGGAGATGGGTGAGATGGAGAGAGCTGGTTCCTGACTTTGGCATACTTGGGCATGCTTGAGCATACTTGGCATTCTTGGGCATGCTTGAGCATACTTGGCATTCTTGGGCATGCTTGGGCATGCTTGGGCATACTCACAGTCTGGCAAGTGAGGAGTCTGCTCCTCTTTCAGCAATTTCTGTGCATATGATACAGCCAGTTCCCTCAGTGCTTGACGCACATGACCTGTAGTGGAGAATCGTAACAACAGTAAAATTCCCCTAAGTTATTCGGTCATGACTTTATTGAAAAGCTGCTACAGTGGGCAAGTTCGACATGCACCAAGCGCGCTGTGATGCACAGCTCGGGACCTCATACAGCCACTGTTGAACTAAAGCTGCCGAACCACTAGGAAGGAGGATGAGGAGGGAGGGCAGAAGGGAAGCATCTACATTGCTCTGCAGAGGAAAACCAAGAAAAAAGACCTCAGGCCACAGGGAGACACTGGCTCTGGATAATCTAATCATGAATGCTGGGTAAGTGCGTCCTCTGAGACCACCAGACCCCCATCCTCGGAGCTGAGGTTGGATAAAGGGCTGCAGAGATGACATGAAGAGAATTTTCTCTGGGGGCGAGGGAGGGAGGGAGGGCGTTTGCATGGAAGACTTCGCATCCCCTTCCAAGTCAATCATCCCTAGAATCTGTGAATGCAGTTGGCAGTTACTGAGGAAATGGCTAACAGGGAGCAACCGGAAGCAGAAAGAGAAACATCAAGAAGCCCGGATAGTCCATTAGCGGATACATAAGTCTCCGAGTTATTGAAGTTGGCAGTACTTACTGAGCACCATTCAACATTCCTGCTCAGTTGTGAGGGGTTGGGAGGTGATGGGAAAGACTGGCTAGCTCTGGTCACACCTTTGCCAATATCCATGTGAAGAAAGCAAGGAGGGGAAACACTTGGAAAGTGTCTTTCCAGAGGAAAACAGAGAAACTTGGAAGAGAAGGCAGAGGGGACGGAGAGGCATGGTGAATCTGCCCACCTTTTCTCGCCTTACATCCCACTCACTATTGTCTTGCATGTGTAAAGTCCTGTCCGCTGGGTCTAATCAACGGCTGACCACATCTGCTGAATTGGAAGTGCACGTCATCTTGGTTTTGGAATATAGGCAAATATGCACTTAGTTCTCCTCCAAGCCAGCGGCTTGCTCAATGTTTAAGGATGGGGCCAGTGGAGAGCCAGGAAACGGGGAATGATGAACAGAGAAAAGGGTCTTGTCACTCTGCAGGGTCGTGGGGCCACGTCTGTGACTTTTCAAAGAAGTGGCATCCCACCCACCAAGCCGAAGCCCACACGAATGAAAGCGACCTCTGAATATTCCTTCTTCCAAAATCTCAAATCGCATTCTCCTAATTAACAACCTGGTCTTCAGATCCTCCCCAGCGAGGGCGCGATGACTGTTATCTCCACTGAGCACATGGAGACACTCAGAGGTTAAAACAACATAGAGCATAAACAGAAGGATCAGTGGAAGCAAGGGGAAGCTTCTTGGACGTCCTTCAAGAGCTATGCAGTAGATCATCCAGTTCTGCCACAACACAATTTTTGCTGGTGATATTTAGGGGAAAAAATTCTTTTGAGACTTGATTTTGCTCTGTAGCCCAGCTTGTCTAGAACTTGCCACCTGCCTTTCTCAGCCACAAAAACATTATGATTCCAGGTGTGCTATCACACCCAGTGCCCAGTGATCTTTTTTATATCAGAACTTATGATCTCTGAGAACATGTGCTCTTTGATTTGAATGAAGGCAGAGTTACCTAGAGAAGTTTTGGGCCCACAGATAAATTACAGTGTAGCTCTCTGACTTAACAAGGAAATTTAAGGTCTGACAAAATAAACTTCAAACACTTTAGGCCCTTGGAGAAAGGAATACACATAGAATCAGACAGATGATTTTTGTCCTATAATGATAAATTTCTTACCATAGCTGGTATTTATTTAAGACCAAGTGTCATAGTTAGGCACAGGTGTCAACTGGACGGCTGAGGGTTTGGGTTCTGGGTGCATTTGTGGAGAATTAACAGTTAAGTTGGGCCCAGAGCAAACCTGCAGGAGATTGTCTAGCTGATGGGGAGGGCCCAGGCTATGGTGAGTGGGATTAGGCCCTGGAATAAGACGGAGCGTTGGTTAAGGGAGTTGGCATCCTTCTGTATACTTGGCCAGACATACTGGTCAGGCAAGTAAGGATGGTCCCTCTCTCAGCCATTATGTAGAGATGGTGTGGTCAGTTCTCTCAGCCTCGGTGTCGGCATGAGCCTCTCCTGTCAAGCTGGACTGAGAATTATAACCAGATAATCATAAGAGACAATAAACCCCTTGTTCCTTTAAGCTGTTTGATGGTCATTTATCAGCAACCATGCAGGCGAACTGCAACACCAAGCTATTTATAAACACCATTGTTTGAGATACCATGACTATTCTCATACTTTTATACATGCACTTATGAAAATGCATATGTGTATATATAAGCACAGAGAAAAATTTAGTTTCTGGATGCTAAAGATTCCTTAGCTGGTTGCTTCATCTTTACTTCTCTTTTCCAAAAGCACATGGGAGAATTGTGAGGTAAAATGCTTTGTCATAATTTCAATATATCCTACGTGTAGGTTTCGTTCCTTTTCTACCTCAGGTTGAAGGTTCTAAAGGTCAAAGCAAATGACTTACATGGTGTTCACGTAACATATTGCTGCAGCAGAGAAGCATGTTCCCATGCATTGTGAGAGTCAAGCTAAAGGCAGGGAATGCAGGTGCCCAAAGCTCTGCACCTGTCTGTGACTCTTTGTGAACATGATGCTTTGGAACAAAGAGGGTGAAGCAGAAGACCAACATCCTGTCAGTTTAGACGAGCATGACGAACACATTGGTAGCTCCAAAGAGCGCACTGACTTCCTGCAGGGACAAGGAAAAATCAGCGAAGACCAATCAGGAAAGAGTAACCAATCAAGAGACGACTAACGCTTAGAAAACTTTAACCATATTTTGTTCAGTAAACATGACTAAGAGTGTTTACAATTCAATGTGCAATTGTTCTTTTCTTCTTCTCTAGAAACAACCTAAGGAAAATCCCATAGGAAACAAAAGCTTGATATTACTTTCTGCTAAGTACCTAGACAAAGCTCTACTCACAACCAAATCGAGAACTGAAAAGTGATGGACGACGGAAGATCCTGAGAGTGTCTTCCCTGTCTATGGAGGAGTGAGATGATTAAAGCTCACTGTACTCAGTGTGCTGGAAGCTCACTTCACTACTGTAAGCACAGTCTACTCTTTAATTCTTCTAACAAAAGGCACACAAGGGAGACAGTGAGAAGCTCAGTAGGTGAGGTGACTCCTCCTCATCCTGAGGACTTGAGTTCAATCCTTGGAGAGGCCACATGGAAGGAGAAAATTGTCTTCTCAGAGCTGTCCTTTGACCTCCACTAGCGTGTTAGGCATCCACCCCTCACGCCCAAAAATTGATGAAATAATTTAAGATGCACAAGGATAGTCAAGAATATAAAGAATGTTTGAGACTGAGACACCTTATAATAGGAAGTTAGACTGTAAACATAGCAATGGAAAGATGCACCTCACCTTTGGACAGCCCCATTCCACAAGCAGGTGTCCTGGACCGAATAAGAAGGAGAAAGCAAGCTGAACTCTGCCACGCATCCCTTGCTGATATCCACATGCGTTCTGACCAGCTCCTCCTGCTGTGACTTCCCCACCATGTTGTACCCTTGAACTAAGAGCCAGAGTAAACCCTTCTTTTCTTAAGATGCTTCTGTTGGGTATGTGTTGCCACCACCAAAAAAGTAACTAATAAACATGGAAATCCACTGAACATGGAGTCATTTGCTACTTAGTGGCCTTTCCTGAGAATGGACTGTGTGTGGTGGGTACTATGTGGTGGTGTAATTGGTGCCAATTGCAAATCACCCAAAGAAATTGTCAAAAACTCTTATTTCAGGTTTGGAGATGGATCTTGTATACTGTCCGCATGCTTGTCAAACGACCTTAAAATTGTGTGAAGGGGTCTTTGGGGCATTGTTAAATGGCACTCTCATCTATAAAGTTCATGCTCAAGAACTAAGCAATTGAGTTACAAAAAATGCCCAAATATTTTATAATATATTAACCAAGTTTGCAATTTTACACTGACAGCATTCCTCTCTATACTCGTTACATATGGTCCTCGGATACATGGATTGGGCATACTCGGATTCTCTTTCTGAACTTGAAGATTCACTAGTAGCTAAAACACACAGTTCTTGGGGATTTTAGACATGTGATAATTCTATTTCTTCATCACACACACACACACACACACACACACACACACACACACTCACACTCACCAGAAACCCTGAAGATGCACTTAAGCAGAAAGCTCTGGTATGTTTCAGAGACCTGGGGCTGACTTTCTGGGGAAGTAGCAAGTCCAAGATTCCATGGGGCAGCCCGCACATCACATCCACATCTTGTTTTCTCTGGTGAGGGATTCTGGCTTATTGCTCAGCACAGGGCTGGATGCCAGAGGTCAGGGGCTACCAGGAAGGATGGGAACCCTCCTTAGATTAGGAGCTTCCAGTCATGGTCACAAGAAAACACAGGAAGAGGAGAAAAGGGCAGAGGCTGGGCGTGGGCGGCTGACTTTCTGGCTTTCTATTTTCGATCACTCGCAGGGAATCAGGAGGGCGGATGCCATTTCAACACTATTGTGAAAGCCACCAGAAGCAGGCCTGGCATCTTGTTAGATCCACACTGAAGCTGACCAGGAAGCCTGCTCTGCAGCCCCCAGTGTGGAAGCCTTCCCTTAAAGCTGCAGTCTCACAAGATGCCTAGCGCATGCAACGAAGTGAACATAATGATCCTGTCCGAGTCCAAAGTCACTCAGGGCTCCGAGGTAGACATATCTGTCAAACATCAGAACGGCTGCTTGGGAGGGAAAATGTTCTTGTCTTACAGAAAACACACCTTCACTCTTACTGCGTGTCATCTTTGTCACATTGCCCCTGTCTCTTTATTACTTCCAGACCCCAGGCACCTGTGTCCTTTGAAAGTCACTTGACTTCTATCCCCTCTTCATTAGACATGACACTAAACTCAGCTCCCACACCGATATAAGCAATTCCAGCATTCCCATTATGCCTCAGGCCCCTTTTATAAGATACAAAGGCTTGTTTCCACAGAGCCAAGACTTCACACGTCCGTCTATCTTCCTAGATGAGCTATATTCAAAACAGCTTGGCCCCAATATTCAGATAATGTTCTTTTTATACAAAGCAGAGTGTGTTACAACAGATGTCTCAAACTCGCCCTTTACAATGCCAACCCAAGGACATGCCACCTGAATGCCTCCAAACATCCAGACATCTGGAATTCTTTAATAGAGAGACTGAGAGCATCGCCTTATATAATGGCACTTGTGATATCTCCAGGGATTTTTGGAGGAGACAGGGAACAGGTGGGTGAGTGGGTTGGTTATATTTCACAACCACCCCTCTTAGCCATTCTATGCTCCAATGTTGTGCTTTGGTTCCATCCCGGGTCTCCCGCAGGAGAGGGGGGACGGGGAAGTTCTTTCTTACCACAAATACTACAATGGCCCCAAGCTTGATCGCTCCCGTTAGCTCTGGAATCAATTTCCTAAATGTCTTTTCAACACTCACTCTGGATATCTAACAGAGGCACCTCACACTTGAGTACCCAGCCCTGGAAGCTTTCCCCTGGCTGCACCTGTTTCTGTAATTGTATCCACCTCAGGAAAAAAAAAAGGTGTTGCCATTTCTCTACTTTCTGGAGTTGAAAACCCAGGAACCATTTTTGATTTTCCTCTTCTCCACACATCCAGCCATCTGTCTGCTATATTTTCAAAGCAGAGACAGAACCCAGCCGTTTCTCACCCTCTTTGATGTGACCTTAACCTTTTACCTGAGTGACAGCAAAGCCTATTACGTTCCTGCAAGATTCAGCACTCTACATTCCTGTCTCAAAGTCTCTGTGGCCCTCCAGAAACTGTCAATCAATCATGTCATGTCACTCCTGATTTCTGAACTGCCACTGGGACTTCTTCACGGTCAGAGTGAAATCCCCAGGGGCCTCTACCACCCACTTCCTGCCCATCTCCCTCCGATTTCCTATTATCCATTGTCTTCTATAGCACCAGCCACCACGGTCTCCTACTCTATCATTAGTTATAAGCTTATTCCGCCTCCAGAAATCTGTGGCTGATGATAGCTTCTGTATAGAATGGACTTGCACTAGGGTTATATTATTTATAATTTAATTGGGAATTTGTCAACATAATCTAGTTATTTAATTTTTTCCCCTACCGTGGGAAGTGATGACAACTGAAATGTCCTAAAGCAGAATGCATGCTTCCCACGTAATTTTCAGCCTGTATTTCCTCAGATGACTTACAACTTTAAGGCTTGGGGAACACGTTCATTGTCTCCTGGATTAGTAGTGATGGAACACCTTGGATCACTTAGGATTATGAATTCATAGATAAAACTTTGAAAATTTGAAAATATAGACAGAATAAATTGGGAAGCAAAAACCAAGCAATTGTTATGGTAATTCTTCAGAAGAAGAAAAAGAGGAGAAGGAGGAAGAAGAGGAGGAGAAAGAGGAGGAGAAAGAGGAGGAGAAAGAGGAGAAGAGAAAGAGAAGAAGAACAGAAAGAAGAGGAGGAGGAGAAGGGGGGAAAGGAGGAGGAGAAGAAGGAAGAGGAGGAGGAGGAGGAGGAGGAGGAGGAGGAGGAGGAGGAGGAGGAGGGATCAAGGGAGTGATGGATGGTCAGTTTTTTCTGATCATCAAAGCTTTAACCATTTCAGACATCCTACTATGTCATGTTGCCGGGAAGACTGGCCTCTTCCTTCCTTCTCTGATGACCTCAGAACTTCCATTTCTAGGATAAGGTCTTCTTCGCACCTTAAATGAGGCTGTAGCAGATAGTGTATTTAACGACCCAGTCAGGGCCCTGAGTCACCCTTTTCTGTGGCAGCCCCCTTGACTGTCCAGGCATGGGGAGTGGTCAAGAGTCTTCGTGATTTATTTGCAGATATAAGCTCTCTGACCTGCCGTTTCTGCTGTCTTAGGAGCTTCTGAACAGCAGAACCCACAAGCTCTATGTGAGAGGACATTGCTGTGCTAGATCATATGACTGGAGGCTGTGAGCGCCCAGAAAAAGATACTTAGTTCAAGAAGCCAGAGCCCCAGAACAAAGCGGACGGCAATGTCTCCATCCCCCTCAGAGGACAAAGGCCTGGGGTTCTGAAGAACCTACATCCCAGGGCTGGGAACCTCGATGGTACACCTGCTTCAAGCCACAGTCAATTCCTCTTCCTCCGCTGCGTCCGTCTGCAGCCCTCACCCCGCTGGATGCTGCTGCCCCGTGCAGAAGGCTCCTCCCCCTCAGGCACAGACCCAGTGCCAGGCCGCCCCGTGCAGAAGGCTCCTCCCCCTCAGGCACGGACCCAGTGCCAGGATGCCCCGTGCAGAAGGCTCCTCCCCCTCAGGCACGGACCCAGGCTGTTCTGCAAATATCCTCATGGACACACATGGAAATAGGTTTTTTCCCAGTTTTGTAGACGTCACTCAGGACAGCCAAGTTGACAAAATTAACCATCTCACCTAGGACCAAATTACCAGAAGGACTCCAAAATGCCACATGAATATCCAGGCATTTTTGATAACAGCCACAAAAAGAAAACTACCATGTTTTATTTTAAGAAGGAATAAATTATATATCAGAACTAATTGCTCTGAATTAGGAAATAAACAAGTGTAGCCTTTCACATCTGTTCTTTATCCAGGGGCCATACACATCAGAAACCAGCATTCTCATTCTTGCCAGAAATAAAAGGTTGCTACTATCAGAAACTGGGTCAAAATCTTGACCACGCAGCTATGTCAGCCGAGGTTCAGAATTCTGATGAGTCCTTGTTACAGCCAAGGTGGGAGGAGCTTAGCTTTTCTTAATGTTTGGGGTGTTCAGTAAACAGAACCTACAGCACAAGCACCCACACATCTCATACACACAGCACACCACATAGACACACCATGCAAATACATTCATATACTAACACGACCATGTATGCACATGCATGCACCATATGTGCACATCATATGTAGATCATACATACACATACACCATAGCAGACCATGTACACATACCATACATATAAACACATACCACATTACACATATACATGTATCATACATACATACATGTACACACACTATATGCAGATTTTATACACACACACACACATCATTTAGGATGAATATCCTTTACCAAAAAGCTCAGGACCAGAAGTGGCTTCGACTTATTTTCTGGCAGGCAGAGAGAGAAGGTGGAATGTTTGTCAATATATAAGAAGATACCCGAGAGGTGAGACCTAAAATCTGAAATCAAAACTCATCTCTATCACCACACCACACACTCTGTATAAGTAACCTAAGGGAAATCCTATAGACTGAACCCTGTGACCTGACATGTGAATCAGTCTTGAAGTTTTCCACCTGTGGCTTCTCAATACTCAGGAACTTTTAAATTACAGACTTTCAGATTACTCAGTCTCTCTCTCTCTCTTTCTCTCTCTCTCTCTCTCTCTCTCTCTCCCCCTCTGTGTGCATGTGCGTGGTATATATGTATGCATGTGGTGTATATGTATGTATATGTATGTGGGTTATATATTTGAATGTGTGTATATGCATGAGATTTGTGTATATGTATGTATGTAGTGTGTTTGTGTGTGCATATGTCTGTATATGCGCATATGTGTGCTGTGTGTATATGAATGTATGGGGTGGTATATATATATGTTGGTGTGTGTGTGTGTGTGTAGAAGCAAAGGTTTTAAGGAATTATTTTGTGTGATTTTGAGGGCCAAAAAATTAGAATTTGTGGTAGAGGTTGGCAGGCAGAACCTTTAGTGAGATTTCTGTTGGTCTCTGCTGATTGGATGCAGCCCATCCTAACTGCGGAGGGTAAGCTACTTTACCCAAAGCCTATTGGCTCAAATGTTCATCTTACCCTAAATATACTTTCAAAGCGATATCTAGCTGCATTGGATCAAGCTACTGGGTCCTGTAACCAGTACAAACGACACATAAAAATGAACCATCACACACATCAGTAGCTTTGATTAATCAAATAGAGTTATTTTTCTTAGACTAAGCTTACCTTTGCACTCTTTATGGGAAACAAGAGAGCTAGAACAATTATGAACAGTAGGTTAAATAGAACTTTCTGGTTTGGACAGTAAACATAGGAGTGGGCTTTGACCTGCTTGGTTTTGATCTTCATATGGTTCCTAACAAGGCGATGGACTCAGAAAACTTCCTGTCCCGTGTCACTGTGCAATAGCGAGACACCTCTGTTGTCTGGCCAGCGGGGGTGGGGGGGTGGGAGGGGGCTAGAGGCAAATGGGCGCGCTGGCGACAGAGTCACCAACAGACCCCAGGAATCAGGTGAGAAGCAGCAGTGGAGGAGATGCCGCAGATTCAGTCATTAAGGGCGTTTGGGCTTACATAGGGTCAGGGTCCAATCAGGTGTTGCCGTCCCTCCTGGGGGGGAGGGGCAGCCACCAGTCGTTTAGCTGTTTACTAGGTGTCCATTGCAGGTGCAGGTTAGACGGCCGCTTCCCATTGGTTGCTCACCCCTCCATCGGCATGGTCCTCTGCTGGGACATGTCCATACATCCAGGCTTGTTCTAAATTCGGGAGCCGGGCTAGGGCCTCCCTGCATTGGTAGTGCCACACACCTCCAGGGATTACACCAAGAACGTGATTTCCCCCGGCAGAGCCCCCTCGCTCACGGTGGCTCCGGGACAGTGGGAACGGCCAAGCTGAGCTGCGCCCTGAGACGTGCCCACTAATGCAGTGCACCTAGTCTGCATCTGGACAGACTTCCTAGAGCTGTCTGTGGTCATCCTCCTGTCAGTTAAGTACATTACTCGACACCCATCCTAGCCATTCAGAAAGGTCTTTCCTCCGCTAATTGGGAGAAACACACACAGATTGTCAAAGCTTAAATGCATAATTAGCTTTCCACTCTTCCAGTTGCCAAACCACCTCTTTTTCATGCTGATACAGGTCCTGTGTCCTCTGAAAAATGCTTCCTCTCTCATTTATTTTTCTTTAAACAGAGTCGAGTGTAGAGATTGTGTCTTCTTTATGCCTTCCTCTATGGATAGATAAGAGACTCTTTTCCTTTCTTTACTCATTCCCTTCTAGCCCCTCTCTCCTTGAACTGTGTCACAAACTTATTCTCTTATATTGATAAGAAAGACAGAAAAAAAGAAAGACAGAAAGAAAGACAGACAGAAAGAAAGAGAAAAAGAGAGAAAGAGAGAGAAAGAAAGAAAAAAGAAAAAGAACGAGAGAACGAGAAGGAAAGAGAGAATGAAAGAAAGAGAAAAATAAGAAAGAAGAAAATCCTGCTAATAATTTATTTTCATCAGCTACAGATAGAGCGTTATCTGTAATTTCTTTTAATCATCTGTCTTCATCACTATTTTAAAATCAGCCTAGACCAAGATGGTGCAATTGCCCTTGGAAATCCCCTGATAATTTTGTTTGCACAAAAATGGAGGTCTCCTCCTTGAAGGTATCCACGGAATGCTTCTCGGCCTCCTGGGCTGGAGCGAGGTCCCACACCTTGCGAAACCCAAGAGCCCCCCAGCCTCCAGTGGGCGCTCCTTCGCAGCTCATGTTCCAGGAAATTGTGCCTTATGACTGTGGTTATTTATTATTTCCTCCGAGCAAATCACATGTCCTGTGATAAGCTATGAAATTAGGAATTAGAGAGTATGAAAACAGCAGAAGTGATGGTATGTTCTCTCAGGCAGCTGCTGTGATGGGAGGGGTGGCTTAGGACCTGCCCCTGACCCCACCGTGGAAGAAGTGCCCAGAAGAGCCCTGTGTGGACGAGGAAACTTCCTCTTCACTCCCACACCCACAGACCCCAGAAACACGGTCGCAGGGCTGCCAGCCACTCCCTGTGACCAAGTTCTTCCATCACCCTTCTAGAGAGCAAAAGTCTGAGAGCTGGGCTCACTCTTGGCACTTGGGGATTGGGGGGGGGGGTCGGTCACCTTTGCTCTTTTGACCGGCCGCTGCCTGAATCCAACCTTCATCTCCCATCTCCACTCCACAAATGTCAGCTCATCGCCTGCGTGTTGAGCTCGCTGTGCCCCCCTTTGTCTCTCCAGATCGTAGGAGATCACATGTGAGATTAAGGGCCAACAACTCTAATTCCAAATAAGGTCACACGCTGAGACCTGAGGGAGGGAGTAAATTTAAGAGACACCGTTCAACCCAGTGTGGAATGCACATGGGGATTGACGGGAAAGCAACACCTAAAATGTATTGTTGGTGGACAGCAAGTTGGCCAGAGACCAATACAGCACAGCAGAATCGAGGGGGCCGAGGAACAGATTCTGATAGACGCACCAGGCCACAGGGTGATCGCTACGTGACACAGAGGACCTCGTCCTCACGCCTAAGGCAATCTCCCTGGCCGGGAACATCATTCGGATCCCTAAAGCTTGGGCTCCACAGCACTGGATACATAACACGAGCACACTCTCATGGTTAGAGTCAGTGACCTATGAAAAGCAAAACACGCCTCCTGTTTTTCATGAAGTTTAATACCAGCTGGCGTTTGTTATCAGATTCTGACTTGAGGGCTGGGGAGATGGGTAAAGAGTTTGTCACGTAGGCCAGCAGACTGGAGTTCGGATCCCCAGATCCCACGTAGCCTTTGGAAGCAGTGTTGTTATGTCTATAATCCCTGCACATCTGCGGGAAAGGGGATGCGGAACCCCAATACTGTGCAGGAACTGTGGACCACCAGCTTGGAAGAAACCTGGTTTCAAGCAAAGTGGAAAGAAACAGCATCTGAAGATTGACCTCTGTCTCCACACACACACCCACCCACACACACACACACACACACACTTGCACATTATATACAAAATTAACAGGGAGGATCCCATGCAATACGATGCTACCCTGAGAGGCTGCGTGGGACTGACATTGGGCAAGAGAGGAGGGTAACCTTGACATTTTACTGTTTGCTGCAGGACCATCTGCATCCTGACGGGTGCCCAGGCCCTAGCCAGTGAAGCATCCAGTGGATCTCACATCCATAGGGATGTGGTGGAGGGAGGGAAATGGACCGAAGGGGAGAACATGTGGGTGGGATGGGCTAGGGGGTGGAGAGAGGTAGCGGGTGATGGAAACCCATAAATGCTGTTAATATAATTTTTTTAAAAATTAAATAAACATTTAACATTTAAAAAGTTGGCAAAAGAAAAAGAAAGACTCTCACTTGAACTGACATAGGGCTCTTTAGAACGCAAATATTTGTGTGTCGGTGTAACATCACTATTTAAAGTCCTGTATAGATGTCTCTTCAACATCCATATTACTTACTGTATCTGCACCTATTCCCTTTATAAAACTCCAAGAAAACTGAACTACGAAGTCTTAATACAACTGGCTCCAAGGATTTGGGATAATCGTCTTTGTTCTTTCAATTAGGTTTTCTCATCAAGTAGAAAAGCCTCCCCCACTAACTGTGAGCTCTTCTAGCCCGGTGGTTTGCAGACATGCCTGAGCACTGAAATCTCCTAGGGAGCTTTATAAAATCCAAATCTCGGGCTTTGCCCCCCCAAAAGTTTAATCTAGTGTCCTGGGGTGACCCTGGGCCTCATTTCCAGCACCATTGGCAACCCAGGTTTGTAAACCTCTATCTGGTTCTACCTCAGCCACTCACATGGTCCTTACGAGGCCTTCCAATCATAAGTCTACCCCAGGAGTAAGTGGTACAGGAATTACTTTTCCAGTTGCTGTGACAAAATCTCCAAGGACTTGACAAAAGTAATAGAAGGAAGAAAGGAGGGAGGACTGAGGAAGGGAGGAAGGAGAGAGGGGAGGAAGGATGGAAAGAAGAAGGGAGGAGGAAGGGAGGGAGGGAGAGAGGGAGGGAGGGAGAGAGGGAGGGAGGGAGGGAGGGAGGGAGAAATAATTTCAGCTCGTATTTCTTCATCATTTCCAGGAAGCCATGGGATTGGGGGTTTGAGGTCACGTTGCGTCTTCAGCTGGCAAGGAGACAGGGCTGAAGCACTCAGCTCGCTTTCTCCATTTTACTCTGTCTAGCACCTCAGTCCATGGAAAGTGCTGCCTACAGTTAGATGGCCTTTTTCCACCTTAATTTACCCATCTCCATAACCCCTCACAGGTGTGTTTGGAGACTTATCTCCTGGGGGACTTTAGAGTCTGTGGAGTCAATAATACTAATCTTAGAAACAGCCGGTCAGATATTAGGGTGCCTGAAGGTCTTTAGGTTGGATCCCTCCCTCCTAATAGGCAGCATGTAAAACCAGGAACTGAAACTGTGGTTGGATTGAGTCCTTATCTCTGGCCCTGGGTGGAGGCCTGACATTCTGAACTTGCCAGAAGGCCACAGAATACTGTCTAGCTCAGGTTTCTATCAAAGAACAAGATCTACCAGTGCATCTTTCCAGAAGAGTCAATGCAAAGTCCTTCCAGAACTGTCAGTCACCCGGGCAACAGATACCCCCTGGGAGAGCTGATTGTTCAAGAGACTTTAGATATAGTCCTAAAGCTTGTCTAAACTGTAGCTTAGTCCATAGTACTTTGCCTATTAACCACCCTTGTCCCCTGAAAGCTTGCTAAAACGCCAACCCTGTAAATAAACTTCTCTTCTTCACTACATTCTGTGAGTCTCGTCTGAATTCTTTTGCTAGAGACCAGGAGAAGCAAGAAGGTGAAGTGAGGCCTGACTGAGATACCACAAGAACAGTTACCTCCCACTGCCAGAGCCACTTACCATAGCCTCAGACAATTAATATGACAGCTGTCCTGACAGACACAGACAGAGCCCCAGTGGTAAGCGTTGAGTCGTGTCTCTTGAAAAGATACTTCAAGTCCTGGCTCCCAGACTCTCTTGCGAGCATATGAAGGAAGGCAAATGCATATGTAATTAGATAAGACAAACTTCTCTTGGAGTATGTCTATCCTTGCTCTCATCTTCTGGTGTCCTTGTAAAGAAAAAGAGAGTGGGTTGGAGAGATGGGTCAGTGGTTCAAGCCTTTGCCTTGCAGGCAAAAGGACCCTGAGTTCAGATTCCCAGATCCCATGATTAAAACAAAAGAAAACAAAAAACAGCAGATAGGTGGGTCCCGGCAGCAGCTTACAATGCTGGCTCCAGAAGACAGAGCCTGGGAAACGCCAGACAAGGCAGTTAAGCGAAACAGCGACCCAGGATGATTCCAATGTCACCCTTGGGCCTCCGCAGGGACATACACTCAGATGCCCTCTTGTACACATACCCCCCCATGTGCAGTCCCCCCAGTACCCCAAAAGTCCTCTGCGGCATGAGCCCCAGCACATAGCTCATGGCTGAGAAGGAACTGCGGCAGCACTGTGTGTAGAATCTCAGCGCTCCGCAGCTCCACTGATTCACAGAGGGGAGAGCAACGCAACTGTCCCAGGATCTCTCTGTGTCGCCCTTGCGATTTCCTGAAAGAACTCAAGAGACTCAGAGGGTGCAGTGAACAAAACGGACGGGGTTTTCTCAGGGTAACGCGAGGTGCTCTCAAGGGGTGAGAGTGGATGCTGTCCCGTCACCGTCATCCTTCCAATCCACAGCTTGGGCCGGTCGCACACTACTTCCAGAGTCACTTGAACACACAGCTGTCCAGGGCTGTCTAGCATGACAAGCCCATTTGGATTGATTGTCAAGTCTCGGACAGCGATAGCCCGATACCTTCAAATCTTTGCCAGAAAACCCTTAGCTAAGTAGTAATCTTAGGGTCTCTGGAGTTCAAAATGTCGTCTCCTCCCAAGGCAAAGATAAGACTCAAGTCCCTTGCTTCTGACCAGTCATCAGTCCTGTAGCTTTAGTTCCTCTTTTTGTAAGCTTTGGGTCATGAGGGAGGGACCACCCCAATCTAACACACGCGGGGAGAGCAGCTGCTGATCATGAGAGAGGGGGCCACCCCAATCTAGCACTCACAGGGAGGGTAGCTAGCTCGGCCTGGAAAAGAGAAACGCTGGCTACAGATATAAACCAAAGGCTTTTGCAGCCCACTTACACATTATCTCCATTAATTAATCCCAAGCAACTGGTTGACGTAAATCCTACCTTTATTCTCATTTTAGAAAAGAGGCAATTAAGGGGGTCCATAGGTCAAGATCAAGTGATCTCGTCCAATGATCCTCCCATTACCAGAAGATGAGCAAGGATTTGAATTCCCTTGCATCTAACCCTGGAGTCCCTCAGCTTCCAACATCGGCCTGGAGGGCAAAGGTCTTGGCCAGTCCAGGAGATTTTTGCCAAGGGAATTTTCCTCAGGAACGAGCAGTCAGGTTCGCTGGCTGTGCAGTGCCCATGGGAGTCCATGGTTCCACGTGACCAGCAAAGGAGTTTGGCCTCCAGCTCGTGCAGCTGCCAAAAGGTATTCAACAAAGTCCACGACAGCACAGGAAAGGGGCTGGCAAAAAAGAAAAAAAATGCCAGGAGAAGTAGGAGGAGAAGGAGGAGGAGGAGGAGGAGGAGGGAGCGCCCAGTTACTACTGGTGGAAGTGTGAGGAAAATTAAAGTTGGTGGTAGTTCAAGATTGTGTTGAAATTCCAAAGCAGTGGGCTTGCATAACCATGAAACATGGAAATTAAAGCATTCGCTGATGTTCACACTGTTTATTTCAGAACTTCGCTCTGTCTCACTTTGTCTCAACAAGTCTCCTTGTGGTCACGCCTTAACCGAGAGAGAGGAAGGAGGAAGATGGAGGTGGAGTGAGCAGTGAGTGTGTGCATGCATGCATGTGTAAGTGCGTGCACGCGTGAGTGTGTGTGTGCGCTCATGCACGTGTGTGTGCTTGTGCACATGTTGTGAGTGAACTTAAAGTGCCAGTAAGTTAGTGAGAGAGAAATTACAAAATAGATAAATAAATAAATAACATATTCTCCCTTGTTGATTTCTGGCCAAGCCCCTGTCTGCTAAGGGAAACAGAACTTCTGCAGACCTCGGAAAGTCTATACATTTCTCAGAGGAAAGTTTCTACCACCCTACCAAGGCACAGTTATCTAGAGAGTTCTCCACCGTAGCAACCATTGTGTTTGTGGAGCAAAAATGATGTCCCAGAGTGGCAGCTAGTCATCACAGCAGCTTATGAGGTAAGTGTGGCTATCGCCATTTTGAAAACTGAGAAGCTAAGTTTTCTAAAACAAAATAACTGGCTGCAGCCAATAAGGTACCTAAGAGGAAGAAACAAGATTTGAACCCAGGATGCCACCTCATGGCATATCAGGAAGTGCACTGCTACCACACCTTTTCTTATCTGCTCTTGAGCTCTGCAGGGGCCCAAGACCCTCCTTCTTCCTGCCTTCATTATGCAAGAGCTTCATACCTGTTAGAAATTAAATGCTTGGCCTTACGTTTTCAAGGTAAAAAATTGCTATCAGGTCGCAATTCAGTCTAGGCTTACCCTCTAAGTTATCTGTTGACAGTACCTTCTGCGTGTGGTGTCTGAGGCAAACCAACGCCCCCAGTCCTACACGCTTTCCAGAAGTGACAGTGTCCACAGTCTCTATTGAAGTGCCTCTTTCATTTCTATGACATTGCTCATTTTCTAGTCATAGATGTATCGTATGTGGTACAGAGATAAAAGGGTTGTATCTGTGAACCAAACTGGGTTTTATTCAGTTCCTTTAAGCAAAGGAATGGGGGCAGAGGGAAGACAGAAGGAACATCACTTATTCTCCTTTTCTCCTCACAGTATACACATGGATAGCTCCTGAAAATACTACAAACATATAGCTGTGAGGCTGATATGGAGGTCTGTTGAGAAACAGAAACTCACATAAGGGAGGGAGTAGAGGAGTATGAGTTTTAAAAACCATAGCTTTTTTTCTGACGACTTGAGGGTAAGTAATGCCATTGGATGAGTTCTGATCGTTAAGTGAGGAACTTAGGTGTTGGGCCTCCAAGCCTGAGGCCTGCTGGAAATTCCTAAGCCTGGCTGGAGTTTCAGGACCTATCCTTGAGTTCTGAAACTTATCTCTGATTGGAGGCCTGCTGGAAATTCCTAAGCCTGGCTGGAGTTTCAGGACCTGAGCTTGAGTTCTGAAACTTATCTCCTCCCCTCTCTGATGTGGTGCTGCTGTAACCTCCCCTCACTGACCTGCACACATCCCTTTGGCTGCCTTTCTCCTTCACCACCCCTCACGCCACCTAGCTCTCCTCTCCCCAGCAGGACCCTATATAAACTCAGGTGCTATTCAATAAAGTTGAGATCCTGCTTTGACAGATCTCCTGGCCTGGTGTGTTTCTCCACGGTGGTGAGGGGGGTCCGGGCCACGACACTCATCACCCACCCAGCCCCGAGGGATATTTGGCCGGACCAGAATCCCTCAATCGCACTGGCTGCAGGCCCATCCTACCCCCTGCACTTAGGTGCTAGCAGTCATGCTCAGGATAAGGTCATGCTCATCCTTACCAGACCCGCCTGCATAATGCCTGACATACCAACGCGCCCTCATAGACAACTGAGGAACTCAAAAGAACATACAGCGGAAATCTTAGGGACTAGAACTGGATGAGTAAAGGGAAACGCCCCTTTCAGTAGGGTGGCCGGAGGAGGGGCAACTTGGTATGCCACAGAAACCTGAATCCCCGTAAGAGTAGACAAGCCAAAGGGAACCCTGGGATCCATAGAAATGGCCATATAGGCGGATGGGAGGGAGTGGGATGGATTGATGAAACAAAGGAAGGGAGGTGGGGGGATGCAAGGAACCAGGATTGGTACTCAATAGGCGGGTTAAAATAAAAAATAAAAAAGATAAGGGCACAGAGAGAAAATTCGGTGTCTGTCTTCCTCGAGCTCAACGAGCTGGGAGATCTCCAAACAGTGATGGAGACTCGGCCTCAAAGTCAAGCCAGGGGACGGTCACCGGGAAACACTCATGAACCTAAAGCAAAATATTCCTGTGCATGAATAGCATCACACACCAGGCAAGACATGTGGTCCTGCTGCTTTTCATTCCTGCAAAGATCTTAATAATGCATCCCTTTAGTGATCACAGCCAGACCTTGACATTAAAATACCCACATCATGAATATTGAGGTTCCTTGACTTCGTGTCAGTAAGTCTTGATTTAGTCTCATACTCACCAATATATTCATACTAGAGCTTTCTCTGTGCCTCTATGCTGGTCTTCTTGCCTTAGTTATGCTTTAAATCCATATTTGTTAGTTCATTCTTTCCATTTATTTGGATATGCACTGTTCTTCCCTTCCTCAGCATCCTACATTGCAAAATGTGTGAAGGATGCATTAAGTCCTTGATTCTAAATCCTTTTTTTGAATACAGACATTTAACAATCCGCATACACTTGACATAATACAATCTGTGTTACTGGCTGAAGTATTTAATGACTACTAAATAGGTTGTAATAATTAGTGGGACATTTCCCTTGTAATCACCATATCCTTAATGTTTTATTTCTCACAATGATGTCCTGATTGCTTAGAAAGTGTTCATAAAATCTACTACCCTTGTAGAATGTTCTACTTCCTTTAACTTGCCAATTTTGTGTCACGTTTGGTGAAGCTCTGTTGCTACAGAGGTACACATTCCTAACCAAGGGACCATTCCATGACTGAAGGACAGCCCCCTCCCAAGTAAGCTCTTTGTCTTGAAGTACTTTTTCTCTAATATTATTGTAGCCATTCTGGAAGTATTATGTGTTTTCAATTTATTTGTCACTTTATACTTAAAAGTCACATATTATCGATAAAATACAGTTTCAATAGTTTAATCTGCTTTGTAGTTAGTCCATTTAGAACACTTACATTCAGTTGCAATTACTCTTCATGTTGCCCATAAACTCACAACGAAAGGGCTTCAGGAGACAGTGATTTTATTTTGGCTTATTATTGTTTGGTGACTGTTCTTATTCGAGCCTGGCAGGAGATCCCACACCAACACCAGGAGCCAAAGGAACTGGTGACACCATAGCCACACAGTGTCTTAGAGAAGGGCAAACTTCTCTTGCCAAACAGCATGTCTGTCCAAGTATGCCAAAGAATTCCAACTTACTCAACCAGCTCCCTTCACTTCATCCACTTGTTAAGGAGTGGACCCCTCTATCACGCTGGGTCTCCCATCAATTAGACAAACTCCTGCAGCTTTGCTCAGGACTTAATTCAACTACTAATCCTTCGGAAATACATGGAGAGTTCAAGATATTAGTTGTCAAGCTAACACCTGTATCT
The DNA here is from genome assembly GCA_023101885.1 of Typhlomys cinereus. Taxonomy (NCBI): domain Eukaryota; kingdom Metazoa; phylum Chordata; class Mammalia; order Rodentia; family Platacanthomyidae; genus Typhlomys; species Typhlomys cinereus. The sequence continues at coordinate 4,657,517 of JALPQD010000093.1, read as the reverse complement.
AACGATCGCACACTCAATATTATTTTTAAAGAGCTGAATTTGAAGGTGCAGCTGTACCATTCATCCTCTCAATGCTGTTTCATTTTTTCCTGGCTTTCCTGTCTTTAAGTGAATAGTCTTTGAGTTCTAGTTTGATCCATCTATTAACTTTGTAGATACAAGTTTTACAAAAGTTTTGTGACTAAAAGGCTGCAATATGCATCCTCCACTATTTAGAGTTTACTTAGCATTATTAGCCATTATACCCATAATATGGCCATTATCCTTTCATTCCTGCACATGCTAAAACTTCCTATTAAATCTATTAACATTGTTAAGCTCTGTACCATAGCTTTGTAAATTTTGTTTTAGAAATAGGCATATTTTCCAATTAAAGGAATTACAGACATCTGATTTTGTAGCTCATCATTATTTATTAAGGATCTGAGAAGCCAGGTGGTCTCAGATTTCTTTAGTCGAGAGAGTTCCTTTGCTTATTGTTACATTTGCTGTTGATAGAGTTTCTTTTATTCTTTTATTTGAAAATGTTCTTCATTTTGATTTCACATTTGAAGAGTATTGTATTTCAGTATAAAATTCCATCTTTAGAGTCTGCCTACTGTTCAGTCTTAAAGATAATATTCCACTATTTAAGAGGCCCACTGTGACAGAAGTTATAGTTTTAATAACCTCCCTACTGAGACCTCCTTGAAACATTCTCAAAATTCTTCTTTACAATTCAAATTATTCTAAATATTTTATTTTCCTCTATAATGTGTTTTTTAAGTTTTAGAAATTGTATCCAATCCAGTTATTCCTCTGTATAAGCATTTTTGTTTATTACCTACTGATTATTTCCCTCTTTTTCCTATAATCTGTTTTGTTATGGTATGCAGGGCTCTGTATGGAAGAAACAAGCTTTATTTCACTCAGTGCAATAGAATAGAATAGAAATGAAATAGTTTTAATTTTCTATTTACTTAGTACTTACTGAAAAATTTCTGAGTCCTTTCCTATTTATAAATCCATCGTGTGTTCTTATTTTTGATAGTGAGGTTAATGCCCTCTGTGGCTCAGATATTCAAACTGTTATTAAATAAAGCACAAGGTCTATAAAATTCTGTTAAATGTCCAGCCTCGCAGCCGGAGTCTACTCACTCACTTACCACACAAGTGTCAAACAAGTTAGAGCATCAGTAAACGACCAGCTCTTTCCCGCTCATTCATAGCTTCAAGTTGCCCTTCTGCTTTGTCTTGTGTTTAATCAGTCAGGACTGGGAATCAAACCCAGGGCAAGACACATGCCAGGCAAGCAAGACAAGGACCCGCTAGGCTGCCCAAGCTGCCCATGAACTGACCATGAGCCCAGGAAGACATGGAGGTGGTCTTATTTCCTGAGGCTGAGATTACAGGTGTACCTCCTTGTTTTGCCCTGATGTGTTGACAGGCAGTTGTAAGACCTGTTACTTCAGTTCTCCATCCTCACTGCTTCTGGCTACTCCAGGTATCCAGAAGCCCCAGGCCTGCGGAGCACATGCGTCTTTCTTTCCTTTTCCTCATCCACTTCATGATTTTTTTTTCTCATCCCTGGTTGTCGCTTTTGCTCTCTGTGAATCACTTGTACAAGTTAGTATAGAAAGGGAAGGGAAGAGTAGAAGAAAAAAGAAATCTCTTCTGCCCTCGGGGTGTCTGATCAGTGAGAATTAAGTTTTTCCTTTTTCCTGGATTAATTATTCTTTGGGCAATGTGCAAGAGTTTGTATGGTCCGTAGTCTCACTGTTGTGTGTTCACACTCGGTAGAACAAAACAAAAGAAAGAAACCCCACAGGATCTGACCCATGCACATGAAGTACTTTTATTGACTTATAGACCAATGACAAATGAAACTCAGCCTAAGAGAAAGTCAGGTATCGTAGGCATGTCTCCCATCACTGTGACAAAGTGCCTGACCAAAGCCACTTAGAGGAGGAAGGGTTGTTGTGACTGACAGTTTGACGGTAGAGCCCATCACAGTGGGGTGTGCACCGTGGCAGAAACAGAAGGCAGCCGCTTTCATTGAATCTGCAACTAGGGAGCAGAGGGAGATGAATGTTGAGGTTCAGCTTGTTGTCTCTTTTTTATTCAGTCTGGCCCCCCAGCCTATGGGATGCTGGCACCCACATTCAGGATGGGTCTCATGCCTCGGCTAAAACTTTTGTGCAGGCTCCCTCAAAGACACTCCCAGAAGTATTTCTATAATGAGCCTAAGTCCAGTCAGGGTTAGTCATCACACCACGCCATCTTTGTAAAGCATTTCAACAAGGATGCTAAATAGATGGCAACCGGGGTTCACATACTCATCCTCGGATGAAGGAGGGAGTTTTGGGTGCCAGGAGGATTTCAAGAAAGCTCTGAACACATTTGAATTGTTCTAGTGTACAGCATGTGCTAACTAAATACTCACTAACTTAATTTTTGCCAATGCTACTATCTTCGCGTTGCTTGCAATCTGGAAACACTTGTATTGAAGTTAGCAATTTCAGTTTGTATGATAAGTGCTAGTCTAGACCCTATATGCTAAAGGTTAGCTGCACCCATTCTCGACATGATCAGGAAGAGCTGTCATTGGCTACTTAGAAAATGCTATAAAAATAATTTTAGTCTTGGCTTCTATTTTCTTGAAGAATCTGTATCTTAATAGTAACTTTTCCTTATGTATTGCCCTTATGTTTTTATGGATATTTGATTTTATTTGTTTAGTATGCTCATGCCTAATTGCTTCGATCTGCTCTGTGTAAATTATGATACTACCCACATGACAGGTAGTAGAAGTTCCCTGCTGCTAAGCATATACCCATGTCACAGTGGGCATCTCATACTCCCATGCTCTGCCAACTCATACTCAGGGAACACTGGTTCCTAAGCTGAGAGGTCTGGCTGTCAGCAGTAAATGACTAGGAGCAAGACGCTGAAGATTTTTATATCTGCGATGGGTTCTGGTCTCGTCTCCACTTTCTGCTGAGTCACTATGGGAGAAGACTCTGCCACGCATTCCTATTGCTCTGCCTTTCTTGCCCCAGGTGGACTGAAATCTCTCTGAAATCATAAGCCGAATCTTTTGTCCCTTGAGTTTCTCCTTCACGAAGAAAAGTAATTGAACCAATCTGCTTAGAGTGGTTTTACTTTTTAGTAGCTAAACGTTAGTATATGGGAATGAGTTGCTCTGTTGCTCAAAAGCAGTACAGTAAATACTTAGCGGATCATGGCTTTTTAATTGGCCAAGTTTGAATTATGGAAATGGACTAAATGTGATGCAGAAAAGTAACTAATGTTCATGACGCAAATGAACAGTATACACAAGCACATAAGAAAAGATGCCACGCCTCTATTTAGTGTCACATTCCCGTGCGACCAGTCTAGGGAAAATATCAACCACTAGAAATTAAAAAAAAAATGAGTCCCTAAATTTCCAGATTGGGTTACACTCCCTGTATCCCAATTCACCAAACGCCTTTTAGAATCAAGTCAGATTCCTAACACCAAATTTATTAACATACCCTTGGCACACAATTCAAATGTAATTGGGGGGGAGAGGAAAGGGGAAAAGGGGAGAGGGAGCAAGGAGATCCAGGGAGAGGCGGAGGGGGGGAAGGGATGGAGTACCTATTAAGTTTGTATAATTGGAAAAAAATAAACAATAAAAAACAATTCAAATGTAATTGACACCATCAAATAATTAATTTTTTGGCTCAACAGTTGAAATGAATGAGCATTATGCAAATCAGACCATCTCCATGAACGCTAGCTGCCTTCATCTGCTGATATGCAGAACTCCAAGACAGTCAATAAGCTTCTGTTGAGCGGATGAGAATAGTCCGTCAGGTCATGTCTGTGTGGGCTAGACGAGATCTCTAGAGAGAAGATGTGAGTCTCTTAACATATCGATTCTCCTATAACTGGAAGAAGCAGCTGCAGGCAGTTTCAATCACAGGCACATGTCGCCACTGAAACACAGACATGCCCTGGATATCTGTCCCCTAGCCTCTCCATCCTGCTGGTGTGCACATGGGGGGCAAACTTCAGTGACAAGCCACAGAGAGTGTATCTTGCATGAGTAGAAGAATGACAAGCAGGCATTTTTTTTAAAAAAAGATGCCAACCAGGCAACTTATCTACTTATTTATGATGGAATTTTATTTGCATGTCAACATGGACCCTGCCAGGAACAGAACCCTGAGAAAAATAACTAATGGCTATCCCAACGCTGGCAGAAAGAAACACTTTCACAGGTTAGCAAGAAAACATTCTTGCCTCAAGTTTTCTGCACAGCCAAGGGACAATTTGCAGGAGTTCAGAGGACCAGAGGAAAGAGGGCGGCAGTGTGAGGGTCAAGAAGAAGTTCAGAGCCTTGGGAACAGAAGCAGTTACTACGTGCTGCCCACGGGTCTGACTTCCGAGGACGTTCTCCGTCGTGGCTCCTTTGTTCACTTGCTTTCCATATCTGCTTTTCTCTCTTTTATTGAAATGCATATTTTCCTATCCATCAAGATTTGTGGTTTTCTGCCAAGACTTCGCCGCTGGAACAAGTTTCCCCTTTAATTTCACAATGCACATATTAGACTGCAGTGTACCCATAAAAGTTTTCCTCAGATAATGCCCATGAAAGGAACATTTTCAAAGATGAACAAAAAAAAAAAAAAAAACATGTGATGTGGGACCTAGTAGTGCTGGGTTATTTACTAGCAAATGCCTGGGCGCTTCAGCTGTCTCCGCTAGAAGGTCAAATGTAATGAATGAAACATCTCCAGGCTATGACAACCGCACAATCTCAGGGTTTTTAAGAAAAATAAGACTGTTGTTTATTTTTCTGGCTCACTGGGTCTTCTTCTGTGTGGCTTAATGTACCAGCTGGGGCTTTGGGACATATTCATCTTTTTCCCATCATTTCTAGAGCCAGAGATTCTGAGACATTCGCCGCGCTAAGAAGCAAAGGCTTAAAAGGGATTTAAGAAGAGAGAGAAATTCTTAATCATGCTTTCATAACTGTTGGTGAACAGTTGGTTTAAATTTCCAAATAGCCCCTTTCCAAAGGATAGTATCAAAACACATGCAAAAAATAAAAGTCTAAATAAAGCACAATAAATTATTGCACTGCTAAGAGATTAGATTTCAAAGAGAGAAGAGAGTCCCCGTAAGGATATTAGAGGAGACTATATTGGATCTTTGGGAATTGCTGTCAGATATTGATGAAAACAAAGAGACTGTAGGAGATCAGATAAAAGAGAGACATGATTACATTTGGAAGAACAATGTGAAATTCAGGGCCAACAGAGATTTTAAGTGTAAGCTAATAGCAATCCACGAAATGACAGAGCTGGAGCAGGTCCTACGTCTTCAACCACATTTACAATCATTCAGGCATCTGTAAAAATTTTTACGTAGCATTTTTCCTCATTTCAAAATTTTCAAGATTCATGTTTAATAGGCTCAGCCTGCCAGTCGCCACTTCTTGCCCAGGCAGTGCTAAGGATTCGTGCTTTTAAAAACGGAGTTGGGTACAGAAAAGAAATGACTGAAGATCAAGACATCTAAACCACCCCCAGCCCCAAGACTCAGGGAACATCGCAGAAGAGGGGGTAGAAAGAATGTAAGAGCCTGAAGCAGGGAAGAAGTGTGGCCAGGCAGATTCTGGACGTCGATGAACTGCAATGCAGCTGCGTTTTGACTTATCAACATCTCTCCATGGAAGGAGAAAGATCTCCAGAGGCCCCATTCATTCCTCAGAGACTGATGTTAATGCTGAGGGAGGGAAAATGTTTTTTTTTTTCCCCCAGTGGAATATCCACTGATATACAATTCCTGCTCCAGCAAGTGCTAGCCATAGGACATCGAAGGCAACCGGGATGACACCCAGTGGCCCACACATGTGAAAAGCATGAAAATAGGCAGGGAGACTGGTGGGGGGAGAAGAAGGTTGTAATGGGAAAAGGAAAGGGGATGGGATTGGGTATTAAGGTGGGAAAAAATCATGTATTCACCAAATTCATGAAAAAGACTCTAAAAGAATAAGAATTTATAAAAATAAGACTAAGTTGGATTTTAGGGATGTTCACTTCTGTCATGGTTAGGCACAGGTGTCAACTTGACAGTTGAGGGTTTGAGCTCTGGGGACATTTGTAGAGAATTAGTAGTTGAGTGGAGCCCAGAGCAAACCTGCAGGAGATTGTTTAGTGGATGGGGAAGACCCAGCCCATGGTGGGTGGGATTAGGCCTTGGTGCAGATGAATAAAATACAGAGAGCTAGGTTGAGAAAGTTAGCATCCTTGTATACACTTGGCCAGACATGCTGGTCTGGTAAATAAGAACCGGCCCTCTCTCAACTGTTATGTAGAGATGGTGTGGCCAGTTCACACGGCCCTGGTGGTACATGCTGTCCTGTCAAGCTGCACTGAGGACTGTAACCAGACAATAGTAAGAGAAAATAAACCCCTGTTCCCTTAAGCCGTTTGATGGTAATTTATCAGCAATCATGCAGGCGAACTGCTATACGTTCTCTTGACCTGCCTCAGCTAGATGAGACCATACTAACTCAAAGTTCGGAGACACAACTCTCAGCGGGGCCCTGTACACTTTGCCTCATCCTGGAGAGAAAGCCCGGTGTTTCTCATATCCTTCTTCTGTCTCCCACCTCTCACATCCTTTCCCAAGCTGCTTGCGCCGCTCCTTCCTCTCCAGCCACCCTAGAGAATGTGATGGGGGAACGAAAGACATTCTCAGTGACTAGCATTGCTCCAATTGAGGCAAAATCTGATAATTAAAATGATAATCGTAATCCAAAAGCCAGCTGGGACAGTAACAGGGAAGCTGAACTAGTTCTGCCCAGCCCCGGGATGTCCCCAGCACACCTGCCCTGAACAGCCCCTTTGTGATGTCATTGTATAGAAGATAACTTGACAAACGTCCCAGCAAGACTAGCAGTAGTTTGGTTCACTTCCATAATACAGATGTGGCTGTCCTTTGTTTCCAGCCCTAGTTGTCTACACTTGCCCCAGAGCAGCAATTAAAAATTAAAAAGAAAAAAAAAACACAACAAAGAAAGAAGAAAAAAAAAACCCAGTAGATGTCAACAGCTGGCTAGAGGGATACCCTGGCCAATTAATAGCTGAGATCTGTCTTAGGATCTATTGCAGCAAAGGTTCTCTTCAAGTTGGGGCATGAGCATCTTGGCAAGTAGCTGTTTTTGAACTGGAAGCTTTCCCTGATTTTGTGAGCAATACCAATTTACAAAGAAATTTCTAGGAGTCGCCGGGAGATGGCTAGGTGGTTCAAACACTCACCGTGCAAGCAGAAGTCCAGCTTTTAATCCTCAGATCCTGTGGAAATTGCCAGGTGATATGGAGGCCTGGCATTCCAGCCTCCGAAGGCAGAAACTGCGGATCGTAAGAACAAATCAGCTAGCCACGCTCACCCTGTCGGCAGTCTCTCACTTTGATTAGAGACCCTGCCTTGAAGAGAATAAGGTGTAAGAGCAATTGAGAATGATTCCTGATATCCACACTGGTCTTCATGTCCGTGGGCACACGGGTGCCTACCACCACCAATGATTACACACACACACACCCACACACATGAGCAAGCACGCACAGACATACACATGAAATCTGGAAAAAGAAAAGCTGAAATTCATAGGTGGGCATGTCTCAGAACTCCTCCAAGCTGCACTATCAGTCATGAGCTCTAAAGAGGGCTGCGGTCTCCTGTCCACTTGGCACACTATAAACAGAGTTCAGAGTGCAGCAAATCCACGCTTCCTTATGCTGATGTGAGTCAGCGAAGGCTACAGCCCAGCGCTGTTCCCACAATGGACTCACAAAAAGCATGGACTGCCTACAGCCTGACACAGTGTTTTCTTACTGGCGATGGTTTAGGGCCTATTTTCTTTATTTTTTTTCTGTCACATGTGGAGTCTTCCCCAGTCGCACCGGAAGTAGAAAGCGCAGCTCACAGTAGTTCTACGTTATTGGAGAATTCACATCTGCTGGTGCTTGTCGACAAATATCCATGGGACAGATTTTTGAATTTGTTTCAATCTTGATTACAGTCTACACAATGAACAAAACATATTTCTACACAATGGCAAGTCCTACTTGAAAAAAATATTGTTTTCATTTGGAAAGAAAGAGTTGCCACAGAAGTCATCCACTTGGTACTGTGGAAAGGAAAAAATAGTACTAGAGAGAATTTGTTTCTTTCTCATAACAAGCTATATTTTTTATCTGGGATGATTTTGCCATCATTGCACGAAATAACCTTTCAGTTCAAGCATGTGGCTCTTCTATAGTGGTCTGATATCTCATGGCCCTGTCTCTCACCACACTTGGTCTTTAAGGCATAGAACAATCCAGCACTGGGGTCAGCGGAAGTGCTGTGGAATCAGACCACCTGTCCTGGAGTCTTCTCTCGGCAGTTTAACCTCGGCAGGTCACCCGGCTCTCCTGAACCTCAGCTTACTGGTTTATAAAATGAAAATGGTATCTCTCCCATTATAAGATTGCTCTGAAATTCCAGAGTATATCACACAAGGAGTGACATTATCAAAGGTAAATTTTAGTAATACGTTGGCGATGCTTTTATAATAATCAGCTTTCTGATGCTTCTAACAATCCATCTAAGAAAACACTATAAAGCATTATAAAATGCAGGGTCCCCTTTTCCTATGCCCAGGACACAATATACACTGCACACCATTCAAGACCTTTCTCTTTCTAGTCAGTGCTACTACAGTTCCTTCAAGATTCTAGTCTTTTCTTCTCTTATACCTACATATTGTTCCATCTAAAATTTCTTTTTAAACTTGTATTTACTTGAGAAAGACGAAAGAGAAAAAAGAATGAGAGAGAGAGAGAGAAGCATATCGTGATACAGAGATGGAGAACAACTTCCACAAGTTAATACTCTGCTCCCACAATGTGGGCTTCCATGGACTGAACTCAGGTTGTCAAAGTTTGTGAACAGGTTTCTTACCCACTGGCCTGTCTTGCCAGACCCTATCCAAGCTTTATATATTTTATAGGCAGAACCTAGAGTTTAAATTTATCACCACCACGAGAACTATTAGTGTTATAAGTCAAATTCCAAAGATACGCATTGCCTGTAGATTTCTTCTAAGTGTATCATCAGATAGTACAAAAGAAAGGTGTACTTAAACACATATCCTCCGGCTGTGAAGAAAGGCTCTTACCTTAGGGTGACACCCATGATGCCGTTAGTCACATTCCATGAAGTCTTGCAATGGAGAGGTGTTCAGCTCCGGAGGGTTTACATAGGGATGACTAGACTTAGAGTCTTACAATTAATTCGACTTGTTTGCTTACCATCAAAGATAAGATAGGTAAAAGTAGTCAATTTGCAAAAGCTCCTGGGTATCAGTTATCTGCTGTTACATAGAGGTGAAAATTATCCTGAAATGCAATGCCTTGGTCATAGGACCAGGTGCAGCTAGAAAGACCTTCCCGTATCGCACAGCCTCAGCTGACTAGTTTACACTCTCCAACACTGTGTGAAGGTCTCAGGTCTCCAGAAGAATATTTCGACAGGGATCTCATAGTATATCAGAGCCACGAGCTCTGTTAAGACATAGGGTCACGCGTGTCACTTACGCTGTCCTCTATGGATCAGGTCACACTACCTAGTCATACCCACAGTTGTACATACAGGTAGGAGCTATGTCAACCTTGTACTTCACTGTGCCACATACAGCCTTCACAGCAACAAGCCAGATCCTGGTTCCTTCTCAGATCCTTCTGGATTCTTTTAGCTGACTTTTTAAAAAGCTCATCTCCCTTGTGCCAGGAGTTACAGATTGTTAAAGGAGAAGATGGAGTCTTGCTCAGAGGGATTCCATCTGTGATGGAGAACGTAAGAAATTCACAGATTTTTTACATGGCTGGGGTCTTAGTGACCATGTGATTCATTTAGCGTGTCCATGTGAACAGTGACATGCGCTAGCTACCACGGAGCACGGAAACAGGACTGTGCAGTGTGATGTTTATGAGCTTCATCCTCTTTCAGCAGGCATCAGAATTAAGCTGGTTGAGAAATATTTCTTACGGAGACGCTCATCATGACTTAAAAAAATAAGCTTTTAAGGTAGATTGGAATAATAGTCCAGAGCCGGGTTTTAGAAAACAATAATAAAACATTCCATTATCCTCATGTCAGTGAGAGCTTGTACTATAACCTAATGGTTATGGTGTAGGATGGAGAGAGGAACACATGGTGTGTAAAACCTTTTCCCTTTGAAAGTAGCTTCTATTTTATAACCAAGGGCTCTCTTTGGAGACGCTGGAGTGGATTCAGAATTCATACTTATCCAGTGTCCTCTTGACACCTGGATAAGTGTCTGCCACTTGAACATCTTGGGCAGCAAAATATAGGTTGACAGAAGGTTATACACATAGACCGAGCTTAGTTCTGAATTGATTTTCTCTCTGTGAAACTTTTTGTAATGAACACAGGAAGAAACACCTCTGGTCGTGTCCGCATTACAAGTGATCTTGGCAGAAATACTGTTGGGATAGAATGGATTTTTTAGATTCCTCCTCCTCCGGAGGTCTTAGGTCTGGAGCACCGTTACACCCCTTAGAGCCCTTCTAGGAGGAAGCTCCGCCATGCTAGAGGCAGGTGGGGAGAGTAGCATGCCAGGGCGGACTCACAGAGCACTTACAACAGAGTCAGGTCAGGGATCGAGGATTGGGGCGGAAGCTCCGATGGGGATGGGAGAGGTTTGCGCGCATTCAAGGGGCACGACATGGTGCCAAGCGCACACCATGTTTCTGTCCATCCCGGGGTTCTCCCAAGCAATGCCACAACGTTCCTGCAGCGGACAGCGCCTCGCTCTGGGCTTGTGATTTTTTGGATTCTGCAGGGTTATGTCATCACTTGAATATGACTGAAATATGTTTCTCCCTTTAATTCAATTTCCTGTTTTGTTTTCTAGAAACCATAAATTGTCTCTTAAGAAATGTTACAAAATGCATATTGCTGCCCCCAGGAGACCAGTACCGCTCTTCAGCTGGCCATTGCCTGCCAAATGACTTTAAAAAAAAAAAAAAAAAGAAGAAAGATTCTTTTTTTTATTGGTTTTGCACAATGGTTGCAACAAATCTCAAGTAATGAAAAAAGAATGAAGAATGCATGTCCTTTCCAGCCCACAGCCACAAAGCTAATGCTGAGACAAAGCAAAGCAAAACAAAACAAGAACCCACCCTGAAAAGGGATCTTGGATACCCAGCCCTCCTCTCAACTCCCTTACTTGGATTCAAGATGTTTCCTATCTCTTCTAGTCTTTGCAAAATGAACTTTTTTATGTGCAAAGACAATCTGTCATGTAAGACCACTGTGATAATGTTCTTGTGGTCTGAGTTGGACCAGAGCTCCACTACCAATCTAACTCCAGTTAGAACTAACTGGAGATATGACTCAACCTCTCCCCACCCCCAGTCTTTCGTTTGTAAACTAGGCATCCAGGGGCTTAGCTCACTGGCTTGTCTGGAAGATTCCAGAAGATAAGGCATGTGGGAGTGCCTCCACACAGGGTAAGTCCATGCTAAATATAAATCTGTCATCTCTTCCAAAAATAAAACTGCCATTTTTTGGCCCCAATATACAAGTGGTGTATGAAGCACTAGAATAATGCCCTGAAAATGGACAATAATGACAAATAATGACAGCCAGTGGATTGGGCAGGCAACTGAACCGGGAGGGGGTTTTCCAAAGAGAGAACTCTGATATCAGATTCCACCCTGCCGGTGCCAGACAAGAACAATGTATGTACATAAAACTGGGGATTAACTCATTTCTGTATCTATGGCAGTGTGTGACAGATGCAAAGTACTGTCTGCTGACATTTCTGTTACCCACGCATGAAACAGTATGCACAGTAGCCTGTAGTAGGAGTCAGCAAATTACAGCCTGAGGGCCAAATCTGGCCCTTGGTCTATTTTCCTAAATAAAATTTTATCAGGGCAGAACCATAGATACTGATTTAAATATTGTTTATGCCAGTTTAGAGCTAGAGTGGAGAGTAAAATAGTCTAAGCAGAGAATTCTTATGACCCACAAAGACAAAAGTAATTGCTATCTGACCCTGGTCTTTTACAGAAAAAAAAAATCAAACACTGGTCTATATAATTGAATTTCCCACTTACTGTTTCCTCGACAGAGTTTTCTTGATGAAATCCTTAATTTAGTAGTCACACCCTTCTTTGAGGATTTTTTTTATGGCAATTGCCATATTTCACTATGGAAATTATTGGCTTAGTGCTTCTATTGCTACATTTATCATCGCTGTGACCAAATATCTGACAGAAACAACTGGGACGAGGGAAGATTTATTTGACCTCACAGTTTTAAAAGGTTCAGTTCATGTTTGCTTGGCCCGAGTACTTGGATGGAACCTCATGATAGCAAGAGTGAGTGACAGAGAGGAAGAGCTGCTCATATCATGGCAGACAAGAGAGAGGGAGACAGAGAGAGAGACAGAGAGACAGAGACAGAGAAGAGAGACAGAGAGACAGAGAAAGAGAGAGAGAGAATCAGAAAGAAGAGGCTAGGGATAAGCTACTTCCAAGGGATGGACTCCCAATGCCTTGCTTCCTCCAGCTAAGTATCACTACCTGTTATCTCTAGAAATTTCCCAAAATTGTTCCACTAGCTAAACACCAAATGCTCAAAACATGAACGTGTATATATACATACATACACACACACACACACACATCTCCAAACTATAATACTGCTTTTTTTCTGTTTAAACAAAATAGAAAAATAAATTTCATTTGAGAAGAAAGTGTGGAAGGAGTGCTTATGACACGCAGCGCTTTGCTAGTCCAAGTGGGACGGCGGCAGTAAGGTCTTAAAGGATGACGAGTAGCATCACTGATCTCCTGAATTGTCCAGTCTCCCCTTGGGTGCATGTGTCTGCTCCAGAAACACGGGCACCGCCACCACATGGTAACGCTAGACAGCGACGTGACAGACAAGATGTCCTCGTGGCTCTCTACCCGGTTGTCATGACCAAGGCTGAGACAGCCCTGCTTACAAGGCAGAATGGTCTATGTAGGCTCTTGGTTTCTGAGGCTTGTGATGTTTTGGGCCCTTGTCTGAACACATGTAAGAATCCATGTGCCCGAGACAACGCGGTGGATCAAGCCGCTCACCTCATGACTAGAAAGCAAAAGGCAAAAGAACTGCCTTTTCCCACATGTCCACAATCCCCTTGAAAGTCTCTGCCAGTAATCTAGAGGGCTGGGGTTCACTTCACAGAGGGGCCACGGCTTCCCACTCATGCACCAACGATTTGAGCCTTGAGAACGTTCAAGGTCGAAACTGTAGCACATGCACATCTGGACTTGACCTCTGGACCAGAACCCTGGTCCCTCTCGTCCTTCTACACCATGGCTAACACCCCTGTTTCTGCAGAACATGTTGTGCGTGTATCCCAATTCTCCAAGGTCACGTTCTGGATGCTGAAGCGCATTGTACAGCTGTGCTTTGGTTTGCTGCCTTTAAAGGGGAACCAAAGCTAACTTGGGGTCCCCCCTCTCTCTGTCTTTCTCTGGCAACTAATCAGAGTATACTTGAAGCAAAAGTGAGGCCAAGTTGGCATGGCTTTTGACTCTCTCTGCAAAATCCATTTGGATCTGCTTCTATGAATGTGATCTACTCTCAACCTGGGGGGGCAAAGGAGAAATCAGTCCCAGGAATGTGGAAACCACTGTACTTGAAGCAGTATCTTTTGCTTATTTAAGTAAAAGGCCACACAGACACTGAAATTAACAGGCTTGTGGAGCAAAACTACAGCCTCTGTCCGGTTAGAGGGTCCTTCCTGTTAGCCAATAGTAAAGGCTGCACCCCCAGATCCTGAAGAATTCCCAAACCTCCCGTGCCTAGGAGAGGTTCCCATGTTGAAAGACTACAGGATGGGACCCCAGAACAATCCCCTGGAAAGTTCAGGCTGAAATTACACGAAGGCCAAGTCTGTGTGGCGCGCTCCTCTGTGATTCTTGGGTCTCTTCCAGGAGTCTCTCAACACATGGGGCCCGATGAAGTTCGGCATGTGGAAAAGCCTGAAGCCTGAAGCCTGTGTATTTGTAATGGAAACACAGCAGTGACCCCGTGATCCAGGTCTGTATCTCTGCCATGAAATGTGTTTCTCTAAACAGAGCAGCAGGGAAGGCTGCTGTGGTGGGCGGGGGCTGGGGGGCTCCCTGAAAAGAGGCCCCCCCCCAGGTAGGACGGTGGAGAGGTCTCAGAACAAGAAAGCCACGTAGTGGGGGAGTGTATTGCGCTGTGACCCAAGCCTCTCCTGCTTTCAGGACCCTCAGAACAAGCCCCTGTGAGCGGGCTAAACAGGCGATTATTCTGTGTACTCAAAGAAGACAACTGTCCAGAGCCCACAGAGGGAGGATCAGAATCAGACCATTTTCCGTCTAGCCAAATACCCTTCCTCATGAGTTATTGCCCGACGCGTGGTCCCTTGTGTGGGACTCAACAGAGATGGGTGTGTAGACCAGGATCCTTCTGGAAACCCTCTCAAAGGGTGACTGTCCCGAAGAACAAAAGGCAGGAGGGCAGAGCATACTTAACAGTCTCCAGGGGGACATTACTAATACACACCTAAGAAACAGGACACGAGCACGAGGGGTCATCGCTCAAAGCTGTAAGTGGACACTCGAATCCACGGCCGAAGAGGACTTTGCTGTGACCAATGAGTGTGGAAAGCATCAGTCCAACCAATGTTCATCTGCAGCCACCATCCAGTGTTTAAGATACCGTGAGCTGCCTGAGAGAACCCACAGGCAGCTAGATGGACATCAGTGGACAGTAGAAGTCAAGGAGCAAAAAGAGACCAAGAGAAAGGCTAGAGGCAAAGATGGGGTTCTAATACTGGGGTGTACATGCATGTGTATAAACAGCTAAGCATAAGTCTTAGCATCAATCAAAGAAGACAATTCTTCCACATGCTCCATTGCCTGTTTCTCCCACTGACCCCAGACGACCTGTACACCATAGTTCTTCTCTGTGTCTGGTCCACCTGACTCTATGCACTGATCACTCCTTCCACCTAATCTAAACACACTGAAGGGAAAGCAAAGGTGATGTAGAATATGTGGTGTCCATAAAGACTTCGCCAAGGGACTTGGTATTTGAATTTGTTTTCTGGATTAGATGGTCATACAAAAGGAAGGCTACCCAGATCTCAAGGGCTGAGGGACGGACTGGGAATTCTGGCACTGCAGTAAGACCCTGAACCTCTTCGAGATCATTCCAACCAAGTGTGGGGAGCATCTTTGCCAGACACTTGTGTCAACTACAGAGCTCCAGGCGTCCCCATTAAAGAGGAAGAATAGGAATATGCTTAATTGCTTTTCTCTGTATACAGTTTAATGTGAACGGAGCTCCCATTTAAAGTAACACTCATGTAAAAATAAATATCGGTCTTTTCAATCTCTCCATATAAAAGCATTATCAAAATTGTTTTGACATGGGCAAAATAAAACACAAGTTGTACTATACTCACCATACACTTGGGAAATTATGTGTTGAAGGAATAAAGAACTGAAGTGGCATAGTTCATTTTCCAATGATGATTTAATTCTTTTAGCCGTCTATGTAGGTCACCCGATATTGTTCTTCTGAGCTATGGTCTATCCGGCTTGAGATACTTGCAGGGATACGCCAGGGAAGAACACAGTGTTTTTCTTCTGTTTTGCCACTTCTTAGCTCTGTGAACATATACATAGGTACCACCCTGGGCAGTGGTACTGGATGTGTCCTGCAGAAGGGGCCTGACTGGGCTGATTTCAGTTCTGAGGCTGAAATCTCGCCTGCGCTCAAAGTCAGTTTCCCAGCATCCACCTGATGAAAGCACTTTACATGTTACTAGAACAAAGGTGTTATGTGAGCTAGCTGAAGCCCGGATGTTCCAAGACTCACTTCTGACCAACAGAGCATCGCGGAAGACTAGAAATCAGGACTAGATACTTGCTATCACAAGCGTGCTTTGGGAAGAGATAGCGCTTGGCATTGAGCAAGGACCAGAGCGAAGTCATTTTAAGCAGAACTTAGGAGCTTCCATCTTTTCCATCCTAGATGCTTCATTGGCTGCTGTGGTTTGAATGGAAACTCTTCCCTCACCAGCTCCATCCTTGGCTGGGGGCACCATCTGGAAGGCCGTGGAACCTTCAAGAGAGTCTCCCGCTGAAAGTGGGTCACTAATGCTAGACCCCTGGAGCTAGTGCCTGACCCTCCTGCTGTCTCTGTTTCTGGTTGGAGTTTTCACCACATGCTCCTGCCACCGGGAACTTTGCCACATCTTGGATGCCGTGAGAGCCAAACTCGATCTATCCTCCCATAAGCGGCCCTGTCAGGATCCCATCTGAGCACCTACTGTCTGTTACATGTGGACATTACCCCTTCCCATGCGATAGCACCGCAAATTGACCCTGGACTCAGGTCTGCCAGCTCTTCATCCCACTATGACCAGGAAGCTTCTCTAGAAAGCAAGAGACACTGTGGGAACTCCATGGCTCCCAGGCCAAGAGAGACAGGCTGGGATGGAGCCATTAGACTACATAAGGATGACCACGAAGGATATTTTTAGCTGTCACCATACGAAATCTTGAGGAAAGAGAAAATATCTGAAAGTGTTTCCGGGAAGTTATCTTTTTTGTATTTCTCCAAGCAAAACCCCCTTTCAAGTAAAGGGGTGGGGGGAGTTTCCACATTGTTTGAGGCAGCTTTGAAGTGAGTCCATGGAAGGAAAATATTCACATGTATCCCAGCAACAATCAGTGCAGCTACTTTCTCAGACTCGACACCCAGACAAAAGGAATTCTAGTGCCAGGCTTGGTGGCACAAGTCTATTGTTCCACAATGTGGGGGGCAGAGGCAGAAGGACCGTGAGCTCGAGGCAGCCTGGATTCCACACTAAAATCTGCCTTTTAAAAACAGAAAGACATTTTAGTATTGAGTGCTTGATCTCAGGACATCTGCAGACCAGCAAATTTTTTTTTAATTTTTAATTTTTATTTTATTATTATTTATTCAACTGTGCGCATGTGCGTGTGTGTGTGTGTGTGTGTGTGTGTGTGCGCGTGTGTAGAACCACGGACGAATTCGCGAACCACCATGGACGCCTCCACCTCCTTCTGCCCCGGGATTCACAGGCTCCGCCCTACCAGGACCAGAACCGCAGGCCGCCCCCGCTTCCGCCTGGCATCTGTACACGGAGTCTAGGATCTGAACTCAGGACCTTCTGCCTGCAAGACGGAGGCTTAACCCCTGAGCCACCTCTCCAGCCCCAGACCAGCAAATTTTTAGAAATGAAAAAATTCAGGGTCGGGGATGCAGCTCAGTTGGTACGGTACTTGCCTAGCATGGAGGAGGTCCTGGGTTGGATTCCGTGCATAAATCCAGGTGTAGGGAAGCACATGTATGATACCTGCACTAGTAAGTGGAGGGGGGCGACCAGAAGGTCAAAGTCACCCACGGTCACCAAAGTCACCTTTCGTAGAAAGTTTGAGGTCAGGCTGGGACACATGAGACTCTGAGAGAGTGTGAGAGAGAGAGAAGGAAAGGGAGAGGGAGAGAAGAAAGACAAAGATGCAGGTGAAAGAGGAGGGGGAGAGAGGAGAAAAGAAAGAAGAAGAGGAGAAGAGAAAGATAAAAGAATACGAAATTCAACTGTAAGCAAAAACAAAGTCCTTGGAAGTATGTTTTGTTGGAAGTTGCGACTTCTATTTAAAAAATTTCAAAATTCAGCCTTTCACACAGAGAAAGGTGTGGATGTAATAAGAGGAAGAATTCTCAGTAAAAAGCACGTGTTGTCAAGGAAAACATGCATGTGCTTGAGGGGCAAAGAGAATTTCTTTCTGTATTCACAACACAGCAAATAACCAGCCAAGGATGGAATGTTTGCAGCATGCACATTAAGCAAAGGGGTCCTGATACATTAAACTTCTTTTGCAACAACAGGAACAAGTGGGGTATGTTAATGAAAAGGCCTTACCATGCTCAAAAGAAAAGCAAACGCATGCTTGGTAGGAGCTCAGCTTCTTCAGGTAGCACCATGAAGTGCATTTCTGGCTACCTCTGTGCAAAGATTAAACAGCAACACGAATCCCCTGAGCAGGAAAGATGATAAAAACGCAGCTGCTCTTGTGTTCTGACGGCTCCACAGCAGAGGTCTCTGACAGGACAGGGACGGATCAGATCCACCCGGGGGGACCTTGGTGTGTAGAGAAAGCACTCTCGGCAGAGGCAGACCTAAAGTAGGGTTACTTGGAGTGACATTGCAGGACAGGACACACGACATTGCCCTGCTGAGTGATGTGGGCAGAAAGGGTGAGGATCGCATATTGTGGGATACGAGTGTCATGCAGGACATATGCAAAGTATGGCTTCTCTCTAGCACAGCCTCTAAGGCGCTGAGAGATGACTCAGTCTGTAAAGGTTTTCCTGCCACACAAGCAGGAAAACCTGAGACATGATCCCTAGTCCCTACATGAAAAAACTGAGTACCTATCTTCTTCTTCTTGGCACTGGGGAGGTAGAGACAGAAAAATCCCATAGACTTATTGGTCATCCAGTCTAGTTAAATCGATGAATTCCAGGTCGGTGAGAGCCCTGTGGCAAACTAAGTTAGAGTGTGATTAAGGAAGAAACCTGAAGTCGACCCTGGGTCTCCACGTGCACACAGATGGGCATCTGCCTACACACATATATACATACACAAGCACGGACACGCACATATAAAACAAAATGAAAAATCACCCCCATAGGTGGGCTGGAAGTCCAGCATCAGGAAATGAAGGAACATTTTTCTCTGTTTTTCAACATGAAGAATAAACCGAGAGTCTTGAGAACCTCCAAGCCTGCACCATTCACGGCAGAGGGAGTCCTGAGGCATTGACTGCTTGAGTCCTAGGGGCCCCAACCCACGCTTCTCTGAGCACATGCCTTCCACAGCACCGTCTTCATCGCCTGTGCTCCTAGGGCTTCCCTCCCTGTGAGGGTCTTCAAGTATTTCCGGAAATGCTGGAATAGTAATTAAATGGTTTCCAGAGCTCCTAGCACAGTTGGGCAGCATCCTGGGGATATTCGCTGCTCCTCAGGAAATGACTCCATTGAACGTGCAGGAAGAGCAGGCCCCTGCTGGAGGTTCCTCTTTCTCAAGAAATTGCATCTTGAAATAGCTGTCAGCTCTGGTAACTGTCAAATGTGATCTCCCCCATCTGCCGGCCTGAGGTGGGAAGATTTTTCCCTCTGTCCTGCTTTCATCATCTTTGTGGTCACTATGAAAGGAACACTTTAGTTCTTTTCTCGTCGGGTCTGGAAACAAAGTAGAGGTGTGTGCTGACATGAAATCAAATGTCGGGCTTTCTGCCTCCCATTTCTTGGGCTGGTAAAGATTTGGTGCATTAGCAGAGATGGTCTTCCAGGAAATCACTATATTTTCAAAACCTGAAACTATTAACATCTTGCTGTAGTAACTCAGACCCCAGAACTTAAGAAAAATGAGATGTACTGCAAAGTTCATGGAGTTCTTACCAATATCTTCAATTCCATCATACAAATTAAAACCAAAGCACTCTACGCCAGCCTAAAACGATCCCATCGAAGACAACCTGGAAGTCAGTATTCTTCTGATTATCTGTTTCAGACGCAGAAAAGTGCTGTGATTCTATCGCCAATCATAATTGCTTTATGAAACGCCATGTTGGCCATATACAGACAGTTTTAAAATGTTTATAAGGAAAAATTTCACCTTCACAGCCACTAAATGTCATTTTCTCATGAGGCTTATCTTTTGAAATTTTCTAAGCATTCTGAAACTTTCGCAAGGATAATTGGGGAAATCAAGTACTACTTCCAGGAACCCTGTAATCACTCATTTTATTTCCCAAAATGATGAACTTTGTGAGTGATGTTTCCATTCATGAGTATGAGTTATCAGGAAATGGTTGTTAAAATTTTGCTTTGTACCCCCACACTACCCTGCCACCATATGCCTTTCCTTTCTTCCAGGGAAATTACAACCTGACTCTAATAGTTCCTATTACTTTTATTTAGGAAAGATAAAAGAGAGGAATTATAGCCCAGAACTGTAAGAAATCATCCATCTTTTAGTATTTAAGGAAGTTATTCCCAGGTGTGGTATTTCAATGCCCATCCTGTTGTTTCCAATGAGCACTTCTGATGTGATTTCATATTTTGCAAAGATTATCACAATCTGTGAACCATCTTGAGTCTGGTCTTCTCTTTAATCTTTCATCTGCAACTGGTCAATGTTCTCCTTACGCCGCCTTCCAAAATGACGCGGCTATTTTGAACACTTAGACTACATTTTATATAATATTTTTGAATTGCAAAATCCTTTCCTGATCAAGGTGGATACGGTAAGAAACATAGGTGAACCAACATAAGAGAACATGAATCTCATGAACCCGTAGCCTACAGAGATCCCTCTCATACCAATGTACATTTTTCATGGGTGTTTTTTCCCACATAGATATGAGACATGCATAAGCATGCATTTTTACAAAAATAAGATACTTTACATATGTATGTAAAATATCTTGTTTTACATATATATAACTATTATATATATATTTCTGTTGTTTACTCTTTTCATGAGATTGCATATGGTGGACATTTTCTCAAATAGATAATCTACAATATCCTTTAGAAGGTAAAATGTATCCAATCCAGTGTTTACTATTTATTTAATTGATTCTCTAACGGCAAGAGTTTAGAAAACTTCTAATCATTACCATCGTAATAGGACTCATCACAGACAGCCTTAAAGTTAACTAGAATAAGCAATCTCATTACAAGTTACTTTATATATATTGGCGTTACACTCCTGATGGAAGCAAGGCAGCTGAATTATGCTGATTTTTCTGTCCTACACATGGCGTACATTGTAAATGAGTATTTTTTCTTAGGTTTGAGAAGTGTGTGAATCTCTTCGAAGGGATACATTCTATAGGTCTCAATTTAAATTTAATCACGGTTATCATGTACTTTCTTCACTGGTATCAATAGAAACTGGGTTAAATTGCTAACCCTATATCTCCCCACAGCTACAAAGTCGAAACATGTTCAGGGCTGTGGATGCAACTCAGTGGGAAAGCATTTGAGTATCATGCATGTGGTCCTGTGCTCAGCTTGCAACATGAAAAAAAGCAAAAGAGAGCGAGAAAGCGAGAGAAAGAGACAGAAGAGAAAACTGAAAAAGAAGGGAAGAGGGAGAGTAAAAAAGAAGAAGGAACATATTTACAAAATGAAGAAAACCTTAAGATCAATGCAGTTAAATGACAGGCGTTCTCATCGCTGATGATGTTACTAGAAACTCTGTGGCAGTGATGGTGACTCAAGCACAGCTTCCTCTCTTCCCAGCAGACCTGGAGAACTATGGGTATCTGTGTTTCCCACACATCTTCAGTTAGAATCAGCAGAAGCCACCCGTTCCTGCAGGCCACGGCCCCCATCCCCAAGCCTTCATTTGCTAGCAATGGTCACTTAGATGTTAACTGTCAATCTTCCCTGGCCTCCATTAGCCCAAGAAAGTAGCACAACATGCCTTAGGTGCCCAGACCTGAAATGTAAGTGCAAATGTGGTCATCCTTGGTTCTAGGGAAGACATCATACAGTTCAAGACATGGTAATACATTCTAGGATAACACCCTAATAAATACAAAATTTAAAGTTCCTCTTAACAAAACACCTGCCAAATCTCAATATACTCTAGTTGCAGAAGCAAAACACTGGATGCCATTGATACGTGACAAATCCCTTCGGCCTTCCTACATGGAGAAGAAGTGCTGGGCTTGTCTTGAGGAGTTAGCAATGCTTTAGATTCCCGAACAATGCTTCAAAAGAGGTCACTTATGCACTCAGTGTCTGAGGCTTCGACCACATTGATTACTATAAAGTTCAACAAATTAGAGATGAATTTGTCAGTGAACAAGATTAATGGTACCATACTATTTACACCCTTGTTTTGTACTTTGGAGTTAGTAGTTTAAATAATTGTAGTCTCATTCCCTTCATGTGAAAGTATCAGTAATATCAATGTTTTTGGAGTTTTCCATGTGACAATTAAATGAAGTTTTGTATGTGAGGAAAGTCTGAATATCAGGTCCAAATGCTTCCAGATTGTCCACAAGTCAAGTTCTTGTCTTTATGTATCATCTCTCATGCTCTTTATAGCACACAAATAACAGGCACCTGGATCTTTGCAGCATACACCTGAATCTTCACAGCATGCACCCAACATGCACTTGAATCTTTGCAGCATAGACATAGCATGCACCTGAATCTTTACAGCACGCATACGGTATACACTTGACTTTTTGTTGCATGCACTTGAATCTTTGCAGCATGCACACAGCATGCACTTGAATCTTTGCAGCCTACACACAGCATGCACCTGAATCTTTACAGCATGCATATAACATGCATTTACATCCATCTTACGAATCTCTCAGTGTTCTGAGCTGTTTCTTGAGTTGAGGATATCATTCATGCAGGCCGCTCTCATTCTTTGACTAGAGCTCACAGAATGATTTTATATCTCTCCACTCTCTCTGATCATCCATCCATCACTCTTTGACCTAAAATGTCTGCCTGCCACAGCCTCCCTTGTCTAACTCTGTTCCATTTTCCAATGGAAGTGTTTACTATGCGAAATTATTTGCATGCTTATGTCTTCCTTGTCTATCCCCCACTGAATGTGAGTTTCCCATCAGTTTGGAACTCTGTTTTGTTCCATCCTCTATCTCCAGAGCCACAGGTGTTTCCCCACATTTGCTAGATGAATGAGTCATTACCATCTTCGAAGTAAAGCTCTGGCATCTTCTGGAAGATTAGGATCTCCTGTTTTGATCCCTTGATCCAGAAAAATATAAACTTTCCATAGGCACAATTATAAGATAAATTAGCATCAATCACTGTACGCCTACTGCATGATTATTACGATGATAAGAACTCTGAAGAATGGGGAAAGACATGACCAGAAATGCAGCATGGTGCAACTGAGATAATGTGAGTTGAATATATTCATT
This sequence comes from Typhlomys cinereus, assembly GCA_023101885.1. NCBI lineage: Eukaryota > Metazoa > Chordata > Mammalia > Rodentia > Platacanthomyidae > Typhlomys > Typhlomys cinereus. The sequence goes on along the minus strand of JALPQD010000093.1, from coordinate 4,634,427 downwards.
AGCTTGTATAAGACACCCTTGAGTTCATAGGAACAAAAGAAACTATGGAACAACAAATAAAAATTGAAAAACTGAAAATTGAAAAGCTCAACATGACCATACCAGAGCTCTCTGCTTTCATAGTTTATATATTCATAAGGATAAGATGATAGCTTTCACCAAAGAGCTCATAATTTCATGGTCAAGTGAGTCAATCTGCAGTCATCCGGGGGAGAAATTGTCTTACATATTGAGGCTCTGTCATCTTCTACAGGCTGGGTCTCCTTGTCAGTCAGAGAATGTGAGCCAAGAAATTAAGGATTGCGTGCTTTATGTCGACACGACCTGGAGTTGAGATGTATCATCACAATTCACATTCACTTCGGAAATCCAGTCATGAGGTGGCTGCTCACTCGTGGGAACGTGGAGACACAGTCTAGCTGTGCAACTTGGAAGAGGGTCTGTGGACCTGCTCAGCTCTAGTCTCTACTGCACCCCGAACACGAAGACAGAGACAACATTGCACCATATCCCTTTGTAACTATACATTTAAAGATCCATTCAGCCCAAGAGAAAGGCTAGGGTCACAGGAATGATTACATAAATCTAGATCTGCTGAGTCAAGAGTAATTTACCAGTTTGTTTCCCTCAAAAACGAAGAACATGCGACTGAATTGCTTTGGTTTCTCCTTTACTTTCACAGTGTGAAGCTCTTACCACATCCTGTGTTTTCCTTACAGAGTGTCCTGTGCTCAGCTGTGAGATGCTGAGGTGCATGGGGTCTCTGTAGCTCCGGTCACACTAGAGCACACTGGTTGCCGGGCTCTGACTTTGTCACCTGTCATCTGTCTCTCTATTTTAAACCCCCATTTTCAGCATAGTGAAGATGTATTACATTTTGACTTTTTTTCATGTTCAGGGACAAAGTGCATTTTCTGAGCCCTCCATGCATCTCACATTTTTTCTATTACTTTCACATATCAAAGAAAGACAGGTTATGAAGAGAGCACATATGTCACACGAATCACACCCCTAAAACTGTCATTATAACCCAAAAGTTGAAAACCCAATGGATTGAGCTTTGTTTGTTTCTTCATACTGCTCCGAATGGCATACAAATTCTTTGAATTCATTTTACCAAGAATGAGGCTTCCTATTGTGTAAGTAAACAGTTTTAGTTTCATAATTTAAAAAATTCTTATTTCTTCTGTTCCAATTATGTTGACTTCTGCAGACAGGTCCAGACACTCCCTTCTCCATCCTCCACATCTTCCATACTCTCTCTCATCACATTCAACTCGTTCTTTTCTGCCCTTGGGCAGCCTCTTAGACTGTTGCTGATGCTTTTGCAAGTAACATGATAAAAGCTGTAATGACCACGCAGATGAATGTGAATCATAACTATATACTGGTTTTTAGAACCATGACCATGAGAGTTTTTAGTAGTGCCTAAAATGGAGGTTTGAAAGGACTTCATAAAAGAGGGGCATGCACCACAACTTGACAATCACTCATCAATGGGTCAAGCGTAGACGTCATTTTACATAAAGGAAATTATGTATTTGGAGGCTTCATATATCCTTTACAAAAGTGCCAGAACGAGGTTCAGGAGGCGGAGGCATGGTCTTGGGGAGGAGCGGGGGTGTGAGGACCCCGGGGCAGATCCGTGTGAGGTGCAAGGCAGCTGAAGGAGGCACTGGGAAAAGATCTAATGGCAAGAGAGAAACCGCTGGCTTCTGGTCATGTGATGTGTCCATGTGGTGGCTCCTGCGGGTAACCCTAGTACCCAGGATCCAAGGCAGGAGGACTACTATGGGCTTGATCGAGGCCAGTCTGGGCGACAGAGTGAGTTTTGGGAAAACTTGGGCTGCAGTGTCTCAGAAAAACCATCTCAGAATAATATAATAATAAATATAATAATAAAGACTGAGAAACTTGTTCAAGATAATTGGCTCATTTTGTAATAAGACTTAGGATGTCTGTCTAGTCTGGGACTCACAAAGGCACTATGCACAGAGAAGCCTTGAACTAAGAAGAAATAGGAGAGGGGTAGAGATGCGACACAGTAGCCAAAAGGCAAAAATCTTTGGCTCAATTTGTCATATCTTATTATGTCTAAGTATAATAAAATACATGCTGAATGAGTACATTAGAGAAAAATGCAATACAGAATGAAACAGTTCTACAGTACTTTTGCAAAGCAGAAATCAATAAAAATTTTTATTTTGGTGTGGGACTTTAGACTTGGTTTCTAATATTTATATATTAGGCATAGTGAAAAACACATATATCCTTTAGATTTTTAAAACTGAAGTGACTACTTTTGGCTCAAGTGACAACACCATAAGAATATGAACACTGACCACAGGTTTAGCTCTTTGGACCCCTGGGCCACCCCTGGTTTGCAAATGCAATCACTGTTAATGGTTTGTTTTATATCCTTCCAAATGTTCCCTGGAATATAGGATTATGAAGTTATACAACTACATTTGCTTCGAAATGTGCATGATATGCTGTTTAAACAAACGTGGCTTGTATTTTTCACTTCATTTCCAATTTCTTCTGCATACTTTTAAAGATAATGATATGTATGGGTCATATATTATCTGTAACTGATACAAGTGTGCACTGGACATACACCATGTTCCACACCCTATTCTTTGTACTTGGAATACTTCGGTGAACTGAAAGAAAGCCAAAACTCCAATCTTAGTAAAACAATGCTCTACTGCTACATTTTAAGCTGTTCTGAACCATGTTTTGCATTGTAATTATGTATTTTTGTTTGCTCGAAATTATTTTAAGATGTTTCTAGAAATGCTTTTATCAAATAGTATAATCATTTTCAAGATTTTTTTTGAAAAAATGACAAAATACCTTCCAGAAGGTTTTGCACGGTTTACATCCCACACTACAAATAAACACTATTTCAACAGTTCCTGACAGTCTCTTCTGCTTTCCTTCAGTTAAATCATGAAAACAACCCTCAACTAAACGTGCAGAATATAGGTTAGATTCAGACACATCACCAAAAATGAGACACAACTTTCAACTTCAGTATATTTGCATCTCGTATTGGAAACATCATTCTGCTCACAAGGGACGTCTCTGAGAAGCAAGTAGTGCAGGTGTATGTAAAGATGCCACTAAATGATAAGTCCAATAAGATGATGGCAGGAAAGGGGAACAAAATGTCTCTGGCAGAATGAAGTCATGTTTTGGGAACTAGACGCCTGGTTGCTTCACACGGGTGGTGATCATTACTACTAATTGGTGTTTTCCGTGAAGGGAGAAAAATGCTTGAGATCCTAATCGCATTTCATCGAGGCAACAGTGTCTTTAATCTGCCACTCAGCTTTCCAGTTGCAACACCAGTTGACCTATCATTAGAAGACATCTGTAGTCTTGGGGAAAATAGGAGGGGGAGAAAAACAAATCCCAAAGGCTAGCAGCCTCAACTCAGAAAGCCTGCCTCGCTCCCTTCCATCCTCCCACCTCTTCATCCTGTTGATGATTTCACACAACCCTGTGCAGAGAAATGGAATAACCATTTCTGCTCCCCAGTGAAGGAGTGAGCAGGTGGTGCTGGGAATTACCAAGTGTCCAAATTAGGATTGCATTCTGCTCTTTCCTAGACATTGAGTTCATATTTATATCAGAATTTCAAACTATACAGGAGCAGTAAAAAAATAAAGCCACAGAGATGTCTCTGTTCTTAACGCCGTGTTTCACTCTTTTGCTCTGCATGTACACAGTTTTTATTAAATAGACACACAATTTTGTTGACGGTCACCAACTTGAGAAGAGACCTTTGAGATGATAATTCTGCAAGCTCTCCAGTCATGTGACTCAGGGTGGAATTATGTCAGTCTCTGTCTATACATGAACCTTTGAATGAGCAATTAACTCCTCTGGACCCATTTCCTTACCAGCAAAGTGGTGATTCAACATAGACCATATCAAACTGGCATTGGTAGTAGATGTCTACAGTCTTTTGGAAGGCAGAAGCAGAAGGATCAGGAGTTTGAGGTCATCCTTGGCTAGTGTCATGGTTAGGCACAGGTGTCAGCTTGACGATTGAGGGTTTGAACTCTGGGTACATTTATAGAGAACTAGTAGTTAAGCCCAGAGCAAACCTGAAGGAGATTGTCTAGCTGATGAGGAAGGCCCAGCCCACGGTGGGTGGGACTAGGCCCTGAACAGATGAATAAAATACTGAGAGCTGGTTGGGGAAGTTGGCGTCCTTGTGTACACTTGGCCAGACATGCTGGTCTGGCAAGTAAGGATTGTCCATCTCTCAGCCATTATGCAGTGATGGTGTGGCCAGTTTCCTCAGCCCTAGTGTTGGTGCAGGCTCTCCTGTCAAGCTGGACTGAGAACTGTAACTGGACTATGCTAAGGAAATAAACCCTTTGTTCCCTTAAGCCGTTTGATGGTCATTTATCAGCAATGTTGCAGGCTGACTGCAACAGCTAGGTACACAGAACTGGACATCAGACTTGACTATATTAGTCCTTGTCCCAAAAAAAAAATCACACACAGGCCTGGAGAAATGGCACATTGGTTAAAACGCTTATTGTATAGTAATAAGAATTGGACTTCCTCCAAATTTAAGATTGTGAATAGGAAATGTGCCCATGTGTTTGAACACATGACCTGCAGCTTGCAGCACTACCTGGGAAGGCCGTGGAATATTTAGCAGGTTGAGCCTTGTTCCAGGAAACGTGTCAGTGGGATCGACCTGGGGGTTTATATCCCAGAGCCACTTTCTGAGTGTAGATGCAATGAATCAGCTTCCACAACCAGCCTTCCACACCTAGACGGACACTTTCCCTACCAGGAACTGGCAACCAGTATCAACCCCTTTTCTCTTAAGTTGTTTTGGCCAGAGTATTTTACTGCAGCAATTGAGAAGAAGTTATGACAGGTACTGACTTACCTTACTGTCTGCTAAGTTTAAATTAGTTAGCATTGTTCTAAACCCTAATTCAATATTGTATGTTTTATACTTTTTTTCTCTTTAAATGTTGATCTTGTTTTTATCAGGTGGCACCTTTCATGTTTTCAAGTGCTAAAGGCCCTTCTTAATTTCGCTCTCTGGTTTCTTTATATTTTTCACGTCTGTGTGTTTTCCTTCCAGTGTTTTTCTAACCACTCATGAAACACAACTGTGCTGATTCATATCTCGTGCGGTATTACAACAAAGGATCTCCACCTTCAAAGTCTGTGCTTTGTCAGTCAGTACATGGGGACACGTCAAGATCAACTCAGGTATCTCTGAGCTTGTCAGTGTCTTCACCACACACAACAGTCTCAGCAGCTAAGCTGGACTAAACTATGGCAGCTGCAGAAGTTGAGCAACTTCTATTTCTTCATCTTCAGAAGTGTGTGTGTGTGTGTGTGTGTGTGTGTGTGTGTGTACACAAACATGTATCAGAGAACACTGTGTGTACCTATGGATGGCGCAAGGTGACACCAGGAATCATCCTGAATTGTTCTACCTCCTTACTGATCTGCTCTGGGTTTGCCAAGCTCTGCCTTCCAGGACCAGAAGCACAGGCTACCACCACTTCTCAGACATTTTTTACCATGAGATCTGGGGATCTGAACTCCAGTGCTTTCACTTACAAGGCTTTAACCTCTGAGCCATCTCCCCAGCCCGTCAAGGATTTTTCTCTTAAAGAGAGTTAATGTTCTAAACGTGTTCCCTGAATGGAGCTGGTCATTATGAGACAGACTAGACCCTGAACGAAAGAGGATGAAAGGGAGGAGAGGAGCCCACCTGTTGCCTGCACCACAGTAGGGAGCGCAAGGAAGGAGACTCTGGAGAGAGCTCAGTATAAAAATGTTACCCATCTTGGGATAACGCCCTCCCTGTTTGGCCACCCATCCTCCATAAATTAATTTTTTAAAAAATCAAATTAACAGTGAAAAGCAGAAAAGTTGTTCAATGCTGCCATATTAGGGGGGATATAGCCAGCATAAGCAAAAGTTCGTCTTCTTGGTCCTGCTGTGAGGTTTAGGAAGCAGCTCTGCTAGAGGTGCGCCCCCCACCTCCCACCAGAGTCTCGATTCCAGTCTCCAGGAAGATGATCTGATAGATTTTAAGTATAAACAGCCTTAGGAGCTCCTGGGGGAAATTTCAATTTCCTTGGGAGTCTGGTGTCAGCAGGCTGGATAGCCAGAAGGGGAACAAGCGCTCCTCATGATCTCTCTCTCTCTCCCATCTGGTTACACAAACAACTGTGCCCGAGTAGGTCATCGGGCGAATGCTGGGGTGGAGGCGAGGCTGAGACGTGCCAGCCCGGGAGATACGTCTGTTGGCTACTGCTAGGATCCATCCTGTCTTCTTCTCATTTTCTCCATCACTTATAGTTCCTTCATTCTTTAAGAAAACCTCCAGTCAAATACAGTTTCCCATGAGGTGTGTACCTCTCCTGGCACACGGAAGGACTCCACATAGGGCACCAGGAGGAGAGAAGCCTGGATTAGCTTCCAGCCTCATTAAGGCAACATTTCCTTGCTTACAGCGCTAAGCTGTGTCTTCACGCCAATGCCGTACCTTGAATGCGCTTAGTGGCTCTTGGAAATTTTAGGTTAGAACATAAGTCAAAATACATTAGGGTCTTGACCCCATTTACTAAAAATAAAAGTCGTCACAGGAAGAGTAGTAGAAGGCTAGTACGTGATCAAAACATGCACATGTGGGGATGTCATAAGGACTGTCTTGTTTGACAACTGATAAGTGTTTAAAAGATGGCGCAGAAACCTCTCAGGGGAGAAGGTTAGAAAGGAAGGGGCCTTGAAGTCTTCGCATCTGTGGGTCACTGTACACGACACCTCTATCTCCAGAGAGGGCCTCACCCAGGCTGGAAACACGACCAGCATGGGGGACCTTACACTTCCTGAGAGCCTGCTGACTTTGAGATATTATGCCTTTTTATTTACACAGCAAACCAGCGAAGGCGACTTTTTCTTCTATACATTATGCAAACCAGAAAATCAGCTGAATGATTAAAAGGCTGAGATAAAGCTTGAAATCAGATACACAAACACCTTTCCACAATGTCCGATGTCGTAGCTCCTACTCCCCCCCCCCGTCCCCCTCAACTCAAACCTACATTCATGAAAGAATAGACATCATTGTATATTTAAGAACCTTATTCAACAAAACCTATTTCACTCATCTGGAGAAACCAAAGTATCAATCAATAGTGCTTTCTCGAAAGTATCAACTTCTTTTTCCCAGATCTGGAATGAGTCTCCATTTCGCTCACACGTGTACACATGTCATTTATTTCCACTGCTGCCCAGTGGAAGTTTTAACTTGCTTTAGTGACTAGCAGAGCTCAGTGCTGGTTGCAGCATTGATTGCATGATACCTGTTCAAAGTTTTGAAGAGCATGTTAAGCTTGCAAATACTCAAGTAACTCTAACTCTCCACAGTTTTCTTCATTTAATTAATTACCATGGAAAATGCTAAGGTGACAGAACAATTCAGTTTCTTCATGTTTTGTTGGAAGTAGAATTTCAATATTATTAACTTCAAATTCTTCAGTTCTACAATTTGTTCAAATAGTCTGCACCCACATTGGCTACATACATTTAAAAAACTTTTCAATCTTTTTTTTTGCATGCATGTGGTATGTGTGCATGTGTACATGAATGTTTACACGTGTGTGGGTACACATATGTGTGCAGGTGTACACACAACACTTATGCATGGTTGATGTCAGGTGTTTTTCTCAATTACTTTCAACCTCACATACTGAGACAGAGAGTCTGTCTTGAAACCACGGTTCACTGATTTGGCAACTGAGTTAGTCAAGTTTGTGCCCAGCTTCTCCGGGGTCTCTGAAGCAGTGGAATAAGAGAGCCCTTACCTGCCCAGCTTGTGCCTGAGCACCATGCCAACTGTTTCTCCCAATTGTTCCACGAGTTTTCACCCACTGAACCTTCTCCTCAATTGCTGTATGTTATGAAAAACTATACAGTGGTCCACAGCTGGCTACGAGGAAATAAAAACTGGGCAATAAGGCTGGTCCCAATCAGTTCAAGCATGAAAGTGCTTATTTGTACTTAGTGAAGGATGATTTCTGTCCAAGGGACTTAGTGTAGATCTGTCTGCCAAGTCACCACATATCCAAACCTTGGTTTCACGTTCTGACCCAACTTCGGTCTTTGATTTTGTTGTTATTCTTTCTCTGTGTGATTGGCAAAAGAGAACTTTCTGTTTCTTAGAAAAAAAAATCAGTAATAAAAATCTCCATGAACACTGAAATTGCTTTACAAAACAATTTGATGAGTTAAGTATAAATGCAAAAGAAACATAAGGCTTACATTTCCCGTAAGCACACCAGGGATTGTAAATATAGAGGATATTCATGGAAGTATGTTTGGAAATATGCTAAAACTCTGAAAAACAGTCAGAGACATTGGATGAGCCCATGTGCAGCTGGATCTTGCTCATCCGTGACGCTTTCTTAAAGGTAATGGATTATAGATAAAAACATATATTAATAATTCACATCAGGCACGATAGCAACCCAGAGAGAAATCCCTCTGCATTAGTCATCCAGATGGAAAAGCTGTAAGGGGTTCACGAAACACAACACGAGAAAGCTGCGAAGCGCCAGCTCTCACCGTTGCTTTTCCTACAAAACACAACAGAAATACCAGATCCAAATGGTTAAATGTGGAGGAGGAGCTGAGGATCAGACGTGGCTGTAAAACGGAATTGCTGCCTATTCTCAAGTGCTCAGATCTAAGCACTGGGACATTGGAATATGTGGAAGATTTATATATACGTAGATGTATATATGTGTGCGTGTGTGCGTGCATGTGCATTTGTGATTTCCCATTCCTTCCAATGAGAGTATGTTTATGTACTATATATTCATAATCTATGCAACTTCCATGTATTCCTATGGGAAAAGGTCATTAAATCTAGACTTAAATCAGATTTCAGAGAAAAATGCAGGTAGAATCCCTTGTGATGTACCCATGTCATAAAGCGCTACGATGCTTAGAGCTGTCCATCATGCCTTCCCAATGATCCGCATGAAGACGCACGGGACTCGTGTCCCTGTAGACACAGGCCTGCATGAGTGTTCCTCCTTGGCTTACACTCTCTAACAATAAGATTGCTAGTTCTTTTCTTATTTCCTTTTGAGACAATCTTGCTGTGTAACCCAGGCTGCCTTTGAACTCCTATGAATTCTTGATCTGCCTACCCCGGCCTCCTGAGTGAGGAGCTTCAAGGCATTCCCACACACTCGGCTCAGAGCACCCCTTCATTTAGCTTTATCCTTTGTACATGGTCTAGACTGAGTATGTCCTTGTTGGTCCACAGAGGACCTCGCCAAACGTGGATTCCTCCCCCGTGTTTCTGCTCTACCATGCTGGCAAAGGTTTTCTTTTACCTAGATTTCATGATTATTATCAACAGTTACTTTGCTATTACCAGACACTGGAGATCTTTATTGATTTTTTGAGCTTTATCTTTATAGTGTCTTCTCAGCTTCTTGTATATGTTAGATGTTAGAGCATCAAAAATGCTCACAGAAACACAAGCTTTCAGTTGTACGCTTTACTGTTGAAGGATGAATTCTACCTTTTGTTAAAATACAGGATGAGTTATTTCTCCTTTGCCATATGTACACAGCTTTTAGACTTTTGCCATTGGAATATATTCAAGATATGCATTCATATGGGCATATATACTACATACACGTACATACATACAAACACACACTCATGAACAAGCATACAAAATTCATCTAGTTCTTTAAACCTTTAGAGATTAAAAAGTCCTTACCAAAGTCATAGCACAAAAGCAAGGTTGTTGGCTAGACATTAATTTTAACATATAATTAAAGAATAATAAATGTTTCAAATAGAGCTAATTTGTATTTCAAAACTTAAAATTTTATAATTGGTGCACAAGTTTATATAAAGTGATGGCCAGTCTGAATCATTACAATATAATAGTTATATATTATGTTCACATAAATTTGCATAGTAATTTTGGTCAACTTTTATCTTACTGAAAATAAGTCAACTTCCTATTGTATTTAAATAATTCCAGTGAGATTTAGCTTTTTGAACAAGCTGGAAGCTGTGCATCGTACTGATCTGACGATCACTGATGTGTGAATTATAGCAAAGCTTTACCTTTTGGTAATCTGCATATGAATTGCTTATATATTTAAACCAGAATTTATCACCACTCTTTACAATCAGTAATAAGTATGACAGATTTTCTGGTATTAGAAACAGGATTATTTAACTCTTAAGAGTGTCATATTTACTTTCCAAAACTATTATATTAAATGGATGAAATGTAATTTACAATTTAGTCTATTTGTTTGATGCTTTTGTATTTCACCAGAGTCACAAGATTAAAAAAGTAAATGCTGGCTGAGCTACACTGAACTGTAATGTTGACAACACAAAGTGCTGATTCTGTTTATGAAAACTCATTTATAGGCCTGGGGAGTTTGCTCAGTGGTTATTAAAGCCTTTGTTTCTCAAGCAAAAAGAACAAAGATTGGATCACCAGATCGCATGCAAAAATGGTGGGTGTGCAGCCTGCTTTTAATTCTAGCCATAGAGGGCAGAGCTGGCTAGCCAGACTAGCCAAAGGGGGTGCTCTGGGTTGAGGGACCCAGGCTCATAGTAAGGTGGAAGAGTGATCTAGGATCATTTCTGATATCACCCATGGGTGTCCACAGATACACGTGCTCATGTGTGCTCAAATACACACACACACACACACACACACACACACACACACACACACTATCCACAGGTAACACACATGTACCTGAGACACACATATATGAAAAAGGGGGGAATAAATTATGATAGTCATGGATAGTTGGAGCCCTGAATGATTAGGTCTCAGTCTTGGTACCCTGTATTCTGGGCTGTGAACTATACCAGTCCTTAAGCAATTTCCCATCATGAAAGAAGTTGGCTTAAATCTATTCGAATTTACTACAGGAAGGGCTTGAGTCAGGTGTCCTTCCCCACCGTACCCATAGTGGATTAGATTCCAACAAACGGTAAGTTAGGCATTAGCCACAATAATTTTTCTTCCAGTCAGGTCTTACTAAGAGCAGCTACATTGGAAATATTTCCCAATAGTTTCCCCTCCTCAACACATCTATATACATGAGAGCATTTCTGATACTTTGAGAATCTGATTAACCTTGGAGCATTTAAAACATACAAAAGCACAGAGCCCATCTACTGCTGCATCTGCCTGTAGTTTTTAGCTTCCGTTTGTCCATAGTCAAGCTACTGATATCAACTGGTTACAGTTCAGAGTTTTTGACCTTGGCCCTGATCCCAGTGTCTTGGTTTCATAAGTTTTCAGCTTTAATAAATACACGATCCGAACCATTTAGGGAAAAAGGAAATTTCTATTCACGGTCACGATTCTAGGGTATAGCTCATTGTGGCAGAGTGGTGACATATGGGTTCATGTCACGTGGTTGCAGTTATCCTGCATCGTTATCCGCTTAAGGGAACAAGGGGACTTTATTTTCTCTTGCGATTCCTGGTTATTACAGTTGCTTGTCCAGCTTGGCAGGAGCGCTCAGAAGACCGCCAACAGGTTCTGAGGGAACTGGCCATACCACAACCAAGTAACTGCTCAGAGAGGGACAATCCTGACTTGGCCAGACCATGTCCAGCCAAGTAAACAAAAGGATGCCAACTTCCTCAAACAGCTCTCTTTATTTTATTCAACTTTCCGGGCCTAGTCCCACACACCATGGGTTGGGCCTTCCCCATGCACTAGACAGATTTGCTGGGTTTAACTACTAATTCTCTACAAATGGACTCAGAGTCCACATCCTCACTCGTCAAGTTGACACCTGTATCCAATTATGAATGAACTTGGCAAGGGCCAATACTGCATACTCTTAACAATGCTGCTTTCTACTAATCCGCTCGCTCCATTTTATTCACCTGCGCAGGGAACGGTCCCACCCCACATGTGATGGGTCTTCCCACAACTATGCAAGCAGGACAGTCTGCTGCAGGCTCGCCCTAGAAGCCTGCCCTAACTGATGATACCCAGGGGTCTACCATTCCGGAAGTGATACAATCAAATTAGTGTCTTGGTTATTCTATAGCAGGTGGATTCTAAGCCAGAGGTGAGTCATCTGTGGATGACTGAAAAAAACAAATGGATGTTTCTATGAAGACACTTGCCACACATGTTTCCATTTAGCACAGACCTATACTTCTTGGGAAAATTATACAAAGGAAAAAATGAAAAGTAACATCAACATTGTCTGGTCTTAAGAAAGGATATACATTATCAGAAACATTTAAAAATGTTCACCATTAAGAATGAGATTCTCCAGAGATGGCTCCAGGGGTTAAACATCTCCGTCGTAAACATAAAGACCTAAGTTCAGATCCCAAATTCCACTAAAAATGCTGGGTGAAAATGGCAGTGGCCTGAAATTCTGGCCCTGGAAGGCAGAGCCTGGGAAACCCCGGAGCAAAGCAAAAAAGAGCGAGAACAATCCAGGATGATTCCTGACGTCACCCTTGGGCCTCTGCAGGAACACAGAGTGCCCTCTGATGCATATGCATACGTGCACACGCACACACACACGCACGCACACGCACACACACGCACACACGCGCACACACACACGCATGCACACACACACCACAAACGAAATTCTTGAAGCTAAGGTTTCCTGGAAGAGGAAATAAAATCTCACCATAAGAAAATGACAGCAAGGAGAAGCTTGGAGCAGGAATCCTTCGCAGAGATTCTTTCACGCCTGGAACACTGAACATGCTCTTGCCAAAGTAAAATGGAAGATTTTTTTATAGAAGACATTTCTTTCGTATGCTAAAAATAGCTTGATAGTCCAAGAGTTTAAGGTTGAGAAATTTTCTTGTGTTTTACATGCAGGTATTTTCCGTGGGAAGTGTGAGGAGTTGTGTTTGTCACCGTGAAGTCTTCCTTTTAGTTCTGGACATCACCTTCAGGCAAAACTAAATGTTTCATCCAGTGCAAAACATGGATAAGCTGTCCAAAAGTTGGGGCATTATTGGTCTGCCAGATAAGGGTTCTGACTACGCATTCTGACTTGAATCATTCAACTTGATTTCTTCGCCTCTTCGGATGGGTGAGAGTCCTGAGGAGGAGGAGCTAGGAACTAAAGACTGTGGAGCTCAGCTGCAAGAGCTACACAAGTAGCATGAAACCCTTGTCACCCCAGTTGCCAAGGGCATTACGAGCACGCATTTGGCTATCAATGACTTGGGAAAATGAGAAGAGAAGCTGTAAACAAAGTCTCATTCTTGGTACCCAAGAAATTGGAGTAGTGATCAGGGCTAAGAAGATGACTGGCTGGTGATGTCAGAATGCCAGATTAAACAATTGGGTAAACAAGCACACATCGAAAACAAATGAGATGTCGGGGAACATTGTCTTTCTCATAAATCTTTGTAACTCAAATATTGAAATTCTGACCAGCAAATGAGCAAAATACACACCAATTCAACTGTGTGCTCTCTTCAACAGGGAAATGAGAAACGCTGTTAAAAATCCCCTTAATTAAAGAAAAAAAAACCCTCTAAATTAATTTATTTTTCCAGGTGCTAACTTCAAGGATGAACTTTGGTTTTTTGTATTTCATAATTATCCAATACATGCTGAGAGGGTGGGGAACGAGACAGCCAGTTTGAGAATTTCCCCTATTATAGAATCCCAGGCTGAGAAAACCGCCCATATCTGGAAAATGATGGGACACCCCTGCGTCAGGTTTGTTTCTCACACCTGTGCTTTCATAGCTTTTGGGGTCCAATTGAATGAAACACTTCACCTTTAATGTCTTACAATTATTTGCATGCTTTGATTAAGCCCTTTTTAGTGTAGGAGATAACTATTTTACAAGCCCTCAAATAAAGTATAAATAATTTACAAATACTTTCAAAACATATTCTTTCCAAATATTTTACCTGATTATGGAAGCCTCAAGTTATAAGCATGAATTCACTTCCACTATTGTTTATCAGCTCTTCAGCAATCAAGATAAAAGTTCAGACAAAGAGATTACAGTAGTTCTTCTTTAAAAGTCAGATTGGAGGAGGAAATTTTTGGCAAGGTGTTGCAATTTACCAACAAGACTAAAACAGCTATTGAAGCATGACTCGTTACTCTCATATATTTGCCTGTATTATACTCTGAGACAAATATAATATTTAAAATATTTCTATTCCTGAGCTGGAAAGATGGCTCAGGGGTTAAAGTCTCTGCCTCGCAAACACAAGGACCTGAGTTCAGATCCCCAGATTCTACATAAAAAAATCAGGCAGAAACGGCAGCAGCCTCTACATTGGGCCTTGGAAGGCAGAACCTGGGAGACTCTAGAGCAAAGAATTAGGAAGGTAGAGCAGTACAGGATGATTCACAAAATTACCCTTGGGCCTCCACAGGCACATACACACTCAAGTGCCATCTTCTACACACACACACACACACACACAGCAAAAAAAAAAGAAAAAAGAAAACATTATTTTTATTTTCTGTCTTTTCTTACTCTATATTTTCCCTTGTAGAATCTATTCATAACATATAAACAAGATTTTATAGTTTTCTTTTGAGTGGAATGTTTCAATATTTTCATTTTTTTGGCAGAAATTTTAAAGGAGTATAAACTTTTCCTGTGGAAAATTATGTTTTAGACTACAGGTGATTTTTTCCTACATATCAAAGACTTTATTTTTTGTGGGGGGGGAACAGTAAATGTAGGGAAACAGATCACTTATTAACTCTCTTACCAAAAAAACGAAAAAAGAAAAAAAGAAAAAGATGCGCGATGTGAAACTATAAGGCTTTGAAGTCTCAGTTTAGAGGGCTTGGGTGAGGAGAACTGTCCATCAAGAGGAATAATACACCCCACCCTCTGCTTTTTATAAGAAAGGCTGCAGGCTCTTCTGCTCTTAACACTACAGAGTAAGCGATGGTATCAAGGGAGGGGATGGTGAGGATGGGGTGGTCTTGTTCGTCTGCCTTCAAGTCTGCTGTAACGATGCCCCTCTGTGTGGGAAAAGTTGAATAGACACTGCCGATTTTGTTCAGTTGTGACGTTTTCTTGAGACGTTCTTGGTCTTGCTATGCACCCCAGGTTTACCCCAAAGTCACCATTCTTCTGCCCCAGCTTGCCCGGTTGTGGAATCCTAGGCATATGTCACTGCTTTCGAATGAAAGAGGTGTCGGAGTTAGATACAGGTGTCAGCTTGACGCTTGAGGCTCTGAGCTTTGGGCACTGTTGCGAGGCATTATTGGAGGGTGAAGCCCGAGGAAGCCCGCAGGAGGCTGGCTTTTGATGGAGAAGGCCCAGCCGATGGGGGCAGGACCAGCTTCCTGTAGGTGAATAGGATGGAGAGCTGGTTGAGGAAGTTGGCATCCTTTGGTATACTTGGCTAGACATACTGGGATGGATGGGTATGGCGTGGCCGGTTCCTTGGCCTTTGGTGTGGTGTGGACTCTCCTGACAAAGTGGCCAGGAACTGTAACCAGACTATCATAAGAGAAGACGAAAACTCCTTGCTTCCCTATCGACCGTTTTGTTGTGAGTCTCTTAGCAGCATGCAGGCTAATTGTAACAGAGACAAGGGTTGTATTTGCTTCTTTTTCAGATCCCGTAAATACTGGGTTTTCAGGATCTAAGCCGGTTTCATCCTTTTTCTCGGGGTAACTATTTTGACTCACTCTCTTATTAGCAGCAAACATCTGCAGAGGTGGAGCATGAAGATGAAGGCAAGGAGGACACTACTGTGCCAGATGTTCTGATTCTAGAGTTCATATTAGACTCCCGCACAGAGACGAGCATCGCCGATGCACACAGCTGCCAGGGTCTGTCTTTGCTCTGAAATCTGAAACATTACAACGCCATGCATCCTAGCAGGAATCAAAAAAGTATCCAGAGTTGGGGGCTGGAGAGGTGGCTCAGGGGTGAAGCCTCTGCCTTGCAGGTGGAAGGTCCTGAGCGAGGATCCTAGACCCCACGTATAGACGCCCGGGGGCGGGGGCGGAGCCTGTGAATCCCAGGCAGAGTAAACAAGGAGGAGGTGGACGCGGTCAGGTGGTTCCTGAATTCGCCCACAGTTCACACACACACACACACACACACACACACACACACACACACACGTGCATACGCACATACATGCACAATTGAATAAATAATAAAAAAATTAAAAATAAAAAAAAGGTTTTAAAAAAAGTATTAAGATTTGAGTAGGGAAGCAGAAGGAACAAAATCAGCAAGTTGTCTGCTATTGTGTGTGTAACTGGGGACATGGTTCAGAGTAAAAGGGCACATGATGTGCAATATTAGGACCAAATTTGACTACCTAGCATCCTTGTGACTGCGTGCTGAAATGCTCCTAACCCTAGCACTGTGGGCGCTGGAGACAAGAGGCCTGCTGGTCCTGCTGGTCCTGCTGGGGCTGCTGGTCCTGCTGGTCCTGCTGGGGCTGCTGGTTCTGCTGGTCCTGCTGGGGCTGCTGGTTCTGCTGGTCCTGCTGGGGCTGCTGGAGCTGCTGGAGCTGCTGGACCTGCTGGACCTGCTGGCTGCTGCCAGGCTCAGCGACTCACCGTGTCCCAAAGGAATAAGGCAGAAAGTGATAGAGCAGGACATGTGCTGTCCACTCTGCCCTCCTTGTGTACATATGGGCATAGCTACTCTCATGTGCGCATGCACACACGCACATACACATACATATGCAAAACACAAACTCATGCACACACATACATACATATACATACACACACATGCACGCACATACACAAAACACACACTCATGCACACACATACACACATATACATAAATACACATACTACACACATGCATGTGCACACACATGCACATTCACACACATGCACATATACACATGCATACACATGTGCACACATATGTATACGCACATGCATACACGCAAACATATCCATGCATATACACACATATACATGCATACACACATGCACACACGTACACACCCTTACCTACACAGACACATACACACACACACACTCACACACACACCACACATGGGTCCCTCACGTGGAAATGACTACTTGGTCCTATGACTCCTGCCAGTGACAGCAGCAGGGAATGTCCTCAACAGGACACGCTCAACTGAAATACAAGCGACATGTCGGGAATTTCAAAACACAAAGGACCCAGTCAATACCAACCCTTTTTAATATTTTAAAATGCATTCAGTTAGTATTTATTTGAAAGTTTTATGAAGTATTCTACAAGAGGAATTAGGTGAAACTTCTGAACCTTGTGCTGAACAAGAAAGACACAGATGAGCTGAGACCAGGCAAGAAGACATGAAATGACGCTGCCTAAAGTATGAAGGTAAATGTTGTGCAAAGTCCACTCTGATACCGCAGCTCTGTGTGCTGATCATCCAACCCCTGGCTCCTCTTCCAGTGGAGGGGTTGACGCCATCTGCTTCGCTTGCTCTCCAGAGTCTCTGTTTTTCACTCCACAGAGAGTTCTGCTAATGTTCGTGTCCAGACTAGAATAACCCAAGTTGTATCTTCTGTGACCTTATCTCGACAACGGATACACACCACACCCTCAGTGGAAGGATCCTCTACCAAACACAGCCAGAATTCAGCCTGGCAAAAGCTAATTTCCCCTTTAAAACAAAAGTGAGAGTTACAAAATTTATAAGTCCTCTTACTGAATAAGTCTTCATTCTGGTCATTGTTTATTTTGTACATAATCCGGAAAAAATTGTTGGCGTCAACAGTTGCAGAGTTAATAAAATATTGCTTTAGCATCCCCAGCTAATACACTTTGTATAAATAGATGATCAACTCAGGAGCTGAATTTTCATATTGTGCCTCATCACATGATCCCAAATTTGGCAGGCTTTGGCAAACACTGTATGTGCTACAAGAATGTAACCGTTTCAGGTTCTCTGTAGTCCCAGAAACAGTTCCCCACTGTTCCAAAGTTAATTAAGTTTACAACTCAAATCCATGTTTATTCCAAATCACAGAATTCCAGCTATAATTCACATATTTTGGTAAGAGACAGAACATGGTAGCGACAAACCTATTTTCCATCAACTGCTTTTGTCAGCATGAAAAGATGCAATTGAATGAAATAAAGTACCAATTAATTCTTCATTTTCTCCCTCAGTTTACCTAAAAAAGGTTCCAAAAACATTTCTAAAATAAAAGAATGGCTTATTAAGTTCATATGGGAATTTTTAATCAAGTGGAAATGTCTAAAGAAAATATCTAAAGTTTTGCTTCTTAATGTAAAGTAAATCTTAGAAAAGCTTCTGTCGCAAGATCTCAAATTTTACCATGTTGAAGTTGATAAACTCTGGATGTTTCTAAGAATCTGAAACAAAATCTAGAAAATGGCAGCATAGGAAACTCAAGGAATTATCCTTGGCTGCAAGGAGTTGCTGCTTATAATAATTCTAACTAAATGTAAAATGTTCTTCCTGATTTCTTTCAGTAATCATACATCTTGTCAACTGATGGTACATTTAGACCTACTGACTCAGAATCTGGTATGTACAATGTACCATGGGGCAGAGAGAGACACAAGGCGAGAATATTTTAGCTACTTCTGCTCTGACGACTTTTGTGTAGGCAAGATAGAGACTTTCTTAGCAGTGAGTCACCTCATTCGAAAAAAGTCAGATTTTGCACATTCATCCTACAAATGCTTCGCAAAAGCTGAATTATAGAACTTTCATGGAAATGACTTTTATGGGGTTTTTCTGACAGTAGGGACCATAAAACCAGCAAATGACTGACTATGCATCTTAAGAGATGTGGACAAAACAGAACGTAATAGAAACCTAAAGATGAACAACAAATGAAGGAAAACAAGACTGTACTACTTTACTGTAACAAAACCTAAGCAAATCAACTCATAAAGGAAGGATAGTTGGCCTAATATCAGGTACCCTGCTTACCAGAAAGGGGAGCATGCCACGCAGTAATATTGCTCAAAACACATTGGCAAGGAAGACAGAGGGTTAGGGACCTATACACTGACCTGACTTCTTCCAGCTTGGCTTCCACCTCTTAAAATTTCACCACCTCTCTTTGCCTCCATGGGCTGGTGACCAAAGTTAGCTCGGTGGACTATGTGGACTATTTATCTAAACCACAGCAAGAATTCCTTTTCCTTAGATGGACCTATATTATTGGACGTATTATGTGTGGTTGATGTGATTTAAACTGTGACCTGGATGCTAATAAGTTATCTATTGGAAAGGATGGCTGGGAGCAATTTAAGTAGAAGAATTTGTAGGTTCAGACTTTGAGACGGGAAAGAGTGTGACGTGCTTCAAGGAATGAAGTGTGATGAGGTAAGGACTAAGCAGCTCAGCACTTTGTCAAAGGACGTTTTATGAACACGACATCTTAAATATACAGTTTTACTCACTGCCATCCTCTGGCATACCAAGGAATAGTAAATTAGACAGGAAAAATAGGAGAAAAACATCGGAGGAGCTCAAAGAACAGAAAAACATGTCCCTGGATAAACAATGAAGTAGTTCATTGCCGACACACCTGTCTTCCAAGCAGAAGTTAAAGAAATTCTTTAGAGAGAGGAAATTGAACCTAGAAACAGTTGACACAATAAAAGGAGTGGGGAAAAGTTAAGTAAAAATAAAAGCTGGGTCACATTAATTGATCCAATGGAGATAGTAATTTGTCAAAATAGTTTGTCTGAAAATTGATCAAGATTTATTACATATGTGTATTTCAGTCTAGAAATGTTGAAAGAAGTATTATAAGCATGCTAAGAAGGGAAATAAAATACTAATTAAATTAATTAAACTAAATAAAAAATGCTAATTAAATTAATTAAACCAAATAAAATATTTACTCCAAAGCACAAAAGACAAAAGAATGGAAGAAAAGACATGCGTGAAAATGACCACTTGAGGCAGTTTTTCACTGCGTTATTCATTAGAGAAATGAATCCTGTTTCACACAAATTCAAAGGATGGTCATGTCACATAATGAAAATAACAAATGACAATGAGATTGTGCAGAAGTTGGGACTGGTTTACATTGGCCATAATAATAGAAAGTGATTTAGCCCTTGGCGGAACATAGTTTGACAATTCTTCAAAAAATGAAATGCGAGTTATCATATAATCTAGACATGTTATTCCAAGGTATAAACTCAAGGGAATTAAAAACACATATTACTAAAATAACTTGTAAATGAATGCTGGTAGCCTTACTGCTTGTAATAGCTAGCTAGAGAGAGAGCGAGAGAGAGAGAGAGAGAGAGAGAGAGAGAGAGAGAGAGAGAGACTGATGAAAGAAAGAAAAGATCATATATCCAGGCACTGGACTATCATTCAGTCATTAAAAGGGAATGTGGTTCAGATCGCTCAGTGTACTGGGACAGATATTGAAAAGGTGTGTGAAGTGGAAGTATTAGTGATTTTCTCATTGTTTCGACAAAAGTAACCTGACAGAGGTACTAAAGGAAAAAGGAAGGACGGAAGGAGGGAGAGAGGGAGGAAGGTAGGGAGGGAGGGAGGGGAGGAGGGAGGGAGGGAGGGAAGAAAAGAAGGAAGGAAGGAAGGAAGGAAAAGAGGGAAGGAAAGAAGGAGGAGGAGGGAAGAGGAAGGAAAGAAGGAGAGGGAGGAAGGAAGGAGGAGGGAAGGAAGGAAGGAGGAAGGAAAGAAGGAAGGAAGGAAAAGAAGGAAGGAAGGAAGGAAGGAAGGAAGGAAAGAAGGAAGGAAAGAAGGAAGGAAGGAAGGAGGGAAGGAAGGAGGGAAGGAAGGAAGGAAGGAAGGGGAGGAAAGGAGGCTTAGAGGGAAGGAGGGAGGGAGGGAGGAGGCGGGCAGACAGGCAGGCAGGCAGGCAGGCTAGGTCTACCGTGGTTGAGGTCTGAGGCATCCACTCCAGCATGGTGGGGAAGGGATGGCTGCAGGCATCGCGGTGATACTGCACAAAGTCAAGAAGCAGAGAGACAGATGCATGTGCTCAGTTTGCTTTCTCCTTTTTATCTGACCAAGGATCCAGCGTGTGGAATGGGGTTCCCACATTCAGGGTTTCTTCCCCCTTCAATTAACCTAAGCAGGTGATCCTTTAAAAGGCATGCCCAGAAGTTAGTCTCCTACATAATTCTAAGGCCAGCCAAACTGACAGGCAATATTAACTCAGGACAATAGCCAACCCCAAAGTCTATATATTACATGATTTTACTGTTATGATAGTCTAAGACTCCAACCCTTGGACACATCCCTGGTCATGTGACACACTTTTTGGACAATACAACTTGTGCAGAGATAGCTTGAGCTGTGTATACGGTCTGATGGCTCACGTAGCCCTTGACATCTACTTCTTAATAAGAAGAGTCCCTGGTCTCAGTGTAGTCGTGGAACAGACCTATACATAAACCCACAGCCTAAGACCAAGCTGTTTCGCCAGCCAACCTACATCATATATTTCAGAAATAAACTTCTTTCTGTGTTTTTTTATCATGTACTATTGTTGTAACAACCTGAAAAAGTATAAGCAACATGTTCATATTTTTTCAATTGTAAGAACATACTAGGCAATTAAAATATTTTAAAAATCAATATATATGCATATATAGATCAGTACATTATATTATATATTGTACACACATATAATACATATATAACAATTATGTGGAGATAAATGATAGCAAGTTATCTGAATGATGCTAAATTTAATAATTCTAAAAAGAGAAAAATGGGACAAAAGGAGTGACTTTGGATAAATATCGTCTAAAGCAATAGTAATAAACCTACCCTTTACTAGTAAAATAAGGGAAGATATGAAAATGGAAGTATAACTACTTGGCACAGTATTAAGAAGCTAAAGCTGACAGTCTGCAAATCCTTAAGAAATAAAACAATAGAATAAATACAGATGTACACAACACTGGCTACTGCAACCACGTAGTAGTACGAGACTTTTGAGAACTTTCTGGAAGTCTTCTGTAAAGGGACGTGAGTCATGGTGTTGGTGGCGGCTTCTCTACGTAGCTATGACAATCATTTGTTAAGTGAGTATCTTTCATTCATCTGGTCCCTATTGATCTTTTTAAGGTTCATAACTACTTTGACCCCTTTTGCCTTTCTGTGACAAAATCAGGTTATAGACTGAACCTTACCTAGTGCTGAGTGATTCAAGGAGTTGGGAGAGTTGTGGCTCACAGCCAGGGCTTCTCACAGATGCTCTCCATGGCAACCAACCCCTCTGTCGCCTGTCACCCACCCTCCAGGGAGGAAGCAGGGCAACAAGAATATGTCGATATTTTAGGAGGCACAAGCAGCTGTGGCCTTCTGCTGCCCCGCACTTCACTGTCCACTGACATCAGCTACGTCCTCCCCATCCTGTCTTCAGGAAGAATGCACAAAGATGGACTGCCAGCTCCTGATTAAACGCGGCTCCGTCACTGCCCAGAGTGCAGGGTGAAGGGAAACCCATTTGTCATCACTCAGTGATGTCCTAAACCCGCAACACGAAAGGTTACAAATTAATGACTTGCATTGCCCTAAACCTCTTTATCAAATCATTAAAATTCCCATGCGATTTAACTCTGGGTTTCTAACAAGCACTTAAAAAAAGAATCCTAGATAAAGGGTCGCTAATTAGATGAGGACATAGCCTTCTCGTCCCCTGTTTGTTAGCTGATTTCCACGGCCGCTTTATCATTCTTTTCTTTCCTGTGACTTCTCTTTACCTTTCTTGGAGTTCCTTGGAGAGGAAAGTTCACCAGGGCACAAGGGAAATGGATCATTAGCCCTTCTCTGACCTCTCCTTCGCAAGCTGGAATGTACCCAGGGCTCTTCAGAACAGAAGCAGGCATCCGCTGGAGCTCTAATTGCTCCGTTGGCTCTCCCACAACATTTCTGAGACATTGGATTTTTGAGAACCATGAGAAAAGCTTTCGTAGGGGGCTGTACGGAGGAAGGTGAAGAGGTACTCAGCTACAGGCAGAGAGAAGTACTAAGCTATATGCAGAAAGAGGGATTGGGCTATAGACAGAGAGAGGTACTAAGTTACAGGCAGGAGGGACTAATCTTACAGGCAGAGAGAAGGGCTCAAGAAATTGGATGACTATAGATAAGGATGCATGGTATATTTCAAAAAGCTAAAACATTGACTTTTTAAAGAATTGAATGAAAACACAGATATATTTTCTGCGATCTACATACCATACAATGAATGCACTGCACATGATATTAGGTATGATGCAGGCATGCAGACGTCTCATGCTACACCAAAAACATGGGCACTTCTTTCCTTTCATCTTTAAGTTTCATACATGTTTAGAATGACTTCAGGTCGTTCGACACATGCTGTCTGATCTCCTTGAGAGCCTTCCCAACCAGCGTCCGTCCTAACTGCACGTCATATGGTGTGTTTGGAACTCTGAGTTTCACCAGGTGCAGTGAGTACTTGCAGGAACGTGGGTGATATTCCAGTGGAAACACCACTAAAGAAAAAAGAAATGGTTTCCCTTCCATTAAAGAAAAGAGTTCCCTTCCCCAAGGTGGCGTTATTTTCTTCAGTAGTTCCTCAGGGCGAGGTGGTGCCGCACCAGGTCTTTCTACCTCCCTAAGGAAATGTTGACAGGCGGAATCACGTGCAGGTCTCGTGGAGCTAAGGCAGCTGCCATAAACTCCTGGATACAACACCCCCCCCCCCCCTGGTTATAAGGAGAAGACAGTATTTGGAATACTCTTCCCCATCCTCTGACTCTGACATTCTTTCTGCCTCCTCTTCTGTGATGTTTGGGGGGAGGGTGAAAACAGGTGACACAGATGTCCTGCCCAGGGCATATGCACACTCTTTGTTTTGTGCATGCAAGAGTTTAAAAAATAAATTTAAACATTCTTAATTAAAAATTAACACTTATTCCATAAGCATGTTTTTTTTTTTAAAATGATTATAGGGTAGGGACTTCTGCAAAGGGAGATGTAGACACCCCTTGGAAGGAAACATCCTTCTGGTCTGTGTCCCATTAGAGACCACAGAAAAGAGTTTGTGGCAGGGAGTAGAGACTGTAGAGAGAGAGAGAGAGAGAGAGAGAGAGAGAGAGAGGCTACCATAAGTGAGCAGCCATGTGGCATTTGGCAAGACTGAAATCCTTCCCCACCAGGGCTACAAGTGCCAGCAGAGCCCAGGACACAGGGATGTGGGGTGCTTGATGCCATGCCAAGGACTTGCAGAGGGGCCCGAGCCTTCAGGCCCGGAGTCCTGAGCTTCTGCTTTCCCAGATCACTAGTCCACGCCCATACTCCCATCCTCGCGGGAGTCTTTCTCTTCCTAATAAACTGTCTCTATTTCTACTAATGACCAAATGTTCCTGGTGCAGTCTTGTTGTGTAGGAAGGCAGAACTTGGACATGGTTGTGTTTGCCCAACAGACTGAGACGATTTTAGTGATTCTAGTTCAAGGAAGGAAGGAGTGGTGTCCACAGGCAGAAGCTCTGGACAATGACCAATGGAGAACTGAACGTCCAGTGAACTTAGAGGACACTGATGTTACCTCCGAGGTGTTTCTCATGGGCACTGTCCTTAAGAAGAGTGAACTGCAGGCTTCTGAAGCAGGCTCAGGCTTTTCTGGCCTGGTAATGAGTTAGCTGTGAAACCACATGGATTCACAGATTCTAATTTCATACTGAATGCGCATCGTTTAAAAGGGAAAAGAAAATTGGGCTGTAAAATATGAATTTCAAATTTTGCTGAATCTAAATATTTAAACACAGGCTTACGATGCTAGCCAAACCAAAACTGCAGCTAATTTCACCCAATTCTGACTGCTTCGTGCATCTATGCCTGGCCCCCTGTTAAGTGTCTTCCCTGAGCATGTATTATCTGCCTGTAGATTTATCTAAATGCAGATCCATGAAAACAAATTATCGCAACAAAAAGGGATGATTTTGCCCTCCTGCATCAAGCCAAGATGTAAACCAAAATATAATTTCTTTTCTGTATCACTGTTTTTTTTTCTACTTTTACAAGCATATTGAGTACTCATCCCTACTTCCCTCTATCCCTCCTCCCTCCCATCCCTTCCTTTCTCTACTTGTGTGCTTCTATGTATCCCCCAGACTCCCTCTGACTTGTCTATTCTTATGGGGTTTCAGACCTCTGTGGCATACTAAGTTGCCTCTATCCAGGCCACCCCACTGATAGGGGCATTTCCCTTCATTCATCACTTATCACTTTAGTCCATTGGGTGGTTTTTGAGGCACATTTAAAGCAATTCTGAGCTCTTGTTTGTGCTGTATCAAAACTCTGTTGATGTGAACCTAGAAGATACTCATTCTTGGTGTCATCTGCCTTAGAGACTTTCAGAGTGTAGATTCCAATTGCCACCAATCCTAATGGAATGAGAATCAGAAAAATATGCAGGCAAACTAGCTTATTAAATACCAAATAGACTCATATGATTCATTAATTTCACCCTAACCAGTGTAGCAAGCATGAAAAGTCTGAACATTCTTCCCATCTTGGCTTCATGATGAAGACATGAGAGATTAGGGGCACAGCGTTTGGTGGTATCGTAACCATCTGCATTGTCCAGTGAACTTTTCATCTTTAGATGAACTATAGTGCACTGTAGTTGGTTTGGTTTCAATAGCCACCCTCAGCGTTCAGATAAGTATCTGAACTTTATCCGAACCATCCGAACTTCCTTTAGCGTGTGATTCAACTCTAAAAATCCCATGAGAACAGATGTTCTCATAGCCTTTCCTTATTTCCTGTTTCCATTGTGAGAACAAGGTCTCTACAAAAATCCCGATGAGTACTCATCTGAAGGCATGATGTCTGGGGTTCCCCCACCCCCCGCCAAATGAAAATTTAGTGTTGTTATTCAGTCCAGTTCTTGGATGAAAAGGGCTTATCTGCTGATCTGCAGAAAGTTTAGTATTGGAACCATGATGTTCTGTGAGCTTTGAACCTTCTTTTCATCTGGAAACTCATTGTTGTTTAATTCTCCCTGGCATTAGTGTATCAGGATGCTTTATCTGGAAATGCACTGGCTCTTCATGTTCTGATGATCTGTTTGCATTCACACCTGCTCCGTTTCTCAACTGACCTGGACATGCTGTTAATAGTAAGGTGTGTGTGTGTGCATGTGTGTGTACTTTAAAAAATCACTGTTGCCCAAATACCTGACGAGAACCATGTTAAGGGAGGAAGGATTTCCTTTGGCTCAGAGTAGACGAGCAGCATCGTGGAGGAGAAAGCACGGTGGCAGGCGGCTCCACGTGGGCATGGACATGCCTGCGCTAGGATGGCTTACCCCCTCCCGCCTCTCCAGCCGCTTAAGCGTAAAGGTCAATAGGGGCCATTTCACCTGCAAGTCATGAGGCTCCCCTCATTACGCCTCCCAAACTACAGTAAATACACCGTGATCATTTCCCATGCTCCTGACATTGCTATAAGCACTAAATATGGAGCAATGAACGAACAGCTCTAGAGGAGGCACCTGTGTCTGTTGGCTACAGTTTGGGTCGTAGATGAGTTTCGAGCCTGTCTATGAAGAACTGGTAGTTAAGCAAGGCTGTGGAGGATTGTGAGATTGATGGAAGATCCATCGCGGTGGCACCATTGGGAAGGGGGATAAGTTGGAGAAAGCTGGTCTCTAAGTGGACAAGGCATGTCCAGTTCCCTCAACTCCTGGTGTTGGTGTGAACGCTCCTGCCAAGCTGAACTGCAGACTGTAACTGAGAACTAAAGGCAAGAATAAGTCCCTTGTTCTACCAAGTTGTTTGAGCCCTGGATTTATTCAGCAACACAAAGAATAACCACAATAATATCCAGCACCAAGCTCTGGACTCTACTCTCACACGCACAGATAGGCACACTGGCACACACATACACACACACACACACACACACACACACATAGATATCACAATAAAAATAGCAAAATTTAAAATATAATAAAGAAGAGATCATTCACACTTAAAATATAGGTACCATTATCAACCAAAAGAGAGCTGAAAGTAAGGAAATTCCTAGAAAGGTTTAAGCCACATTTATTTATCCTTCTAGTATTATTATCTCATGACAATCATGAAAGTATTTAGAAACCATTTTCTGGTTTCTACTTAACCAAAGAGTTGCAAATACCCACATTTATACATGTACCCACAACTGCTCTCCAATTCCTTGGACCCACTCTGATGTCAACTTAACATCGCCAAGTTAATATATTAAACATAACTCTTCACTCACTGGCTCTCTGTGATGGTCAGCTGATTGCTACTACAACGGAATACGCGAGGTAAAGTGCTTGTGAAGAGGAAAGGCTCAGTCTGGCAGGTCTCTCTACGATCAGTTGGCCTTGTTGGGGCTTATGGCGAAGCGCTCCATGTGGTACAGCAAAACTTCAAGAAGGCACAAGAATAGAGACGAGAGCAGGGGCTCGCCCTCAATGACTCCATGTCCAATGCCGCATGTCCATCACTTCTCGGTGTTGCCTCCTGGAGAACAAGGCTTTGACACAAGCCTTTCAAGGGACATCAAGATCCTCCCAGACTTGTTCCTCTCCTTGCTGCCCCCACGCCAGGCAGTGACTCCTCTGTGTACGGAATCTCAGGTGAAGCCTGTATTTTCCTCGACTGATCTCAGCTCTGCACACGCAGTCTATTCGGACCCCATCTCCTTCTCCCTCCACCCTCAACCTTATTGCCTTCGCCCAACCCCTTTCATCTGGACGATCTCACCGAGAGGGCTTGGCCCCCAGCTCATCTTTTGTTGGCACACAAGACAGAAGTACCAAGAAGTAGAGCTACAACTGCGCTCGACCTCACCATGTGCTTTACGAGTCTTTGGAATTGTTTGGGAGGAGAACTATGGGAGAACTTGGAACTCTGAGTTATAATATCCAACGAACTCTGTAAACAGAACCCAGTGGGCCACGCAGGAGGAGTCTAGAAGGCAAGAATGCTCAGGTGGCTTCAGAACAAGAAGATCACGGTCGGGAACTGGGCTAGAGACTGTTGAGGTAATATTCTGGAAAAGTATATGGCCGCATTCTTCTCCTGTCCTGAGAACTTAGGTGAGGCTGAATAAAAACATCGTACGCTTCCATTTACTACAACCAATTTGGCTACAGCTTCTGCCAAGTGCCAAATATTCCAGCATCAGAGACCAATACTGGACTCCTATTTGATACCATTTCCCAGGGGGACCAGCCAGGAGTCCAGCAGCAGCTGGATTACATGGGATCATTTTGTCCTTATAAGAACAGATGTTTATTCTGGGTATGGATTTGCTTTTCCTGTACATAACACTTCTGCCAAAAGTACCATCCATGGGCTTAACGAATACCTCATCCATCATTGTGGCCTTCCACACAGCACTGCTTCTGACTTAGGAACTCACTTCACAGCTCCAGAAATGTGGCAGTGGGTTTGTGCTCATGGAATTTACTGGTCTCGCCATGTTCCCACCATTCTGAAGCAGCTGGCTTGACAGAACAATGGAATGGCCTTTTAAATGTGCAGTTTACAGCACTAGGTGAGCAGAGTTTATATATATACACATACATATATGCGTGTGTATATATATATGTGATAGATATATATCACAATTGTAGCAGAAGAGTCCTGCAGAAGGCAGCGTGAGTTTTGACTCAACCTCCAATATATGGTACCACTTCTACTATGCTCGGATTCACGGGTTCAAGAATCAAGGGTTGGTAATTTGCGCCATATCTAGTGACCCAGTAGGAAAAGTTCTGCCTCTGCTGATCTTGCAACCACATGCTCTGCTGGTCTGAAGGTGTCGGTTCCCGAGGGGAGAGTAGCTCTGCCAGGAGCCCCAGCAAGCTTCTCAATCAGAAGTTCAGACCTCCCCGGGCCACTCCGGTGCTGACGCCCTTCAGATCCCAGTCTACCAGGGTGACCCCAGACTGTCTAGGACTCAGGAGCCCCCCGTTAGAGCATCTCTTAGTGTTACTACTATGCATGTGACTAACATCAATGCAAACTACGGCCTAATCCAGGCAGAGTGATAAATGAAGGGACGAAGGTGTGGATAGCTCCTCCAGGTAAAGGACCCAGGCTTGGTGAGGTGCTTGCTGAGGTGGAAGAAATACAGGGGGAACTTGCCACCTGTTCCAGGAGAATCCATGCACTTGTGGTTGCACAGGGGGCAACTCTAGCCTATGCAGGGGTAGTCGTGGTCTTACTGTTTGTTGTTTCCATTTAAGGATTGAGCAGGACATAAGAGATGTGATCTGCTGTCGTGCTCACAAGGGTGGGTTTGTGATGGTTAATCTGGCTGTTACCTCCACTGGATCTAGACCACCTATGAGGGACTTTCTTGCCAGGTTTAGCTGAAGCAAGATGATGCAACCGAAAGGTAGTCTTATGTGTGGGGAGCACGTTGAGTGGCAGCTGGACAGAGGAAGTCCAGGAAAGTGAAGCCAATTTTTTGCCTTGCTTGTCCTGATGTCAGCCTGGCAAGTGCATCTCCGCTGCTGCTGCTCTGCTGCTCTTGCTGCTGCTGCATGGCTGCTCATGCTTCCCCTGCTGCTGCATGGCTGCTCCAGGCTTCACCGGCTTCAAAGCCAGCTTCTTCCGCCCTCCAACCTGGAGACTAGTGACTCTCCAGGAATCCTCCGGGCTGGGCTGGGACTGCAGAGACATTCAGCCTGGATTTAGCAGTCAGCAGGTTTTCAGCCTCTCCAATGTGCAGTGGGCATTGTTGGGACCACTTAGACTGTGCCAAGAAAGCCACGCTGATTAAGCCCCCTTTTAATACAGCTCTTAATTCTATCGGTTCAGCTTCTCCAGAGGACCCTGACTAACAGAGTTAGCACCAATCCACCTGCTCTTCTCTTTTTAGATGGAGAACCATGCATGTGAATGACACTGAGCAGGAAGTGGAAGGAGAGGAGA
Organism: Typhlomys cinereus; assembly: GCA_023101885.1. Taxonomy (NCBI): domain Eukaryota; kingdom Metazoa; phylum Chordata; class Mammalia; order Rodentia; family Platacanthomyidae; genus Typhlomys; species Typhlomys cinereus. The sequence continues at coordinate 4,604,493 of JALPQD010000093.1, read as the reverse complement.
AGAGAATTTCATTATACCCAGCAAGTACCAGTAAGAGACAGCAGCCCTGGCTGAGTTACTAAATACCATCTTTTATGCTGCTTGAGCAGGCTTCCAGAAACTCACCCTCCACACACCAAGCAAGTTTGGGTAGAAGTCAGGAAGAAAAAAAAATTCTGGTGTTGAAGTTGGAGGAGAGTTGAGCAGGGAGAAACAGTACCTGGAAGAGAGGTGGAAGCACAACTCCATCCTCACTCTCGGAGGAGAAACAGAGAAAGGAAATCCATCCAGCTGCAATGGAAGAACTAAAAGGCCTTGTTTGGGTCCCTTCTGTGGAATGACCATGTGTCTTATGATCTTGGTCTCCGCTTTTCCTTCATGGTGGGTATCACCTTATTCTGGGGGCGTGGAAGGAACGATGTAAGGGGCTGGATCCACATCGATAACATTTGCCGTCCACTGTCTGGGAGCAACTGTTTCCTAGGGATGGACAGCTTGCTCCTGGCACCATGCGCTTAAACCGAAATGCTTGACTTTTCTGTCTCCAGCGCTTAAATGTTTGGCACGAAACACAGAAATCTGGCATTTTTGATGCTCATATGTCCAAAAGCTGGAGAGCTGGAAAACACTAGAAGTCCCAAATTGGTGTCCACTTTGGGATATTTGGCCCAGGAAAATGTATATTCTCATGCCGCAGGAAGTTGGTTTGCAAAACGAACGAGGAGTTGGAGCCAAAAGCAAACAGTATCTGCCAAAGTGTAGATGAAATGTGATCGTTTGCTACACAGAGTTTCTTTTTGAAAGTTTTTTTTTTTTTTGCAGCTGCCACAACACATCTTCAACGTTATAATGTGCAGAACTGTTATTTAGAAATTCCAAGAGGGGGGAACAAATCTCAGTTGTTTACATTTAAACGTGATGTAAGGAGATACCATGGGCTACATGTAAACATTGTCGCTGTGGACAGAACAAGGCACGTGAAACATGGCTCAAGTCACAGGACAGGCTTCAGCGGTCCAGAGCAAAACCAGAGAATGGCATTTCTATAGAAAAGCAGTATTTATGACTATTCCATCCAACCGTGTGGCTCATTGAAAGAAAATGCATTGTCTTACAGAGACGATAAGCCACAGCAAGAGGTTGATGGAATGCTATGACTTTTAGATGATCTTAACATACAGTAGTGACTTTCATTATGTTTTATTCCCTCTGGTAAAGCACAGCTACTGCAGCATAGTACATGAAATTTATTTGTTTAAAAGAAAGTATTAATGCTTTGACTTTGTCTTTATTTTTTTCTCTTTTCTTCTTTGTACTTCCTTCTTCCCTCTCTCTCCCTCCCTCTTCCCTTCCTTCCTCCCTTCTCCCTCCCTCCCTCTGTTCTTCCCTCCTTCCCTTCCTCTTCCTACCTCCCTTCCTTCCTTCCATCCATCACTGCATACAGGAGCACACCCCAGTCTACTTCAGAATCTTCAGGAATAAGAAATAAATCTGTGTTCAGCCACTAGGAATTTGTAGCTTGTGGCTCCCATTAACTAGCATGAGGCTCATCCCTGCAGTGACCTAAATCATTCCCAACCCTCAGGAGAGAGATTAAAACAAGGCATTGTCATAGGTCCCTTCACAATATCCAGCCGAGTCAGCCATCTCCATTCAAAGGACCATGTCTCTTGTCTGTTACAGTATCCGAATTTTATCTGTAGAATTTCCCTAGCCAGCATTCTCTCTGGCCCATTATCACAAGTGAATTCTGTTGAAGTGCTGTAGCTATAAGCTACAGAACACAGACAATAGCCCAGTATAGTAGCTAGTTGTGTGTACACTAGTAGTGCTGTAGAAGGCCACGCACGTTTCAAAGAGTCTTTGTCCCAGTAAGTGTGACTATTTAGATCAGTATTTTTTTCTCTGTCTGAACCACTAGGCAAACATTTGCACCACAAGTAGATGTACGTTGAATAAAAGATGAATTTACTATAGCAAAACTTTAGTGTTGTTTCCTTTGAAGCATGCTCTAAGGATGTTTTGCACTGAGGTAGTGATAAAAACCAAATTCAAAATTATCAAAAGCACCTAGAATTTTTCCTTCTTTAAACCCAAATCTTATGAGCACACACTGTGAAATATAACGAGAAGCCAAGGATTGAAGATCTAGCATGATGATACCCCAGGAAAAACACCGAGAGATCAAAAATGTGCCTCAGAGATATAATAGTCTTATAGTCTAGAATAAGGAACCCTTTAGCAGAATACTGCAGGGACTATTCTAAGATGTCATTGGAAAAAGTGTTATTAGAATTCAAGATAAAAAAAATCAGTCAACAGGTTCATTCTTGCAACATTATTTGGCTAAAAATTTAAAAACTATACTCACAAAATTCTTTATATATAATAACAGGGCCAAATAGCTTAGGCCTTGATACTTCAATAAAAAGTACGAAATACAGTTGCCATGATTCATGTCTATGGTATGATTTAATAGACTAACACTTTTTAAAAATTATTTATTCTGTGTGTGTGTATGTCTGTGTGTGTGTCTGTGTCTGTGTCTGTGTCTGTCAAAGGGCACTGTGTGTCCCTGTGAAGGCCTAAGGGTGACTTTAGGAATCATCTTGAATCGCTTCTACCTTCTTCTTACTTTACTCTGGGTTTTCCAGGCTCTACCCACCAGGGCCAGAAGTGCAGGCTGCTGTTGTTTCCGCCTGGCATTTTTACCTGGGAACCGGGATCCCAGCTCAGGACCTCCTGCTTGTGAGACAGAGTCTCAACCTATAAGCCATCTCTCCAGCCCTAGACTAACACATTTTGAATGATCAAAACACTATGGTTCTGTAAGGAGTCACACTGCTGAGTAAAAGTCGGTTCAAAACAGCCCACTAGGGGGTCTTTGTAGTACTTCTGTACGTGAATAACAACAACTTACCAAACACATGTGTCAAGAGAGAACTGCCTGCTTGTTTAAAGTTAAATTTGCTTTGATAGAATCATAGCGAGAAATACATTCCCAAAGAGCGAGGGACTGATCATTCGTCTCTTATTAGCTGAGGGCAGAAATGCAGGACCCTGTGGATCATTTATCTCTTAAATTAACTCAGAGCCCAATGGATTGTCTCTCATATCAACTGTCTTTATCTAGGATTATAAAATAATTCGGTCTAAAGCATTTTTAAAATACCTTTGCAGAATGGGCTGAGACCAAAGCTTAGCTATTACTTGAACGGGAAGAATGTGGGGTGAGCTACCAGAAAACTGGGCAGGAAGGGGGTTATTGTTGCTGGTGTAGATTATGCAGAATGCCCGATGTGGAGCTTCTTTTTCCTTGTAGCTGGACGGATACCAGATACAGGAAATTGCAGCTCTGGGGGGATTTTCTAACCACTTGGGACAGACTCATGAGGAACACTGCACTCGCAGACACTCTCTGTTTAAGAATTCCTTGTCTTTCATAATCCCCCAGTGGAACAGCCTATAGGAGAAAGTCCTTTAAAAAGTCAGCAACTCATTTCCCATCTGATTTGCTTTCTCCATGTGAACCTGGGGCTCTTGCATGCTCTCTCACTGAGGCATGGCACGGCTAATTTTATGTGTCGCTCACTTAGACCCCTGGGTGCTTGCTTATTTATTTCTTTAAATTCTGGATGTTTCTGTGTGGGCGTTTCAGGATAAGGTTAACACTGAAATCAGTGAGTTCTGAATAAAGCAGACTATACTTACAATGAGGGTGTGCCTCGTTCAGTCAGGTTAGAAAGAAGGGACCAGCTATCCCAAGTGAGGACCAACTCAGCAGCCAGCATCCTTCTGTCTGGGGATGACCAGTTGATGCTACAAAATTGGGCACAGATTCCTTCCAGAGTTCCATGAACTCCTTCTGTGTAATAAATCTCTTCATCTGCATACGCCCCACCCCTGCAAAACTGCGCACACATACACATGCATGCACACATGTATACAAGCACGTGTCCACACATTCACATACACATTTGCACACAAAACACGCCTACAAGTACACATGCCACACATATGCACACACGTGCACACACACATATACACCCCTTACATACATACGCGGGCATGCAAACTCTCTTAATGATGGAGTTCTGTTTTCAAAAATGTATTATTAAGAAATTTAATTCTGGGGCTGGAGAGGTGGCTCAGGGGTTAAGCCTCCGCCTTGCAGGCGGAAGGTCCTGAGTTCGGATCCCAGATCCCACGTATAGATGCCAGGCAGAAGCGGGGGCGGCCTGCGCTTCTGGTCCTGGTAGGGCGGAGCCTGTGAATCCCGGGGCAGAAGGAGGTGGAGGCGTCCATGGTGGTTCGCGAATTCGTCCGTGGTTCTACATACACAGACACAGACACACACACACACACACACACACACACACACACACACACACACATACATACGTACACATGCACAATAGAATAAAAAATAATAAAAAAATTAAAAAAAAAGAAATTTAATTCTGCTTGGAAATCATGGAGTGTGTTTGCCCAAATCTAATTGGAACAGCCTAAGACACCTAGGTATATGTCATAGTGGATTGTTACCAAGTTACAAAGCTGGAACCATGGGACTATACTGCATTGAAGTGTGCAGACTACTGTAACTCAATGATAAGAACTTGTTTTAACATACCAAAATGTTGAAAGATACCATACAAAAAGGTATAAAAGTTCAGAAAAGTTACAAACCAGTTAGGGCACTCATCAAGAATGGCTTTCGTATTACTAAGTTGTTGTGGGTGAGCTCATGAATGAGAAGACCTAGGGCCTTACCATAGACTAGTGCACACTCTATATATACTGGACACTTAGTTGTGACAAAATTAGAAATATTTTTCTTCAATAATAGATTAACCTTAGAATCCTAATCCCTCCCACCCACGTGAAAAGCTGGGCATGACCATGCACCCCGTAGCAGCCCCAGCATTTCAGTGGGGTGGAGACAGGAGGATGTCTGGAGTTCAGTTCCTCTCCTTGACTCAGAGAAATAAGACAGAGAGTAACAGAGCTGGACACCCAACATTGTCATCTGACCTCTGCCAGAGCACAGGCGTGACGTGGACACTCACACATAAACACTACACACACACACACACACACACACACACACACACACACACCAGTAGACCTATTAGTGATATAGTGGTACACACCTGCAACTCTAGGACATGAAGGTGAAAGCGGGAAGTGAGACATTCAAGGCTACCCTCAGCCACACAGCTGGCTATGAGACCCTTGTCGGAAAACAAAGCAGCAGCAACAACGAAAGCAGAGGCTGGTGAGGTAGCTCATGGGTCAGGCTCCTGTTTGTAGACCTGGAGACCTGAGTCTGATTCTCAGAAAGCGCACCTAGTCAAAGGACAGACTGACTTCTGAAAGTTGCTATCTGACCTACAACCTCCACCTAGTACCATGACATGCTCTCTCTCTCTCTCTCTCTCTCTCTGCTTGTTCTCTCTCCTCAAATAAATAAAACATTAAAAATCTGAACTATCACAGTGTAACCCAGATAGTTTTGAAAAATTGAAAAGATGTTGAAGAGATATTCATCATAGCTTTATCTATAACCTTAAATGATAAAGAGCCAAATGTCCTTCATGGATGAATGGATGAAGGGTGTGAACTATGCACACACAGTGTTACATTTTTCAACCTTTGAAAATAAGGGAATTCAACCCTGTGCTGCCGCATTAATAGGTTAAGACATTGTGGCTAAGTGAAGCTAACTATTCAAGAAAGGCAAACACTGCTCAATTATATTTATACAAGGAAACGAAGTAGGTAAAATCATAGAAAAGGAAAGCGTGGTGGTTGGTAGTGACTGGAAGGAAACATTGCTATCAACGAGTGTAGAGTTCTAGCCATGCAGATGAAAAAGTCCAGGAAATCAGTTTAACATCACTGTGTATATAATTAAAAAATAATAGGTGCAGTCAATAATAGCAACATGCTTGAAAATTTGTTAGGACAGTTGCCAGAGGTAATGTTATACATATATATATATGTATATGTATATATATCCAAAATGAAGAAAATTAAATAATATAAAATATGATCTTTGACTACAACATTAGACTGTAACTCAATAACATGAAATTATCCTGAAAATCTCAAAGTGTGTGGAACTACATGTTTCTTAATATCCGCCCAGCCACAGATGAAATCACGGAGGAAATTAGAAAATATTTTGAACTAGGAGTAAATCAGAACACAAGTGTGTTCGTCAAGTTCTGATCATAGGTAAAAATCGCTGCAGTACAGTGAACATGAAATTTTTATTAGAAGAATTATTAACTAATAAAAGTGATTAACTGTGGAAAACAGTGAAGCAAATATAGAAAGTATTTAACATCTCAAGAGGGAGTGAAGCTACCTAAGTAAGTACTTTACGAATGGGAAAGCATCTCTCCTTCCCCAAGGGTCCAGGTCCTTACAGGACAGTGTACGTGGCACTATGAGAGACCACATATAGAAAGCCTATAGAAAGCAAGCTCCCTAGGGGCCCACCGGAGCTGGTGAGTGAGAGGAACCCAGGGGAGCTAAGAACCTCAACGAGCTGAACGTGTGGCATGGGAACTGTCTGCATATTGCCAATGCCAGTTCATTTCAGCTGTCAATCTGACACGTTAAGACCTAGGCCTCTGGGAATACCTTCAAGATGATTTAGTTCAGAAAAACCTCTTGGAAAGTCTCATAAAGGAACTGTTTTTAATGGCGCGATTGATGTAGGAAGACCCGCCCCATATTAGTCGAACACTCCCTGGCCAAGGAATGAGACTGGAAAGAGCTGATTTGGCAAAGCTGTCACACAGCTGATGTGCACAGTTCCCCCCCCCCCCCCCCCCCCGCCTGGCTAAGTGCTGTGGGGCCAATTCCATAGGCTCCTGCTGCTGGCCTAGCTCTCCTGCCACCGTCCACTGTAACCTGGAATTGGTGTATGAATAAAATCCACCTTGTTCCCTTGAACTGTTTGGGTCATGCCTCAGGAAAGCTGGAAAGTGGAGCAGTTGCAAAGAATCAGTCCTGCATTGAGGCGCTGGCGTGCAATTGACTTTGGGGGGTAACGGAGTGGGGCAAGAGTGAACTCCACCGAGCTGTTCCACCAGAAGCAGCCCCCGGGAGTTCTGGGAACATTCAGCAACACGTGAGTATTGTCCGGTTTTCTCCACATCACTGATTGTCACGGGACACTCACACACACACATACACACATGCACAGAGAGAGAGAGACAGAGAGAAGCTCAAGAAAGTGGGCCTCTCCTTCAAATGTGTTTTACACGGTTTCTACACCTACTATTGATGAAGAATAATGTGCCTAATGTTAAAATCTTTTTACAAGGTTCTCTTTCAGCTTGACAGCACAGGACAGGAAGGACGAATGGTGTACGAGATTCAACGGGACAAGGCGACAGTAATGTACCAAAACGTACAGGCTACAGAAGAAATGTGGAGATTGCAGTGAAGTGGATAACCTAGAGTGTTTATCTGATGATAGAATAGGGTCCGAAATTTTTCACGTCAGTCTTCCACCTTGGAAGAATGACCAAATCAACCAAAGACACATGCAAAAAAGCAATATTAAATACAATCAATTAAATAGGAAAAAAATGGGAAAACTTAATGGAATCAAAAGATGCTCCTTGAAAAAGGTTTTAAAAACCAGTGAAGTGTAGCCACAGTAGCCGCAAAAAGAAAAGCTTTCAGGAGTGAAGGGACCATCCCTGTACTCCTACATCTAAAGAAAGAACAATTAGAGAATAGGAGGATGATGTCATATCATGATGAAATTAAATTCAAGAATTAAAATATTCCCACAAGGAATACTCTAAAGTCCTACAGGTTTCATTGCATACTTAGAAGAAAAACATTTAAGTGGGAAGTTGATATGAAAAAATCTGTCCAAAATTCCAGAAACCACATCGCCCAGCCAGGGGGGTGCCTACTGGAATTCCAACGCTGGCACACATTGCCTGACCTCCCAGAGGTCCTTTGAAATCAGAGTAGAAGCTTCTTTGGCCTTGTGGCCCGTGCTCCCCCGTGCCTCCAAGCCAGGATCACACGGAAGAGAGCCACTAGGGGTGTCACTTGCTGCGCAGGGAAGCACCCCCGAGCCACAGACCAGCAGCCTCTGAGAGAGGGGAAGGAGTGCTGAGCAGCCTTTTGAGAAAGGGAACCAACCAACGGGACCCCTCCATGGAAACGCTTTCGAATGACTTTGCAGTTTCAAACCTTAAGATGGGACGTGTCTGGCCAGTCCCTAAGATGTCCTCAAAACACCTTTTCTATTTGTCCCGGGCAAGGTGTTTGGCTTCTTTTGAGGATAATTAATCTATTCATGAAGCTATGTCTTCCATACCCTCAAACTAGATGCTGACGTCCTATGCCCGAACTGCAAATTTTACAAGGTTTTCGTTCTTTTGTGTCTCAAATTCCACTAACCTATTTAAAAGGATCTCGCATTAGCCAAGTTACAGTCTCACTGCTAGTCTGCCTTTAATTAACTCATAACATTTAAATTTGTCTTTCTGCAAAATACCAGGAGAGACAATCCCTACACAAGCGCTCTGCCACACTGTAACATACACGGCTCTCAGTTCCTTTAGCAAATTCCCAACAGTCCCTGTTCCCTTCTGAAACCTCCTGAACGCAGTCTTTACTGTTTTGTTGCAACACTGGCCTTCTGAGCTCCCACCAGAAGCGCCCACTAGCCACTGCTTTTAGCATGCTAGGCTTCTCCTAACCACAGCTCCAAACTTCTCCAAATTATCCACAAATCAATTCCAAAGAATTAAGATCTACATCCGCAGGTCCAACCACAGCCACAATCTTGTTTCTAGGATACCAGTTTCCATAGGTTCAGATTTTATCACAGGACTAAGAGCTGACAGAAAAAAAAAAGAAACTTGAAAAAAGAAAATACCTATTTGGGTTTATGGTTTCAGTCCACTATCTTTGTCTCTGCTGTTTCTGGGCCCAAAATAAGGCAGAATATCATGGTTCAGGGAGCAAGAGAAAACAGAAGCAGAGCCTGTGGGAGAGCAGAAGCCGAGATCATGGAAGGCATTGGGAACCCCCGGTGAACTCTTTCCTCTAGATAGACCCCACCTTCTAAAGTTCCTCCGTCTCTCAAAATAACTCCACTGGCTGAAAAGTCGGTACTCAACACGTCAGTCCATATGAAGACATTTTACAAACTCAACCACAGCATCCAGTATACGCAAGCCATGTGTGGAACATGAATATAAGCAGAATGTACAGAGAATTCTTATGACAATAAAAATATGAGAAAATATCTCAATGGATATGTCAATCATATGCAAATAGATACAGAAAAAGATATCAAGAATGCTTAGAGCTGCACAGATGAAAACCACAATGACTATATCTTCACACATCCAATTAGATGATTTCATTTTCAAAACTTCACAGTCCCACAGATTGAAGAGGACACAAGATAATTGGAAACCTCACATATTATTACTGGGAATGAAAAACATTATATTCACAAAACAAAATGACAGGTCCTTAGAAATGTATATGTTATGGCAATTCTATGCCTATGATTTATTAAAAGTTATATGCAAGAGAGGTTTTGGAAGTTCACTCTTAAACTTTATTTATTGTGTGTGTGTGTGTGTGTGTGTGTGTGTGTGTGTGTGTGTGTGTGTATCAGAGGGCACTGTGTGTTCCTGTGGAAGACCAAGGGTGACTCCGAGAATCATTCTGTATTGCTTCTATCTCCTTCTTGCCTCACTCTAGGATTTCCCAGGCTTAGTCTATCAGAGCAGAAGAGCTTCTGCCAGTTTCTGCCTGGTACTTTTTAGGTGGGAACTGGAATCTGAACTCAGGACCTTCTGCTTGTGAGACAGAGTCTTAACCCCTGATCCATGTCTCTAGCCCAGAATTTTATTATTAATACATTCCCTACCAGAACTATAATGTCCATCACATGATAAATGAATAGACATATTTGGTTTTATTCATATAATGGACAATGCTCTACTTGGTAGTAAAAAAAATGGATAATTCTTTACTTAATAGTGAAAACATTGAGCTACTAGTGCACCAGTGTCCAAACACTGTGATACATGGAAGGTCCCAACACTGAAGACCTCACAGTGATACCCCCCTGACCTAGGTACCCCATTGATATGCAGCTTCACAAATGATAAAATCAGCATCTACTGCAAGGAAGGCTCAAAGATTGGCAGAAAATCTGGGGATGAGGCAAAGATGCTGACAACTTGGAGTTATAAATGGAATGAAATTCGCTTTTTCCTCTAAAAGGAAAAATCATGAAAGAAAGTCTGTGGAGGAGGGAACATAGCTATATCATGATGGTTTTGGTGGCTGTGCACGTGAATTTGCCAGATTTATCAAATTATAATATTAAACTCCCGTGCTTATATACCTTAAAGTTAACTAAACCAGCAATGATGATGTATGCCGTGCCCAGCCCTCAAGAGGCACAGACAGGAGGATTATGAATCTGAGGTCAGTTTGGACACCGTGAGAAGAAAAATAATGAGCTCTGAGAGATGAACAGATGTCCCAACTTCTTGCTTTAGGGTTTCAACTATCTATAGCTTCCTCTTAAATAACTGGCTGCTTTTCAGTATAGAGGACAGGGTATTGGGGGATTCGGAGACCAGTTGTGCCCAGATGTTCAAGTTATGCCACTGAGACATGGGAACAGTTCTGTTCCCATACGCAGGGCCTGACTCTCCCTCTAGAAATCGACTGGCTCAGGTCCTACCCTGTACACCCCCAGGCATCCCACTGAGCAAGAAACTTTGTGTCGAAATCTATTGAACGGGCCTGACCGCAGGAAGGCGTCACAGCCGTGCAGGCGACAGATGCCCACAAAGAAGGTGTTCAGACGGGCAGAAGCTCAGAGCAGCGAGCCTCCCCGCCTGCTCGTGGACAGGAAACCCTGTCAGACTGAGGCATAAGACCCATGTTGCAGGGGGCTGGGAGACAGCTCAGCTAGGCAGCATGAGGACAGTCTCCACCAGTCTTCTCCATACCCACTTAAAGAGCCAGGCGTGGGCTGGGCACTTAGAATCCCAGGCTGATGCAGGTTCTCAGGCAAGCCTCATGCCCCAGTGAAAACAAGATGGGGGGCTGGGGAAATTGTTGGAGGGTTAAGGCCTTTGCCTTGTAACCACAAGGACCTGAATTCAGAGCCCATCTAAAAGTGCCAGACAGAAATGGTGACAGCCCGAACTTCCAACTCTGGAAGGCAGAGCCTGGGCATCCCCAGAAAAGCAATAAGGAGGTAGAGCAATCCAGGATGATTACCTATGACACTCTCCCTACAGAGGGACACACATGCAAGCGCCCTTTTGGACACACATACACACACACACACACATGCACATCATTACCTTACTAGCACTCAAAGCTGACTGATGGCCTTCTACACATATGTACACACACCCTCACACGTAGACACGCACCACATCATGTTGCCACTTTAAACACGTTCACTCACCAATTGAGCCCTTTCCTGCCCCATGGGCTCATCTGCCCCCATGTAAGTCTGTGATTTAAAATAAACTGTTTTAGAACAAGAACCGAGCTGGTTACAAAGGTTTCCTTCACCGAGCCCAGCTATAAGGCCTCAGCCTGCCAGCCACCAAACTCCACAACCTTGAAACAGGGCAACACTTCTCTAAGCAAATTGGTTCCTTAATATGGTAAAGTGTGCTGCACCCGAGGGGAAAACCGGTGACCTCACAGTCCAAAGCTGATGGAGTCACAGCCCACACTTCTGAAAAGAACTCAGAGTTTCCATCTTGATAAAACCAGAAGCAAATCTGAGAGTCGCTAAGTTTTGATGTTCATGTTTGTTCTCTCCAAACTTTTCCTCCTATACGGCACGGCACAGTGGTCTAATTCATAGCTTCTGGGATTTTTTTTTAGATAATATAAACCATTAAAATGTTTTCTATATTAATCAGTGGTCTCTAAAGATCCACAGGGATAAATAAACTCTGCGAGCTGGCAGGGGCTGTTCGTGGCACGACCGCTGGTAGTTATAAACAGTAAACAAAACATAGAAACCATTTTAAGCACAAGAGATTGCTGTATCACACTGGGTATAAATCATTAGCTTAATAATTTCAGCAGTAGTGTCTCCAAAGCAAAATTAAGCCAATAGTTCCCCCTGTGGCAATAACTAAGTACTGTAATGCTGAAAAAAATAATACTAGAATAGCCAGCAGAAGAAGGACTTACCTTGGAAATGACTGAGGGTTATAGATCAATAAGTAACTGCAGAACTGGTCCCTGGGCTGTCTTCAGAGAGGGGAAGAACTGCCTCCAACCCCCACATCCACTGTTATGGACACAGACAAAGAGTATGTGTTCCCCAAAGACCCCCACAGATTTCAAGTGCTGTAGGTAGGCCATGAAAGCGATGACAGATTACAATCGAGAAAATGACAAATCTCTCTCCGCTGTGAGGGCAGACATTACTCACCGATTCAAAAAGGGCCAAAGGAGTACTAAGCCCAAGCTAGGACGGAGACAGGACAGCCCCCCACATCCCTTCAGGAGCACTTCGCTTGCAATCCTGAAGGCCCAGTCATATGTGTTCCCCATCAGCTTTGCCAAGTGCTGACAATCATGAGAGAGATGAGACAAGAGAGAGAGAGAGAGAGAGAGAGAGAGAGAAAGAGAGAGAGAAGTAACTGGCTATAATATGCTCTTCTTGAGAAAGTGTACTTGGCTATGGGACACTGTCAGACAAGAAAACCCCAGGAGAGACCCTCTCTATGTCTATTTGTGTTGAGTCAGCACTGTAGACCCTCTGCTCTCAGCTCGTCTCCCTCCATATCTGCTGCCAGTGTGGTCTCACCACTTCCTCCAAACCAGAAAGTTCCGAGGGGAATGTCGTGAGCATGCCTTGTCATAAACAGGCAGACGCATCCCTGTGTGAGCTACAAGACATTCGCAAGCCATGGTAGTTGGGTCGGCTACGATTTGCCAAGAAGTGCTGCTCCCCCTTGATCGCTGGCCGAGGCAAACACAGGCTCTTCTTTTCGGATCTTAATGACTAACAGTAACTCTGAGATCACACAGCCGAGGGCCGCAAAAGGTTAAGGGACCCCAGGCAGAGTCAGGGAATTCTGAAGAAAATCTGCAGGAATAAGATGATGCAACCAGCTGGAGGTCTGGGGGGGGGGGCGCTACCTAGGGGTCAAGCTGCAGAAGGGAGAGGTTGGGCAGATTCTCTGCTTGTTGGTCCTGTGACATGCCAGGTGGTCAGATGACAGGGAAGTGGGAGGTAGGTGCCCCCTTGGTATGGGGTCCATTCGACAGCCTTTCCTTGGTGGGCCGTTCATTAGCTTTTTGGGCCTAGTTTTCCTGACAGTATTTTACTATGTTCATCGCTCATAGAAGTCCCGATTTAGTTTGATAGCAGCATAAAGTGGTGGCTTTCTACTTTTAGGAATAAGTTACCTCCCAGGCTGCTGTGTCTCACGGCTGGTACTCGACAGAGAGTGTGGTTTATATGTACAAGGCGCAGAGTCATGTCTTTGTGTTTGTTTAAAAGAGCCAAAAGTCACTGGTAAAATGGAGTATCAGATAAGGTACAGTCTACAAAACCACAATATGGAGTCACTTAGGGCAGGGCGTGGCCTGGTCTCCTCTCTGACATAGTACATATTTTTAAATTATTCAATCACATACCACTTACATTATACAGTGAAACGTAACAATTTCTACCTTGTTTTCAAATGCTGAAAGGAGGCACGGTTAGACTGCCAATGATGTATTTGGTCTAAAAATTTCATGATTACGTCAGGAAAACAGGGTATTATTCCACAAAATTAGCGCCCAGTGTGAGTATCTCATTCAGTAGTAGACTGAGTGGGAAGATCTGAATGTAAGATAGGGATGCAGACGAAACCACAGTGCACAGCTAGAGGATCAACCAGGACCACTTTTGTAGCCAGGTAGTCGCTCACATAATTAACCGAGGGTCACTCCTCCATTTTTTCCTATGTCGTTCTCCACAAATGTTGCAAATAAGTTGTCTTTTAAAAAGTCAGTATCTATGCATGACAAGCTTAATTGTAGGTATAACAGCTTCAGCTCTTTAGATAAATAGTAAAGGAAATCCTCTTTATTGGTAAAAAATGAGAAAATACATTGTGGCCTTTCTTCACCTATATGAAATGGTTTTACTTTGTGAGTTACATTCTTTATCATGTTATCTCACATGTGGATGATCACACGTGTTTGCAGAATCATTCTGTGTATCTCTTCCATCTTACCATTTTGAGGCTGGGTCTCTAATTACACCTGGAGCCTGCTTGTAGAGCTAGTCCATCTAGACACATTGATCTGAGATTCTCAGGCTCTACTTTGACAGGCTGGAATCACAGGTGGGCCACCAAGTCCACCTCGAATTCTACATGGGATCTGGGGATCTGAACTCTGGCTGTCTCACCCGAGTCTATTTTTTTAAACTTCCAACATGGTAAACGGTGCATCCCATTTCAAACAAGTTGAAATCGATTGTGAATAAGTCCATGAAATGGGGGTGGTTTGCTGTCATCTCTGCTCCTTTCTTGACGTTCTTCTTTCCTCAGTGCTCCCTCATCCCATCTCAGATTAGTGGATGCACAGGCTTCATATTTAAATGTGGTGGTTCCCACAGTTTCTCATACTCGGGACCATAAATAAGCTAGTACAGATCAGAAGCAGGAAATGTTGCATGTCTTAGACTCAGAATGAACTGCCCTCGTGTCCAGTTACTTTTCTCTGCTTCTGTGAGACAACACTCAGACTGAAGCACCTGAAGGGAGGGAAGGAAGATTTATTTGGTTTACTGTTCCACAGGAGAGATGCAGTCCACTATGGCAGAGAGAGCATGGTGGGTGGCAGAAGCTGGGGGTGGCTGAGGTCGCCGCAGACATTATGAAGGAGGCAGACGGAGCAAGCTGCAGACGGAACGGACTGCTAGAGCAGTCTGCATCATTCACATGCTAGTATTCCTGAGCCCAGCCTAGAAATCCACCCTTATTCCCTGTTAAGCTGCCCACTGCACACGTTAGCTTGGGAATCTCAGTGCTGCCCTGGGAATACGTTCCGATGACTAGCACTGTAGTGGCCAAACCAAAGGCCAAAGGTCTTCCCGCTTCTCCTGCTCTTCATTCAAGATGCATATTCTTGCCAAACAAGAGTCCTTTGTATGCTGCAAGGGATTCATGCAATTAATAGCCTGTGACCTTAGGAAAAGTTGAAATCAGTCAAAGAGATCATCTCTTAAAAAAAGAAAGATGCCATGACCGGACCTCTGGTAGTATGCTCGTAAAGCCTGCTGTGTGATCACAGGACTCGCTTGCTAGCATCTCACTGCGTGGCCATGTGGCATGCTCAAGGGAGGGAGGAATTTATTCACACCCCTGATTCTAGGCTGCTGTCGTTTTGGCGGGAGGGTTATACCAGCATCAGGAGCCAAAAGAACTAGCTACATCCCATGCAATATGGTTAGGTTCCATCCACGGAGGCATCAGGAGCCCTTAGGAGTGCTTGGTGCTTAATGTTTAGCTCAGCACCCACTCCCAAGTGCCTGGACCTTGAAGTTCCGCTGTATTCTTGCCTCCTCCAAGCACCTACTCCCTAGGGAGCCACTCAGTTTCATTTAGAAAAAGCCATGTTTCTTAAAAGACTCAGGGCTAAGATGCCCTGGGGGGCTGTAAAGATTAGCAGCCTACATCCCCTGCCTTCACATCAGTTTCTTACCATCCAGAAGTGGGATTCTAGCTGGGGTCACAGCTCAGTGGAGAGAGAGCCGTGTCTTGTGTGGTATATTACCGGGGTTCGAGCAGGAGGCGCAAGAGGTGGGGTTCTAAATTATGAACAAACTGAAGCTGTAGGCATACGAAGAAGCATGTGTGCCTAAGGGGGACTATGACAAATCCCACGCATTTCATTCATCCGGAGCGTGGAGCTGGACAGCAGGTGAGCGACACTTCTGTTTGCACCATCGCCTGTGACGTCAGCAGGATGAGCCGCCGCAGGCCCCCGCCTGTCGGCATTGTGAGACCTCTTCTGAAAAGCTTCACTTTGCTCCCTGTGGTTGTATGCATCTGTGTATAATGTGCGGATGGGGTGTGTGTATGCGTGCTCTGGCATGCACGTGAAGCTCAGGGGACACCTAGAAGGAGTTCTCTCTTTCCACCTTTATGTGGGTTTCTTGGATCAAACTGGTTGTCAGGTTCTCACACAATGTCTGTAATGCATGTATCTGCAGTCATCTTGCAGACCCTCCCACCCCCCGCCACTGCTCTCTGTATCAGCTTCTGAACGTGCCTTTCGGCAAGGCTACCATCGTCCTTTCTCATCTTACTTCTCCTATTCTTCCCCAGTATGAAGCCAGGCTGCTTAAGGGTGGTGCAGGAAAGACAAACTCCACAGATGTAAGAACGGAGGGTGAAGGTGTAGGAGGGCCATCCCACCACAAAATTCATGCTGGAAAGAGCCCGTTAGCAAACTATAACAAAGCGAACACACAGAGTAACTTCAAAGCAAGTATACTACATCAATGCAAATTTGAAAGGTCCAAAAATGTATTCCCCCTTTGGAAAAAAAAAACTTATTTTGAATTATTTGAGTTTTAAGTCCGTGAAGTCTCCAAGGAAAACATGTAAAATCTCTGAGGAAAATTCGATTTCCCGCAGATCTACTTTACAAACGCTACAGTCTAGTTAGAAACATCTCTTTATTACTTCCCGGCCTCTGCCAAGGACATCGCAGATCTCAGTTTCCTTCCCGGTGCTTCTCTTCCCGTTTTCAGTCTTTCTTCTTCCCACCAATCCAAATGCAAGGACTTGTTTCAAGGCACCCTCAAGATGGACTTTGGGGGCCAAATGCCTGCTTCAGTGGAACCAGAGGACTTGACTCCGGGACTGTGAATCTCAGAGATTATCCAGTTCGGATAGTTTCCCACTGCACAGGGTAGAGACATGTGGAAGCCTTTGGAAGGACGGCTAGGAAGGGGAAGGGAAGAAAGGTGACTAGCTATGTGGGGAGACTCTACCTTCAGCATTTAATTATCTACCTTTTCCAAAAAGGTACTGCTGGAATGCTGGTTTCCAGAGCTCTGGGGTGTAAAAACCTCAAATATAATCAAATATAAAGAGTAAGGTTGAAATAGGAAGTAGTGTTAGTAAAAGTCTGTCTTAGGCCCCTCCTTTCCCCTGGAATGGAGGTACATAGATCCTTGACAAGACAGGGCTCCCCTTTGTTTCTTTTTAACCGAGATGTGTCTATAATGTGTGTAACCCACCTTTCAGAGCTTCTGGCACATTGCTTGTTTTCCACCAGTGAGCTGGGGCCCTCTGGCCAGAGGCAGTCAGCCGATAACAAAATAAGCATTTCCTCCTCCTGTTTCACGAATGCTCAAGTGGGAAAAACATGTAACAGGGCTCCCCATCCTGACCAAGGTCTCTATTTTATCAGGAAAGACTTCCAAATTCTTCCTGGGGTAGCTAGGGCGCCTTCTGTGGCTTACACAGGTCTCTTGCCTGTCTGGTGTGTGGTGGCCTTTAGCCGGGTGCGTAGCAGGCGCCCTGACGCCTTTCCTTCCCGGTTCGTATACACAGCGTTATAGAAAGCCATGCTCAGAGAGCTCACGCGACGTCCTCACAGCAATATTATGAAAGCTGACACGAAGGTCGTTAGCACAGCTGTGTTTTTCATAGGAAAAAAAGAAAACAATCTTCCTGTCTCCGTTTGTACCTCAGCACGTGTCACGCTTACAAATTTACATTTAATGATTAGGTAATTTCCTTGTTCCAAATGACACTCTGCTTTGAATCCTCCACTCTCATTTGGAGGAGCTTTCATTTATTGCAACAAGGTATTTTAGCAAGGAAAAAAAAAATCCTTATTTCAAGAGCTAAATTTTCCTTGATTCTTGGATGTTTGTAAGTCCTTGCTCTAGCTGGACATTTCTTCCAGCAGCACTTTAGAGGACACACGGAACTTTCTTCCCTGGCTCTCTCTCCTTCCATGGTCCATCTTTCAGATATACATCGTCGTAATGTTTAGGTGTAGGGCTTATCGTTCAATGCACCTGCTTCATTGACACGACCCTTGTTTCACTACTGATTCACCTCGGGAACGTATTTTAGCCTCAGATCTACTCTTCCTGGGTTATTTTCTCAGCAATGCCTATGGACAAGGTAAGAGAAGGATTCTTTCGGGTGCCTGCCCTGTTTGGTCTCTTCACAGGGCAAGTAGTCTATACCACAGAACGCACCAGTTAGAGCTCACGCCCACCTTTCTAGAGCATTCTGTGGAGCTCAGAATTCATCAATCAAATCTTCCTGGCTGAACCTGCTTGCAGGGACTGGGCGACTTCTTGAATTTGAGAATTCACTCCTGTCCTGGGCAGAGCATGCCGAGCCCCTGGGGTGCTGAGGAGTGCTGCCGGGGAGGGGGAGACAGAAGAGCAGGTAGAAGCGGATCATGGATGCGCCTGTGGGCTGGGCCCTTCCACGAGTGTTCTGAAGCCTTGGCAGCGCCCGGATGGGGCTGGGTGGCAAGAAGGAGATGACGACAGCTCTTCTAAGCTCCTAAACTGAGGACGAGCCTCAGCACTCAATCGTAATTCACGCTGGCCCTGGAGGCTGATGGGAAAGACTTCCTCCTCATGGCAGGAGACGAGACTGTGTTATCCCAAGAGTTCACACTCGATTGGTAACCTTCGGATCCTCAGCATGCAATGAGTCATCTTCTGTGTGTATTCTCAGCTTAGAATCTACAAATCTACAATCTTGGGGAAACCCTTGGGACCTTTCTTTCTAAAACCAGATGAATCTTCAACTTCTGGATGGTCCCCTGTGGAAGGGTACATTTACAAACTCCAAAATGACCATTACGTCCTAACTTAACATCTCCTTTCTTACCTTAAACACACTTGTTCATGACTACCTCGTTTAGTTAATGGCATGACTCTCCACTCACCTATGGAAAGCCTATGGCCGTGTGATCTACCCCTGAGCCACTCCCCCAGTTCCGGAGATAAGTACACGCCTACGAGCCCATGCTTCCCCTCTGCTTCCAAGCTCCACCGCTAAGCTGAGTTTCTTTAATATCCATTTAAACGCTCATCCTTCCATCCTCGATTCATTCTTCCTCTGTATACCAGAATTTTGTTCACATTCATGTCCTGTTTCCCATCTCTGCTCAGTTTTCTGGAAACACATTTTTAATCATCATTTCCTGATATCCCCACAATGACCCCTAGTGTCCCTGCCCACCGCACTTCATTCCCATCATGGATTTTATCCCTTATTCTTCACACTCATCCATACAGCCATACACATAAGCTTCATAATTCTGGCAGTTCACACTCCTTGCTAATCCTAGATATTTGGGGATGTATGAGTTGTTGTGAACTTTCACACACATACATGGTTACTTAAGCTGTGCTCTCTGGACTCCTTTCTTTCCTTATTCTTCTATAAAAACCCACAAACCTATTCCATGCCACTTACTCTGTGTAGCCTTCCACAGTTACATCATCAAACCACTTCTCATATGCTTATCTAACATTGTATCACTAAAGTGACAACTCGTAGCTATTTACCTATATACATGTTATGCATGAATGTGTCTCATCTCTTAGAAGCAAACTTCTTGTAAACAGGGACTAGACTGCATTTATATGTTTCTTGTTCCTCATGTATCATCATAAACATAGTAGGTACTTTGCGAATGTTTGATTTCTTGTGTGTGTGTGTATGTGTGTGTGTGTATGTGTGTGTGTGTGTGTGTGTGTGTGTGTGTGTGTGTGTGTGTGCACAAGAAGGCCTGAGTGTGTGTGTGCCTGTAAAGGCCCAAGGGTAACATTGGGACTCATCCTAGATTGTTCTGCCTCCTTTTTGCTTTGCTCTAAAGTTTCCCAGGCTCTGCCTTCCAGGGCTGGAAGTTCAGGCATCACCATATCTGCCTGAAATTTTCACATGGGATCTGAGGATCCCAACTCAAATCCTTTTGCTTGGGAGGCAAAGACTTCATAACTCCTGACCCATGTCCCCAGCCCAATGTCTAATTTCTTAAATAGAAACATGAACATTTGGTGCACTATATTTGCTTCTGAAGGGAGTAGGGGCCTCTTGACTGAGTCCTACCTCAGTCTGCTACTTTCAAACGTTAAATCCAAAATGGATTTAACATTCCTCCAAAAGCCACTTGAGGAGGTCTGCAAAACCTGTGCAGCAGCTGGGTGAGAGGGTCAGAGACAGCGAGGAACCGCAAGCTTATTACAAAGACAGGTGCGATTCTAGCGGCAGCCGTGCGTATGCTCCGTTTTCAGAGAAGGCTCCAGAATCACTGATCCACCGTGCACAGTGCTCCTTAGATGGGCGTTGTCTGGCCGGGCCTGGTTGTCTCCCCTCCGCTTCTCTCATATTTTTCATGCCTGCCCTGAGGTAAGTAAGTCTGGCCACAGTTCGTGTTTATAGCATGTCTCCTGGCCAGTTTATGCATCTGGCATTTCCTATCAATCCATTTTGGGAATCACCGCGTGAAGTTAGGGGTGTGGGGAAGCACCCAGGGGAGTTGTTTTATTTTCTGTCACGGGATCTCCAGGTCCTTTAGGCTTTGGGAACCTGGGGCCACTAAAATCCAAGAGCTTTATGCAGTACACACGCAGAGGGGAATCAATTACAAGCCCACGAAACACCTGGAAGA
Source organism: Typhlomys cinereus (assembly GCA_023101885.1). Classification (NCBI taxonomy): domain Eukaryota; kingdom Metazoa; phylum Chordata; class Mammalia; order Rodentia; family Platacanthomyidae; genus Typhlomys; species Typhlomys cinereus. The sequence continues at coordinate 4,583,796 of JALPQD010000093.1, read as the reverse complement.
TTCTGAGCATGGACGACGGTTTCTGATGCGCAGCCTCTAATTTCATTCCTGCTCTACACACAAAAATGGTGTGTTTTCCCCACAGCATCTCAGAGCTAGTAAAAACTGGGATGGAACCCTTCTGAAGACCAGTCCCATGATCTTTAGTATAGGATAACATATAGGAAACAGCCAATCAATTGAAAATCCTACGTCATTTATCTTCAGAGACATTATGATGTCATATTTGTAGAATTGGGTTATTTAGAGCTCGACAAATTTCAGTATTTATAATGAACTATACTGGTGGAAAAATTCAGTTTAGGTAAAAGAAAGTTCAAATTGTGGTATGTTAAGATAGTTTTATTACTAACCAGTGTATACTTGCAATAAACTAAATAAAATTTAAATAGAAAATAAAAAGTGAAAACTTAATTAGGTATCAATGCCTTTATTATGCATTTTGCAATTATTACAGCCAAATCTTTCAATTGTTTCAGCTTTTCAATAGCCCATGGAACCAGGTGCAATTTTAAAAAAAACTTTATTTCATGTGTATGTGTGAGTCTGTATCAGAGGTGTCTCTGTGTCCTTGTAGAGGACCAAGGGTGATTTCAGAAATCCTGGATGCTTTTACCTCCTTTTTGCTTTGCTCTGGGATTTCCCAGGCTCTACCTACCAGGGTCAGAAGTGCAGGCTACACTGTTTCCGCCTGGAGTTTTTACCTAGGGCCTGGGATCAGAACTCAGGACCTTCTGCTTGTGAGGCAGAGTCTTAACTCCTGAGCCATCTCTCCAGCCCCAGGTACTAGAGCTTCTTTTGCTGCCCTGCCTTGTGCTCATCCTCCTGTAACATTATATTGGGTTTCCTAAGTGCAGTTACAATACCCTTTTCACATTTAACTGATTTTCCTTTCTATTAAGGATTCATAGTTTTTTAAAGTACTCTTGGACATCTGATTTGAAAAGGCTCCTTTCATCCTGTGGCTTTCATGGTGAGAGTAGACTTGTTTTGTCCTTTGCAAGCACAAAAACTTTTTTTTAAAACTTTGCTTTCAGTGCAATTCAACTTATCTATGTTTCCTTCTCCTGTTTAGATTTTGGGCGTCCTATCAAAAACTTCATTGCCGGGGCAAAGCATAAGTATATGTATATGTACATGTTCATGGATATGATGTATGTGTATATATCCCATATTCTTTCTCCATTCCTCTATCGATGGACATTAGGCCAGTTCTATATCTTGGCTATTGTGAATAATCGGTAATAAACATGGAAGCTCAAGTTTCTCTATTTTACTGACTTACATTTCTGTGGGCACCCAGGAGTCGTGGAGTTGTGGTCCAACAACATGGAGGTTCCAGTTTTAATATTTTGGGGCCCCTCTCTACTGACTGCCACAGTGTCTGTCCCAGCTGACACTCCCATGGGAAGTGTTCACAACCCGTTCAGTGCTTGTTATCATTGGCTTCCTTGGAGAACCATGGAATCTCCAGTCAGCTTTTATTTTCATTTCCCTGGAGGCAAAGGACATTGAACATTTTTTTATGCATAATAATAATGATTATAAAAATATATAATAAAAATAATATTATTATTTGACAGTTTCACACATGTTTACAATGAGAATTTAAGTTATTTTTCACCCATATTCCCTGATCCATCCGCTCTATTCGTCCTACTGAAATTCACGCTCCCACCGTTTCCTTCCTACTTTCCTGCATATGTGTCTGTGTGTGTGTGTGTCTATGTGTGTGTGTATGTGTGTGTGTATGTGTGTGTGTATGTGTGTATGTGTATGTGTGTGTGTATGTGTGTGTGTTTGTGTGTGTATCTGTGTGTGTCTGTGTGTTTGCATGTGTGTGTGTCTGTGTGTGTGTGTCTGTGTGTGTCTGTGTGTGTTTGCATGTGTGTGTGTCTGTGTGTGTGTGTCTGTGTGTGTCTGTGTGTGTGCATGTGTGTGACTGTGTGTATGTGTGTATGTGTGTGTGTATGTGTGTGTGGTGTGTGTGTATGTGTGTGTATGTGTGTGTGGGTGTGTATGTGTGCGTGTATGTGTATGTGTCTGTGTGTGTATGTGTATATGTGTGTGTGTCTGTGTGTGTATGTGTCATGTGTGTGTGTCTGTGTGTGTGCATGATGTGTCTGTGTGTGTGCATGTTTGTATGTGTGTGTGTTGTGTGTGGATGTGTGTGGATGTGTGTGTGGATGTGTATGTGTGTGTGGGTGTGTATGTGTGTATGTGTGTGTATGTGTGTCTGTGTGTGTATGTGTATATGTGTGTGTGTCTGTGTATATGTGTGTGTGTCTGTGTGTGTATGTGTGTGTATGTGTGTGTGTTGTGTGTGTTGTGTGTGTGGGTGTGGGTGTGTGTGCGTGTGTGTATGTGTGTGTGTATGTGTGTGTGTTGTGTGTGTTGTGTGTGTGGGTGTGGGTGTGTGTGCGTGTGTGTATGTGTGTGTGTCTGTGTGTGTATGTGTATATGTGTGTGTGTGGGTGTGTATGTGTGTGTGTCTGTGTGTGTATGTGTATATGTGTGTGTATGTGTGTATGTGTATGTGTGTGTTGTGTGTGTATGTGTGTATGTGTGTGTGTGTCTATGTGTATCTGTGTGTGTCTGTGTGTGTATGTGTATGTGTGTGTGTCTGTGTGTCTGTGTGTATGTGTGTGTATATGTGTGTGTATGTGTGTGTGTGTATATGCGTATATGCGTGTGTGTATGTGTATATGTGTGTTGTGTGTGTATGTGTGTGTATGTGTGTGTGTCTATGTGTGTCTGTGTGTGTATGTGTGTGTATGTGTATGTGTGTGTGTCTGTGTGTCTGTGTGTATGTGTGTGTATATGTGTGTGTATGTGTGTGTCTGTGTGTATATGCGTATATGCGTGTGTGTATGTGTGTGTATGTGTGTGTGGGTGTGTATGTGTGTATGTGTGTGTATTGTGTGTGTGTGTATGTGTATGTGTGTGTGTGTTGTGTGTGTATGTGTGTGTGGGTGTGTATGTGTGTGTATTGTGTGTATGTGTGTGTATGTGTATGTGTGTATGTGTGTGTGTATGTGTATGTGTGTATGTGTGTGTATATGTGTATGTGTGTATGTGTGTGTGTGGGTGTGTGTCTGTGTCTGCGTCTGTGTCTTTGTGTTCCACTGAGCTTCACAAAGGTTGCCTGCATTAGCATGCGCCTGGACACTCGTGGAGCGTGGACGATCAGTGGGGAGGTCACTGCGCAAAGTAGCTCCCCTTCCGCCGCCAGCATTTACCTGGGTTCTCCCAGGTGGTCTCCCTCTGCAGGATGAAATCCTCACAGGCCCAGTCTCCTCAGCACCCTGCACAGCTAAGCACAGCGGCAGAGAGCTCCTGGGTGCAACCGTCTTGTCGGGTCCAGGAGAGCAGTACTCCCCCCTTCCCTCTGGCTCTTGCATTGCTTCTGGCCCCTCTGTTGTGCTGCTCTGCGATCCTTGAGGGGGAGGGCAGGTGACACAGAGGGTTTGATCGGACCGAGCACTCCACAGTCACTGTGCTTTGGCTAGTGAAAAGTTAAAAGAAGATTCTTTCACCTCCTGTCCACACATTCCCACTTCATGCTCTCCATTTTGGAATAGGAAATAGTAGCACAGGCACATCCAAGAGATTATCTGTAAGGAAACGGCAACAAAAGTGGTCAGGAGGCCTCCTTCGGCCACTTCCATGACACCCTCTGTCTATTTCTTCCCGGAGAGCACTTCGAGGGCCTGACTGTCCCGGCCCCTCCAGCCTTTGGAAGCATCAGGCCTTGAAGTCTCCCACTACAGATCGCAGGTGACAGCTCAGATGAGCCCTTCACCCTCGATTCTGTTCTTTCCATTCCTCCCCAGAACCAAATCCCCGACGACAGAGAAGCGTTCCGCTGACTTACACATCTGCTTACTGACAGCTCCTCATGAGGGCACAGTGATTCTGTTCTGATGGTCTGCACTGCTGGGGGGGAGTCCAGATGCCAATCAGTGGGGAGAGATGAAGAGTTAGAGCCACAAGACTCACCTAATGGCTGCTCACCACAGCGTCCTCTCAGGTCTACATCACACAGCTGTGAACGCACCACTGAAGTCATTGAATTAGCCCAGTGGTAGAAATCAACCGGGAAACAATGACAGAACTCACAAGAATACCCTGATGTGTTGGGTATGTATGATTGAAATTAAAGATATTCAAAATGAACTTCAGAGCACAAACTTACGTGTGTTATTGGTAGAATAAACTTTCTATGTCAACAAAAGAGTACAGTTTTTCCAAGGCAAATGGACAGAGTCTAAAATCAGTAGGCTTTTCATAAATGTAATTAAGAAAAATGAGAACAGAAACTAATTCAATCTCTTAAGGACATTTCGCCTTTAAAATGACTCTCTATAAAAAATCACCTGAAATGAAAATATAACTCAACTCCAGTTCTGCGAGTTCAGCGGCGTCAGATTTAATCTGAAAACATCTTTCATTCCTGTAGCTACTTTATTATATTTATGCAAGACTACAAAAGTTACTTGGGTGATTTAAGTGAGTCAGCTGTCACATAGATCGCAAGTTCTGCATGGGCATATTATTGGAGCAATTCTGACTAGAAGTTTGGCCCTTTTACTAGCTTACATGGCCAAGGTTGCTAGAAGTTACTTCATGAGGATGAACACACCCATATTCAGCAAACCTTCGGTGGGAAAGGCAGTTCTGACCTGAAAGAACCCCTGTGCTGGTCCAGAGAGAGGATGGAGCATGTGACGTCACCAGTCCCTTCCGTGACGGAAGACAATGTTGCCAGAGAATGCATAGCACACTTCCAAGGTTGGGGTGGCTGGGTGAGCAGTGAGTATCCATTTTCAAAAAAAAAAAAAACATTCTCACAGCATATATCAGCTAACCAGCCGGAGAGAAGCACTTTGCCCAATTAAAATTTAAGAAGCCATGAATATCTGGTGCATGCAAGTCTGACCTCTCAGTACCAAAGTTATTTCTTAATTGCACTTGGCAACCTGAGCTGATTCTGTCAGTTTGTGGAATATGTGAGTCAGGAGCAAAGCTTTCAAGCTACCTATGGGGCGCATGGAAGGGCCCGCAGCTTAAGAAGCGCACAGAGCCACCTTGAAGGCTGGCTTCGCCATTAGCGCCACTGGGCAAATGGCTCAGTGCTTAGAGTCTCAATTTTCTCATCACTTAGAAACAATAATGCCTTCAGAGAAAAGGCTCACAAGGTGAAATGAAATGAAACGAAAAGTGAAACAGTCGTTCCCTCAGACACACTGACGTCTACATTGCTAAAGCTCTGGGTCTTAAGCAAGAGTTATTGGAAAACATCAGTCCTCACACCACAGTACCGCCGCTCATGTGTGACGGCGAAAGTTAACAACCTGGGGCAAACGAAACAGAGAAGGAATGAAGTGGCAAGATCTCCGTAATTCAGAGAATCCAGTGAAAGAGCCAGGCGTGAGTCTTGGGGAGAAATCAGTGGAAGCAGGTGCTAAGTTTGCAGGGTGCCAAACACAGGGCGATCTCTCCTACTGAACCCTGGCCAGTCACCCCCGGCCTCTGTGGGCAGAGAACCAGTATCTCTTAAAAATGAGATTCACGACACTATACTGGGCTGTAAAGCCAGAACATGTAAGCGTCAAAGAACAAATATCAAGCAGAATATGCTTTCTAGTGACAGCTTTCAATCTGGATTGAAATTCCTTTTCCCTTTTAATGTGTGTGCATGCATGTGCATTCACATTTCCATGTTGCATGGAGCACATATGTGTGCAGTTGTGCGTGCATGTGAGCGTGCACATGTGTGGGGGGGGCATGTGGAAGCAGTTCACTGATGTGAGGACTCCACCATCCTCATTTGCTCTTCACCATATTCCTTTGAGCCAGGGTCTCTAATCAAACCCAGAAGAGACTGATAACATTGGTCTGGCCGGTGTGCTGTGGGGATTTCCAGTCCCTGTGGTCTGAGGCTAGAATTGCAGGAAGGTCCCTGTGTTAGGTACTCTTTGCTGCTGCTGTGAGAGACACCCAAAGTCAAGCAACTTAATGGGAGAAAGGGAGATTTATTCAGCTTGTGGTTCCAGAGGGAAGATATAGTCTTTCATGGGGGAAGAGGCCTGGCGGGCTGGCAGAAGCTGGAGGCTAAGTCACTGCAGACATCTTGGAGACTGAGAGCTGCTAGACCTCTCCCAAAAGCAGGGTGGGACTAATCCACCTCAAAACCCACCCCCTGAGACTGCCTTCTTCCAGTAAGGCTCCGCCTTCTAAAGGTCATGACCTTCCCAATCTTAGGAGACTGAGGAGGACACATTTCAAAGCATGACAGTCCCCACACCCACCTGGCATTGAATGTGAGATCTGAAGAGCTAAACTCCAATCCTTCTGACTTCATGGAGGTATTTTAACCAGGGAGCCAGAGCCCCAACCCTGATTTTCTCTTTTAGACACAAGGTTTTATTTTGCAGTCCAGGTTGTCTTCAAACTCCCTGTATAGTCCAAGCTGACTTTAAACTCTTGGCAATCATCTTGCCTGAGGGTCCTAAAAGCTGGGGTTGCAGGGTGAGCCACTATGCCCAACAAAGAATAGGTTTTAACCCCTCATGGACCTCTGCATTATATTTTACATTTTACTATTTTATCTTATTTCACATATATTGGGGACAGTATCTCACTATTCAGCACATACTAAGTAAAACTTGTGATTTTTCTGTCACAACTTCCTGAGTGTTGGTGGAATTAGAAATGTTTTGCCATCAAACCAAAAAAAAAATCAACAAACCATAATTCAGAACATCAGAGACTCTATATCAACCACATGGAACTGGGCCAGCCTAATCTCTCCCCATTCTGAAGCTCAGGGAAATTTGCGGAAGAGGGGGCGGTAAGATTGTAAGAGCACAAGGATGGGAAGAGCAATGATATGCAAGATACTCCACACAAGTTAGGGCAAAGCAATCATAATAGGACTTTGCATGACCTGCACTATGTCCAACACATTATTGACCCCACTAAAAGCACTAGGATCCTTGGAGGCAAGGGATTGACAGCCACAGTAGTGTTCCTAAGCTTAAGGGGAACACAGAAAAGGGTTCTGGGATATGCCCCTGGGTCTTTGCACCTCATCAGAGAGGAGGATCCAGAGGAGAGTTGGGCATGCACAGTAAAGGATGCTCTGGGGATTGGCGGGTGGGGGGGCACTGGGGGATGGGGAAGAAGAGGAAAGGGGAGGGGGAAGCAGGGTTTCAGGGGGAGGTGGAGGGAGGGAGGGGACTGGTGTACCTGTTAAGTTTGCATGCGCGGAAATAATAATAATAATAGAAAAAAGAAAAAAAAAGAAGTGTTTTGCCACCAGGCTTGATTTTAAATGGTGATTATGAAAATTCAGTAAAAATAAACTCAAAATGCAAATTATAAAATATTTACAAGTAGATAAAAATGAGACTATCTAAGCATAACATGAAGCAGAAGTGATACTCAGAGGAAAATGCAGAGCCTTGAAATGTTTATTTTAAACACAGAGCTGAGACCCTCATCAGCACACCTGTGTCACCTGCCTCAGCCAAGGTTCAGGGGACATCACAGAAGAGGAGAAGAGGGGGCAGGAAAAATGCAAAAGTCAGAGGGTGACGAGTGCCACCAAACAGTGTCTCTGGGCACCACACACTTGAGTTCACCCTCGAACTCAGAGCAGGTAAATGGAGCTCGATTTACCTGCACGGGACCTGGGTAGCACGGGCCCATCAGCACTTCAGCATGGGAGAGAGAAGGTGTCTTAAGGTCGGGTCCTGCTCTGAGGACCTCTTGAAGGTTGATGTTGGTCAGAAGAAGGGGGCCACGTGCCTCAGTAGTACCACTGATGAATCGAGCAAGATGTTAACGCAAGCGAGCTTTCCTGAAGCCCGGCAGAACACACACACACATGCACTCATGCAAACACATAAGGCCATGGAAATGGGACAGAGACTGATTGGGAACCAGAAGAATTTCAGTTAGAAAAGAAGTGGTGATGGTATTGAAAGACATGTGGTGAAAATGGTGTAAATTCACTGCACACATGTATGCAAATGTCAATAGTAAAATAAGAAGTTATAAAAAAGGAAGAAGTTTGAAAACTCATAAGCAAATTATCCATCTCAGATGCTAAAAGAATAATAGAAAAAAATCACTAATGATAATGAATACATTGAAAAGCCATATCATTGTATAAATAAAGAAGAAGTGGCAAACTTCAGATAATAAAACTGATGAACAGATAGCACTGGTCAAGAAAGATGCAAAAACTCTCAAATAATTTTGGGGATAAATAGTTGTATATATCATGAACACAACAGACATTTAAAAAATATAATGAATTCCTTAATGTGTGAGCTCAGAAACATTGAAAATGCAGATAAAAGGAAAAGATTCTTAAAAATGAATGCTTCACCAAGCTCACCCAAGATACAAACCAAGAGTCATGAAAATATTGAGCCAAGGAAAGAAGCTGAGTCCGGGTTGAAATCTTCCCAGAGTAAACAACACAACACCTGAAGGTTATTCAACTCACTTTCAAGGAGCATCCAATTACAAGTGGCATACCTCTAAACTTTGTTGTCAAATTATGAGCCGTTTCCCAGCTCATTACTCGAGGGTGGTGCTTCCTTGTCATTTGAACCATACGAACCATACAAATGAAAGAGATCATTTTTACAAATTATTTTGATTTCTGAAAAAAAGAAAACTGCTGAATTGAATGTAGCTATATTAAATATGTAAAAATATGTAATAGTAAAAATATGTAAATAGTAAAAATATGATCATCTAAGCCAAGTTCTGTTTTATTACAAATTCACAAGGCAGTTCAAATTTCAATGAATATATATACATGCATGTTTATCCCATGTACCAAATAAGCAGAACAAATTGAATTATGTTTTGTTATATATGAATAAAAATTAAAAATTTAGCTAATAATAATAATACCAGATATGAAATGGGTTCAAAAAGAGCATGCTTGATCATAAAAGTATATTTACCAAACCAAGGCATCCTTCAGTATGGAGAACTGCAGGAAGAAGTCAAGTATGATCTGTGCTACTTGTCTTCTATTCAGAATTTTCAGCATTTTATCAGCTGGTAACTCAAAAAAGTGAAAATCAATACCAAGATGATATGCAAAAGTATCTATTTTTTTCAACAATTCAAAAATTCAAAGGCAAATGATTAGAAATCATGGAAATTAGAAAAAGAACTAGAAGCAAAATCAATATTCCAAAAAAAAATTGTACATGTTGCCAATAAGTAAAATGTATCATTTTAAAAAGTGACATTTTTTATAGACAGCAGTTAAAGGCAAAAGCACCTTAGGGTAAAGCAGCATAATGAAAGATACTCAACACCCAAATTTAGAAAATTATTTAAAAAATTCACTAAAGAAAATAAAAATTAGATCCAAAATTTTAAGCAGGGAGACTTAATACTATAAAAATATTAATTACAGCCAAATTGAGAGTGCAAGTTAAGTGGCACTTGGCAAGTGGAATTTATAATGTGTATGTGTAAAAGAAAAGAACCAAAATTAGCCAAGATGTTCTGAAAGAAAAAATTAAACAAATTATTCTATTGGCTATTTAGACATATTGTTATAAACTATAAAGTAGGAACATGACTGAGCAACATATAAAAAGAAATTTATGAATGAGATAAAACTGGAAACCAAACAGAGCCAGCGCTTACGCATCCATTAGCGCCTGTCAGATACCATTATAGGGTCAGCGTAAACAGCGACATGCCAGGAAATGGTACTATAGCAACCACTCATGAAACAAAACATTTCAAACAGTTACTGTTCAGCAGGAAAAAAAATTTAATGTAGATAGAAAAGCATTTCATTAAAGATAGAGTTGACTGGCCGTCTAAGTTTTCGTTAGGCAACTTTTGACATCAAACAAAGAAATCACAAAAAATAGATTTAGCTGCATGAAAATAAGCAAAGAGATCATAAAATAAGAAAGATTAAAATCCAGAAGCAGCATATGTTCTTCTCTTAGTTCAGACTTTTCCACATGCGGGTTTGTCCACTGGCAGGCCCCGTGCCACCGCAGATACCTGGGATCTTCCAACGGAGCCCGGCAATCCACGCACACAGAGGGGCATGAGAGAGAAAGGAGATGGCTGGATGGGAGAACAGGAAGGAAGCGTGCGAGAGTAGCAGTGGGGGGTGGGAGAGGAGAGAGGGTAAGGACATAAATTCATTGTTCATGCATGAAAATTTCAAAGAAAAAAATTCTATACTAAAAATAACAATAACCCTATTAAAAAATAGACAATAGACCTGAACAGATAGTTGTGTCAAAATATGTCATACAACTGGCCACATGAAAAAATATTCAACCTGTCCAATATTTGAGGAAGAGCAAATCGAAGCCATAAAAAGGTACTATACACTCTACTAAGAATGGCTACTACCAATAGATGCCTGTGGTAGAAGTTGATGCCACGACCCAAGCTCGATGTCAGTTCTGTCTGAACTCATCTCATCCCGTAGAGGCACTGCACTGCATTACAGGCTAGTGTGTGTGTGTGTGCGTGTGCATGTGTGTGTGTGTGTGTGTGTGTGTGTGTGTGTGTGTGTGTGTGTGTGTGTGGAGAGAGAGAGAGAGAGACATATAACTCATTAGGGTAGCTAGTACAATACTTTTACTCTTAGCTATTAAACTCTTGCTGTGCCAAATTTAAAAGTGAATCTTCATCACAGTCACGTAACTGGAAATGAATATGGCGTATGTAGGAGCTGGTACTAGTCACATGTTCCCCAGGGAAGCTGGTTGTGCTCCCTGTGGATAACGGCAGACAACAGGATCGTGGTTACCATGTCGTCAGGCTTTAAAAAAATTACTCATTCATCTTCACCTGATGTTTGTCTTTTGATTTAGTTGTTTCATATAATGCACTGGCTATTTTTTAAATAATTTACTTATTTGAGAGAGAAAGAGAGAGAGAGAGAGCGAGCAGGCACACGTGGCACAGCACACCTGTAGAGGTTAGAGGGCAGAGGTTAGAAGGTAAAGGTTAGAGGGCAGAAGTTAGAGGGTAACGGTTAGAGGGCAGAGGTTAGAGGGTAAAGGTTAGAGGGCAGCTTTCAGAAGTCACTTCTTGCTTCCATCGTTGGGGTTCTGGAGACGGAAGTCGACTCTCCAGGTTGTGGGCAGGTGGCTTTCTGCACTGAGCCGTCTCTCCGCCCCCTGAAGTTATTATTGCTAGGGAATTACTCACATCTGCCTTTGTTCTGCAGGCCTTTATGTCCTCTTTTCTCATCTGCCTTTGAGTGCTGCCTTAACTTGTTAGAGTTGCATGCTTTTATGTATTTCATCTTTTTTCTTTATATTCTGTGGGCATATCCTTGGTCATTTCCATGAGGCTTAAATAAAACATCTCTTTTAAGGCAGTAACGATTTAATTTTAGTCATACACAAAAGCTCTTCACTTCTGCTAGCCTTCACTCTTTATTAGAGATTACAGAAATTCATCATTAAACTTTTATGTTTATAATTATTGTTAATACCTTTTCCACTTTGCTTTGTCACTAAAACTACATGCTGTAAACACAGCACTCTTGCCATAATATAACTTTCCGAATGTGTATAACACGATTCCCTTTGCTGCTGGGTTACGTCTTCTGTTCTGAGCTGCGGTTCGGCATGAATGCATTTTGACAAAAAGTGTTCATGCATCACTAGCAAGGCTGGCTAGGAGTAGGAACTCTTCCAACTTTGTTCTAAAAAGTCATTTATCTTTTCTTCGTTTTTCAAGGACACGTTTCCCTCAGCGTAGTGTTCTTAGATGACAGTTGAGTTGTTTTATTTTTTCCTATTGTGTGAATGTGTTTCTATTTCTTGTTTCCAAGACAGGGTGTTGGGACATTACTCAAACCAGCCTTCAACTCACTATGCATCCCATGTTGGTCTCAAACTCATAATCCTCCTGCCTCAGCTCCTGGAGTGCTGAGATGACAGACATGTACCACCATGCCTGTTTTTGTCCCACTGCTTCCTGCTTCATATCTTTCGCTTACCCTCTGCTGCAGTTCGCCTGCATGGTTGCTGATAAATGACCATCAAACAGCTTAAGGAAACAAGGGGTTTATTTTCTCTTATAATTTTCTGGTTACACTTCTCAGTCCAGCTTGACAGGAGAGCACGCACCAACACTAAGGCTGAGGGAACTGGCCACACCATCTCTACATAATGTCTGAGAGAGGGATGATCCTTACTTGCCAGACCAGCATGTCTGGCCAAGTGTACACAAGGATATTGACTTCCTCAACTGACTCTCAGTATTTTATTCATCTGTTTAGGGCCTAGTCCCACCCACCATAAGCTGGGTCTTCCCCATCAGCTAGACAATCTCCTGCAGGTTTGCTCTGGGCTTAACTCAACCACTAATTCTTCACAAATGTGCCTTAACTATGACATTCTCTGATCCCTTTCTAGCATGCATGGGTTCTCATGGAGTCTGTCTTAGGAGCATTAGTGTGTCTATGTTGGACACATCAACTTTTCTATTGCTTCTTTTCAAAACCATCATCATCTTTGACTTTCAGCAATTTGATCACAAAGTGTCTCTGTGCTTATTTCTTCTGGTTCATTCTACTCCATATTTTTTTAGGTTTCTTCAGTTTGATAATTATTTCCTTCCCAGATATGGGAATGCTGCATATATTATTTCTTTAAATAAGTTTTGTGTCTTTTAAAATAATTTTCATAATCCATACTGCCTCTTTTTTTCTTCCTGATTGTGTAATGGTTTTTCCTTTTGCTAGTGCAACAGTTAATTTTTATTGCCAATTTGGTCAGACTTAGAGTCACCTATGAAAAGGTGAGGGTCATCTGTGGGTGTTTCAGTATGATGATTACCCAAGGGGAGGAAACCCACCTTGACTGTGAGCGGCTCCATCTCAGGATATTGTTTTCTTGGTCCACCTTGACGTAGCCACCTGCATATACCGCCCCCAGCAACTGTAGACTGAGCCGTCTGGCGTAGTGAGTCCACATTAATGTTCCCTCTCTTAAATTTCTTTGGTCATGTCCACTGTCACAGGGAGACGAAGGTCACTGCTACACTGGCCCCGGTTTGCTTTCCCAACTCTCTAGCGAGCGTTTCAATTTGGTGAGCGAACCGTTCAGCTCCTGAACTCACTTGGCTCTTCACGTGCAGATTCTAAGCCTTTATCTCCATGTCTCCTTGTGCAGGTTTTCTGGGTTTGGTCTGCTGCCTGCCACTGAATGCTGTTCAAGTGATTTTTGTTGCTGTTGTTCAGGTATTTTCCTGATTCCTCGTGATCCTTTTCCTGGTGTCTCTATGTGATTCTTCCCAGACATCTCTCCCCATCTGTGTGGACTCGTTTTGAAGCTGAAGAATGTCCACGCTCAGCTTTGATGGCGACTCACAGCCTCTCGCCCTTCCCCGCGGATGGGCTCTTTGCTGCTCCCTTCCTCCTGTGCAGACCCCTCTGGCTTCACGTGCCCCCGTGCACACCGAGCAGTGAGGCCTCGGTAAGCAGCCTTCTCCATCTGCTTTGAGCTTAGCCTCTTGGCAGATCTGTGAGAGCAGCCACGGGCTAAGGTAGACACGGGACCCTTGGACAGAGCACACTCACCGAAAGGGCGGGAATGTGGGGGGTTCGTTTCCATCTGATATCCCTGGGCAGACGAGTCACGAGCCCGGCTCAGCCCTCTCCAAGCTGAGCTGCCCTGACATTGCCGAGTAGATGGGAAACTTCTGTTCTCACCTGTTGTGCGTCAGCTATTCGTGGCCTTCCATTCCTCCGGAGTACTGTAGACTCCTAACTGGATTTTGAGCCTCTTGTCGCGGTATTTTGGTCAGTACATGATAGTCCAGTTGGTGTTTTTGTAAGTGAACAAGAGCTGAGAATTTCTGATGCAACTGAACAATGTTCACTGTATCCCCTCACTTCAATTCATCCTCGCAGTATGGAGATGAGCTCCTGGAGAAATGTAAGATGCTTCTAAGACCTTAGATATTGTACTTTTGTTTATCCGAAGGTGCATATCAGGCATTGAGATCTGACTAAAACACACTCGGACTGTCTAGTGGGCAATCATGACTGAGTCCTCATTTCCTTGAAAATCTCTAGAATGAGGATATGTGTGTGTGTGTGTGTGTGTGTGTGTGTGTGTGTGTGTGTGTGGTTGTAGACCTCATGGATGCATTATGAACTAACTCACATTGCGTGGCACATTTGAAACCCAAAATCATAGATCCTCAATCTTCCTGTTCCTGTGAGGTTCAATCCATGGGAAATTTCTTAACTAGAACCTCAAAAATGTTATCCACGAAAGAAAAAATAATGCGTACTTCATCAAAATTTGAAATTTACGTTTTTCAAAAGACAAAGTGTGTTGAATAAGAAAAACAGTCCACGGACTAGGAGAAAATCATGACAAATAATATTATTTGATAAAGAATTTATATCCGGGATATACAAAGATCTTTCCAAATGAAAAAAGAATTCACCAACTAGATACTTTAAGTGGAAACATAAAGATTTCTCCAAATAATGGGCTAGGGAAACAGTTCAGAGGTTAAAACCTTTGCCTCACAAACAAAAGGACCTGGGTACATATCCCCAGATCACACATAAAAATACAGACAGAAATGATTGCCACCTGAAATTCTGACCCTGGAAGGCGGAGTCTGGGAAATCCCAGAGCAAAGCAACAAGGAGGCAGAGCAATCAGGATGATTCCTGAACATACCCTTGGACCTACCCAGGTACACACACTCAAGCGCTCACCACACCCACACAACACAAATTCTCCACATAAGTAGTCATTAGGAAAATAAAAATCGAAATCTCCCTAAGATACCAAGTGCCTTGAGCCTGGGGGAAGGTTAGGGGTGGGGTCTGCACAGTTTCATACAGGGGATCGATTCATCTTAGCCCAACTGCTGAAGAAGGAAGAAGGCCACAGCTTCCATATAGGATGCAGGAATACTCCAGATCATTTTAGGTTTCCTGACACGTAGGTTAAATATTCCATTCGTGTCCATAGCGGCAGCTAAATGTGCAGAAACTGTCCCTTCCCTACAACACATGCTTCTAATTAGGGAACTTAGGATCTTCTGGATGAATGACTTAGCGTTACTCCGCAACCTAAATTCTTTCAAAGGAGCCTGACCATTGGATGGGATCAACAACACAAAGTGAAACTATTCCATCTCTGCTGAGCAAGATCATACAGTTCTTTACTCATACACAAAACAATTTAAATGACTGTCTTGCAAAGTGCACGCACAGATGATAGATAGCTCAGTTTCTGATTTTCCGTGGTTTGCTCGTTTCCTCCATGGGGGGAGCGCAGGGGTTGGTGGAGTGAGGGGTGGGCGTGCGTCTCCCGCAGGCTCTTCCTATACTGCACTTTCTCTGGGCAGCTGCCTCTGTTCACATTCATGAGTTGCATCCAAGTCGCAAATAGATGGACCTGTCATCGGTGCTGGAGCCTGATGGTCTCAGTGTGTCCCGCCGAGTTTCCCGAGCGCTCACTGTTACGGGAGTCACGGCAGCGTGGTCCACGGTTTCGCTCACTTCTTGGCCACTGTGTCCTTTGCCTTTCCTTTGCCTCCACCCAAGCATCATTCTTTTTCTTTTTTTCCAGATGGCTTTATTTTTTTTTTTTTTGACTCGAGTCCAAAGTATTTTAACTTGAATTTCTTGACCTCTCCCAAGAATAAGGAACAGCTGCTGGAAAGAGGCCGAATCTTGCTGAGTGAAATCTAGGTAGCAGAACTCCCTCACGAGCTCAGCAACTTTACTGTCAGTTTCCTGAAAACAACTGCTGGAATTTTCCTTCACTCCCCACAGTGTGTGGGAGAAAAATCAAACGAGATCAAGTCAGTGAAATTGCTTGTATCCTATAAAAGTATTGGGCAATAACTTTATTATAGCTTTGTCCTTTATCTGACTTAGCTGTGTTAGTTTGGCAAATCCTGTGGTGGTTTGTTAGAATATGATAAAAATGAATGTATGGATGGTTGTGCATGACTGAAATACCAACTTTATCACTTGGAGGCGTCTCCTGATGCTGCCTCTCCAAAGAACTAAGTTTGAACCTTGGCTTTGAACTTGGCTTCACGACGAAATGAACAAGTAGCTTCCTTAGCCTTGTGATGCCCAAGCCACACATCTTGGACCAATATAACAGAAATTCTAGAACTGGGACTCGAGCATCGGGAGTTTGAAAGAATCTTTGAAAGAATCTCGGTGTGTGGCCAAGATTGACATGACATGACGCCTGGCTTCTGTGCAGCGTCCTTGCCCTGCCATCATGGCCCTTTTCAAAACAGCAACGTCAGGGGCCGCCGCTGGTCACATCACCGCCACATTCAGGAAGGGGAGGGAGCAGCCACAGCCATCACCTGCTCCGGAGCGACGCGCTTCCTCCAGCAAGGACCTGCCTCCTACCGTTCCACCTTCCCTACCTGCTCCAACCCCTGGAGACTAAGCGTTAGCCCACAGGAACCTGTGGTGGGCAGGGGAGGGGGAGAGACACATTTCACACGCAAATCACAGCAGATGCTCTTCACGGCAGGCCTCCGAAGTGTGCCCACCCCACAGAGCTGCAGACTACAGACCCAAGAATTGTATCCTTCGGATTACTTCATATTTCATTTCATTTTATTATGTGTTGAGGTGGGAGCCATGCACATGAGCAGCTGTATATTGTCAGCAAATGTGGAATTAAAGGAAGAGGACTGAAAGTTGCTTCATACCCTCTTCTATGATTTTTTCCCATTATTATGATCAGAAAAAGTTCCTTTTTACAAAAAAAAATTGGTTGGGATAAGATGATTGTGTAAAAGCTGACCTTTTTTGCTTGTTTTGAATATTTGATCTATTGACTGTGAATTTTAAAAGATACTTGGAAAAAACCCACAAAACTTTCAACTCTCAGAAAAGGATTTCTGTTCTACTAGGTCATGCTTCATTCTCGGAGTCAATGTTACTCAAGTGAAATCTCGGTGCTAATCATAAACCATTTTTTCCAACTTTAAAAGAAACGTGTTACAGTTATAAAAGACAACTTTCTCTGAGTGGTGTAGATTAGTAAGCCCTAGACTTGCATGCTTAAGAATGATCTTAAAAGTTGGTGAAGGTAGAGTTCTAAGTACTAATCCCAGAAGTTTGGTTTGGGGAGGTCTAGAGAAGAAGGAAGGTATTTGTTTTGGTAGTTGCTTGTTACTGGCTTTTGTTCATTTTATTTACTTATTGTTATTATCTATGTGTGTGTGCACACATAGGATGTGTGCGTGTGAGCACAGGCAAGGCACGGCCCAAGTATGGAGGTCGGGGGAAGGCTCTGTCCAGTCATTTCTTGTCATCCTCCTGTATGCGGGCTCTGGAGTCAAGTTCAAGTCACAGGCCTGTAAAGCAAGAGTTGTCCCCTACTAAGCCACCTCACCAGCCCCAGTTGTTTTTTTTTTTCTTTTTAATCCGGAAAAAGTTTTATCTTTACACAAATTTATAAGGCCCCAAGAACTAAATAAATTGAAAAAAGTTAGAAATTGTATCTGAAAAACCAAATATTCTAAAAATAACCTGTAGATTATTGTCAGAATATATCTATGATAAAACATTTTCAGTTCGAAACTGACTCATTCTAAATCACATAAAGGACTTTATTGTATTTGAAATAAAAGATGTGGCAACCTCAGTTGATCAAATTATCCTGAAAAATGCACAAAATGAAATTGATACAATCCAGTTAGATCTTTCTCTCTCTCTCTTTCTCTGTCTCTCTCTGTCTCTTTCTTCCTCTCTCTCTCTCTTTCTCCATCCTGTGCCCAGGCTTTATCTTGCTGTTACACAGTTTCTTTGACGTTCCAGTCAGCAAAATCAATCACCAACTATGCTCTTAACCCCAGCGGCGACAACAGAGTCCCCTCTATCCTGCTCTAAGAAGACGGGCCTGCATCAGGACATTTGGATGACTCCCATGACAGGCAGGCCGAGCACAGGAAACCAAGTCTTGCTGCTGGAATGACTCCCAGAATCCAGCTCTCAACTGGCCCACCCAGGAAGTGGACATTTTTGCCAAAACCAGACAGCTGCCAATGCAGCCCTACTTCTGTCCACTCCCACTGAGGAGGAGAACACGCATCAGCTTTCTCCACATGATTCAGTTCCAAGCCAACTCGTTCTCTGCGTGCTACTGACTTAGAGAAGAAAGTACTCAGTACAGAGAGACTCCGCCATAGAACAAGGGGTCAGTACTCTGGGGAATGATGCAAAGTGGACATGATGAATCTAGGAAGTCCGTGCCAGCTGTTTTGGGAAGAATCATTACAACTTGTTGCTCCCTAAAACATGGTTAATTTTTATTCGATTTTTGTTGCATGTTCTGAAATAAAACAAAAGAATGTGGAGAAGTTCCTCTAAACATTGCAGCTACCAGTCACAAACTTTTCAGTCTCACTCTGCATTCATCCTTGCAGATGTTTACTCTGGTCTTGCACTGGAGACAAAATAGGTGTTGGTGGAAATGTTGGGTCAGAGTTTGCACGTATTCAGTTTAAATTAGCACCTCATCCTAAGAAGTAGGTAGAGGTGTTGTCTTGCTTTTCACTTCAGTATATCAGTATATATTAAAATGTTTAGTTCTTGGGAGGAAGTTAGAGACAAAAATGCTGTCTAGAGGGCAGGCTAGAGATAGAGGAAGGACCCAATCAATTTAAAAATGTATTTCTAGAGACAAACGGCAGATGGATGTTAAATGTAGCATGCCAGTATAACCCTATGTTCATCCACAGACAAGGTCATCCTATAATAATTAAAAAAAGGAGATGAAGAAAGAAAGAAAGAAAGAAAGAAAGAAAGAAAGAAAGAAAGAAAGAAAGAAAGAAAGAAAGAAAGAAAGAAAAGATCATTTGGCTTAATTTTTAGATGGATGCCAACTAAAGAAATGGCCACGATGCATCCAAATGGGACAATTTCATAAGCCAGCATGGCTTCCTTCAAACAAGCAGGGAGGGCTGGGAAACGCATCCTGCAGTGAGCTCATTGCCTGTCTTGTGTGGATTATCTAGCACAAATGCAGGGCATCTGAGAGTGGCTGATCCATCCTTACATGCTGCTGGAATGTGTGCAAGCGCTAGGGATGATCACTTTGCAAATCATGGCATGGGCCTCCACTGCTCCAAGTTCACTGTTAGTGGACGGTCACACTGCTGCATGACCTGGCCAAGACTGTGAAGTAGTCTGTGAACTCAGACCTCCTTATTTCAGAGCTAACTAGTCCCTGGCTCTAATCACCAGGCTACAAGGACCTTTATAGGTCACCGTCTCCTCATTCCAAACTTATAGCCTGCGTCCATTCATACTCATACAGAAGTGAACAGCAGCTTAGGGTTCACGTCATCCTTCCAGAGCTGACGGTCAAATTTGGCTCTGAAAAGTGGAAAGCGATGGCAGCCTATGGCAGGACCTAAAGAAAGAGAGGATGTTAATGTGGAAGAGGAAAACACAAGTCACGTCTGCTGTGGTCTGAATGTGAATGGCCTTCCACAACTCACGCGCTTCACCACTTAGTCCCTAGTTACAGGTGTTCTTTGGGAACGTGCAGGTGGAGCCTTGCGGGGTGGCAGTATTTCTCTAGGGTTGGGCTTTCATTGCCCAGCCCCACTTCCTAGTCTCTCTGTGGGTCCTGAATGTAGATCCAGCTTGAGCTCCAGCAGCCACGCCTTCCCTACCCGAAGCCACGCCTTCCCTGCCCAAAGCCACGCCTTCCCTACCCGAAGCCACGCCTTCCCTGCCCGAAGCCACGCCTTCCCTGCCATAAGACACGCCTTCCCTGCCATAAGACACGCCTTCTGTGCCCGAAGCCACGCCTTTCCCGTTGTCACGGACGCCATGCCTTGAGCTGTAAGCTGAATAAACCCCTTGCTCCATGAACTTGCTTTTGTCACAGCAACAAGGAAGAGCAGCCAAGGCAACATGTAGAAGATACCTCGGTCGGTCATTTACATGGATGCGTCACCTTTGAGGAAACTCAGCAGCCACATCTCAGGAAAAGTGGCTCATCGCAGAACAGACTGGTGATCCGCTGTGCCCACTCCCACAGCTTTGGGCCAGCCCGGCTAGACCGTCATTGTAACACTTAGCACAAGGCCACTGACCCACAGCCTTTCACACCCAGCTCAGCACCTCTGCGGTCACTTCCCAGAAGGGACACTTGTGTTCGTTCATTCACTTCTCAAAACTTTCCTAACACTATAATCACGCACGGGAAAAGATGCATATTTCATACCATGACAGGAAAATCCTTTATCAGAGCTACAACATATTCAGCGGTGGACCTAAATATATTCATCCAGAAGTCGATCACACCAAAGTCTGAAATGGATCCTGTTCGAAACAGTTGAGATTTTGGGAAGGACCAGAATCCAGAAATGGTCTTGCTGCCTTAAGACTGGTAACAGTACATCTTGGATTGGCCCTTGGCATGTACAAAGTCACCAAGATCCAGGTTTCTCGGTGACGTCCCCATATTTATTAAAACTCTACTATTCTGTCTAAACTTTAATAACCTTGTGTATGTTCCAATGCCACAAAGACTCCAGCCTTGGTCTGAGGTCTGCCTATGTGGCTAGAACTGAAACATCCTATGAATCCACAAGAGCTATATGAATGGGCTTTTATTTGCCTTCTATCTAGTGGTTTCTGCCTCTTTGCTTGCACTTTAAGGTCAAGTCCTTACATCGCCTTTGTTACCTCTCTACTCAGTTCTTTCATCTACCTTTATTCCTTGTTGCCCTTTTTTTAAATTTTTTATTATTATTTATTATTTATTCAATTGTGCATGTATGCATGTGTGCATATATGTGTGTGCATGTATGTGTGTGCGTGTATGCATGTGTGTAGAACTGCTTCTGCCTGGCGTCTATACGTGGGGTCTAGGATCCGAACTCAGGACCTTCTGCCTCCAACGCAGAGGCTTAACCCCTGAGCCACCTCTCCAGCCCCTCCTTGTTGCTCTTATATCTTCTGCCTAGAGGCGAGGCGTCGTGATGAAAATCAATATGTGTATTGGACGTTCATGGAGAACAATGGCTCCCTCATCCTAAATGCAGTTACTGGTTTACATTTTGCAAATACGCCATCCGCTCTTCAACCCAGCTCCCCCACAGCAAGTGTTCCACAGATGAGACCCTGAGTGGCAAAATGTGAAGATGAAGAACACTTCAGATATCAATTTATTCAGTGAGCGAGATGACCACAATCAGAACCAGCCATGGGAATTCTTTTTTTATTATTTTATTTTATGTTTTTTTTCGGGGGAATTCTTTAATCATCGCTCAGTCCCCAGACTTCTCACCTCTTCACACAGACCTTTCAGGTCCACAAACATGTGACTTTCTTCAGGCTGCTAGTCTGTTACAAACCTGCACAAAACTGTCCTCATTCTTCTCTATTTCATCTCCACTGTGCTCTTTTCATCTTTCAGGTTTCTGATAAATGTTATTCCCTCCTGGAATACTTTGACAATGCCCTAATTAGAGATAGTACTGCTCCTGTCAAAGATGTTGCTAATTAATTTGTTTGAAAATCCCACCCACTTTAAACTCAATTTGGACAGGGCTTGGAGGTCTAGATACATAGATATCTCACAGAACAAATGGCATTAATTTGTGTTCATCAGTACATATTGAGAGACTTCATAATAGTGATCATTTCCATCACTGACATACCAGGTGGCTCCTCAGAGCAAGTGTATCAGTATGCATGCTGATGGAGTGGAAATAGACTGGATGCCAACACAGGATGATGGGGGAAGATTAGAAAAGCCCTCGAGCCAGGAGAGACACAGGTGAGGAGTGGCAGAGGTGTCCTGACCAGAAGAAATGCTGGGGATCAAAAACTACCGCTGAGGTAGCGGAAGATCGTTCCGTTTGCAGATGAGACAGGGTGATAAGGATGGTCTGTTCGGGTCTAGTTTCATGGAACAATCGAGTCCTTAGTTTATGATGACTCTGGAGGAAACTACAAGTGGATATGGACGGAAGCAGAATATCAGATCAATATTTCAGTTGTCTGGAGGGGATACAGAAATATCAGGATAATGTACAGACTGCCAGGATGTGAGAGAGGACAAGGTAGGGAAGAGCAAATGTCCGGGTGAAGAACGATTTCACAGGATAAGTGACAGCACCGTTGAATGAATGACCCATTACCTGTGACACACACACAAGGGCAGGTGGATGGACCCGTATCTTTCTGCCTTTATTTCTTCTTTTAATATAAGAAATTCAGGGCATAGAAGCCTGGGCTATCCCTTTGAAATGAGAATCAAGTCCCTTTACTTTTTTTGTCTAAAAAAATAACCTGGAAAGTCATGTAGGAAAACATCACTAGCAACACTGAAATCGCAATAAAATATAAGTTAGATAATAAAAATTAGAAACAGACATTCCAAAGGACCATCACATGGAAATTTTAAAAACCTAGAAAGACAGACTGTCTGTAGAATGAGAAACACAAGCAGAATTGTGTTTTCTGGTAAAAAAAAAATAAAACTGAAGGTGACAAAACATATCAGGAACTATTTAAGTAACTGGGGAACAAAGCATGTCACACCTTAAACAATTCAAATAATAAGATAAAAGAATTAAAATAAGTAAAGTTCTAAAGTGCTAGAAAGGAAAAAACAAGAACAGAAAACTCAAGAGAGAAAATAATGGCAGCAAGACAGAGAGGAAAAGATTAAAATTATGAAATCAAAATCCTTTCTTTCGGAGGAAAAACCCCAACAAGATAAATCACTGGCTAATCGAATCAAGGAAACAGGGAGGGAGCACTTGAGTCATGTGTCACTTAGTGAACGCGTGTGTTCTGAGGAGCGCGTTGCCAGGGAATGAGATCAATATGAACATCAAGCCGTACTTCCACGAGCCTAGATGATGAAAGTCCATCACTCGACATGGGCTCCTGATGCAACCGAGAGATGCATTCGGCACAGGATATGCAATACTGCAATGTGCTTGACGATATACAGCAATCCCTTCACATTATGTATATAATATATGTACAATAACACAATTGCTAACTATCATTGTCAAGTGCTGACACTTGTATATGGTGCATAAGTGTATGTCCTACACTTCTCCATGACTGAATACAGTAAGTCACCCCACCAGCACCACAGGCAGGGAGGTACTGTATTGCTGTACATCAATCTGAGAGCTCAGAGGTCATGCAGATGCTTTGGAAAGCAGAAAGAAGCGCGAGCCCCAGCATCGATCCCTCTCTGCTCTGGGAGTGAGAGATCATGTTAGGGGATTACTGAAGCCTCTCAGAGCATGAGGGAAAATCAGGTCTTCACTGCTTTTGATGGACATTTTGTCACAGCCGTGAGAAAGGAGCTAATGCACACACTTAGACACACTGCTGGGGGAAGTGTTCCTGACGAGGAGGAAAGCTTAAAAGTCACAGAAGACTTCACAACTCTCTGCAGATAAGCTTCCAAAGCTAATGAACGATGAATAATGTCTTAGAAAAACACTGGTGAAGTTATTTTTGAGAAGGAAAGCTCAATAAATCCAACTTGCATCAAAGAAACTGAGAACATTATCAAAGAACGACAAAGAAAGACCAGATGGTTTCTTGGGGGATTTCTGCCAACTATTTAGACATGAGAACTGGGAGGGGCACGCTGCCCTGGGCCTTGGCCTTCCCGGGACACTCTTGCTTCACATACCAACAACGCCAGAGTGCAATGACTCCCTCTTGGTCCATTTCTCAGGACTGTGTTTTTAGTGACTAATCTTGGCAAATGAAGTGCTTACTTCTTTAAAGAGCAGATTCGTTTCTAATTAGTTATAAAATCTGTGAAACACAAGTTGTATAACCTACTGTGCCTTCAGGTATCTATCTAGGCTCACCTTCACGGCCCTGGTGGGACACACAGAAGACTGAGATGGAATGTGATCCAACCTGCTGCGATTCCCAGTCAAGCCCTTGGCCTCCAATTCAAGAATCCTGTGTTTTCCCCTATCTTCTCTAAATAGTGTAAAATGTCAGGCCCCCGTATACTATTTGATAACAGAATAATTCTGTCAGAGTTAAGCACAGGTGTCAACTTGACTGTTGAGGGTTTGAGCTCTGGGCACTTTTGTAGAGAATTAGTGGTTGAGTTAGGCCCAGAGCAAACCTGAAGGAGATTGTCTAACTGATGCAGAAGGCCCAGCCCATGGTGGGTGGGATTAGGCCCTGGAATAAATCATGGAGAGCTGGTTGAGAGAGTTGGCATCCTTCTGTTCACTTGGCCAGACATGCTGGTCTGGCAAGTAAGGATTGTTCATCTCTCAGCTGTTAGGTGGTGATGGTGTGGCCAGTTCCCTCGGCCCTGGTGTTGGTGTGTGCCCTCCTATCAAGCTGGACTAAGAACTGTAACCAGTAATTGTAAGAAATAAACAAACCCTTTTTTCTCTAAGCTGTGTGATGGTCATTTATCAGCAACTATGCTGGCGAACTGCAACAAATTCCAACACTAAAATTACTGCATAATATGGAAAATAAAACTTGTGAGTTCCTTTAATGAACTGAATGCAACATTTGTGGCTAAACCTAACAAACAAAAAATAATGAAAATTATATCCCAATATACTTAGGATACTGATACAAAATAACAAATGAAACATGTACTCTGACCCCAATAGCACATTAGAAAAATAACCCACTAATGGCTAACTTGGATTCTCGAAAGGAATGAAGTATTTTTAATTAGTAAATCTGATTAATACTGACTATGAAAAGGGAGAGAATGTAAGTTCACTGCATGTTTCATGCAAGTTTCTATCATGTTATAACATGCAATGTGATCTGTCATATTGGACTTTGCAGCCTCTAGAACTGTGAGTCAAGTGCATTTCTGTTTATCATGGATTACACAGTCCTAAGTATTCTGTTATTAGCAGTACAAAATGGACTAAGATATAGATTTAGTGAGGGGAAAAACATGATTTTTCTCATAGATGTAAAGACTTAATTTTCACTATGTATGTCTTAAGAACATATATGCATTGCTTTTACAAAGCAAAAAAGAAAATAGAAATAATACTATGAAGCAAAGGAAAAAGCAGGATGCCCTGTATCCACTATCACTGCTAAAGGTACTAGAAATATTTAGTGCCAAAAGGTACAGGAAAACAACCTGCAAGCATATAAACAGGAAAAACTATATGCAGATAAAGGAAAGCATAGTTAGACAGAAGATGAATCATAAAGCTAAGAATAAGAGTATAGTTATATAGCAGAATACAAAATCAACACACAAAAATTTAAACCTTGTTTACACAAATTATAACCAGGCAAAAAATAAAATAAATGGGAATATTCTAGTAACAAATTTTTCCAAAGGGGAGGGAGAGAGAGAGAGAGAGAGAGAGAGAGAGAGAGAGAGAGAGAGAGAGAGAGAGAGTTCATGGATGAACTTGATTGATGTAATGAAATGTACACGGCAGGTCTCCAGACTCAAACAGAAAGAACAGGTGGAAGGCATTCCCTTGCACAAAGTATATCTCAGCAGTATCAATAGTGTCAACTATCCCAAAGTTATTTTATACATCATATGTAAACCTAATAAAGTGCCAATGAGCTTTATCCTTGAGCTAGATAAGATGAGAGCAAAGCTCATGTTAAAAATAATATAGAGTCTCAGGAGATGGTCTAGTTGGTATGACCCTGTGTTTTATCCCATCACCTTTGTAAAAGCATAGCAATGTGTCACACACTTGTAATCCCAATATTGAGAAGGCAGAGATGGGGGATCCCTGGGGTTAATGACATCAGATCTAGGGAATTAGTGAGAGTTCCAAGTTCAATGAGAGACCCTGTCTCAAAAATAGTTAGATTATATGTAGACACACACATGTAACATACAAGAAAAGTCTAGAAAACATTACAAAGGAAGAACTATAAGTAAATCTAGACATATCAAACATTAGAGTATAGTTTAATACTCTATAAAGCCTTTTTAAATTGTTCAACAGAAATTTTGTGGCAGAAATTTTGTATCTACTTTTCAGTATTATAGGCTAGCAGTCACATGTGGCAAAATAAGCACAAGAATTTTTCCTCTAATGATAACCTGTTGTAGACTTGGCTAATGCTCTACAATCGGCCCTAGACGTAGCAAGCATTTCCCAAAATAGGAAGAAGCGCTTATCAGGAATGGGGGCGAAGTCTTCATTGGAGGACGTGCATGGGTGCTTTGAAGATGTTTCCGGGCCTACAATAATTCTCTCATCTCATCTTTTCCTGTACATATCAACATTAATTCGAAAGTGTGTCTTCATGAGATATTCGTGATATAAAAGTGTAACTATAAAGTACTGACAATGGCCAGACTGTGTGCGGCGCCTCATGACATAGAGCATAGTGGGTCTCCACTCAGAATCCGTAGCGAATCTCTCCCCTGTCCTCCCACAGACTCAATCCAGGGAGACAGAAGATGACAGAAATTCAGGAACAAAAATTACCATTCAGTCTTTCATTTGGTGCATATTTATTAGGCCTAAGGAACTTATCATTTTATTCCACAATTGGTTAACATTTGAATCAAGTAAGGAGTTGTCCTTCCCAAAGTAAGTTCATGCCATTCACAGAGGACCAGGATAAAACAAAAACGGAGACAGAAAGTGTGAATCTCTGTGTGCGCATGAGCCAAGAAAGCCATGTTCTCCTGCCCCCAGACTACTGTTCGCCTAGTTCTTGGGTCTCTTGATTCTGAACCTGATTCAGCCCCGTCGGTTTCACAGTGTATCACATCATGGGCTTTCCTTTATCTCCACCTTGCAGACAGCAAGCTGCAGTTGTCAGCCTTCGTGGTCACGCCAGTCAAATCACAGAGCAAATCTTCTCATCTGTCATCTATCGTTTATCATCTAACATCTATCTATCTATCTAACATCTGTCTATCTATGTATCTATGTATGTATGTATGTATGTATCTATGTATGTATGTATGTATGTATGTATGTATCTATCTATCTATCTATCTATCTATCTATCTATCTATCATCTATCCCTCTATCATCTACCCATCCATCTCTGTCATCTATTTGTCTATCATCTATTATCTGTCTATCCACCTCCCTATCTATTTCCTATTAATTCTGTTTTGCTGACTAATATAAAGCTGCTACATAAATCAAAACAAAGCAAAGCTAACAAGTACTGGCAAGAATGTAGAGAAATCGGGGCTGGATAGGTGGCTCAAGGGTTAAGCCTCTGCCTTGCAGGCGGAAGGTCCTGAGTTCGGACCCTAGACCCCACGTATAGACGCCAGGCGGAAGCGGGGGGGGGGGGGGGGCTGCGTTTCTAGTCTTGGTAGGGCAGAGCCTATGATCCCAGGGCAGAGTAAACAAGGAGGTGGAGGCGGTCCATGGCGGTTCCCAAATTCATCCGTGGTTCTACACACACATACATACACATACATATGCACATGCATACACGCACAATTGAATAAATAATAAAAAATAAAAAATTTAAAAAAGAATGTAGAGAAATCATCCTCTGTGTGGCTTGGTGGGAATGTACAATGGCAAAGGCAAAGAGGGAGACAGCAAAGCATGTCTTCGAAAAATTACCATAGATTACTACATGATGCAGCAATTCCAGATTAATTGAAATAATTAATAATAAATAATTGAAAGCAAGGTCTGAAGAGACAGGTGTGTACTTATGTTTACAACATTACTTAAAATATCTAAAACAGGGGCTGAAGAGATGACTCAGGGGTTAAGCCTCTGTCTTGCAGGCGGAAGGTCCCGAGTTCGGATTCTAGACCCCACGTATAGACCCCCGGGGGGGGGGAGGAGCAGGGCAGAGCCTGTGAATCCCGGGGCAGAGTAAACAAGGAGGAGGTGGAGGCAGGTCCATGGTGGTTCCCAAATTCATCTGTGGTTCTACACACACACACACACACACACACATACATATACACACACACACATACACGCACAATTGAATAAATAATAAATAAAAAATATTAAAAAAATATGTAAAACATAGGAGCCACTCAAGCATTTGCTCATGAATAGATAAGCAAAGGATAGTTATTAATACAATACACTCTTATTTATCTACCATAGTTTTCCTTCTCCTTGCTTTAAAAAGGACATGACACAAACAACTGAGGAAGGAAAGTGTCATAGTTAAGCACAAGTGTCAACTTGACTCTTGAGGGTTTGAGCTCTGGGCACAGGTGTAGAGAGTTGATGGTTGAGTTAAGCCCAGAGCAAACCTGAAGGAGATTGTCTGGCTGCTGGGGAAGACCCAGCCCATGGTGGGTGGGATTAGGCCCTGGATAAATCACAGAGAGCTGGTTGAGCATCCTTCTGTTCACTTGGCCAGACATGCTGGTCTGGCAAGTAAGGATTGTCCATCTCTCAGCCGTTATGGTGGCCAGTTCCCTCGGCCCTGGTGTTGGTGTGTGCTCTCCTGTCAAGCTGGACTATGAACTGTAACTGGACTGTCGTAAGAAAGTAAACTCCTTGTTCCCTTAAGCTGTGTTCTGGTCATTTATCAGCAACCATGCCGGCGGACTGCAACAGAATTTGGTACCCAGGAAGTGGGGTGTTGCTGATAAATCTGACTATGTGGATTTTGTGGCTTTTGAACGGTTCTGCTGGACAAAGTTGGAAATTCTTGAAAATTTTCACTTTGTGGATTTATAAATACCGTTCTTCAGCATTTAGTGGGCCAATTGCTGAGAGACATTGTTTGGGCCCAATTTGTAATGAGGGAAACAAGGACTTTGGTAAAACTGAATATAAGGACGATGGACTGGTTTGCTTGACAGAGGAGAGCTGTGTTGGCAACCTTGGAGGTTTGGATGTACAAAGGGTAGGAGCAGAATATCTGCTGCTGTTGGACAAATGAGTATCAGTGAAGGAAAACCTAGTGACTTGCACTGAGACGGTGGAGGACGTGGAAACCACCGTATGGCATGTTCGTGGTTTAGAAGCTCAGATTCCTTCAGGGGGCGAAAGCCCAAGTTCAAGCTGTTTCTTGCCCTTTGCAAGTTTGGTTGCCTAGAAGAGAGGCTTTTCCAGCATCGGCGCGTTGAAGTTGGTGCAGCTGTGGCTCCAGTGGACTAAGCTGCGTTTCAACCTGGCTTCGGAATCTGGCAGCGTCCCTCAGGTGATACTGGTTTTCATGTACTGAAGGGTTCATGGAGAGCAGCTAAAGCTTGGCACCAAGTGGCAGGCGTAGAGTTCCTGCAAGAGATGGTGAAGCTTAAAGCTGCAGAGGAGAACCCAGAGTTGTATTTGAGATGCCAGAACTGTGGGACTGCTGCTGAGGACGACTGCGAGTGGAGATTCAGCCTGGTTCAGAGGAACTCTGCTCTTACAACTTCGAGCTGCAAACAGGGACTGGGAATGCCTCGAATCTTTGAGCCGCCTTGATTACGTGATGAGCAACAGAAGATGGACACTGAAGTACAGGATGCGGTGATTTGCTGGACTTTGTTCTTTTTAATGTTTTCTTATTAAGATCCTTCTGTTTTAATGTTTTATCTATTTTAAAGTAATTTATTCTGATTTGAGAGTTTTAAGGTTAAGAAACTTTGAACTTTTAAAATATTAGAACTGAAGTTTTAATGAAAGAACATTTTAAATTTGTCCATGGAATGTATTTATATTTTAACATCTGTGAGGACAAGGAAAGGTTACAGTTGAAAAGTGCTATTGTTTTTGTGTCAAGTTGACAAGGGGTGGAGTGTCATAGTTAAGCACAGGTGTCAACTTGACTCTTGAGGGTTTGAGCTCTGGGCACAGGTGTAGAGAGTTGATGGTTGAGTTAAGCCCAGAGCAAACCTGAAGGAGATTGTCTGGCTGCTGGGGAAGACCCAGCCCATGGTGGGTGGGATTAGGCCCTGGATAAATCACAGAGAGCTGGTTGAGAGAGTCGGCATCCTTCTGTTCACTTGGCCAGACATGCTGGTTTGGCAAGTAAGGATTGTCCATCTCTCAGCCGTTATGGTGGCCAGTTCCCTCGGCCCTGGTGTTGGTGTGTGCTCTCCTGTCAAGCTGGACTATGAACTGTAACTGGACTGTCGTAAAAAAGTAAACTCCTTGTTCCCTTAAGCTGTGTTCTGGTCATTTATCAGCAACCATGCCAGCGGACTGCAACAGAAAGTGTTTATTTTTGTTTATGGTTCTAGTTTATAGTCTATTGCAATAGCAAAAGGAACTCATACCAACGTCAGGATCCCAGGGGACTGACCACATTCCCACAGGAATGGTGGAGAGAGGTGCACGTTCTGTCTTGCCAGTCTGCTGAATTCCAACCAGCTCCCTGTCCATCTTATCCATCTTCTGAGAAAATGCCCCCCCCCAACTATAGGCTGGGTCTTTTCACATCCTGCAGGTTTGCTTGTGGGCTTGCCTTACTAGTAACTCTTCACACACATGGCCAGAGCTCAGTCAAGAATTGTTGACACCTTACACAGCTAACTTGCACAGTGTTCCAGAGACCAGGGAAAGTTATCACTGAACGGCATAAAGCTATGAAGATGGACAGTCGTGAAAGTCATCTAGACTCTGGCTGCACTGCATGCGTGACGCACATTTCAGAATCCTCCGGATGACAACGCCATGTGTCTTGTGCCAGAGTGAAAAAGTCGGAGAAAAACCAACAACTTGGTAGTTTTTCCCAGGGTCATGCGAACACAACAGCTGTTACGCCACCAGAGGACGGTGCGGTTTTGGAATGTTAACACCTGTCTCGACACGGCAGACCCATGAGAGGTCTGACTGAAAGAAATGAAAGAGAGAGGGAACTGAAGAACCCAGAGAACAGAACTTGACAGGTGAAGGAGAACGGAAGGGATTCGAGAAGAAAGCAAAGCTGAGAGCCGGAGGGTTTCACAAGCATCACCAGCTCTTGCCCAGCTGCTGCTGGGGCACGTGTGGCCTCTGCAGATGCCTGGCAGGAGCCCTCGGGAGCACAGCTGTGCAGAGAGAAGAGGCTTCTGATGCATCGATTCGATCTGCTTTGAGAATCAACCATAGACCCTTGGAGATAGATGCACTTTAGATGCGGCCCCTGGTAACTCTGGGGTTTAAGCTTAAAAAAGATTAAATGCCACAGATTGCCACTGTGTTATCTCAGATTCCTTTCTCACTCTTTCATTATCCTGCTACTGGTAGCTGGAGATACAGGAAGTGGTTGACTATAAAAATCAGAAATACATGAAATCCAACTCAAATGTCCATTGAAATTTGATCAATTTAGACTAACTAAGCCTTTGGTGGAATTTTTGGATCAAGTAATCAAAAAAATGAATAACTAATGTAACCTAGTTTGACTATCTCAGAATGAAACAAGCAAATGAAGTAATTATAGATATCCTACTTCATTTGCACTAGATGGAGCACTGTAGTTTGCACACAAGCAGCCTTTGGAAACTTTGATGAGATACAACTGGCTGGAAGTGACCCCACGCATTAATCCTCAGCATCTTCTCTCAACAACTTATTTGACAAGAAACAGTTTGGAGTCCAAGGTTAAGGACAAAGGGCACAAGCCATTTCTCGGTGGCTGCTGAGTCCCGTGTCTGGTACCTGGCCTCCCTAGCATGATAATTATGCTAGCCGGTTTCAATTCTTCTGATAAATACCCGAGGAAAACAACTTAAAGCGAGGAATCATTTATCTGGCCTCCTGATTTCAGAAGTTTCAATTCAAAGCCATCAACACTGTTGCCTATGGGTACATGAGAGCTGGAGTGGATGGCAAGGATGCTCATCTCATGGTGGACAGGAAGCAAGAAGCTAAGCAGGGACAGAGAAGAAGATGCATCTTCAAAGCATGACTTACCTCTTGGGATCAAGCCCTACTTCCTACCCTTTCCATAAGCCCCCAATAATGCCAGGAGATTACAAATCTCTTAATGGACTAATTCATTTACAACATCCAAGTACTCATGATCCAATCACTTCCCCAAAGCCCATGGGTGTGAATCATGCCCCAACACATGAGCCTGTGGGGATAGCTTATCTTCGAGCACACTTGCAATATTACTCTTCGGTAATGGTTGGCTCTGGTAACTTTTAAGTGCCTGAACTTTGCCCTCCAGTCAATCTGTGTCTTGGTCCCCAATATCCCAGTCAACATTCTCTAGGTTCCATGACCTAACCAAACCTGAGGTCTCCCTGCGCTCCTGCTCAGGTTCTGAATTCCACTCTTGCCGGTGACTTGTAGTCGCTGCGAATGCCAGAAGGTTCTCAGAGAACATTAAACCTAGATTCAGAGGCCCAAGAGACCAAGAGGCTCAATGTAACACAGCAGAGGCCAAACTCAGGAGAACTTACCTTGAACCTGTGGACCTTCTGAGGAAGAGGATTAGCCTGAAGGGGCGGCGGTGCCTCTCCTGCCTTCTAGTGAGTCCCCAGAATGTCCTCAGGGACCGACACTGAGTAACAGACTTAAAGTGCCACATGTCCACTATTCTAAAATTGCCCCACCACCCTTCAGAATCAGAGCAAGTTCAAGGATGCCGTCCAAGGGTCAGACACGTTTCAGATGGAAGTGTGGATGCGGGCCAGCGCCTTGCTGGTTCTAGCTCAGGTTTTGCACTTGAG
This sequence comes from Typhlomys cinereus, assembly GCA_023101885.1. NCBI lineage: Eukaryota > Metazoa > Chordata > Mammalia > Rodentia > Platacanthomyidae > Typhlomys > Typhlomys cinereus. The sequence continues at coordinate 4,551,181 of JALPQD010000093.1, read as the reverse complement.
AGAGATTGAACTCAGCCTCTGTGACTAACACCTGACACTTCTCACAAGAGCAGACTACCAAGCTGGGTGCCCCATTACTGCCTGCACAAGTGACATTGAAGTTTCAAGTGTAGGCACTCAAATGTGTGGTCAGTCTCAGTGTTAACAGCATGTACAGGGAAGCCAGATATACCCAGATAAGATGGTCAACCACTGCCACGTAATCCCTGGGCAGCCATTCTCTCTAACAAAGGGTCCTTTCAGTCTTCACTCGTACATGTTTTCCACACAAGTGCACAAAAAGCAACCGGTTGGTGTTCTAAGTCTATGAATATTGGAAAGGTTGTTTTCCCTATAGCTAATATTCGTCAGGCTGACTACTTTGGAGTCTCTCCCTCTAACTCCTCATAGAATTTCCTACCTTATCTTTAAACCAGGAGCGTGGTGCACATCGGTACTCTGAGCACAGGTAGAGGCAGGAGGACCACAGGTGTGAGGTCCACCTAGGAATCAGAAAGAATTCAAAGCTAACCTGGGTTACTCAGTAGTAAGCACTCCCCAACTCGGTTTTCTGCTTTCTCTTGTGGAATGTGTCACTTTTGTGTTACTCTAATAAAACACATGATGGAAGCAACTTTAGGGAGGAATGAATTATTTTGTCTCAAGGTCCCAGAGTGCATTGCATCACGGTGGAAAAACGGCAGCAAGAGCGAGTCCCGTCGTGGAAAAGGCAGCATAAAGCCGCTGGTTACACTGACTCTGCAGGAAGCTTGCTTTTTGCTCCATCTTTTCTATCAGTTTAGGACTTCACCTCTAAGAGGACTAAGAGGACGCCACGTACAGACAAGGTAAATCTTGCATGTTTATTAAACCTCTCTGGAAATGTCCTTAGAGGCACTTAAAGGTGTGTCTCCTGGGTGGTTCCGAATCCAGTCAAGTTGCCAATGAAGACTAACCACACTTTAGTTCTGAACGCCTGTACCGTAGGACACATGTTTCGAGCCCGTTGTTCTGCCAGCTCTACTGCAGAGAGATAGCACTTTCTTTTCATGGGTTATTGCCTGCGTGCGTTTGCGTGTTTTTCATTTGAAAGTATCCGCCTGTCTCTCTTTAACAGGAAAGTACTTCAGAAACCATTGATGTAAGCTGGACTAAGAAAATACAAATTTCTGACTTTCCAAAGCTCAATTTTAAATTATTTAAAGAGCATGTAGTAGGCCTGTTGGCAACACCAATTATCAGAGTCCTTCAAAGACGGAGGCAGGAGACTCTAGACTTCATGGCCAGTCTATGGCACGCAAGAAGAGAGACCCTCTCATGAGCACAAGATAACTCAGAGGGTAAGACAGTGGACATAAGGGTCTGATCTCTGGAACCCATGTGTTAGAAAGAGAGAACCAACTCGCAAAAGTTGCCCACTGATCTCCATTAGTGCACTGCCACACGCACGCCAGCATATTTTCATGTTCTTTCTCTTTCTCTCTCTTTTTTCTTGAGATAAATTATTTTTAAAAAGAGACCCCATTTTTCTAAAAAAAAAAAGAAGAAACAAAATTATACTTTACATCATTTTAAAAATACAGTTATAAATCAACTAGGTAGAAGTTGCTCATTGGACTGACTTTGATAAAACACAAAGGCACCCCAATTTGGTTTTCTGGGAAGCCTTATAAAAAGATGAAATATATTAAAGGAACTGTTAGGGAGCCAGCACTTGAAAATGTTTCAAATTAAAATCAACCAGAAGAAAAAAAGAGTTTTACTGAAGTCGGAAAGGGGATATAAAACTTTATATGCAGAAAGCCTCCAAAAACATAAAGCCATCCAGCACAGAAGGAGTGGAGGGGGCATCTGAGAGGCCAGGAGATGCAAGGTAAGGAGCTCCAGCCTCAGCAATGAGCGAGAAGACTATTGCCAAGCCACGGAAGGATTTTGGCTGGAAGTAACAGGCCCCTGAAATTCATTCTCAGAGGGTAAGCAAGAAGGTAAAGCTGTTGCGCTGACAAAGCACTCACCAGAACGGAGCATTTCATGCTAGTTTTGGGGCAAGGAGCAGACGTGGACTGGAGTGCAATGGGCGCTACTCTTTGAAGAACATGTCCCGAGCGTGGAGACCACTTCCTGGAACAAAGTGGGAAGAGTCTGAAAGTGGGATTTGTGTATATTTATATATTTGTGCACATTTATACTTGCTCTACTTATTAAAAAGCAGCAGGCGACTGATAAGAGAAAACACATCCAGGACTTAACGGCAGGTTGTGATTATAACTCCATTTCCAGCAGGCTGCTGTGTGGTATCAAAACTTTTCGCAAATAACTACGGGTCATATAAAAGGATTGATAAAACAAGCCTTTTGAAACAATGAGGCAAACAGGTTCCATATGCTGGGGGGGAATAAAGACAAAATGAATTGAGATTTAAGCTTATTTAGGTCTCTTATGCCTGCTTTGATTAGTAAAAAAAATTTGATTAAAAAAAATTAGTTAACATTGTTCTTCTAAAGTAGGAGGAATTTAAGAACCAAAAAGAGTGTGGGAAGTGCACATGGGACACATGCAGCCTTCTGCCTACCTTGTGTAATGCAGATAACTACAAGGCATATATACAATATGATTTGTATGTATTTAACTTGTACTATTTATTAACATTAATTTTCATAATTTTAATGTATTATTCTATATAATAAAGAACATGGGTCCATAATTTAAAACATTTTTATCGATATTTATATCAACAAATTATACAATAAACATGTACTATACAAAGACTATATTTTCCGTGGCTACATACCATGCTCAGAGAAAACCTAACTGTGACGGCACACATTGGCTCACTGATTCTTGTGAGAAGTCTGGGAGTGTGGACCATCCTCATCTGAGAAGCCAGGACAGAGACCTACGACTCCAGATCTCGCCTCTCAAGAGGGCGGCCGCCACCTCCAGAGGACGCCCCCTCACTCCTGGGCCATCTCTGTATAGAGTGCGAAACACATTGTGACAGCAGAAGAGGGCGGAATGCGGCCCAAGTGGTGGGAGGGAAGTTAGGAAAGGTTTATTTGAAAAGATTTGGAATCCGCTGGGCGGTGAGTTGGAGGCGCATTTCTTGCCAAATGTAAATCCCGGGTGGTGTGCGAGGGTTCTGCTGGGGAGGAGACAACAAACAGACATCTGTAGGCCGCGAAGCAGAAACGTACAGTTGTAGCCCCCTTAACTCACGGCAGGAGCTTACGGCAAGTGGGCTCAGTATTCACTGGACACTTGGTCTCTCCAATCTAAAGTCAAAAGTGTTTTCCTGCAGTGAAGCAGATTATCCTGTTAGGCTGGTAGTAAACAGAGAGCTGGGTGCTATGCCGATCCACTCCCCAGGGCTGAGTACAGGACCTGGGCTGCTCCACGCTCACTCCTCAGATCTGTTGCAACAGTGAGGTTTAGGGGACGCCATCACCCCACATGCTTCTTACATGCAAACACATTCGCCCCCTCTCTCTGCTCCAACTCACTTCAGGACTAACACTGAAGCCTAAAGTCCAGATGTTTGTTCACACACAGTCTTAACCGGATATGAGCCGCACTGCGTGTATCATTTATTCTGAGCCACATGCTTTCAAAATGTTATATTGAGACAGGCACAGGATAAGTATACATGTTCCAAAAAAGAAAGAGAGAGAAGAAGGAAAGAAGGAAGGAAGGAGGGAAGGAGGGAAGGAGGGAAGGAGGGAAGGAGGGAAGGAGGGAAGGAGGGAAGGAGGGAAGGAGGGAAGGGAGGAAGGGAGGGAGGGAGGGAAGGAGGGAGGGAGGGAGGGAGTGAAGGAGAGAGGAAGGGAGGGAGCGAAGAAGAGAGGGAGGGAGGGAAAGAGAGAGGGAGGGAGGAAGGGAGAGAGGGAGAAAGAGAGAGGGAGAAAGAGAGAAAGAAAGAAGAAAGAAAGAAAGAAAGAAAGAAAGAAAGAAAAGAAAGAAAGAAAGAGAGAGAGAGAGAGAGAGAAAAGAAAGTTCCAGACTTGCTAAGTTAATGCTCATGAGCTTATGAGGTTGAGGAAAAACCTTGGCCAGCACATCCTGACTTCTGGCCCACAGCACAGCATTCTCTGTACTTCCGGCTGATCCCTGGTCCAGCCTTCTGCAGAGACCCATCCATGCCTTGGTTTTCTGTCAGAGAAGGTTCTAGATCCTATACCCCAAGAGACCTCTCCCAGAGGACACCCTGATGACTGCAACCTGAAGGGGCTCACGTCCAGCCCACTGGTTGACGGATACGGCCAGTCTACAGTGCTGTCTTCTAAGACTGAATGGGCTGAAAAGGAAAGCAGACCCCCAAGACATATGGACCACGACAGTTAGACATGGACGCAGTCAACTTCATGTGCCCAACATAAACTTACATGTGTTCAAACGAGAAATGTGGCTTATTGAGAACTGTATTTAGCATTCTGCATTATTTCTGCTATCTAAGGAGTAGACTTCCTCCCTTGTCTATCTTTGCATAAATGACAATTATGGGTGGTTTTTATTTATTTACGTTAATATTGTATGTGTGTGTACATATGTGCACTATGTATGTGTATGTGCACATGCATGTGTGTGGTGTGTATGCGTGATATGAGTGAGTGGGTACCCATGGTGCCGCACAGCTTTGAAGGTCAGAGCACAGCTCTGTGGAGCATTTCTCTCCCTCCACGTCCGTGCATGCCAGCAACAGAACTGTTGGTCACACTTCTCCAGGAAGCTCCTTTACCAATGAGCCATCTTGCAGCCCAGCTCTGGGCGATTTTACACAAGTATTAGAAAAACAGAAGTAACCTCTACAAATATGATATGCATATATGCCTGTGCACACTCACGGCTGCGCATGTAGAAGCCACGCAGCAGGGGTCTTCCTCTACTGCTCTCTCCACGATGTTTCGAGTCGGGGTCCCTACTGAACTTGGAGCTCAGCCTTTGGACTAGAGTGTCTGGCCAACAAGACCCAGGAATCCTCCTGTCTCTGCATCCCTGGCATGGGATTTTGGCTTAAGGTGGAGGTTGGGAATATGAATTTTGGTTTTCAGACTTGCACAGCAAGCTCTTTACCCACAGAGTCCTTTCCAAAGAACCCACACCCACCATCTGTTTTTACGGTGTTGGGTGGTGGAGATCTATCCCAATCCCCCTGCGCATGCTAAGCAAGTGTTCTCCCACAAAGCAATATCCCTGCCCCCTCATTACACATCCGCTTGTCTCCGACATTCTTTAAAGAAATTAGACATTGTCACTGGAAGACCCCAAAGCATTAATGATAGAAACAAAGTCTAATTAATCTGACATTTTTCTTTCCCTTGAAAGTCTATTAGTACAAATACCAGAAGAATTTCATATAGAAGATAGTCTTTACGGTGAGAAAAGATTATCTTCTGAAACACACAACTACATGAACACAAACTATAGGAACCTACATCACATCACGCTTATCCAGTCCCTCTTGAGGGAATCATCTCTTTCCTACCTTAGAAAATGAACTCTAAAATGAAATGCTACAGTGTTATTTATAATTAAGCTGGAGTGGAAAATAACAAACATCTGATTTCATGGTGCATGAACATTGGTTAAGTTCCTTGAAGGCATAATACACATGGTTTCTACATTTTTAAAAATCTGCCGGAACTCCAAATACCTATGGACAATGCCCAAAGCAATACTCAATACTGAAGAAAGAATGCACAGAATGTGTTCACTTGGAATGACTCAAAATCAATATAGTAAATAACCTGGACTCAACATTTCAAAATTTAGCTGCTCTGTAATTGGTCCAAATGTCCCTAAGGTTTTAAGTATATTTAAATTAAGTGTATCCATAGTATAATTAGCTGTGATAAATTTGATTACTGGGGATTAAAGAACTAGATTGGTAACCTTGGTGTAATATGTTACAATTATTTATGGCTCTAATGCACTGCATAGAAATGAAAGCTTAAGGAAATTGAGAAAACACACTATTACAGAAGAATAAACTGGAACAGACTTGCCAGAAAATGTTAAAATATTTTGGTGGATTCAGGCTTTGTAAAATTCTTAAATATGTTTGGCCTAACACGTTTCCCTTTAATTCCCTTAATATACCCTGTGGGTTTCCACAGAAATTCAAACCTTATGTTTCTGATTCATTTATACTTAACTCATCAACATGTTGGGCAAGAAATGATTTGAAACACAAAAGCCTCGTGGACGAGTTTTGTGGGTGCTTTCATTTCAGTTGGTAAACAACTGTAATCTGAACCCAGAAATCTTGGGCCTTCATTTAATACTCAAATTCCATAAAGAATGAGCGAGTTCTTAACCGAATCAGGCACACTTTGCCTTTGACGAAGCCTTGCTCCCAATCTTGCAGCTGGGGGGAATTATTTGGGGAGTTCTCTCTACTTCTTGTCACTTTTATTTTAGTGGACATAAGCCTTTGATGGCAGAGAGCTTGTGGGAGTCGGAGTTGGATGACACCCCTTCAGCAGTGAATGCTGAGCCTGCTGCCGCCTCTCCTCAAGGCCTGCAAGGGCTTTGCTGAGCCTGGGCTCACTGCCGCAGCTCAGTTTTGAACTCTCTTGTGCCTCTACACACTATGGTTTGCTTGCTTATACAGAGAAGAAGAGAGACTGAAATTATTACCTGGCTCTCCATGGTGTCTGACTGAGAGAACAAGTAGGAAATTATATAACGGCTATTTTCGCGTAGTATAATTTGCAGTTTTTGGTGCGTGTGTGTGTGTGTGTGTGTGTGTGTGTGTGTGTGTGCGCGCGCCCATGAAGACCCAAGCTCGGCATCTGGGCCCATTCTGCTTAGCTCTATCACCTTATTGCTTTGCTCTGGAATTTCCCAAGCTCTGTCTTCCAGGGCCAGAAGTTTAGGCTGCCACCATTTCTACCTTACTTTTACATGGAATCTGGGGATCCCAATTTAGAGGTGTGTGTGTGTGTGTGTGTGTGTGTGTGTGTGTGTGTGTATACGTGTGTATGAGCATGTATGTATGTGTATGTGTGTATATGTGTGTATGTGTGTCTATGTGTATATGTGTATGTTTGTGTATATATGTGCATGTATGTGTGTGTATGTGTTTGTGCACATGTGTGTGTGCATGCGTGCATGTATGTGTGCGTGTGCATGTGTGTATGTTTGTGCATGTGTGTGTGCATGTATGTGTGCGTGTGCATGTGTGTGCATGCGTGCATGAATGTGTGCGTGTGCATGTGTGCATGTGTGTATGTTTGTGCATGTGTGTGTGCATGTGTGTGCATGAGTGTATGTATGTGTGTGCATGTGTGCATGTGTGTGTGTGCATGTGTGTGTTCGTGTGTGCGTGCGTGTACAGACCATGAAGCTAACTTCAGATGTCCTCACTCACCCGGCCCTGACCCCAGGAATCCTCTGTCTGTCCCCTAGCTGCTGGGACCGCAGGCAGCCACAAAGCCTGCCCTAGTTCTGGATGTGCTGGGAGCTGAACTCTGGTTCTCACGCTCACACAGCAAGCACTTTATCCACTGACCCTCTCTTGGCTCTAAGTCTAGCATCTTTGATAAAGCCAGGAACCCATCTATTTCTTTTGTCTCCATAACTTGGCCGAACATAACCCTAAAGATCTCAGCGTGAGTATTTGGCGGCAGATGTTGGGCTCAGCAGGATGAACACTGGCTGCGGATTCTCTGACATCCATCATCCTGAATGCCTTTATTTTTCTCATTAAAATGGCTGATGGTTGGTGTTTTTGGAAATTAGCAGCCACCCCTTCTGTTTCTGCTCCTTCCTCTTGGGCATGCTTCCAGCAGCTGTCAGGTCCTGGTCCCTCTCTGGTTTGTATTTGCAAAGACCCTCACGCTGTGTGAGGCAGTGGGGCGAATTGCTCACACCGATGTCTGCCTTTGTCTGCACCAGCCCACTCTTCCTCCATTACTGAGCCTCACACCCCGGAACCTCTGAGGACTCTTGGAAACAAGATCTGAGGTCTGAAAGCATCCTTTTCCCTCTGCCACCCAGGGCAAAGCAGAAACAAAAATCCTCTGGCTTTCAGATATAGGTAATTTCTGTAGGAGAAATTTGAAAACAGGGGATTAGCAGACCAAATGTGAATAATCCAAAGGAAATTCCGGAGGAGAAAAACAGCTCTTTCATCAACTCTCCCAGGAATTAAAGAGAGATGAACCAGATATGTGTGCTATTTAGAAAGGGGGGAAATGCACTTTTCCACAGCATAAATTCTACTTTCTGAGTTTCACAAGCAAAGTTCTTTTTTTTTAAATCAAACAAGGCTGGTTAAATTCATCAGTGGAGGAATTACAATGAAATAAAGCAGCAGAAACAGGTCCTGAGCTACTTGATTAATAAACATTCCTGGACCGAGGTGTTGTGAAAAATAAGGCACTGGGGATGGACGTACGTTACCTTCCACGTACAGTCGTTAAGGACTTTTTATTTCCATGCCTCCATAAATCACTCCGCCTTGTTCAAATAAAACTGAGCGGTCTCACTACAGAAGAACGTTCTAGAACTTCTGTAAATTACTTATTTTTAACCTCATCCTTTAATGTTTTTATTTTAAAAATACATTGCGTGATATGATAAGTACACTTAATCAGCTGCTCATATGGCCATTGTACATATAATCTGCAAGTTTATATATATAAATTATGTATATAATTATGTGTATTTGGACAGGTTTGAAACACTTGAACCTCTTGGAACTTCTATGCTGATGTCTCAAGAAGTGGATTGTGGATCTGAGTCATGAGCCTATTTCCACCAGCAGGCTGCTTTGGCAGACTCTGTTCTCTCTCTCTCTCTCTCTCTCTCTCTCTCTCTCTCTCTCTCTGGTATGCTAGCTCATAAGAGCTGTATTTTCAGGCCTCCTTTTTACATTTCAAAGTTAAAGTAGATCTGAGAAAACCACCAATTCTTCTTTTTTTCCACCTGCACATGAAAAATGGCAACCTCAGGATTGGGGAGGCAGCATCGTCAGTAAAATGCTTGTTTTGCAAAACAGAGGACTCAGAAACCATGAGAAAGGAAGGAAGGAAGGAAGGAAGGAAGGAAGGAAGGAAGGAAGTAGGAAGGAAGGAAGGAAGGAAGGAAGGAAGGAGGAAGGAAGGAAGGAAGGAGGAAGAGGGGAGGAGGAGGGGGGGGGAGGAAGGAGGAAGGAAGGAAGGAAGGGAAGGAAGGAGGAGGAAGGAGGAAGGGAGGGAGGGAGGGAGGAAGGAAGGAAGGAAAAGAAGGAAGGAAGGAGGAGGGAGGGAAGGAAGGAGGGACGGAAGGGAAGGAAGGAGGGAGGAAGGAAGGAGGGGAAGGAAGGAGGAGGGAAGGAAGGAAGGAAGGAAGGAAGGAAGGAAGGAAGGAAGGAAGGAAGGAAGGAAGGAAGGAAGGAAGGAAGAAGGAGGGAGGAAGGGGAGGGAGGGAGGGAAGGAGGGAGGGGGGAGGGAGGGAGGGAAGGAAGGAAGGAAGGAAGGAAGGAAGGAAGGAAGGAAGGAAGGAAGGAAGGAAGGAAGGAAGGAAGGAAGGAAGGAAGGCCAAGTTTTGTAGCATGAATTTGTAATCCGGCACTGCGGATATGGACACAAGCATTTCCCTGGGGACCACTGGCACTTCAGTACAACCTATTTGGAAAGCTCAGGGCTAATGGGAGATGCCACCTCAATGGAGTATGGCAGCTTAAGAAGCATGGCATTTATGTCTGACCTCTGCAAACATGTGCACAAGCATACATACAAGCAAGACTCTACACACGTGCACATACACCACCACCAACAACAACAACAACAACTTAAAATTGAACCAATCCTATGAATGAAGACTTTCACCGAAGAAGTAGGAATCTCAGAGCAAAGGAAGAAATTGCAAGGTTTAGTCTACTTTAGTTACCAGGGGCCACCAGGAACAATGACCGCACTATTCTACATGACAAGGGCTTGTGTTCCCGGCAATGCCTCACAATTTTCGTGGGGGTGACATCATTGGGGGCAGAACAGTGAATGTACAGTAGGGAATAAAGTTCTTAATGCTTACAAACTGGAAGCTAACCAAAGCTCAGCCCCTTGAGATGAAGTAGGAAACAGTAAATCTGAGGAGGAGTCCGAGTGGATGAGGTTTCCTGCTAACTTCCTTAAGCTATGTCTTCTCGTGTCATTGATAGAAAAGTTTTTAGATATTGTGACTTATCCACGGTCCATTTTCTTAAAAATATACTTTTTTCTTAAATCATGGTTCTTGATGTGTTGTTCATTGTGAGTTCAGGGACTTGATTCTTAGGTGAATGCAACGGATCAAGCTTCGTGCTCTGATGTCGCTGTCTCATTGAGGGAACAGAAACATCAATCATTCTTCACAAAATTAAGCCTATGTGTGGTTTATGTCCCTTACTATATTTTGGCTTCTTTACAAATATAGACTTAACTACTGTGGATCCTCCAAGGTTTCAAGCATTATTTTTCACATAAAACAAATGCTCAAAACACATGTTTAATTATGAGGCAATAAATGAATGAACGCATACATTGAATATGCAACAACGTAGACCATTTGTAGTATGTGACCTGTGGACTACGTGTAACATCTGCTCATTTGAGATCTGGTTTACCATACATTGTTTGACTCTATCCAAACTTATAAAATCTTCTATATGTTATTAGGGACAACAGAAAATTTGTGAGACTCAAACTTTCTCTTTGCTTCTAAATTCTATGCTGTGTGAGTCCTCAGGTCTATGGATCTATGGGAATTTGACAGTAGAAGTTTTACTGTAGTAGTGGAGAATTGGGAGCTATTTGGAAAGAATGACTAATGGATGCAATTTATTGACTACTTTTGACATACCAGATTTTTCATAGATTGTAATTATATGGTCTATTTACTAGTCATACTAATCTGTATTTATTAGGTAGTCATTAGGTCTGTTTTGTAGGTAAGGAAACTGAGGCACAAGAAGGATAAAATTGATTCACTCAGGATCACACAATTAGCATTGCTAGGACTAGATGTGAAATCCAAGCAATATAGTTCTGAACCCGCTTGCTACCAATGAGGCTAATCTGTTCAACAAGAAAAGAATGCAAAGAACAAAGCTCGCAGAGCTCAAGGGAGAAAGAGACCACTGTTAAAAAAAATTGTGAAATTACTGCTAAAGGCACCAAGCTCCTTGGAGGCAAGGGATTGGCAGCCACAGTAGTGTTCCTATGCTTAAGGGGAATACAGGAAAGGGTTCAGGGAAATGCCACTGGGTCCTTGTACGTCATCGGAGAGGAGGGCCCAGAGGAGAGTCAGGCATGCACAAGAAAGGACTCTGGGAATTGGGGCGGGAGGCACTGGGGGATGGGGAGGGAGTGGGGAGGGGAGGGGGAGCAGGGGATTCAGGGGGAGGAGGAGGGAGGGAGGGAACTGGTGTACCTATTAAGTTTGTATGAGCTGAAATAATAATAAAAATGTATAATAAAAAATTGTGAAATTAAAGATATACTTTTGCAGCCACAAGTTATTAAAAACCATTTGGGGGAGAACATGACTCAGCAGATAAAGGTACTGGATGACTGAATTCAAACCCTGGAATCCACATAAAGGTGTGTGGGGGAAAATCAACTCACACACAACAACAATAATAATACTTAAAATAACTATAAATAAATACCATGTGGGGCCTGCATTAGCATCATTTCCTTAAACAAGTGTTACCTCGCTGCTTCTCATTGCCTCTACGTTGCAGTTGGAAGATAACTGTCAGCACAGTGGCCCTGGTAAATCATTGCCTGAACTGTCTCTCAGGTTCTTGCCATAGGTGAATATGATCTAGAGAATTCTGGGGAAAGTCAGACAAAAGAGTAGATTTATGACATGATTGTATGGAACCTAAAGGAAAATGAAATTTTTCAGAAGATAGCAGAGTCTCTTCTTCACTGTGAGTCAAATGGAGTGTCGGCAGGGGGGATCCTTCCATGCTTCCATGCTGGTCCCCGTGCTGTGAGGGTCATTCAAGTGAAAGGGATATGAACACACAACTTCAGGCAGGGCCATCTTCACAGGCCTGCCGCTCGCCAGAGTGTAAATGCAGTTTCTAGGGCACTGGGGAAAGCTCCTCTCTTAGGCTCAGGACGGTGGTGTGGCCAGGATGGGGGGCGGGATGGGGCAGGATGGGGGGACAGGATGGGGCAGAATGGGGGGGGCAGGGGGGGGTGGATGGGGCAGGATGGGGCAGGATGGGGAAGCAGGATGGGTCAGGATGGGGGGGCAGGATGGGGCAGGCTGGGGCAGGATGGGGGGCAGGCTGGGGCAGGATGGGGGGGCAGGATGGGGCAGGATGGGGGGGCAGGATGGGGCAGGATGGGGGGGCAGGATGGGATAGGATGGGGGGGCAGGATGGGGCAGGATGGGGATAGACGAGATCCATTCCTTCCTCCCCTTAGATCAAAGCAATGTAGCTCCTGAAACTGGGTGTCAAGTGTCCCCTAATGTTCCCCTTGCTAGATATTTCATCCTTAAGATGTGATTGAGAGCCAGAGGAACCCTGAAGAGGCGGGGCCTAAGTGAGGGTTTTAGGGACCCAGTATGCACTTGAGAAGCTGCGGGGGAACACAGCCCCTTCCCCTTCTGTTCTGCCTGGTGTTGCTTTGCTTCCCAGCAGTGTGTAAACAGGGGAGCCAACCAACTGGGGACCAAAACCCCTAAAACCACAGCCAAATATGTCTCCTTTCTTTTAAAACAGCTATCTAAGGTGTTTGTTAGAGGGACGGAATGCTGACGTACGTCATGGCTGTAGTCGTGACTCCTAATTGTTACCAACAGCAAAATGCCGATAAGTTGTTTCGTGATGTGCTTGGTCTGAGCAAGACACCGCCTTTCAGAAGAGGAAGTCCCACCTGAGAAGGCAAGAAAACGGGCCAGTTGAGAGAGATGCTAAAACCTGGAGTTGTCCTGTTATCAACCCTGGACGCCCCTAACAACAGCGAGCATTTCCAATGCCACTTTCAAATCCTTCTTCAGGGTAATCCCTGAGTTGGCCTTATATATCGTAAGGATGACGATGTAGTTGGGCAAGAAATAAAGGAATAAGGTAGATTCCAGCTACTAGATCTGCTGAGCAACTCCGGAAAACACACAGAACACGTTTTTCTCTCCTGAGGGATAACTATTGAATATCAACTAGATTCTCATGGTAAGCTAAAGAGGGAAATTCTCCTTCCTCTAAACAAGGTGTAATGGTGTCTTCTGATGTAAACTGGATCTTTGAAAAATTATGTGCCAAAAAAAGTTTTTGAAAGATGAATACTTCAGTACAATTTAGCATGCATTTAAGACAAAATGTGAATTATTCACTACCAAGTAAGTTCAAAGTCCTTCAAGTAAAATTGCTTGATCTGTTTGGCAGCAAAGTAAACACCGTGGGTGGTCTGTTTCGGGCACCTGTCCAAGCCTATGCGTTTTCACAGTGTCAACATTTACACCCTATCCCTGTTGCCGCCGCAGCTGCTTATGGCGACGTCTCCAGAACACATGGCAACCAGAGTGTTATACAAACATGTTTGCTCCACCAGTCAGAATCGCTTGACTTGCTGAAAACACAAATTCGGCAAGCGACAGAAAGATGTGCGTGCTGTGACTCAGCGCTAATGCCCTTGAGACACATCACAGGAGCATGAAGACCGAAGACTCACTTCATGAAGGGGCAGTTGACAAACATCCTTCCCCAGTCCAAATGGTAGAGACGAGGCTAAAACGCCAGTCCTCGGGCTTGGAAACCACTAGCTTTTCCTCAGCACGGGACACTTAGCTCAATGGACCAGTGACTTTCGTCTGTTGCTGTGAGACACCACTCAAACTCAAGTCACTTAAAGGAGAAAGGGGTATTTATTCAGCTTATGGGCAGAGAAAGCAGATAGAGTCCTTCATTGGGGAAAAGCAAGGTTGGTTGGCACAAGTTAGTCTAAGTCACATACATCGTGGAGGCCAAGAGCTGCAAAACTGCTCACTGCAAATTAAGAGCAGACAAACTAACCGAAGCTGGGCGGGGCTCACCAACCTCAAGGCCCACCTCTTGTTTCTGCTTTCCTCCAATAAGGTTCCACTTGCTAAAGGTGCCATGACCTTCTCAAACAACTAAAGATTTAAACACAGAAGTCTGTGGGGACAACTCACATTTCAAAGCACGACACTCAGTTTTTCTCGTCTGTAAAACCTGGAATACAGTTTCTGTGTATTAACCAATACTTTTCCCTCTTCCACGACACATAAGGCAAGGACTATAGGACAGAAAATTTTGACTTGAATCCACAGCTTGGCCTCCTTAGATACCTACATAAGTAGTTGAATTTCTCTAAGTTTATATCCTGTACAGATCAAACTGAAGCGTTTTTGAGGGGATTGTCATGATGGTGATTTCAAATTATAAGCACTATGAGAATACATTAGTAGCATAATAACCACCTTTCTGGGTGAGGCTAAGAATTCCTTGGTAATTAGGAAAAATCACGAGGTACCAGGGGCCAGGATCTAGCAGTGAATTAAATCTTGACGTTTCTGGTTTGGTGACTTCCTGGGAAGAACCAAGGATCAAACAGGAGTTGTTCACAAAATACTTATTGGACTTGGTGAGCCGTGGAGCCAGGCCACACATTTCCCACATGTCTGCATCCCAGTTTGCCCGCTGACTTCAAGGGCATGTGGAGGCTCAGGGAGAAGTGTGCATGCAGGAGAAAAATGTTAGGTTTCATCCACGGTATTTGCTGGTAAATGAGTGGCAGCATTCCAGTGGAAAACCTCCTACCCCACACTCATTTCCTCCTTTGTAAGTCCACTCCAGTGTGTGAAGAATTATCTTAAGTTCTCAGGGTGGGACCTGCTTAATCTTTTCCCATTTTGAGAAGTCAGGAGACCGAGGGGACATGTGCAAGGCCAAGGCACTTCTGCAAGACCATCCAGTAAACCCTCCTTGGGACATGCGAATCCTGAGGGGACAGCTTCCTTGCCAGACCACTTCCTGTGTTATATCCTGAGGCCAGTCTCTCCAGCAGGCCCTCCCCTTTACAGCTGGCCTGGCTGACTAGGTTGGAATTGTAAAATAACACAAGCCGGAGGCATTAGTGTTTCTGCTTGTACTGTGTTAGCATGACCCTCTGTACCCCAAAATATATGTCAACCCTGAACTTATGAGTGTCTCTTTTTGGGGTGAGATTTTATATCTTTGCAGATGAAATTGGTTTGGGATTTCAAGGTGAGATGATACTGGATGGAGGGAGGACATTATCTGATGATTCTTAGGGCCGTGGGAGAAAGGCGAGGGGATGTGAATATGGGGACTCAGAAGATCTAGAGATACAGGGAAGATCGCCATGGAGACCAGAAGAGCTAGAGCCACAAGACTATAGAGGGACAGTCAGGAACATGGGTACTAGAGCTGCAAACCAGACACCATCATTGATTGTCAAGAGACACTCAAAGTTGGAAAAAGCACATACAAAATCCTTCCCTAGAGCCTTAGGTGACAAGATGGCTTAGTTGATAACAGTCTGCTTCAGATTTCTAGTCCCCGGAATTGCGAATGAACCTGTTTTGGTCTCTGTAAGCCACTGTGGCTTTGGTTATTTGTGAACCTCGCTCTAGAGAAGCATCATGGTGACTGTTCATTCAATAGAGAATGAGCAAAGATATTTCAGCGACCTTAAAATCCACAGAGACGCTAAATCTAGAGCAAAGGGAAAACTTCACCAAGTCACACTTTGCATGGAAAGAAGCCCGTGTGATTGCATATCTCACAAGGAAAACACAAGCTGGAACATTCACGTTCAATCTCCACGCTTCCATCTCCATCGTCCAAAGTCAGCAAAACCTACTTAGAGCAAGAACCCCTCTCTCCCTCCACAGCCCACTTTCACAGAATTGTAGAGCCACATGATCCTAAAAGATATGCTCTGGCTCCATAAAAATAAAGCAAAGGGAAATATTTTAGAAAAAAATTACAAAAATATAATAAAATACTGTCATATTTCTGCCATGGAATAACCATTTCAAGAAATATTTTCATTACTCTTAGCTGCTACTGACCTACCTGGCCTAGTGTGAAATCCATTGCACAGTAAATTGCATTTAAAATATTCATTAAGCTACATTTTTCCACAGACTAAGTAACTAGCAACCTTCAAAACTAATTTTTTTACAAAACTGGGTCCATTTATGCCCTTTTGAGCATTTTCTTCTGACTCTCACCCAGATGCAACATAGAAAAAAAAATCCCAAATTTTGACTTATTAAGGAAAAAAAAAGAGCTTGTAAAAATTTTATGCTTTGCAATCAAAGGTAGTATTCCCAGCACGGTGTCTGCTCTCCGCGCGCAGCTGTGACTGGGGAAAGAAAATCAACGTGTGATTAAATGGTCTTTTTCATATTATCCTCACTTAAAGGTTTTTTAATTGGAACTCAGCCATCATTAACAGACTCCGCTCACCTTGGCCCCCTGCTCCAGTCGACCAGAGGCGCCCCCACCTTCTCATTTCTTCTCGCCATGTCAGGCCAGCTACTGACAGTCTCTCAACCACCTCTGGCACGGGTGCATTCTTTTAATTAAAGAAAAAAAAGCAGGACAATATCTTTGCTTATGTCCTTTGACATTCTGTAGTTCTTATGAACCTTATTTTTCTTGCTTAGCACCAACAGAATACAGTGTAGGATCTCTTCTCTCTCTCTCTCTCTCTCTCTCTCTCTCTCTCTCTCTCTCTCTCTCTCTCTCTTTCTCCAAACTCTCCCTCCATCCTTGTTTCTTCACAATATTTTGTGTTGCCTTGCTATACTCCTTTAACACTCCTTCCTGTACGCTTGTGAAATTTAATTTGCCTTCGAATGCAGCCTTTGTGTGAGCGTCTCTACCTATGTGAATGTGTCCGTGCCTGTGTGTGGGATGGTGCATGCGTGTAGGTGCGTATGTGTGTGTACATGTGTGGAGAGGACAGAAGCTCAGTCGGGGGCCTTCTTCAATTGCTGTTCCAGCTTATTTTCAAGACAGGGTCTCTCACTGAACCTGAGTTTACCACCAAGTCTCGGCCTGCCCAGTGCTGGGGGTTAACAGGCGCCCGAATTTTAGGTGGGTTCTTGAGATCTGACACAGGCCCTCCTGGCAATGTCTTGACTGACCGAACCATCATCCCAACTTCAGATCTTTCTCTGAGGCTGACCTCATCTCACTGTCCTGAATATCAGACCTCCCCTCTCCTGTCTCCAGAGACGTCTTGACGACCTCTCTGTGGAAAATCCACGGTCTTGCCATTCCTCAGCCGGATACTTCGCTGTGGTCCCCAGTTGCCTGGAGCACTCTCGTTCTGCAGCACTCCATTCAGTTCTGCACTGCCCACCTGCCCATCTCTCCTAGCGTGGTGCACAGCTGTAGTTCTTACTGCGCTCACACTGCTTCTTTTCCAGCCAGACTTTTCCCCTTTCTGTGTCTCACACTCACTCTGTCAGCCTGTCTTTGCTTCTTGTTCGGTGTGGACCATGCAACATCTTCCTTCTTACCCCCCAATAAAGATCCCGCCAGTTCCTGGAGGCCTGAGAAGTTCCACTCTTTAAGGGGCATTCCGACCTGCTGTATTCCACGAAGAGATATCCTGCCCGTGACTACCTGCCCTTCCTCATGACTCTCCCATTCTCTACTCCCCATTTATCAGCTTAACTCTCTCCCTTTGCAGCCTACAGTATGACGACCTCACCAATCTCATCAGTAGCCCTGCACCACCGGGGCCTTCAGCCTTCCCGTCTCCAGTACGAATCCAGCAAGTCATGCATGTCTTCTGATTCCTTTTTACTAGAAATTTGACAACATAGCTCAAAAAATCCCATTTGCATTTATGATTAATTATCAAATGTTTCCTGTTTTTCTAGGCTTCCTTTTCCTTTAATCTTTATCAATTTTTCCTTAGGTTCCCAACTTTTCTTAATCCTTTCATTTCTAGAAAATAGCCATGATCATCTCTCTTTCTTTCTCTTGCTGTCTCCCTCTTTCCCTTATCTCACTCTTTTTAAGATGGTGCATTACTATGTAGCCCACATTAACCTCACACTCTCTCTAGTCTAAGCTGGATTAATCCGGGCTCCTCCTCCCTCTGCTCCTGCATGCGGGGATAGCCCACCTTGCTGTTCTTATATTCTTGCTTTGTGAGCTTCCCCGTGCTGCCTGTCTACCTTCACTGTGTGTTTAAGGCTGCCTCTCTGTCTTTACATTCCACAACCATGGCAGAACCCCATCTTAAGCTCTACAAAGATGTCCCGTTTATTTTAAAGAATAGTCTTCTCACATGGCATCAACATTAAAGCTGATTCTTAAAAATGCCTTCTGAGGCACCCAGCACTTTGACTTTCTGTCTGGTCACAATGCACCTGAGAATGAGCTGCACTTTCAAGATGGTTGACTTGCAATGGGCACTTTGGAGCTGCCTTGTGCAAACAAAGACAATAGCCAGTTGAGTCCATTCCCAGTGACATCTGACAGTTCTTGTGTGTATTTAACAGCTATAGGAGCCAAGCTGTTGTTCTTTGCACAAGTCTTAACACACGGCCTCCGGAGTATCTGGGCATATTTTGCAAGCATCGTTAAGGATTTATAAAGTTGCTTTTTCCATTTTACCTTTCCCTGTAAAACACTACTTAGTAGAGGACTGAACACTTGATAATGCATTCACATATATGCTCTTTGTAGAGTAAAAATATAAGAAGCTTTATCCAGGTACACTGGTAGTGATTCACTTAAGACAGTTTTGAAGAAGCAAATACTTTGAAAGTCTCCTTCTGCTTTTCCCAATGTTGGGGGGGGGTGAAAACAGAAAGAAGCCAACATGAAATATTATTGTATCTTAAAATCGTTAGTGTGTCTTCAGTGATTTTAATTCAATGTTCTCCTTACAGTAATAGTTTAACACAATTCTTGCTGGATGGGTCTAGCCTTCGGTGATAAAATCAACTTAATTTCATCTTTTTGAAATTACTCTTCAATTTCAAAATTGATACAGAGTGGTAAAGCCAGTGCATGAAATATGTCAAAAGCTAGGTGGAGTTGAGCATTTCCCTCTGTGGATGCAAGAGCATCGAGCAAATATTCCAGGCAAGATCTTCAGTGATACACTTTGCTGGACTTGGCGTCAGGGAAGGACTTTAAGTGATTAACTTCCTGCTCCCACTTTTCCTCTCATTGCATAACTGCTAATACTTATTCATAAAGCCAAATCATGACGCGAACGGCAACTGATCATTCCCATAGCTGTTAGTGCATGGGACAGAGGCCGTATTGCAAAGATCACAACACCAGTGTTCTTTGGGAAAAAAAGAAGAAAACCCTTCCCCCACCCAAAAGAAGAGCTATAAATCCAAGCCAATATAAACTTTTCAGAGTGTTCTCTCCTGATTTCACACCAGGGCGTGGCGCTGCACAGCTGGGGAGCTGAGCTAATAAGTGTTGAAAAATGAAAAATGCTGCTTAATGGCATCCTGTAAACTGGCAGAAAGAATCCTTCTGGCTCCACCCCCTTTTGACAAACGTATGCCAGAGCACAGATACCGAAAGATCGTGATCTTGTGGTGGTAGACCCATGCCGCCCATAGAATTTTCTTTCCATTGAATGCTGTGTGCAGTAAGAAGTGGCAGCACATGTGTATAAACTAACCACTTGTGGTTCTTCTCTGGTCCCCTAAGGGGTCATTTCCAGGAAAGCTCTTGGAAACACTGCATAATGTATTATCAGTGGCGAAACAGGATTATCCTTCCAAACTCCAAAACTTACGCGTACATCTCGAGACCTTTGAGGAATGTCTTATTCAACATGACATCATGCGAAGGGCAATGCTGAAGATACATGTGTGCTTCTCTATGAAATAAGAACAAGAACAAGCAGAACTAGCCACTTCCCTTGTACAGTTTGCTACAGAGCTGGCGATCCATCTCTCGTTCACTCGCCCAATTCCTCACAGTCCCGCGACTCAGCATTCAATCAGGAAGCATTTCTGACAAGTTCATCATTTCTAAGTCATATTTGACAAATGAATCCTAGAGGACTGCAACACGTTCACAAGAGATCTCAAATATACCCGAGAAGAATTTCCTTTCTTCGATGGCTTTGCACAAACAAGATGGAGCAAGGTAAGCAGGCAGAAAGTGGGGACAGACCACACTGCTGGGGTCCATGTTTTTGCCACGGGGAAATCCGTAAGTGTGGTGGGGATAGAGGATGGGGTGCCCACGCCCCTTTTGTCCCCTGTTGTCTGAAAATGTCTATCACAGGATTTACTTAGAGAACATGATTGCCTATTCCGGACAGGCTTTCCCAGATTTTATGCAGCTACCAGCATAGTTTCCTCTCTGGACTTCTACAAAATCTACCTGCTCCCTTCTCGTAGCTTATATCACTTTGTACATGTCCACCACAGTTGTCACTGACTGATTACACTGGTGAGCACTGTGGGGAAAACTCCCAAAGTGAACTTGGCATTTGGAAGAAGGCCCAGTGGGCAGTCTGCATGGTGCAGGTATACACTGGAACACAGGCAAGCATCCCAGCTTGAAAGTGAGCAATGACATCGAGATGATCTGAAAAGTGACCATTTTCAAATTCCTGAGTACACAACTGAAGACTTCAAGCTCATGAATTGTGTAGCACTATATTCTGTAATTTAATGAAAATGCATCGCTGGATTAGATCTCCACAAATATAAATGTGAGTCACACAAACGCTGAATGACAAATCTATTTCCTCCCCCTTTCTACCCCCCCCCCGTTACTCCTGGCATGGTCAATGTTACTGACACACCGTGGGAATGTTCAAAATAAGAAGAATTTGGGTCATTGTCACTATTTACAAGGCTTAGCTGGCAATCTGCAAGGTTCAAACCTTTAAATAACATGACCCAAGTTTAATGATGTCTCTATTACTGATCCTTGGGTAGTTAGGCGCCAGCCTTAAAGAATAATCACGAATGTCTGGCATCCAGTTGATCTTTGAGGATGATGGAAGAGTCAGGCGACGTCCACTTCCCTTCTTTCTACACAGTGTCTACAGCACTAGCAACAATGCTTGGTTTCAGTCTGGAAGAGAGGGATGACTCTGGATTCTAAAAACTCAGCTGTCACATCTGGCAAGGGGACAGTTTTGCACTTCCAGATATGTGGTGCAGCTGCTGGTTTTGGGGTCCCAAATGAGATTGTCACTGGAAATCAGCTGACCCTCATCACAACACACAAATCACAACACGCCAAGCCTCGCTGAGCCTTCAAGCACCCAGCATTTCTCCAGCGTTTACTCAGCTCCACTGCAAACAGGAGAGTGCTAAGCCCTTCCTCAAACCACTTGGGAGGGATGAAAACCACCCAGCCGGGCAGCTGCCCACTCACAAAGGGGACTCAGGGACTTTTCCAAGGGGGAACAACCAACCACAAGACGTGGCCTCTGCGAAGAAAGCCAGACCTCAGATTGAAGTTCTGTCTTCAAAGAGCTTCAGTCCAACCATAGATCCCAAAGGAAAGGACAGGGTTAGCAGAATCTTGTAGAGGACAACACACCCACCCACAGTGACCACTAACGGAAAGAAGAAAATTCAATTTCTTTCTCCCTTTTTAAAAATCAGTACATATTAACCACAGGCTTCACGGGATCGCGTCCACTCATGTGAAACATCCTGATTCTCTTTGCTCCATTTTCTTCTCAGCTCTACTAGAACATTCTTCTGATTTTTTTCTTCCTAAAAATCTCCTCTCCACTTTTTTTCCTACGTTTCGAAACATATGATATTCATCTTCATATTCATTTGAAATGGTGAATTCTAGCTCCATCCACTTTCTTGCTGACATAACTTAGTTCCTGTGATAGTTAAGCCTGGGTGTCAACTTGACACACCTGGTATTAACTAAGATCGGCTGAGACCACACCTGGAAGGATCAACTGAGACCACCTGAAAGGATTATACTTGCCCTAAATTCCATGGGAACCTCCATAGATCCCATGGGAACCTCCCGGTAATGGACCTTATAGAAGGGACCACAGAATATAGGTGGAGATATATTCTAGGAATGCTCAAGCTATGTGGAGGACTGCTGTGGCTTAGTCTGCCTGCCAACCAGCCATGCCATCGCCAGCGTGTAGTATCTATTTCCCCTCTGGAACTGTAAGTTGAATAAATCTCCTTTCTCCCATAAGTTGTTTGACTCTGGGTGCTCTCTCACAGCAATAGTAAAGCGTAACCGTTACAGTTCCTCTTTGTAGTTCAGTAATATTCCATTGCATGTGCAGACTACATTATCCATTCATGTATCTGTGGGCACCTAGTTTGGCCGCTGTGGTAAACATGGGCATGCACGTGTTTCCATTATATGCCGACTTTGGCTCCTCTAGGTATAGTCGGAATTGCAGAGTTGGAATAAATAATACTTTCATTTTCAGTGGCTGAAAAATCTCTGCACTGATTTCCACAGTGACTGCGATCTTTGTGTCACGCCCCCACTCTCTCTCACTTACATGACCCGGAATCTACATAAGGTCACAGGGACAAAAGGGGAACACATCACCATTAGCAATCTCCACTTTAAAGAAATCCCCAGAGAAGATGTTGGACCAGCACCACTGGACAGATTCTAGGTTCAGCAGCACAGAGGTGGACCGGTTGCTGTTTATCAGACAGAGAATGGCTGGAATATATATGCATTTTTCCAGCACTCAGAAAACACAAATTGTAGGAATAAAAGAGCAAGCACCTTGTGTTTATGGCCAAAGCCAGAAGGTCACGGTGAGAATCCATCCTGTGTAAACTCAAATAATCATGGGAGTTCATTTGCCCTGGGATTTTTGTGTTCTCAGGAAGCGTGTTTTAAGACAAAGAACGCATTTGTCGATAGCTCCATCTTTTCAGAGGTTTAATGAATGGCTTACAGGCAGTGATGAGACTTTAAGCCTGTACATGTCAAAGGAGACATGGAATTTGCCTTCTCCTCTCCATGTTAGATGTCTCATTGGAATAGCAGCAAATTGCTGGCAGTTATTACCACGAGTGACTTCCAGATGTTAACCATGCTGCTAATAAGAGCAGCAAGACAATTCTTTATATATATGATGATTCCAGTAACCATGACAAATGGTTTTTGTCGATCAACTCCACCTGCATGATGTGAAACACCTGTATTATACTTTCCTGTGGGGAAGGAGGAAACTTTAAATCTATATAGTATATATGAAATTTTTCTTCAAAAATACTCTAAATTAATGAAAGCTGATTTAAACTGTTAACATTGTAGGTATTTTAAAAATACATAGCAATGTTGGGGCTGGAGAGGTGGCTCAGGGGTTTAGCCTCTGCCTTGCAGACGGAAGGTCCTGAGTTCGGATCCTAGACCCCACGTATAGACAGCCGGCAGAAGCGGGGGCGGCCTGCGTTTCTGGTCCTGGCAGGGCGAAGTCTGTGAATCCCCGGGCAGAGTAAACAAGGAGGTGGAGGCGGTCCATGGTGGTTCCCGAATTCGCCTGTGGTTCCACACACACACACACACACACACACACGCACACACGCACACACACATGCACACACGCACACACAATTGAATAAATAATAAAAAAATTTTAAAAAAATACATAGCAATGTCCAGAGGAAGGAACAGAAGGGGGGGAAGAAAAGAAGAAGGGAGGAGAAGGAAAGAAAGAAGGAAGGAAGGAAAGCAAGAAAACAGGAGGAGAGATGAGTGAAAATGGAATGTGCTCTGTAGTCTCTCTTACTGGAACACTCGGTCCCCAACTGGGACACTGTTTTTGAAAGCCATGATGAAGAATCTTGGCTTCTTTGCTGGAAGAAGCATATCATGAGGTGCAGGCGCTGAGGTTTGACATCCACACCCACTTCTTTTGTTCCCCTCTCTTTCTGCTTCTAAGCTTGGCTGAAATGTAAGCCCAGCTGCCAAGCCTTCCCTCCTGTCCCCAAACTTTCCCTCCTGTCCCCAAACCTTCCCTGCATGGGGCCATGTCTTCCTTGCCATGATGGACGGAATCCCCACTGCAATTATAAGCCCCACGAATGAGTGAATCAAAAATAGACCCTTTCTGGTTCAGGGAAATGCCACTGGGTCCTTTTACGTCATCGGAAAGGAGGACCAAGAGGAGAGTTAGGCATACACAATAAAGGACTCTTTGGGAATTGGGGGGGGGCACTGGGAGATGGGGAGGGAGGGAGGGGGAGCAGGGGTTTTGGGGGGAGGAGGAGGGGGGAGGGAACTGGTCTACCTATTAAGTTTGTATGAGCAGAAATAATAATAAAAATGTTAAAAAAAATAGACCCTTTCTCCTCTAAGTTGCTTCCATCAGAGCATTGTATCACAGCAACTAGCACGTAACTGGAAGGAGCTGGCTGGGGAGGGGAGAGCAGGGGGACACCTATAGACGGGACTAGAGGGGGACGTGTCTCTAGAAGGTGCTCGGACGGAGGAAGAGGCAAGGAGCAGCATGGAGAGCAAGGGTCCGGTGCTCAGGCCATCGCCCCTACCTCCAGACAATGCCTAAGAGGGGACCTTCCATCTGGCTCCCCAAGATTGGACGCTGCTTCAGCGTGTCACTTTAACTGTTAGTGACTCAGCAAAACCTTCCAGTGCTCCAAGACCGTGTGCCAAGTAACTCAGTGTTCCATAGCTGCTGTCTCAGCCCAGCTCATGACGGACCAGGTGCCAAACGGAACGGAGCCACAACCATCAGGCTTGAACGGTAAATTGAGGTAGACGACTCCCTGCATCTATGAAAAACTTTAAGATCCCAGGAGCAAAGGCAGTGACCTGTTGAAGCTTATAGCCTTGTCTCAAAAACGTTAGCTACTATTCATAGGAATTCAGGATCTTTGTTATTTTCCAGTTTCTTTCACATTAAATTATTTTCCAGTTTTTTTAAAAACAGATAAAAGGAATATATAAATTTGCTTTGGCAATTACAAAAGTCATTAACTTGCCTAAATCTGGGCACAGTATGCAGTGTGTATGTACATACACACGTGTCCTGGTTTTCTTGCAGGATGCAGTAGTGGCTAGAAATCAACCGGCCAACAGAGAAGATTCCCTGGAATATTCAAGAAAGAGCCAAAGAAGAAATGCAAAGCTGCAATGTCTGTGGTAAGACAGGAGAAGACGACAGAAAACCATGCGGCGTGCAAGGGAGAGAAGCTGGGCCCGAGAATTGGGGCACAGCATCTTAGCAACGGAGAAGCAGGAATTTCAACACAATTCCCAAAGACTCCAGGCTATGCTCCCCTCACCCTTGCTGGGACCCGCACTTTCCCAGTGTCCCCAGAAACAGGGACAGTAAATGCACTTAACTCCTTTGGACAGTACCAGTGGCTCCTCATTTTAGCCTTCCGGATTGTAATTCCACCGAAGTCGTCTCCAAGATACACCCTACAATCTCACTTCTCAAAAGGAGAAAAAAAAAGGTTTTGTAGAAACTTTCTGAGCCACCAAAATGGTCTCTGTGGCTAATGCGAAGACAAGGGCTTGCAGTTTTTCCTCCATCCCACCTCCGGGCTGCCTTATTTTTCCCTTGGAAGCCCATATTCACCTGAGGGTATGTCATGCGCCCATTCTCGAAATTATCAGTGATAAAATCTCCAGCTCTGCTTAAAATGGGCTGTATCCAAAATTCTTCCCTGCATGGAAGCCACAGATCTTAATCTGCCCTGATGGTAGGTCCCTAATGATAAGGAGAAATCCTCTCTCAAACTGCTGGGAGTGACAGTGTGGGGTCAGTGCTTCTGCAGCATGACTCATGCAATTTCATGTAACTGTCACCATTTGAAAACAACCAATGCCTTATACCAAGCCCTGAAATTTTCAAGTGATTTGTAAAGATGATACGTCTGCCTTATAGAATTTCTAAACACAGAGCGGGGCAGAAAACTAAAGTCTGACTTTGTATCGTCAGATCCCAACGGATGATTGAAATTCTGAAAACAGGAGCATCGGTTTTCTCTTTGTTTTGAGTTTCTGCCTTTTCAGTTCAGAACTGAAGTTATCAAAGCCGGATGCATCTGTAGTGGCTAAAAGCAAATGAGCAGCAACAAGGAAATGAGAAGACACAAAGGAAAATAAAATAAAAATGCTGGAATAAAAATCCTCCAGGAAAAATTTCCCTGCAGATTCAATAGGACCAAAGATCCATCATAAAAGAATCAAATGGCCGTCCTGTAGCTTAATTACATTTCAAAGGATTACAGTTACTGAAAGAAACAAAGCGTTCTTGTTCACTAGTATGCCTACCAGATGGCATCTCTAAATATAGTAATATAAAACCTGCTGTTTGTGCTATAAATAAAGATGAAAGAAATAGCAACAATAGCTATGCATTCAAATCACTGGAATAAAAGAAGTCTTTCATTAGGTTTGGAAGAATTTGGCTCATTCAAACAATCATCAGGAATCTCAGAAAGAATCAAATTTCAGGTAAGGTTCCAACTCCTAGACCATACGTAGATATCCGCTTCCCCTTATCTAGTTGCCTCCACTTTTATCCTTCAGGAGCTAAGCCACAAATGACAAAACCCTTGTGGAAAATAAAAGAACTCAGGCATGAGAACAGGTGGGGACTCTACAGGGCTATAGTTCCCCCAAAAGGTAGGATTGTTTAAAGTATAATAAAATAGCCAGGATATAGTCTTTCCTGTGTGTGTGTGTGTGTGTGTGTGTGTGTGTGTGTGTGTGCGTGTGTGCCAGTATGTAAAAGCTAGTAATAATTAAACATGTGTACCCTGCAGTTAGACTCAACATCTAAGCAAGCACAGGCTCTACAAATGACTGACAGGATGATTTTGAGATCAGCTCATCACTGCCAAGTGTAGAGAGTAAGAGAATGTTGTTACAGAGATCTTTCAAAGAGTTTGCCACTGTGCAAAGTCACAAGTCAGCTGAAGAGTAATAATATAATAATTACTACCGAGTCATGTTCCCGCCTCTTTGTTATCGCAAAAACACAAGGTAGTACACAGCAAGTTTCGAGGGGAATGGAGCCCATGCCACTCCCAGCTTTTCCTGGCATCTCTCAGGGGCACTGCCCTCTCCTGAACTCTCCAGAATGGCTGCGTAGAGGCTCTGGAAGGTCAGAGTAGAGCCCATCCTGATCTCCTTGCCTCCAAAGACATTAGGCTCAGAACCTTCAGCTGTGGAGCTCTCAAGAAATGGCTTAGTTTCTTTTGAATGTACCTAGAAAATGGCACACACAGGATCATTTCCCATTGATGGCATTGACTCGAAACTGGGATGGTGTAGGGCATATCCAGGCAACCAGTCCTTCAGAGAAAGCTAGCTAGTTGCTACGGAGCAGGTCTTTGAGCTATAATAAGACAGAAACTATAATTGTTCAAATAAAGTGGATTCTACTGCAAAATGAATGAAATGTTGAAGTACTCCTGGGTTGTCTTGTTCAATTTTGAAGTCACTTGCTGAATTCACGGTCGGATTGATTATTAAAAATTATTTATGTTTAGACTTTTATATAAAAAACAATCCCATTGGAGGATATCATAGAATTTTAGTGAAATGTGGATAGCATAAAATTTACAACTGTAACCATTTCATGTGGCCAGTTCCATGTCCTCAACAAGATATTGGCAATGCTAAGCAATCACTACCCATGTCCGCAAAAGGGTTAATATCCGAGACACAACCTTACACTGAGTTAATAGTTCAATTCTCTCACTCCTGATAATCATGAGTCTAGTCTCTCTTGAACTTGCTCAAATACCACAAATGAATGAAACTGGCTTTTTTGCTAACACATTTTCCAAAGTTCATCTATGCTCTCCATGGATCAGAATCCCTTTCACCTGTAGCTGGATCTTATTCATTTGGACAGATATGCCAGACATCCTGTTTCATCCCTCGCATATATGAGTGTTTGGACTCCTACAAACAGCACTGCCATAAATATAGGCGCAACTGTTTGAGCTCCTGATTTCATTTCTTTGGGGATGTATCTAGAAGTACCACGGGTCGATCACATAATTTAGCTTTTTTGAGGAAGCAGGAAACCGGTGCACAGTTGGTCGCTCTGCCACGTTCCCAAGAGCAACGCACAACGCTACGACACATCTGCGCCAAGATTTGTTTCCCGCCTTCTAAATAATGATCCTAAGGAATGTAAAGTTCTAGGTCATGAAATTCCTGTTAAGCATTTTTGAAAAAAAAAAAAGATTCAAGGAGAAATGAAGTACATGTCTGGTTTATCCTGTTTAAAAAAGCTCTGAATCTGGTGTAAGTCCCCAATCGGAAGATAAAATATGATCATATTTGTAAACTTTAAATGCAGTATCTAATATTTGTCCAAATGAGTTTCAGAATTGCAGGTAAAAGCCACAGGACAGAGGTAGAGACGCGCCCGCCAGCAAAATTGGTCCAACTCGCCTTGAAACAGTTCAGCTTTCAAAAGCCCCAGAGGCCAGAGCGCCCTCGCCGTGCGCGCTCCCCGTTTCTGCCTGTGTGCGTACGTGCGTGCGTGTGTGCGTGCGCGGCCCCGCGGCGGCCAGGGGCGTGGCCACGCGCCTGGCCCGTGCGCTGCGCCATGGCTTCCGCGTTCCGTTCCGCTCACCTGCAGCGCAGCGTGATGTCTCCGGCCGGGAGGCAAGACGCCTCGCTCATCTTCCTGCACGGCTCAGGTGGATCGCAGCGCCACGCACCCGTCCCGTGGGCTGCAGCGGGGGGATCCCCCTCCCCACGGTCACCCGCCCTGGGCCCCCGTGGAGGGGGCAAAGGGCCCTCCGAGCTCAGGGCGCCCACCCTGGAGTGGTGGGATGTCACCCCGCAGCCCCCGGGCCCCGGCTTCCCCTGGAGGGCGCCCTCTTTCTCTCTGATGGTCACTGGGCCACCTGCTCACCTCTCTGCTCAGCCCCTTTCCCAAGACAGCCCTTGACACCTCACCTCTCCCCAAATTCAGGCCAGACCGCGTTAGTAAGGTAAGTCTCCAGCCACATCTGTCAGCCAGTGCGTGGCCCCAGGGACGGGTGGTCCCCGCCCGGGAGCATCTACCCCTCCTGAGCCCTTGCACAAGGCAGGCGACTGACACGGATGGTCAACTCGATAGCATCTCTATGAGCAGCGCCCGGTGCTTCTGCCCCTGCCCTTTTCTTGCTCCTCCTCCTCCATTTCCCTGTCCACCTGCACGGTAAGGCAAGAGTCCGCTGTCCAGGTGTCCTGCGTCCTCTGCACACTGCGAGCTGAGGGGTAGAGTTTTGCTTTAATCTATTCATCCAAGGGACTTGGTTGGCTCCAGGGTACGTTCGCAGGAAAAGAAATGATTTTTTTTTTTAAGAAATGAGCTGCAGCTAGTGACCTCAGGGGCCTACCCAAATGTAAAAACAAAAACAGTTCAGTTGAGTCGGCAGGACAAGAGATATCACGAGCTGGTGCCCCAATGCCTGCCAAGTGCACAGAAAGGAAAAGGAGGGAAACGTAGTCGTGAAGGTGAACCGCTGATAGATTTTCCCAGAGAAGTAGTGCTTGAGCCAAGACCCTCAGGCTTAAAGAAAGGTTGGTGCTGAAAAGCAGAGGGTTCCAAGTTCAGAGCCACAGCGGATTGTCCTCTCACTTGAGCACGAGGCTGGGAAGGTTGAACGTCTTGTCCAGGTTCACTCGCCCCTTCTGTGAGTGTTGGGGAAACTGGAATTTGAACCCAAGCTTCACTGACTCCAAAGTTGGCATTTTTGGTAGGAAGGAGAAGAAAACCATGAGCCACCTACTGTGTGGTATTTTGCAACTAGACATGAAGGCTCAATGAGTTTGAAAAGGAGAACTGTGTTTAGAAAGAAAGATGTCTAATAAGACAGCTACATTTTATAACTTGGCGACTGATAGTGCTATCTATAGGGCTCCAAAGTGTTCATTTATAAGCACTCAGAATTCTCTCCCACTCCTTCTCATTTATTTAACTGATTCACAGCACGCCACACAGCACTTAACTGTCATTCTTGAATTTCAAATAACTGACATGCTTATAACTTGTAATGTACGTCTGAAGCATTATATATACGCTGTATGTATTTCATACATTGTGTGTACATGTGCGTGCACACATTCCTTTTGTACATTAGGTAAAGAATTCTTCTAACTCTGCCATCTGTGCAAAAATGTGATTTTTTTTTTAAAGATTAAATTTCCATGGAGGTATATAGAACCCTGGGAACAGATCTTTGTCATTCAGATTAGAGGTTAAAATTTTGACATGCACTTCAGGATTAGGGACCCAAGCTCAGAGGAGGAGGAGGAGGGGGTCTGGCTACTTAATAGGCTTGGGCGTGTGTTTATCTTCCAGGAGCTCTTCTGCTTCTGGGTAATCCATATCTGAGCGAACTGATTATGTATTTGTATTATAGTTTTTGAATATGGCTTAACTTTTTTAAAATGTGAATATCGAGAACGGTCGGATAGAATGTTGTCACAGTTCCTTTCAAAGCTGAAACACTGTAGACAGATCCTTATCTTTTTTTTAAACTTAAAAGCTCGAGATTTTCTTGTATGACATAGCAGCTATAGAAAAGTATATAGTAATATGAATTGTATATTGTGAGGAGAAACCTTTCTTCTAAAATACTAAAATACTGATTGAAGCAGTAGTTCAATGACTTGGCTCAATGTCCAAGACTAGACTAATTCACTCACTGTTGTCTCCTTGGGAGTTGGGTCTTTCATGGGTAGTCCCCCTACTTGTAATTGTTTAACTTAATGTCTAAGAGCTTAGCCCTACTAAGCTCCAGGGCTCACGAAGGCGCAAACTCCATGCGCCTTGCTTATGTCTTTCTCCCTGTATATTGTCTCCATTGGCTAAGTGGGACCTTGCAGAAGTCACAAGTCACCTGAGTTACTAAGTAGAGTAGACCGTTTCTTCTTGTGTGCATGTGTCTAGGAGATGCATGCATGCGTGTGTACATATTTGCATGTGGGTGGAGCACGTGTGTGAATGATGTGTACACGTGTTCATGTGGAGGCCCCAGGGTAATTTTGCGCATCATTCTCCATCACTTTTCCATCTTATTTCTTTGAGTCTGGGTCTCTAATCCCAGAGTGCCCCTTATAGGCTAGCCTGGCTAGCCAGCTTGCTCTGGAGATTCCTGGTGGCACCCACCTGGCCTTTTTTTTTTTTTTTTCTTTTTTTTTTTTTTTTTGATGGGATCTCTGGTCTCTTGTCTAGGTGCAAGTACTTTAGGTGCTAAGCCTCTCTCCAGCCCAATAGTGGACACGTTCAGTTTTTCTCTTATGTGCTTTCAAGTCCTGCTTCTTTTTTCTTCTTGCTTTTTCTTTTTGGACAGGGTGGCGGGAGGTACCAGTGCAGCAGTCTGGCCTCACTCTAGTGGCTGTGCTCCTGCTTTAGCCTCCTATGTACTGGGGATCCCAGGCATGAGCTGCTTGGGGTCAAGGAGAACGGGAGAGGCGGCTACTCGCTCCTCACTGTCTCTCTTGCAGATTTCCCCCTTCTTCACTTGTGAGCGTAGAGCATTGAATGAAGCAAGGAAAAAGCTCAGCTTCTTGGAGCTCACATTTTAGCAAAGGACGCGAACAATATGGTAGATAGTAGAGGTGAATTTTAAGTAAGGTGAGGAGGGTAGTGTCCTGGCCCTGAGCAGCTGGGCGTGTGGGTGACTGAACTGTGACGATGTTGGGTTGGACCGTTCAAGGAAGGAGCAGAGACAAAGATGGAGTTGGGCTCAGTAGCAAGTCCAATGCTGGGGAGAGTGGCAGGAGGCGGCGCTAAGGGGTGTTGGCATCCCGTTAATCTTGTGGTAACTGACTAATGTCTACTGGTCACAGTAAAACGATGTCCCTATCATTGTCATGCTAGCAGTGGACACAGTGTCTGACACACAGTAGTAGTTATTCAGTAGATAGCTGTAGAATTGATGTCATAATGAACTGATTCAAAAGGTCAAGTTGGAGCTGGAGATGGCTGGGCGCGCAGGAATGCTCACAGTGCAAGCATGAAGACCTCACCACCAACCAGGCGTGACTGCGCATGCCCACGTCATAGCCAGGCGTGACCACTCATGCCTGTAATCCCAGTGCTGCAGAAAGAAGTGGTACAAGTGATGTGGATAATGGGATAGCTTAATTTCTGTTGGACAACTAGTGCTGTTAGTGCTGTTAGGAATGTCCTCTACTGTGGGAACAGCCCACCACCCCTCAAGTCTTTACCTCACCTTCCCTATAACTCCTGGCCACTCATCAGCAATGCCAGACTATGAACGATGGAGGCCCCACCTGTCACCTTCTCTCCTTCCTGCTCTCCGGCCGCAGTCACAGCATGGCGGCTCCGTAGGCGCCTCTCCCGTTCTCCCTGACCTCGGCTCTCTCTGCTCTAAGGCCCCCATCTTAAGGCTACGGCTTCCTCCTGCCTCCCTTGGACTGAATGTGCGGAGTTTCTTCCCTCTTCTCTCACTTTCATAAAATCCCTGCTTTAACATTCTTTGGCTCTGGAATACAAGAACCCCGAAGAAACCCCGTGATGCAAGGAGACCGCGGTATCACTGGGATTTGCACCTAGATCATGGCCAAAAGCCTGAGCGCTTCCACCTCAGTAAGAGAGCCTGTTGCAAAAGGTCAGGGTGTGTGTGTGTGTGTGTGTGTGTGTGTGTGTGTGTGTGTCTCCCCACACACACACGCACACACATATTTATTTATTCATGTAAAACTTAAAGTTGCGAAATTTAAAATTTTCCTCTTCAATGATAGTAAGTGTCCCTAGGCTGCCTTCCTTTCACCTGCACATATATTAATTCTGCATGGGCCATTCTTTTTCAGCCTTGGAGTAAATAATCATGATTTAGGTCTTGTACACATGCCATCAAAACTGAGACATAATTTCTTTAAAAATTAGAAGTAGTGGCCTTTTGCAGAGTGTGTCAGCCGCTCCAACTGCAATCCTGTGACAGTCACCTTGTTTTTATGTGTACTATGAGAAATAATCATGTTAAAATCGGATAAAAATAATTTGCTTTTATAAAGATCTGCCATCTCCATTACACTCATTAAATAAATGAGGTAAACTAAAACTGAAGCTTAAAGAAGGGCTTCTAACTGTTGAGTGATAAACCCAGAAGTGTAATCACAATTATTTCTAGGTCAGTGGCCAGTCAGCTAATTCGTGTTGCTACATCAGTTTCAAGGACAGTTCCTTTTGTGTATGGAGACTTTTATTTAAATCTTCCCTCCACGCGTCACGCGCCCTGCTTGTGAGTGTGTGTACTGTTAAAATGTTTCTCTTACTGTGGATTCTGTGCCTCATCAGGGGATTCTGGACAAGGACTGAGAAGTTGGATCAGACATGTCTTAAACCAAGATTTAAAATTCCAGCACATAAAAGTTATTTATCCAACAGCTCCTTCCAGGTATGCAAACATGTATTTTACCTCTCAGTATAACTTTGTGTGTATGTGTATGTGTGTGTGTGAGAGAGAGAGAGAGAGAGAGAGAGAGAGAGAGAGAAAGGTACATGTATGTATAACATATTTCACTTCTCAGTATGGGCATTATGCAGGTACCAGCTAGATGCTTTTGAGTTTTATTCTGTATTTAAGACATTTTAAATTAGAGCACCCCCCACAGTGTAGTCTTTTTTGTTTGTTTGTTTTTAACAAAATTAGGCTCTATGCCCACATGTTTGTGAAGCCAGTAATTTCCCTCTCCAGGAGAGACACTGTCCGCGGCTCTGACTTGATCCTGTGGCCCACTGGGTTTTCCACAGTCTCCCTCCTGAGCTTTGCAGGTTGCTATTCTTCAGAGTTCTTCCTTGTGCACCTCTAAAAGAAACTCAATGACATATACAAATGTCTTCTTTCTTTTCATTCAGCTATGCCAGAGTCATAATCTCTGAAACAGTTTTATGCCATTCTTTCTGCAATTGAAAGCATTCTTAACAAAATAATGTTAGGCTCTTTGCAGTAATAAACCAGAATAAAAATGTCACACACAAGCAGCCACTGAATATTTAGATTATGTAATCTATAGGTTTATTTAATGAAGTTCATAATCATAGTGCTGGTCTACCTTGCAATGTTAATAAGTATCCAGGATGTCTTTTATTTTGAACATGTGTTTCCCTCTAGATTTGAAAACGCTTTGTAAGCCCAATAATGTGTGAGCTCTGTGGCTTGATCTGATCCCTCATTATCTGTTCCTGATGTATTTTTATTAAACACACTATGCTTAAGCAAATGCCATGTTTGTGGATTTAGTTGAGAAAAAGAACAGAACTTCAAGAAACTTTCTGTATTCATTCATAAGCATTTGCTTATCTAGTTAATAGATGCAAAGGAGTAGAACAAATATAAGATTACAAAAGGTTACTGTCTCAGTGGAATTAAGATTGGGGGTTTGGGCCCACACTCAAAGACCTGCTGAAAAGTGAGTTCTTTTGCCCTGTGCATTGCGCGTCTCTGAACAAAGTTCAGAAGAGCTTGTAATTGTAAGAGGTTTGTGCATGCTGTTGAGATTTAGTAAAACATACAAAATCATCGAGGCAGTTTACTCAGATTCCTTATAGTTTTTTGTGATGCTTACATGGTTAGTAATATTTACTATTTGAACAGATTATCAAATGTTTTAGACCATGATGACCAATACAAAGGAAATACAGGCTACCACACGTAAGTTTTCTTTGTACCACATTAAACTAAAGGAAGAGGGAGGTAAAAGTTAATAATGTATTTTATCTGAGCTAATATCTTCAAAATATTTCAATGCATAATCAAAATAAAATTATTAAAATCATATTTTACATTCTTCTATTTACACTAAAACTTTGGAATCTAATGTTTGTTGTACATGTGCAGCACATCTAACTTTTGATTCTAAGTAACTGGTTAAATTTAAATTAATATTACAGTTCTAAATATTCATGTCCAAGTCTTCTGGCTAACATACCTTAGAAGACTCTTACCTAGAGTGTATTTCATTCTACTGGACTGTTTCTCTAGTTATGTGCCACCAAAAAACTTTTCATTGCTGTAGATTTGCAGGAAAATTTGAAATCAAGTGGTGTAAGTTCTCAATATTTTAGGTTCTTTGCATTTACAAGTAAACTTTAAAATCAACTCACAATTTGCAAGATGCCTGTTTCAAGGTTGGTTAGAATTGCCGGAATCCACAGTGTATTTTAGAGAAAGCAGGAGTCTTCTGTTTGGTGTGTGTGCTGGAGTTGCACATTCCTTTGTGGTCAATGATACAGGGCCCAAACAATATAGGGGGACACGGAGATTTTGATCTCACCTCAGTCACAGGTTCAGTTGGTCGGGCTAGCACTGGTCACGTGTGGCATCGTAAGGGAAGTGCTGCTTCCAGAAGCCAGCAGTGCTACCCAGGTGTCTGTCTTTCCACCTGCCCAGCAAATGGCCCCACCCACATCAGTCATGGCACTCCACCTAAGCGCTTTGAAGTTTCAAATTGACAGCTGAAGCTGTCGCAATTTGTAATGCTCACTATTCATTTAGGTCTTCATTAATAAATCTCAGTAATGGTTTAGATGTAAATTCACATATTGTTTCTAGTAATTTCTTGTGTTCCTTATGATCTCTGTGTAAACAGCCACACTGTCTGTTAATGACACAGGGACAGTTTCTTTGCATACCTGGGCCCTGTATTTCATTATCTGGTCTTTGTGCATTTTTTGAATGTTAGTTTAATGTCAGGGACATGCAAGCAACTCCTATAATGTTAGTTAGAGTTTTTGGTAAGAACTTTTTTATATTGAGAACTTTTTGTTTGTCTTACTAACTGGGAGTGATTTTGTGAATCAGTGAAATGCCTGTTTCAGATCCTCTGAGCTAATCGTCTTTTTCCTTCAGTTTGTTCCAGTGTTAAGTCGTGATGGGTTCTCAAATGTTCTTGTAAAACCGTGCTCTTGCATGAGGCATTGTACTTCTATGCACAGCAGAACTGAACGTGCTGATGCTCTGTTGGGAACTTGCTGTCCCTAGTTAGAAGCAGAAGTTTTATCCTGTTGATTTTCTTTGATGTATTCATGTAAATTGTTTTTTATTCTTTGACATGTTCATACCGAACCACAGGGAGTTTGTGTGCTTCTGTCCCCTCCCACCCAGTCTACCCCCTTCCTCTCTATGCTGTCTCCTCTCCAGCTACCCTCCCTCCCACTTGCAGGTCTTTGCATGCGTGGCCCACGGGGTTCATCTGGGATGTCCACCGGCCAGTCCCTGAGTCTTTGCTGGGGCATGGATGACCTACCTGTGAGTGAATCCTTGTAAAAAACAAAAAATCAAAACAATCTCTTGTCCGGCGTCTGTGCGCAGCCTTTTCTGTTACTGGTTTTGCTGGTTTGTCCAGCGAGGGCCTTTCCTGCAGCCTGTGGGCTGGGCTGGGACTCATGTGCCCCCACACTGGCCTTGAACTCGGCATCCTCCTGCCTCAGCTTCCACAGTGCTGGGTTACAGACCTGCCCTGCCTGCCCGGCTCACTCTGGCCTGTTCAATGTGTTAGGAAGTGTTCTTTCCTCTGCTTACGTCATTTCTTCTTTAAGTGCTCGACAGTGTTCACGAGCAAAGTCACCTAGAATTCATGTTTTCTTGTGTGAAGGTTTCAATAATGAATTTTAACTTTTTATAGAATGTACTAGATTTCTACTGATTTTTGAATCAGTTATCAGTGATCTTACATTTTTTTACTTATTTTGTCAATTCATTGACAAAAAGTTTTCCATGGTGCTTCGATGATTGTTTTAATTCTTTTTATTTCATTTCTTATAGTAATATTTTGTATTTTTTCTTTCTTCATGGTTATTTTATTTTGCTTGTTTTGTTTCCTTTATGTCTATTCATCAACTTGCTTTTCACTCCTGCTTATGCGAGAGTAGCAAGTTTCTAACCACTTATTGCAGTTACTCTCTTGTTGCTGTGAGAAATACTCTGACCCAAGCAATTTAAGGAAGAGCTGGTCCTTCCAGTTCCGGAGGAGGTGCAGCCGCAGTGCATTATGGGGGATCACCTGGTGGCAGGCATGCTGGCCGAAGCAGGTCTGTTCACCTTATATTGTCCCCAGGAGCAGAGAGAAACAGAGAGATTGGAAGCCAGAGTGGGCCATTCGCCCCCAAGGCGCGTCACAAACGTCCTTCACCAAGGATCTACCCCTAAAGGCGCCTCGACCTTCCCACACTGCAGCACCAGCTGGGATCCAGTGTTCAGACACAAGACCCTGTGGGGGACACATGAACGTGTGGGGGCAGGTCAATGCAGCCAGTGACACCCCTGCGGCAGCTAAATTTCTTTCTTTTGTTTTACTTACATTGCAAAAGTTTTTATCAACTCCGCGTTCCCAGCCCCAGGCTTTTGTAATGAAGCAGCCCAAGTACGTTTTTTATGGCCACAGGTTTTGTGGATGAGGAATTCAGGAAGGTTTCTCAGTTCTCTTCTGTTGTTTGGGGGGCTTCTGGGAGAGCTCAAAGGCTGGGTGACCCACGGTCCCCTCTGGGAGGCTTACCCACATAGCTGGCAGTTCATGCTGGGTTTCAGCGGGGCCTGTCCTGTCCTTCAGTCTGACGACTATGACACTGACGCTGGGTTGTACCATTTCGAAGACTTTCTTTAGCATGTGTGTACACATGTTCATGATGTAGTGCACAGATCGATGGTGGGCTATCTCCCTGTATTGCTCTCCACCTTGTTCTCTGAGACAGGGTCTCAGACATGGAGCTCACCAAATTGGCTAACCCAGATGGCCAGGGAGCGGATACACCGCGCTCCCTCTCGCGTTTGGCTTTTAAGTGGGTGCTGGAAACCCCCACGAGGCCCTCATACTTATACTGAAGCTCGCTATTGAGTCAGCCATCTCTGCAGCCCGCCATCTGGAGTCCTGAACTTCCTGCAGACTCGCCCTTGCACTTTCTCAGCTCTGGCTCCTTCAGCGGCCGACTCCTGGGGTTCGCAGAGAGGGGGTGTCAGCATCTGTGTGGCTGCTCTCAGTCACCTGGCACGAGGGCTCATGGAACTACTGCTCTGCCTGGATGCAGAGAATAGAATCCCAGTGCCCTCTTCATGGACTATTTGAAAGTCTGTGCCAATTTTCAAGTTTTCAGGGTGTTTCTGGATACTGAATAGCTGCCGATTTCTAATTTCATTTCTAATTTCATGTCGTTGATAATGGATAAAATGTGCTACACAATTTCAGTCTTTTGATACTAAGTGGGAATTTCAAGACTGATGCAGTCTGGAGTGCGCTTGTGAGTTTTGTGTATGATGCTCCACAAATATCTGCAGCTCAAGGAGGTTGATAGTATTATCCAGATTTTATGTATGTTGAACAATTATTCTTAAGCTGTTCTGTGATTCCAAGGGAAGGATTTCCAAGTCTACAGATACGACGATAGACCGGTCTGCCGCTTGGCACTTTGGGAAATTCTGAAAGTCTCCTCGGCTGCCCTCAGTCTTGGCCGAGCCCATTTCTGGACTGCGTGCCCATGCACGATAATCGTCTTCCTCCTTAGTTGCTGCCTTTACCTTACCGAATGGTCGTTTTTATATATGAATCGTTTAATAATAATATGGTATGAATCAGCTCTCCTAACTTGTTTTTTAGTTTTCCGTCGTCACGTTCCTTGATTAGCATTGCGGAACACATCCTTCTCCTTCCTTCTACTCTGGGCCAGTGATTCAAAGTGTGTGTGTCACGGGCAACGTGGACTCTGGTCATATTTCTTTAACTCATCTGAAAGCTTCTGTTTTTTTAAAGCTATTTTTAAGCCATGTGTGTTTAATAGAACATTAAATTGCTGGTTTTGATTTAGATCAATTATTTTTGTTCTACCGTTTTTAAAACCATTTGAACTTTTTAATACTTCACTTTAATTATCTGTTTTTTTCTGAACATTATAAGACACAACTAGCAAACCTTGGGCTGGGGAGCTCGCTCAGGGGCTAAAGCCTTTGCCTCCCAAGCAAGAGGACCTGAGCTCAGATCCAGATAAGTGGCCGTGACCTGGAAGCCCCAGAGCAAAGCAAAGGGAGGTAGAGCAATCCAGGAGGATTCCAGAGGGCACCCTTGACACTGTGGGCACACACACTCAAAGAGTGCTCTCTCTCTCTCTCTCTCTCTTTTCTCTCTCTTTCTCTCTCTCTGTCTCTCTCTCACACACACATGCACACACAATGAATAAATGAATGAATGAATGAACGAACAGCAAACCTTTCCCCCCTAAAGCTGACTTATACCATCTAAATGAACTATAGACCCTCAGATTTCCTCTTCCCTTGTTGAGATAATTGTCCTAATTGTTTCATCTTCCTATCTCACAAAGGTCACCAAGGAAGGTTATAATTTTGTCTCCTGTAGCCGTACATACTTCAAGAGCACATGAGCATAGAAGCTTGCCATGAGCCGTCAGTTGTGGTCTGCGTTGACAGCTATTCTGCTTTGATTCAATTGTGAATTACCATTTTTGTTACAAGTCATCCTTTGCTGTACTTAATAGATGCTTAACTCAGCTGAGCAAGAATGTATTCAGTAGAAATCAGTAGTTGGCTGTGCTAATTAAAATGGAAAGTAGAGCTGTATTTTTTCATTATGCTAATTTGAAATACCCAATAAAGATCTTTATTTCGAGCCATTCTTCAATCATGTTTGCAGTTATAAGCTTTTTTAGCTAGAGTTTACTATCAGAATTTCCATTTTAAAAACTAACAATTTTCTTTTTACAATCCATGTATTAGTTATATGATACAGTTTCCCTGGGCACTTTGGGAAATTCTGCAAGTAATGAGGTTTGTGCACACCTCCGCTTGCTGATCACTTCTGCCTACACGGGGCGCCTGCTTTTATTTTTCAGCACATGTGCACTTTAAAGTATTCTGTGTGTTTATTTTGCTATTTGTGTATTTGATTATTTGTATTTTGGAGGAGATGGGCGCACACTTGGGCGGAGTGTGCGTGCACCTGCGTGTGGACCCCAGTGGCTTCCCACTTTGCTTTTTAGACAGGGTTTCTCACTTGTATCTAGAGCTCACTGAAGGATTACGCTGGCTGGGCCATGAACCCCAGGGGTCCGCCTGTCTCTGCCTCCCAGCCCTAGGAGTGTAAGCCCAGCTTTTTACTTCACAGGGGCTCTAGGTTCAAACTCAGGTCCTCATGTGCATGTGGGGTCTTTACTGACTGAGCTTGTCTGTGGTCCATTTTGGGCACTCGCTTGCCCAGCATAGTAGGGATGATGTTGTCTCACCCGTACCACCCGGGTTCTCGCCCAGAACTACCAGGAAACAGCACTTCAGTGCCAACAGACCGGTTGCTACTGCAGTTCACTAAGCAGATGATTAAGGTCAGTTGCTCTGAAGAAATTGTTTATATCTTTGGTAGGTTTTTGTAACCAGCATATTTAAATACTCATTACTTTAAATTTGTTTTGTCAGAAGTACAGGTTTGTTTTTAAGCAACAAAAGAAAAAATTGACCATTTTCTAGAAATCACAATTTGTACTTTATAAGCGATGCTCAAAAGTTTAAATCACAAATAAAATAACCTTAGCTATTGCGCCATGTCTAGGTGAAGGAAAGCCTTCCCAAGCCATAGGTGATGGCTGATTCTCCGTTCATTGGACACTTACGTGGCATCTGCTGCCTGCTGAGCTTCCTTCTTGCCCGGGGGATGTGAGGGTCTTGTGTCAGGAAGCTGGTCCAAAATGGTTCGTGAAGTTGATGGGCGGCACTGGGGCAGCTGTAAGGTCTCGAGGTGCAGTCGGTCTGTATTTCTTCTGTAGGGAAGGGGGCGGAGGTAGAGGAGTTCTTCTGAGAAGGTGATTTGAGCTAAGACTGGAGCCCGCCCTGCTTGCTGGAGAACCTTCCAGGTGGCGGAGGCAGAGCTGGCACACTAATGACCCTAATCCCAGAGCTTGCTGGGAAAGGTTGAACCAGGGAAGCTGTACCCGGACTTGCTTCGAAAGCTATCAGTGATCTTTTCACTTTGATTGCTGAGAGGGCAGCAGAACAAATGTTGGAGTGGAGATGAACGTCTTCTTTTTAAAATGCTTGCGCATTTGATTCCAGCCTAATACTTTAGCAGTGTGTAATGGCTTGATTGAATGATTGATTGACTAATTGATTGGTTGGTTGGTTGGTTGGTTGGTTGGTTGGTTGGTTGGTTGGTTGGTTGATTGATTGATTGATTGATTGATTGATTTAGGAATCACACAGCTGTTCTTTGCTAAACATATTTATTTATTGTGGTAATGTCTGAGTTGTTTTATACCA
The DNA here is from genome assembly GCA_023101885.1 of Typhlomys cinereus. NCBI lineage: Eukaryota > Metazoa > Chordata > Mammalia > Rodentia > Platacanthomyidae > Typhlomys > Typhlomys cinereus. Next base: position 4,510,000 of record JALPQD010000093.1, on the reverse strand, counting down.
GCTAATAAAAGGATTTATTTGAAAAAGAAAGTGAATGACTATAGCACATGCGCCAGGATTTTTTAGCTGTTCAAAAACAATCTTCTATGCTTTATTTAAAGGTTATTCTAACATCTTAGGAGATTTATGTACTCCTCATTATGTTTTCTTAGCAAAAGAAAGTTCCCAAGTATTCTTTGGCGCATTGAATTACCACAATTACTCTTTCTGAACAGAAAATTTTAATTTTCTTAGAGAAATGAGAGATCAAAAAAGCTTCCATGTTAGTGAATTGGTATCTAGCAGGGGTTCTGCCTCCGGGGAGCGTCTATCTAGAGTCATTAAATGAAGCCGTGTTAAAGGGGGAAACAGTTCAGTGACCATCATTCTTTTCCACTATGGCTGAGCTCCCAGAATGAGTCACATCTTAGCCTATGACGTCATCCTTATTTAAGTGCTTAGACAGACAAATAAACACTGGGCGAAACAGCAGAGCGAAGTGGAAGGAGAAATAATCGAGGAGTCTGACAGTCCACTAGGAAAGTCAGCACTTGAGGGGGTGTCAGCCACCGCCTCGGTGGAGTTCATGGTGCCTGACTGACAGCGTGGAAAGCACCTGAGTGCCTCTGCCGAGCTCTCAGGAGGGTCAGTCCTCGGTGTGTAGGAGGAAGAGGAGGGCTTGGATGCTTCCTGCCTGCTGATCCCAGGCTGCCTGCCCCTCGACCAGCAGCTCCTGGGATCAGAAGGCCTGTGGGGTGCGGGGTTCAGTAGCACTCCCCAGGGACGTTTGTCTTCCTTCCAACAGTTGAGAGCTGAGCCAGGCTGTAAGAGGAGCTGGGGCTGCTGAGACCGGCCTCCTCCTGACATTAGTTCTCACAGAGGAATGCAACATCGCGCAAAATTCCACAAAGAACGTTAAGGAGACTTATTTGACTGTATTTTATAGCTTACTAATACTTGAATTAATTTTTTTATTAAATAGAGAAGAAGGAATACCTAACAGGATGTGATGGAAACAGACTAGTTTGCTAACGGTAGCAAGAGAGGGGCTGCCTACTGCAACTCAGGGCAGGCCCCGGACCTGCAGCATGTGTGGAGTGACGCCCGCGATGCAGTCTTCCTCCCGAGTCACAGGGCACTGAAAATTCAGGAGTCAAGCACAGTATTAGTACCATCTGGAAGCAAGCTGGAGAGAGAGGTCAATTCTTCATACTGTCTATGCTGTAGGCATGGGACCCCCACATTTGTGTGTGTATGTTTAGGCATTAGGACCCCCACATTCGTCCAAGAAGGATGGCTTGTTCCTTCCTCTTCCACACAGTGGCCTGTTGAACAAGATAGATGCTTTGGAACCTCTGGTCATGCCACAGATGAAAAAAGTTCCCCTGAATTTAAGACCTAAAAGTATGACTGCAAACAAAAATCTTAAATGAAAATTCTATGTGTAAAAAAATCTATAGATTAGGAAAAAGTTCTTAAGAAATGAGAAATTAGTGCAATTGTAAAGTCTTTCCTATCATATCAATGGTAGTTTAAATATATGTATGTGAAAAAATAAATTCGGGGAAAGTAGTGAAAACCAGACAGCGTGGCCAGCAATGAAGGTGTTCCTGTGAACTAGAGACACACCCATGTTAGAAGGACATCAGACATGTCATCAGTCATTGCTGTCATTCCTGTCCCACTTGCCTCATCAAAATCAGTCAGTGGGGGTGGGAAGGACAGGTGACTTCCCAAGGAATCGAGGTTTCGGAGGCATCGCGTGTCATTGCCTAAAATACTGAGCTATCTACTTATAGTCGAGTACTTTTACACGGGCCGCACCCAGTGAAGTCTATTTTAAGTCTCACTTCATGCCCTTACATACCCTAAGCTCTGTTACCACCTGCTGCTGTGAGTGCCACGGGGAGATGGGCGTACCGTCTGAGCTTCGCGGTGGAGGCGCATGTCTGCCTCCTTTAAAGAAGCAATTTTGAAGCATCAATAAAGGTGACTCGTGGACCATGGGGTTCCGCAGCCCTGCCCCCGTCTCTGCTCCACAGACACCATAGTCACACTGTGTCAGGGATGATTCGTGTCACTTTGCAGGTCCGGGTACCAAATGGCTGCCATCAGTAGTCGGGTGATTGACAGCTCCTTGGGTAGAAGGGTTTTGGGAGGCATTGCTGAGGGAGAAGAGCATGGCACACGTAAGAAAAGCAGCAGGCAGTTCTGTCTCCATAGACGGCGTACTTGAAACATATTTCCAAGTGTGTCTACAAAGGCATGTATTTCCAGTACATTAAAGATTTACATGTAAAAAGTCAAAGTGATATCTCTGGAAACTAACATTTGTATCTACAAATCATCTAATCTTCCTAGAAATGCTATTCATAAAAGATAGGGCAAATGTTAGATATTTTGTATTTACTGAATATTTATTATATGTAGTACAGTTTTAGATAGCCTAATGTACAGTGTTATCTCAGGACAGTGAATAAACAAGAGGTCTTCTGCGTGTATCTCAGGTGACTTTCAGAGCATCTTTCTTGGTTCAGGGTCTGTGTCAGCTCCTCCAGGAAACTTCCAGATACCATCCTCTTGGCTCACAATGGGAATGAACAGCCACTCACTTTCAAGTGCTTAATCAGTGCAGAAACACAAGGGAGCGTGTCTCCTCCCTTCACACCCTCCAGCTGTCTTAGTGTCTGTGGAGATGCACACGAGCTGCCAAGCCCCCATCCCACACGGGCCTCTCCTCCAAGACACGGGAAAGCACACACAAGGCTCAGCTCTTGGCTTTGAGCCCTGATGTTTGCACATTCCATGGTTTCGAGTCACTGGTTTGGACAGGACAGAGTTCAGAGTCTGAGATGGGATGCATGAGGTGGAAGTGGAGGAGGAATCGCAAACATGGTTGTTGGGACAAAGCGTTGCATGTCAGTTTTGGCTCCTTTCATCCTGATGGGTCTGTGGGTCTTGGCTGGTTCCTCTGTGGAGCTCATACATGAATCAACCATGCTTCCCTGCTACGGCAGACACTTGAGTTGGCAACTGGTGAGCCCGCGTCTGGGCAAGCTCATCCCCTTGTTTTGGGGAATCCTTTGTTCTCATGCTTCGTCAAAGCCAGCCACTGTATCTTTTCATGGTTTTCTGAAAGCTTCTCTAAGATTGCTTTCATTTACCTTTGCCAACACTGTGCTATACTACACATACTATAATGGCTTAAAACAATATTTGGAGCACTCTGATAATTTGTATTATGTATGATATGTCGATATTAAACTAGAAGGCATTTTGGATTCGTAGTACTGTAATATTGCTGCCTCTTATAAAGAGACAGTTGGGTGCTCATAATGAACTGACTTCTATAAGCATTAATGGACTCAGTAGAATGGTAATGTAATATGCATGGGCCATTTTTTCATATGAATTCCTTAGCATATCACTCAATAAAATATAAGGTAAATAAAATCATTTAGCACTGTGAATCTTCCGGAGAGTAATACTATCATTTTAATATCATCGTTTGTGTTTGTTTTAAACAGGCCATATACTCCCATGAAGGGAAGTCTCTCCAATGTGTGGTTTGACAGATTTAAAATATCTAATGACTGCCCGGAACATCTGGAGTCCATCGACGCCATGTGCCAAATGCTCACTGGTGTGATCGAGGATGAAGTGAACAGTGGTATCCAGAAGAACAGAATATTAATAGGTGAGGCCCGAAGCTATTGGGTATATGATGCGTGCGTGCGTGTGTGCGTGCGTGCGTGTATCCGTGTGTGCGTGCGTGCGTGCGTGTGTGTATCCATGCGTGTGTGCGTGCGTGTATCCGTGCGTGCGTGCGTGTGTGCATGCGTGCGTGCGTACGTGTGTGCATGCGTGCGTGTGTGCATGCGTGCGTGTGTCTGTGCGTGTGTGCGTGCGTGTATCCGTGTGTGCGTGCGTGTGCATGCGTGTGTGTGTGTATCCGTGCGTGCGTGTATCTGTGCGTGTGTCTGTGCGTGTGTGCGTGCGTGCGTGTGTGCGTGCATGCGTGTGTGTGTGTTTCACTTCTCTGTGATTACAGACCTCAAATCTATTTACAGCATTGTTTAGAAGTACTTGAGTATTATTTGACCCATTCATAATTCTGGATAAACTACATATTTAGGCTTTCAGATATATTTGTCACAAGGAAAGCTCATGAAATAGTCACTGATTTTCTTTTTGTATGACAGCATTTTTTTTTTTTTGAGGCAAAGTCTTGCTGTGTAGTCCAGACTGATCTCAAATTCCAGATTATCCTGCCTCTACCTCCCAAGTTCTGGCATGATAAACTTGTTGCCTTTTTCAAAGACAGTTCATTTTTTTCTTTCTAATTTAATTTTTTACTGAGATTATTCACTTCAGTTTTTAAAAATATTTCTATTTGATTTAGCAGAAGTCTTATAAATATAGGATTTAACTACTCTTACCATGATTGAGAAAGAGTGCATGGCTAAAGTTCATTGTCCAATTCCTGAAATTAAATCTTCTGAGTAAATATCATAAAACTAAAATATTTACAGTATTTTGTCAAGCATGTCATAAGTGAGCCCTGTTCCTACTCTGTGAAAGCTTTCTTTGAGCTTTCTGTTAAATCGTTTCTCCTTCTGGACTCATCAAGTACATAAACTAAAGAAATTTCTATTTCTTGGATATATACAAGAGTAAAATGAAATGTACTTAATGTGAGTGGTACAAGAGATTTTTCTCCAAGTTCTATTTCCCAGTGTAATTCATTTGTAGTAGTTGTATTGATGATGAAGTTATGAGACAAGTTAGATGTCTCACGTGCGCATTTAAATGTGCGTGGAGATCTTTTCAAAGATGAGGAAATGTGTGTTTTACTTTTTCGCCTGTTTATGCCTCACACGATCCTGTAAGAGTTATGATGAAACTCAGAAACACAAGCAAGAAATGCCAGCTTTCCAACTGGCAGAATTTCCACTGCAGAACCAAGGTTAAACACTTTAATATGAGAAAGTTATTGATTTTCCCACCTTCTTTTGGATTTTTAACCGTGCTGGAAATGCCCAGCGTCCACTATAAGCATCATCATAGCTCACAGCATCATAGTTCATAGCATCATAGCTCTCAGCGTCCTCATAGCTCGCAGCGTCATAGCTCACAGCATCGTGGCTCACAGCGTCATAGCTTACAGTGTCGTCATAGCTCACAGCGTCATAGCTCACAGCATCGTGGCTCACAGCATCGTGGCTCACAGCATCGTGGCTCACAGCGTCATAGCTTACAGTGTCGTCATAGCTTGCAGCGTCATAGCTCACAGTGTTATATAGCTTATAGCTTTCAGTGTCATCATAGCTCACAAAGAGAGTGCTGCCCTCTCTCTGTTACAGTTGGTCTTGAAATTTCATTTCCTTCTAGTATATTTGTGTATAAGATTGGAAATCAAAATGGAAATGTATAATTTTCCCCACATGTGCTGTAGGTCATATATACAGTGGTCAAAATCTTACATCAGTTCACATTTACTAAACACGTGGTGATTTTGAAATGCCAGCATTTGTCTCTCCTTTATGTTTCAAGGCTGTTTAATCTATAAGCTTGTTTTCATATACAGCTCTCTTGAGTCTTACAAAAACATGAGGTGCAGTTATTCTCACTGCTCAAATGGACAAACTAAAATTCAGAGATCAGTGGCAAGATGGAGACCAGAGCTCAAGCCCTTAGATTTAGCCAAGGACTCTCTACACATGGTTGGAACCCATCTGTGACCACCAGGTGGTGATAACTTGTTAAGAGAAAAATACCAATATAATTTAGGTTTAATTTTGATCAAGGATGCATGAACTGGACAGAAGAAGACAGTATGCATATGATCAAAAGTTTATGGGAGGAGAGGATCATACTAAGCCCCGGGAATGACCTGTCTACCCACCGTGAAGGAATGCTTAAAGGAATCATAGTCTATAGCCAACTACTGGCATATCTGCATATAGTAGGCACTTGGTGATTGTAGATCCATTTTAAATCAGTGGACTTTGAGTTTTATACATGTGATAGTTTTGTGCAGCCTTCTGTGGTAGGTGTGAGCAGCAGCAAGGCGTGACGTGCGTGTGAGCTGTTAAGAGTCAGTTTCAGAGGACACGGGCTCCGTTGGTGGTTCCTCATCTCTGTGGAGGAAGGACTTCACAGAGCGCCCATTGACTTGCTCACCGTAAGACTGAAGGTGGTAAAGAGGGAGATGTCGGAGCATCACAGTGCCCGAGCAGCCCGCGCCGCTTCCGTTGACTTTTTCTCAGTCCCGGGAGCTCATGCTGGATGCTGGGGCCCACAGGGATGACATCATCTTCTTTCTTTACACACGTAATTTTTATAATCAAGCAGCTCACATCTTTAATAATTGTCAGAAGTGTAAAGGCTTGGGGTTCTTCTAATAGTTTTCCATAGAAGAAAGTAAATATTTTTAAATTTTTTTATTATTATTTATTCAATTGTGCATGTATGGTGTGGGCACGTGTGCATGTATGTGTGTGTGTGTAGAACCACAGACAAATTCGGGAACCACCATGGACTGTCTCCACCTCCTCCTTGTTTACTCTGCCCCGGGAGTCACAGGCTCCGCCCTACCAGGACCAGAAACGCAGGCTGCCCCCACTTCCGCCTGGCGTCTATACATGGGGTCTAGGATCCGAACTCAGGACCTTCCGCCTGCAAGGCAAAGGCTTAACCCCTGAGCCACCTCTCCAGCCCGAAAGGAAATATTTTTGCCTAGTATATTCTGCAAATTCTATAGGATAAGAAATACACAAATAAATAGGGTAAGTGTAATTTTTATATTTCCAAGTCTTTTGAGCTTTTAACATACTTAAGCTTGAAGACCATTACAATATTATATAAGTGAAATGGAAGAACTGCTAGAATTTGGTATGATAGGTACATTTTATTACTTTTTAAAAAATCTTGTTTACTTGGTAGTGAACTTGGTAGTGTTTTTCTTGGGATTTTATTTTCAGATAGAGAGCCTTGGTTTTTTTTCAGGATAACTTATTTATAGATCGTTGCTGTTTTATTTTATATAAAGAGTTCATAAAGCCCAGTTTATTATTTCTTAACATGTTTTATTCAGCTTGTTAATCCTAAGTGTATGTTACCTCTTAACATTTTAAATACTTCACTAGCAGCTATAAATACCTGTTATAACCATTACTTACAATGAATTTACTATTTTCTATTTACTTACTGAACAGTGTATCGTATATTAGATTTTAGACTCGTAGGTGGAAAATTGAATCACATAACTAGTCCTTTGTGTTAAGCTTTCTTCTTCTAGGAAAAATACACAAAGTTCCTTTTCACAGCAGTATCCTGTGCCGAAGTGACTGTATTGTGAGAGACCAGAGCAAAGGTCTGCAGGTGACCTCGCCAGACCTTACGTAGCAGGGGCGTCTGTGAGGTCTTAGGCACACTCCTCAGAGCACATATAAGAAACAGGACCCTCCTGCATGCAGGGGTTATTTTGAATGAGGCAAACGCTTTCCTTTCCTCTCCTCTCCTTTGTCTACACTGCTCTTTCCCGTGGAGGAGGCAGATCCGGTGGGTCCCATCAGGGGCCGTGAAACCACATAAGTGGCCAGTTCCCTGCCCAATGGAAATGAAGTGCTCGGAGGCACGCAAGGGATGAAATTATATGGCTCTGAAATAATTTAGACGTTTCTGCCTGTGAGTCTGTTTTATTTACGTTTGTCTTTAGAAAGTGAAGTTGATTTGTTTTCTGAAATTTATTTTACTTGCGTGTGATGTATGCAATCATGCATGTGTGTGTACATGTGTGCATATGTGTACATGCGTGTGCATGCCACAGCACAGGCGTGGTGGTCAGAGGACAACTTTTGTGTCTGTACACACATATGTGTGTTTGTACACACGACACTACAGATGCGGAGGTCGGTGAACAACTTTTGAGAGTCGTTTATCTTTTTCTACCTTGTGGCTCCAGGAATTGAACTGGGGTGTCAGGCTTGTGCAAGCATTTTGCCTGTGAGCCATCTGGCCGCACCCACATTTTGTCTTTTCATGGCCTTCATTTAGCTTCAAAATTCTCTTTGTACAAACGGTTTCCTGAGCTGAATTGGACTGAGGAAAGCCTGAGGCGCCCGTGCGGCTGGAGAGGTTCCTGCTAAGTGTCACGTCTCTAGTTAGTCACACGCGGCTCCCTGCACTCGAATCCAAGACACTTCAGAATTCAGTGGAATTTCAGTGGAGTTTCTCGGTCACCCTGGCTACGCTCCGTGCAGTGGTGAGCAGCACCTGGCCCAGGGGTGACCCGGCTTCTCGGTTCCTGCTGCTTTTGGGTCTGCAGTGCTCCCGGTTCTGCAGCCCTCCCCCCTCCACACACACAGCCCTGGTTCACTTTTCCTTCAGACGGCTTCGCGCACCATTTGCCCCATGACTGTGATTCTCAGGCATCCAATTCCTGGCCTCAGAACTTCGTACACTAACACCCAGGTGAGATGCGTAGTGAGTCTGGGATGCCTGTCAGATAGTTTCAAAATCTGTCTTCCAGATTCTCTTGTTTTTTTTTTGTTTTTTTTTTTTTTTAATTCAGTTGTGCGTGTGTGCACTTGTGTGTATGTGTGTGTGTGTGTGTGTGTGTGTGTTGAGTGTGTAGAACCACAGATGAATTCGGGAACCACCATGGACGCCTCCACCTCCTCCTGTTTACTCTGTCCCTGGATTCACAGGCTCCTCCCTATCAGGACCAGAAACGCAGGCCGCCCCCGCTTCCACTCGGCGTCTATACGTGGGGTCTAGGATCCGAACTCAGGACCTTCCACCTGCAAGGCAGAGGCTTAACCCCTGAGCCACCTCTCCAGTCCCAATTCTCTTCTGTTTTTAAGTCAAGGTCGCACTGTGTAGTCCAGGGTGGCCTCAAACCCATCCTCCTCCGGCTTTTATCTACTGCAAGCTAGGATACATGTGCGTATCTGCACTCTCAACTTTGATCTAGATTTTTTAACAGCTTTTCCTTCACATAAAATTAAATCCCTAGAACTCTGTATTTCCTGTGATCAGTTTGTCTCCTTGCAGAAGTCCTTTTCAAACTTCATTTCACATTAACTTCATCTTTCAAAGACTATTTATGAGTTCCTTTTCTCCTGCCCTGCTGCGAGCTCAGTAGTATTTACGGCGCAGCGACCGACTGCCCCGTCGCCTTCTGCCCCTCGGAGCCGCGCGGCTAGCAGAAGCGGCGCGTGCGGATGTCTGGCTCTTGAGTCTTGGGCTTAATAAAGTTCCACATAATAAATCCCTTCTAGGAACTAAATGCCAAGAGAAGTTTCCAGTATGTGTTCATAAGCGTGATTGCCAAACAGTGCCTTGCCATGGAGAGGATGGGAAGAGCCCATCACAACTGTGTTCTTACTGTACAGGATACGATGATTTTTCCCTTTCCTTGTCTCACACTCCTTACCACATTCTCTCTCTCTCTCCCTCTCTCTCTCTGCCACAGCACACACATGACCAGTTTTAGAGTTGTAGTTCATGGCTTACAATCTCTTGCAAAAAGAACTTAGTTTTCCTGGGTGGGGAGTGGAGGAAGAGATGAAGGAGTGAGCGGGCTGGTACCACCCTGAAGTTTTAGTTCCCAGAGAGGTCGATTCTTACCCCTCAGCTAACAGCAGATTTCTATATTAAAATAAACTGTAAACTTTAGAAGCCTTCGAAGATCCCGTTTTACAGCTGGTTACCAAACATCTGCTTCACTGGCTTGATGGTCACCTCACTGACCGCCTGCTCCAGAGTTCTTATTTTATTGGGACGTAAGTCCTGGGTTCAGTCGTGGTATGTCACAGCCAGCAGTGGAGGAAAGTTCTAACTTCAGTTCAGCCCTTTCCCATCAAATTTAAGTCATAACTTTAAGACATACTTCTGAATTCTTATTCTCATCCTATTTTGTCTTTTCTAACTATCGAAGGTTTGTTCTCGTCTTTATTGTCCTGTTTGTGAAATAGGACCTCATGTGACCTGGGCTGTCCTCGAACCCTGAACCTCCTGCCTTGCCCTCCCAAGTGCTAGGCCTGCAGGCAGGCGCCATCACTCAGATTCCGCTAAGTGGACTCCCTGGCTTGCCCCTGGGTGCTATCCCTGCAGGGCCGCTCATTGCGCGTGTAACCCAGGGCACTCATGCACATTCAGTAAATTAGGAGTTTGTCTCAGACACTTTGCTTTGTAACCACATAGTTACTATATAGAGAAAAGTGAGAACAAGTCTGTTACTAGAATTGCAGCAAAACAATAATGCCATGAATATGCGGTAAGATAATAAATAACAATATAATAAAGTAGCAAAGCTTAGAATTCTTTGTGCATACTTCTGATAAATACTGAACTAAAAAAAAGTACCAACCCTGTCTTTGGTGACCTTTTATTATCCAAATGGGACGTATCAAAGACTTAGCATGGCACAGATTCCTAGGTCATATAGCCCAGCCTTTTAAATCTTGACACAAGTGATGTATGGAGGTAAACCGTATGTGCTGTGTAAAGATGTGTATGCCCCCATCCTCCCACCAAACTCTTCAGTGACCTTCTTTCCTTAGAGGTACCTATATCTGGGGGTGATGGCCCAGGAGGTCCTTGTCCATGGTGGGCTACTAGCCCAGCAAGACCCTGGAATGTTGAGAATTACAGGCATAATATTTCTTTAAATTTTTTTTATTATTATTTATTCAACTGTGTACATGTGCGTGTGTATGTGCGCACGCGTGTGTGTCTGTGTATGTGTAGAACCACGGACGAATTCGCGAACCACCATGGACGCCTCCACCTCCTTCTGCCCCGGGATTCACAGGCTCCGCCCTACCAGGACCAGAAGCGCAGGCCGCCCCCGCTTCCGCCTGGCGTCTATATGTGGGATCTGGGATCCGAACTCAGAGACCTTCCACCTGCAAGGCGGAGGCTCAACCCCTGAGCCACCTCTCCAGCCCCAGGCATAATATTTCTTAGACATGTGTATTACGTACAGATTTGTGCCCTTTTGAAAACCTGAAACTTGGCAAGCTGGTAGATTCCTTTCATATATTTGTAATCTGGATAAATAGTAAAAGCTGCCTTTCCCCAGAACATCTCTTAATAAACATCAAAATATGGTAGAAAGAGCATTAAACGGTCACAAGAAATCAGGGTTGGAGACATCCTAGCTTTATACTAAAACTAGAGCTACAGTGATAGCAGGCCACGTGATCTCCTCAGTCTTAGCATCCCTTATGTACAAATTCAAATTTGTGGTCTGGAAGCGCTTTGCTAAGTGAGCCGAGGCAGTAGTCTAGTCAGATTTGAATCCTGAACCAAAGTGTGTGTCTGTTTATTCCTATGAGCTCCTGGCTTTCGCACGAGATAGAAGTAAGATGTGTTTGACTCTCACTCAGGGCTCAGAGTGCCAGGCCGAGCCTGGCTCTATCAGGCCTGGCACCTCTACTCTGTCCCAGCGTGTCGCCCCCCATTCCTGATGCATGTGTTCCCTCTCCAGAGTCCCCTCAGGAGCAGGGTGTCCATGTATATTGATGTATGTATTATCTGAACACCGAGTACAATAAATGGAGGAGCCTGAGGCTGGAGGGCCACGGTGGGGGGGGGTGCGTGGGCTGTGAGGGTTGCGGGCTGGGGCTCAGCCACAGAGCAATTCCAGTTTGTCAAGTGAATAAGCAGTCTGCACACACGCCCATTCGACCATCTTGTCCGTTTTCAGAATACTACTGTAGTCTGAGAATGCTTAAAGTAGCTGGCCAAGGGTTCCGCCTTCCTGCTGCGGAGCTGACTGATGCCTGGTGCGTGACACACGGGGAACAGTCGAGGTGCCCACGGCCCAGCCAGTGAGGGGCAGGGCCCTGGGGCCCTCGGGAGGAGTCCTCTGTGCCAAGACAAGGTGTAAATCGGCCTTAAAAGTTTAACAAACTGCGACTCATTTTGAGGTAATAAATATTTTTATTTGGTCAACATTTCTTTTGTCAAGTCTGGCTTCCAACACACATCACAGCACTTATCATTTCCTTGTGACACTATCTTTCAAGGTCCTCAAATGCGTGTTGAAATGTTTGTGAGAGATCAGTGTGCAGCTTGCTCTGATGGGTCCTGTGTCTTCTGTTCTTTCCCCTTGCAGGAGGGTTTTCTATGGGCGGATGCATGGCGATGCACCTGGCGTACAGGAACCACCGTGACGTGGCAGGGGTCTTTGCTCTTTCTAGTTTTCTGAACAAGGCATCTGCCGTGTATGAGGTAAGCTCCAGATTCAAAAAGCAACGGAAACCAAAACAAGAAACCTTGACAAGATTCACCACAGGAAAACTACATCAAGTTGATAGTTAGGCAGTTCGTGTAAACTGTGCATCTCTGGCGTTCACGCCGGCATGAGCTGTACTTCCTGATCAGTTCCAGGGGTCATCTGGGAGGTGCCCGTGTAAAGAGTGCAGTGAAGGGAGGGATATGTGTGCACATGCACGTGCGGGATCTGTGTGTCCCTCGTATGGGTTAAGCATACAGATCATTAACAATCCTGTTTGCTTACGAACCTGCTCTCAGGGCATTTATAGAACTGCTGTCCCAGCGTATGAGTACTGCACACTACAGTGTTGTAGCTGCATTACCCCAAGTAGAGATGAGAATTAGAAGCCAGTTTCCCCTGGTCGTATCTGCTCTTCCTTCCGCATCTTCCTGTCTATGGGAGGCTGGGAAGAAGATTGAGGAAACGCCACGACCACTTGCTGGATGCCCCCTGGGCGGGCTCCCCTGGGCAGGCTCCCCCTGCCTGGCACCTTCATCAGAGCCAGCACGACGCTCCCCACCACAGCCCTCCCATCCCAGGTCGGGGAGGCAAGGAGACCTCACCCTGCACCTCCCCCGTCCTTCCTCCTGTTCTTCGAGGAGCCGCTGGTGAAAGTGGACTTCCACTTTCTCTGCTTACGGGACCTTCCTGTCTTCCAGGCCCTGCAGAAGGAGGCGGCAGTGCTTCCCGAGCTTTTTCAGTGCCACGGTACCAACGACGAGCTGGTTCTTCACTCCTGGGGCCAGGAGACCAACTCCATGTTGCAGCTGCTAGGCGTGAACACGACGTTTCACAGCCTGCCGGGTGTGAACCACGAGCTCACCAGGATTGAGCTGGAAAAGCTCAAGTCGTGGGTTCTCACAAAGCTGCCCTGAGGACCTGCAGGGCGGGAGGAAGGAATCCTGCCTGGCACCTGGAGATGCCCACTCGGAGTATTTTAATTTCCTTGATCCTCTCACGCGGAGTATTTTAATTTCCTTGATCCTCTCACGCGGAGTATTTCCATTTTTCTTATCCTACCCCCATGGCAGCCAAGCTTGGTAACATTTGCATCACTGCATGTTGTACGAAGGGAATCTGTGCTGTTCTCATGCACAGAACCAAGGGCGAGTCTACGTTGCACAAGCCAGCATTTCCCTGTGTTACTGCTGAGTGGATTCCACACTCGTGCACCATCCACCAGAGTGGAGCCGCTTCCGGGTGGGCTGCATGGGCACAGCTGCTGTGACTGTGTCTGGTGAGCCTGAGTTGTGGGAATGGGGTGTCTGGATGTGCTGCGAGTAGACTGGGGACTGCCAGCTCTTCCCCAGTCTTGCATCTCAGTGGGCCGTGTAGTTCCTAACAGGACTCACCGTGGTTTGATTTTGTCCGGTCCAGGTATACAGTGGTACTAAACCATGTGTGGTTGTTTTAGGTAGACAGTGGTACTGAATCATGTGTGATTGTGTCATAGGTAGACAGTGGTACTGAATCATGTGTGATTGTGTCATAGGTAGACAGTGGTACTGCTTTGCATTTGACGTTCATGCTTCATCCACAGCGATGTCGTCAGTGGCTGTATGTGCTCTTAGTACCCACACTAGTACCAAGATGCCTCCTGGGCCGGATGATTTCTATGCCTTTGCCCAAAGGCAGTGCTCCTCCAGGTGGTCTCTGGGTTGTCTTTGGGGAAAGTGATTTTTATTGCCAAATTATAATGATCAATAAAATATTAAAGAATTCACTGACTTATGGATTTACCAAGTGTAGAAATGCCTGGTTTCCCATCTTCCCTTCCAGTCAGCAGTGTGCGAAGGGGTCAAAGGTGTCTGGCTGAGAAGGAGCCCTGGGTACTTCACATGTCCTCCACAAAGGTTATGACACCTCCAGCAGGAGCTGAGGCAACAGGATTGAATCTTCACAGGACTCTACCCTCACTCTCGTCGCCTCTGGTGAACGCTACCCCAACCCTCTGAGTTGAATCTGAGCATCATCTCATCCCATAGAAACCAGCAATCCAGCACCCACCAGGCCACAAACATTAGGATCCTCCCCCATTCTCCCAAATTTGGGTCAGATGTGTCTCGTTCCCCATGTGAGCAGGGAATTCTGGTCCCTAAACATCTTCCTCCTTAAGCAGCAGAGGAAGTGGGAGGAGGACCAGCAGGCGCAGGCCGAGCCGCTCACGGGGACTTCAACCTGTGTCTGGTCCGGACGTGGCGAAGCCGCTTCAGAGAACTGCTTGGAATTTGAAGGATCAACCTCATCAGAACTATAAACTCAGGGCAATATTAATCATTTGTGAGAAATAGTCCATCTCAGGGAGATTTCCAGAAAGGATCAGAGCCCCTTGAAGAGAGGAGACCTGCCGTAAAAAGAACAGCAGCGGAAGGCGGCTGCCATCTTCAGATGAGCTCAGACCGGATGACGGGACAGGAGGGACCCGGGGGTGGTGGTCTTCCTTTAGCAGCTTTGTGCACGCTGCCCTTATCTGCCAGTCAACCAGCCAGCCTTGAGTGACGCTCCTGGACTAGAACCCAGGGACTGTGAATTCCCCTTTCCACACTCAGTGCAGGTGCATGGGTAGCTGTCTTGGTCTGCTGTTACGACGACAAAATACCTTCGGCAGGGAATTTTACAGAGAGCAGAATTTACTTAGACTAGTAGGTGCTGGGTGCCCAGTGAAGACTGTCTTTGCTCGAGATGACATCATGTTGAGTCCCACAGAGTTGAGGGGTGAAGGGCAGCACGCCGTAAGGACTTGCGGTAGTACTTAAGTGTCTCACTACCGTAACCCAGTGTCTGAGACAAAGCAACTTCAGAGAAGACATGTTTACTTTATCTCATTGAGGATACAGTACCCAAGGGCAGGAGAAATGCGGTGGTGGGCATGTGGCTGCTCGCTCACATCTGGGCAGACCAGGAGGCAGAGACCACACAGGAAACACCACTGTAAGCCTCGGGGCCATTTGCTCCCTCTAGCAAAGCCCACTTCTTGAAGACCCCCTCTTCATCCCCCCACCAGCAAGGCCACTGGCTGGGGACCTTTTATATCCGCACCATAACGGGTCTCTTCCCTACCTGGTCTATAACTAACCAGTTGCCTTAGGGCTTATGTTCTAAGATGGACTCGGACGCGTGCTCAAGCCAAAGCATGAAGGACTTTCCTGGGACGAATGTTCCTATCAGTTCCTCAACAGTGGGCCTGCCATCCAGACACCCAGGTCCTCCCACGGGATGGGGGGGGCCTGCCATCCAGACACCCAGGTCCTCCCACGGGATGGGGGGAGCCTGCCATCCAGACACCCAGGTCCTCCCACGGGATGGGGGGGTGAGCAGCAAGTGGGGCGCCATTTCTAAAACTGTTTGGAAATCTTCCCTTGGCCAACAGCCACAACCTTAATTTCTCTCATTAAGAGAAAACATGGTAGAATTTTTTTGCCAGTATGACCGCACAGGCTAGTTAATGTGTTCACTACAGCCCCCCATGAATCTCATTACCACACCCCACATTCCTCCACCCTTTCACCTTCACACACCTTGCAAATCCTCCATTCTCTCTCAGACTCTTTAGCAACTGGGTGGGAACTGTCATTTGTGACATCAAGTAGATTTTCACCAAGATATAAAACACCCTTTTAAGGTGTTGTGATATTACCTCGTCCCTCTTGCCTTGCATTGGTTATGAAAATCATGGGTGACTTTATGTTGGGAATAGAATGGATGAGGTCTATGATGAATGCAGAAAATTCAGTTAGAAGAAATCCTGTTTTCAGCTGAAAACCTGTAAGAGACTTATCATGTGCTTGCCAGTCTACTTCTATAACCCTGAAATCTTTTTTTGTTTTTCTTGTGAGAAGTGTGACACAGGGTTTCAAAAATAATTAAACAAATCCCATTTAAATTAAAATTAGATTAATTGTATTAATTAGCTTACTCATACATAAGTGGTATTCTGTTTGAATTGCATGTTTTCTCCACTACCTACCATTAAGGATATATTGTCACTTTTGTTTAAAGTTCACTATGGAGCTAGGCATGGTAGTTCATGCTCACAATCCTAGCACAGAGAAACAGGCAGGAAGACTGCTCCAAGCTCAAGACCAGCCTGGGCTACACAGTAAATTCTAGGCTAGCCTGGGTTACAGAAGGTAAACTTAATTCCATAAACCAAAAAATTAGATTTACTGTTTTCATTTCCATCTCCCTAGACCCCCATGTCCATGTAACCCCAATTTCTCTGAATCAGTTGTCCACCTAACTTCAATTAAAGATACACCTGCCATACTAGCTACTTAACATGTTCATGTTGGAAACTTCTGGATACTTCCCTTTGCTGTTTACCTTACATCCTTTGCCTCCATGTTCAGCGCAAGAAGAAGAGAATGAGCGCCACAAGAAAGCTTTCCTCGCTTCTCCCTTTTCCAGGGAGCCTCTCATCATGGTGTCTTCCCTGTTAGTGTTGAGAACTGCGTGTCACAGTCTTATCCTTCCTACACAGAAACCACGCATGAGTCAAGGTTCTCAATCTACGTTTACAGTGCTGGGTCGCTTTTTTTTTAAGTTGAAGATTACATGAACTCGTCTTTCTGTAGCGTAGGTTGGTGTGTGTAGAAGCTGCATTGATACACACGTCTATGCAGGGGCCACCCTCTGTCAAGGTTACCATGTATGTCTCATGATTTCAGTGACCATTCCTTGAACAGTATTGTAAAGCCGAGAATTTCGGGTGTGCACCATGGAAAAAAGCCCCTACCCCCACCCCTCACCCCTGCCCCACCCTGGAAGGGATCACATTCCAGTTTCCATCCATGCTCCACTGGAGGAAAAGCAGTTTTGGAGACTTGACAATTACCTTTCCTTCCTTCCTGCTGTTGCGTGTCCTGCTTATACACACAATGCCTAGTACTGCTGCTTTTGTCTCTTTGGACACTGACCATGTAATGCTCTTAATGGCTAATAGCTTTCAACTCGCATGTGAACCTGGGCTGTGTCTTATAGGTAAGTGTAGACATCTACAGGGCTATTTTTGGCATCTTTTTGGTTCATTTGGTTCCCAGGAGTCTGGAGAATTGTATAGTCTCACAGCCTTCTTTAAATCTAGCATGTCCTTTTGGGGAAGAAATGCACACTTTGAATGGAAACTTTTGCTGTGTAGCAGGACTTTGAGAAAGTGCTCTAGAAGTGACCCTGGTAGAATGAGACTTGGCAGCAAGAGTACTGAAGAGGGTCATGAAACACGGTCCTTGGATTTTGATGCCTTAGAGGGAACAAAAGAGAAAATGGTGTTTAAATGCTCCTTTGTCCATGATATGGTTTCCTTAAGAGCCGTGTTTAACTTGGAATAACTTGGTCTTTGGTGCCCGCTTTTAAAGGGCATTCTTCAACTTGGATGCGTGTGAAGCCGCATTTAATAGAAAACACAGACTGAAACGACCTAGGAAACAAGTGCGATACCCCAAGGAGGCACAAGCTCCAGACCCTCTCCGGACCCTCTGGCTCAGCGGGCAGCCAGGCTGTGAACGACACAGCCAGCCACCATCCTGAATAAGCTGCCCCCCAAGCCCACAACCCCAAATGTCAACTTCTCCAAAGATAAACATCCTTGAAACTCTAAAATCCCCCAAATCATAATCCTGAAAAACGGAATTCTTGGTTGTTGACATCCTGAGGTGCTGAAGCCCCCAGCTGCGTGCCTCTGTGGTCTGTGTGTGAGTGCATATGGAGAGGACATAGTGACATAGTGAGTGCATAGAACCGTGGTTCAGAAGATGGTAAAGGTGAATTGTGAATGCTCGCGTTGGTGTATCTGGGACCCAAGCTCTTAGAAAGGGGCAGTACCAAACAGAAAATGAATGTGGACGATTTCTTCAAGAGAATCACGCCCCAGCTATTGGTGCCAACGCTGGAGTTCACAGGTTGGGCACGATCGTGAAGGTCGGCTATGCACTGCTCGGACCCCATACCTGTGTTATTCTTCCCCTATCATTTCTTTGGTGGTTTTTTTTTTTCCCTTTCTAAAATTTGACTCTGCAATTATAAATTGTCTGCATTCTTTTTAAAATTTGCTGTTCTAATTCACTTTTGCACTGGAAGAATGAATTGTGTGAGGGTTTTCAGAGAACACAAATTTCTTTTCAGGAGTGTTATGTAAATTTGTCTTTGACATTTATAACATTTATAGCTTTAACTTTGTACGTAGCCATTGTATGATGCATGTAAAGAGGTAGAAATCTCCTCTGGAAATCTATCCTTTCTGTTCATCTGCATTTGTTGTGGAAAATAAAATTTCCCTAGATCACAGCTTTTAGAACCATTGCATGTACAACTTGTAAGCCGTCACACTTTTGTGTATTCTCACAAAAGATTTCCATTGCCAGTCACGGTATGCCAGATGACTGCAGCTGTGAAGCGCAGTGCACACAGCTGCCAAACCCAGTGATATGCGTTTGCGTATTTTGCTCTCCATGCACTTAATATAGTTATTTGCTCTCTACTGCCGTCTCCATATGACGGTCATTAGATGGCTGCAGTTTATGTCTGCAGAACATGAATGTGATTGCCTGTTTTCATCATGTCAAGTGATCCATCATGTTTTTGCATGTTTCTCAAGGAAGTCTTTACAAAAATGCAAATGAATACATTTTCAATACATTCTAAATTGTGTTTTTTCTAAAATTGCCTTTTTATACATGTTTGATCTTTGGAGATTTTTAGAGGATTTGGCCTTCCTGGATTTTAGCAATCAAGATTTTGTTTTTCAGGATTGCTATGCATGTGCAAGTTACTTATAGAGGCCAATTGACAGTTAAAGGATGAACCTTTGGACACATCTGTAAAGCACTGTTTAGTTAAAACAAGCCCCCCGAGCAATTCTGTAAAGATTACATAACTGATGTGGAAAGACCCAGCCCACAGAGGGTGTGACTGTGCCCGGGTGGGTTTCTAAAATGGAGAGAGCTGGCTCAGTATTTTGACAGACAAGCAAGTGAGAAAGATGCCCATCTCTCAGTTGCTCCTATATATATGATGTAACTAGCTCCCTTAGCTCCCGATATCGGTGTGAACTCTTTGGCCATGCTGATGAACTATAAATAAAAAATGTGAATAAACCCTTCTTCTCCTAAGTTATTTGCGCAGGTAAAGAAGCCTTTGGGATGTGGCCTGAGCCCACCATTCCTTCCCTCCGTGGGCTTTGCTGACAGTCTGCCTCCGTGCCACCATGAGGTCTCCTGGTTCTCAGCCTCACAGACACATCATAGAGAGAAAGAAGGGAAGACCCATATTGTTCTGGTTCTTTCTTAGAAATGCAGCATCTTCCCTAAATTTCTTGCCAAGACCCTTCCAAAGAAGCATTTGTCAGACCGGGCTCACATGGTCCTTCTAAGCCAATCAGCGGCAAGGGAAGAGGAGTGAGAACGCATCCCTGCGAAGGTCTGGACAAAACTGGATTCTCGTGGAAAGGAACGTGGACGTGAGGGATGCAGGACAGGTGACCGTGATACCTCCACAGTCCACAGCAGCAGTGTAGCCCTCTCAGGGAACAAGGCTGCGCCGTGTTGTCTGAATAAACATCACAGCCTGCTCCCCAGGACATAGTTGAAGTTATAACTGCTTGCCTCATTGGAACCTACAGATCCACAAGCTTCCGATGAGCAGGACACATGCCCAAAGTGTCAACATGTCTCTTTGATCTATTTTCTGGTAGTAAGTTTTCTTCCAAATGCATTTATGAGAAATATCATATGTTAACTCTTTGAATATAGAAATTCTATGGGGCAGAATTTTATGTATGAGAAAGCAAACATAGAAAGTGCATGTAATTTGCTCAAGGTTGCCTAAATGTTTTCTTAGCTATTTGAAGAGGAAAGCCAGAAGTATCTCTATCCTTTGACTTAAAACTACTGGAATTGTCTAAGCTAATATACACATGTATTTATGCATATGTATAAGGTCGGGTTGTGTGGGCTGGAGAAAGGGCTCAGAAGTTAAGCCTCTGCCTTGCAAGCAGAAGGACCTGGGTTCGGATTCTAGATCCTCTGTAAAAATGCCAGGAGGCCTGCACTTCCTGCTCTGGAAGGCAGAGCATGAGAAATCTCAAGAGTGAAGAAAAAAGAGGTAGAAGCAACTTCAGGATGATTCTTGAAATCACCCTTGGGCCTCCCTAGGCACATACAGTATCTCTGACACACACACACACACACACACACACACACACACACACAAATATATATAAAAAAGAAAAGGTTGGTTCCTAATAAATACATGGTAAATGAATATTTTGTTTGTTTTGTGAGTTGAAACTAGATTTAATGCACACAGTCTTAGCATCTCGGCTCAGTTTGCTGCCAAAGAATGTGAGTTGTGATCATCTGGCTGGTTGTGAGTCTCCGCAGGCTGCTACTGTCCAGCACCGGATGAGAAGGTCCTGCTCAAGGGACAAGTGACAGATTGAAAGAGGCCCACGCCCCAAAGGAGAAGCACAGTGCCTCCTGAATTCATGTCATTTTTTTTTGTTTTGAATTCATGTCATTTTTAAAATTCCATAAAGTTTAAAATAATTACTGTCATTCCAACCAGACTGAAGTGATCATCTTGTATTGAAAGGTGTGACACATTCACTGAGAGAGAGAAAGAGAGAGACAGAGAGAGAGAGAGTGAGGAGAGAACACATAACTACAGAGAAGAACAAAAACAGAGAGATAAAAGAGGGATGGAGATAAGTGACCTGCATGTGTGATGAGGACAATTATGGAGCAAAACACGGTTTAAAAAATGTTCCACATCCTTAGCCATC
The DNA here is from genome assembly GCA_023101885.1 of Typhlomys cinereus. Lineage (NCBI taxonomy): Eukaryota > Metazoa > Chordata > Mammalia > Rodentia > Platacanthomyidae > Typhlomys > Typhlomys cinereus. The sequence continues at coordinate 4,488,956 of JALPQD010000093.1, read as the reverse complement.
AGGGAAATGCAAATCAAAACTTCCTTGAGATATCATCTCACCCCGGTCAGGATGGCAAAAATCCACAATACTAACAACACCAAATGCTGGAGAGGATGTGGAGAGAGGGGAACTCTCCTACATTGCTGGTGGGAATGCAGGCTCATACAGCCACTCTGGTGAGCCATCTGGAGATTCTTAAAGAAGTAAAAGATTGAAATGCCATATGACCCTGCGATTCCACTTTTGGGAATAACCCCCCATGCAGCAAAAATTCACCTCGATAGCACAAGCACAACCATGTTCATAGCAGCACTGTTTACAATAGCAAAGTCATGGAATCAACCCAAATGTCCAACAGTTGATGAGTGGATAAGGAAAATGTGGTGCATCTATACAATGGAGTACTACTCAGCCATCAAAAATGATGAATTAATGGATTTTGCTGGGAAGTGGATGAAATTAGAAATAATTATACTGAGTGAAGTATCCCAGACACAGAAAATTAAGTGCCGTATGTACTCCCTAATAGGTGGCTCCTAGTACCAAACCCACTTAGAGACACTTAAAGATAAATCTCTGTAATACCTACAGTAATTGCAAAGATTATGAACAGGAGGGATGGGGAAGGAGGGACATACCAGTAACAAGAAGAGAGGGGACCATGTCTCAGCAGAGCAAATAGGCCACCATCAAGGACTTCAAGTAAGTAATGAGACATCTGGTTAAGTTCACAGACTTTCCTTCCTGATCATTTACTGACTGATGGGGTATGATCTTATGAGAAGGGGAGGGCGTATAGTCTGGCATATAGAAAGTAACCATTTCGCAAATGGGCGATTGACCCTTCTCTCACCGCAGTTTCCTACTTTTATTACATCTACCTTTGAATGTACTCTTATAACAAGACTCTAATTTAACAGCTTTTTATCTCTAGCCAGGGGGCAATATCCAATACCCATCAGGATGGAGTAAAGGACATTGCAGGAGCAGCAAAACTGAAAAAAATAAATCAACAAACCATAATCCAGAACATCAGAGACTCTATATCAACCACCTGGAACTAGGCCAGCCTAATCTCTCCCCATCCTGAAGCTCAGGGAAATTTGCGGAAGAGGGGGCGGTAAGATTATAAGAGCACAAGGATGGGAGGAGTAACGATGCAAGAATCTCCACACAAGCTAGGGCCAAAGCAATTATAATTGGACTTTGCATGCCCTGCGCAATGTCCTACACACTATTGACCTCACAAAGTCTAGCATCTGCTAAAGGCACTAGGATCCTTGGAGGCAAGGGATTGACAGCCACAGTAGTGTTCCTATGCTTAAGGGGAACACAGGAAAGGGTTCTGGGAAATGCCACTGGGTCCTTGTGCCTCATCGGAGAGGAGGACCCAGAGAGGAGTTGGCATGCACATTAAAGGATGCTCTGGGAATGGGAGGGGGAGGCACTGGGAGGAAGGGGAGGGAAGGGGGAGGGGAGGGGGTGGGGGATGGAGGGAGGGAAGGGACCATTGTACCTGTTAAGTTTGTATGAGTGGAAATAAAAAAATAAATATATATATATATATATATAAAAAACTAAACTAAATCTACTCTTCGTCTCTGGGAAGATGGTGAATTCTAACATAAAGGTGAGAGCTGAGTTAAAGATTACTGTCTGTTGAGATGCAGAGATAAATCAATGAAAGCTATGTTGTGAAGGATGAGTATTTTGTACAGCAAACTTTCTAAGACCAAAGTAAAAATGTTTATAAAAAGGGAATCAAAACAAATGGCAGGTGAGAGTGTTCTGTGGTTGCTGAGATATGCAAGCCATGTCAGAGCTTCTACTCGCTGGAGTCACCTTTCATTGTTCCACAGAATCCAGACTGGGGTTTTTACTTCTGGTTTCTGGCTTAATCTGCGTTTCCAGCTAGCTTTTCCAAGTTGACCATGAGCCAGCCTGCATGTAGGCCATTTTGAAGCAGGAAGAGAAGACCCAAGTTTCCATCACTCCACCCTTGACTGCCTAGGGAAGTTCACGTTGCCATTTGACTCACTTGCCAAAGTCAGCCCATGGGACAAAGGGTTAGTTAGTCCTGTGTGCTCAGTACTCACGATGTTTCCAATGTGTCTGAAAGCAAGTTACAAATAAAAGGTTTAGGAAAGTAACCTGAGTGACTGGAGATTTACAGACAGTTCCACTTTCCAACCAGCAAAGCCTTCTTCCCCTTCCGTCTTTTCCATGCTTACTGTCTCAATGAGTCTCAAAGCCCAAACTGTGACATCTAAGTGCTTAACAAAATGCACATTTGTTCAGCTTAAATCCCCATAAACTCTAGCAGAGGCTTTCAACCAAAGTTTCAACCTTAGGCCAAACTCACAGAATCTTACTTTACCACCTACCCAAGTGGAAGGGATCCAGATTCACAAGTCATTTTGAAAAGACTTTAGATTACATCAATCTTTGAAAATAGCTAATAAAACCACTGAGAGTGGCAACTATGGTTCAGGGCTTTGAAGGAATCGCAGCTCTGCTTTTGGATGAGTCCCACTTTGCCACTTTGCTGAATACCTGGAACTTTTAAGTGATTCATCCTTTAAGCCCTTGCACAACCCTGCACAGCGGGGGAGGGGGGGATGGGGGGCGCGGTTTGCAAGGGTGAATGTCTCAATTGTATGGAGAGGAATCCAGAGGAAAAGACCAAGGGGGATGTTTGAAGCATGTGAGAGGAGAGCACTAAAGGTGTCAAACAGTGGAGATGACAAGAGTCAGCTACAGAGCCGGGATGCAGAGATGTCAGAAGCCAGGTGTATTCCATTGGCCTTTCCCTGAACTAAAATGCTCTGTATTTTATATCAGCAAGAGATCAACCTGAATATAAGCTAAACAACATACATGGATATGTATTCATACAAACATGCATGTTGACTACACATATCCATAGACTACAGGCATTGTACTTTATGCAGATATGTATGCATATTTACGTTGTTTTTGAGTGCATGTGTGTATGTGTTTGGCATGCAGGTATGTGTACACATTATATTTACACATGTGTTTTAAGAGGGCACTTGAGTGTGTGTGTCTGGGAAGACTCAAGGATAACACCAGGAATCATCCTGGATTGTCACCTTATTGATTTGCCCTGGGATTTCCCAGACTCTGCTTTCCAGGGCCAGAATTACAGGATCCCACCATGTCCACCATATCCACTTGGGATCTGGGGATCTGAATTCAGGTCCTTTTGCTTGCTAGGCAAAGGATTTAACTCCTGAGCCATTTTCCCACCTCCATGGATGTGTATTTCTATGTTTGTAGATTTTTAAAGAATAAGTATTATTAGTTAATGATGAAAAAATGCTCATTAAGTCTTTATTTCCCAAATTTTTAACAACTATCCCCAAGTTAAAATCAACACCACTAATGAGAATCATTGCCTTGTAAACATGAGCATGGCATTCTCTGGGGAAGTCCAACCAGGCCGAAATTTTGTCTGCACTGATTTCCTCATCGACTATCTGCTGTGCTTGGACAAGGTTGGCACGCTTCCTTTACACATCGCATGCCAATATCTTTAGGCAACTATTTACATGCTCTTGAGTGGGGTAAAGACAATGCCAAACGAGCACCAGGATGAGTGTGCAGTTGCTTTCTATGCACTAGCAGCCTTACTTTCCTTAGCTACTAAGTCCTTGCAGAAATACAGATGGTTTTCTATTTTCTTATGTTTGCCACGGTGCATATCTTAGAAATACTTTGCATGAAATTTTCATGATGCCCTAGAATGTGCCTATGGGAATATAACTGCCATTATGTAGGTTTCTGCTATAGTTGTTTCCATGAACTTGGCCATCAGGTTTCATCTTGAAACCTGTTTATCTTGAAATCCTAACTTGTAATTCCTTTCGTATCATATGTCTGTTTCAGAAGTGTACGTGTATACAATGATAGCACTTAACATTTGTGAGTCTTTAGGGAGATAATTATGATGTAGATTTGAGATAAGCAAAGTGGCATTCTTTACCTTAGATTAAATACTTGTCCTATAACTGAAGGTAGCATCTGTCCTCAGGCAGTTTTGCCACAGTTCATTTAAATGCCATGCAAAACTAGCTATGGAAGAGCACATTCTTGATCGTGGTTTCAGACAACTTGGGTCACATGGCAAGTTAAGGCCAGCCTACTCTTGGAAGACTCTCTCTCAGAAAAATGTAAATAAATAACAAATACAAATAACACACAAACAGATAGATATACATACAAATACTCGTACATTTCTGAAGACTACATATGAAGTTTGATTCCTCCTTTTTGTCATTTACAAGAATTGACTCAAAATGTTTCAAAAACCTAATCTAAGAGCTAACCTATACCACTCAGATGAAAACATTATATCTGGTAATATTGCCTTAGATATGACTCCAAAACATAAGCAACAAAGTAAAATAACTTCAACTACATAAAAATTACAAACCATATCAAAGAACATTGTTAGTTATGAATGGCTTAGGAAAAAATGTTCCAATTGTTTATCTGATAAAAGCTTAAAATCTGGAATCTCATATAGATGCTTCTGCATTTCAAAACCAGCAATAACAAAATAATTCAACTCACAAAAGAGAAGTCTTTGAATAGACAGTTCTTAAAAAATGAGACAGTGTGTAAAGGAAGCAAGTGGCAAGATCCTCAATGAAATACAGTGGACTATTAATAAAAGCCCATACTACAGCAAGCCCATCTTAGTCCCCTTCCCTTCTACTGGGAGCGAGAGAAGAGGTTGCTGTGTGGAAGCTCACAAAGGATAAAAGTCCAAAACCTGACACAATGGTTTCTGTCCTCAGCCAGCCTCAGTCCCCGTGGCCTCTGGTTATCTCGGTACCCATTCCTGCCTCCCTTCCTTAGCAAGTAAAGTACATAGCTATCTAGAACACTGCCACATTCCTTAGGTGGATCACCATCAGAAAAGGCTCCTTCTTCTTTTGTTTAAGCAAGATGTGCAGATAATGTGCGTAATCCATCTTTTGGGGCTTCTGGTTCATTCCTGGTTTGGACCAGTGTGCCAGAGCCATCTGGCCAGATGATTGGCATTTGCCTCTGGAATTTTGTCCTCACCTGCTAGCCCATAACGTTCAGCATCACTAGTCATTAGGAAAGTGTAACCAAACTATCAAGACATCAGGCCAACCCATTAGAAGGACCACTATTTAAAAAGAAAACAAAAAACGATAACCAACTTGCAAGATCATAGAGAAGTTTCACTATGACCAAATACCTGGCAAGAAGAAACTCAGAGGGGGAGAAGTGTATTTCAGTTTATGTTTTGAGGGGGCATGGTTCATCGTGGTATGGAAGGCATGGTAGGAATGGGCAGCTGCTTGTGCCCATCTCGGTAGACCAGGATGCAGGCAAATGGAAATTTCTGCACTCGGCTGGCGTCCCCCACCCCCTTCGCCTTATTTATTCAGGTTGGTTCTTTGTTAAACATCTCTGAAAACTGCTCAGAGACACACCCACAGGTGATTAATGAAGATTAGTCATCAAAGGTATAGATGCATAGTGAGGTTAACGCTCTGGTGGTCGATCACCTCCCTCTGAACTACTGTACTGCAGTCCAAATTTTCAACATGTGAGCTTTGGGGGATACTTGATATCTAAACTGTACCAGGTTATAAGATGCTCTGTAATGTTACGTTTCTATTTATACCTTAGGAATTTTATTTCCTACACAACTTTTTGTAAAGTGCTCTCCTATTTCAAATCTTTTGAAACAATAAGGTTTTCATTATTAAAAAAACAAAGAGCAAATAAAAAGTTATACCAGATATAGAGTTTTAATCTTACAATAACACTGTACATATGCTGAAGACCATGGTTAAGAAAAAATCTTTATGCAGTATGCATTTCAGCATAATTTATTACAAAGCAGCATGAAAATGTAATGGGATATCAACAGTGGAGGAATGCTTTGCAGAACACATGAGTATCGCCCCAGGCAGGAGAACAGTAAGGCTCAGGTGTCCTGAAGGAGAGTCTGGGAGTAATGGAAAGTGAGGTAGGAAGATGGCCCCTCTCCCATCTGTCCTCTGGGTGTGAACCAAAGTAATAACATTAGCTCACTAAAGATTCTAGTCCCTGCTGTATCCGTCTTAAGTAAAGACGGTTATAAACTTTCATAATATTTCGAGGGAGACTAAAATGATAAGCAGTAAGCTGCTTGCTTTGCAGGCATAAGGACTAAATTCAATCTCCTGGAGGAACATTTTTATTTTTAATTTTTTAAATTAATTTATTTATTTATTCAATTGTGCGTGTGTGCATGTGTGTGTATGTACGTGTGTGTGTGCGTGTATGTATATGTGTGTGTGTAGAACCACGGGCGAATTCGGGAAGCACCGTGGACCGCCTCCACCTCCTCCTGGTTTACTCTGCCCCGGGATTCACAGGCTCCACCCTGCTGGGACCAGAAACGCAGGCCGCCCCCACTTCTGCCCAGCGTCTATACGTGGGGTCTAGGATCTGAACTCAGGACCTTCCGCCTTCAAGGCAGAGGCTTAACCCCTGAGCCACCTCTCCAGCCCCTGGAGGAACATTTTTAAAAATTTACATATGGTGGCAAATATCTGTGATCTCATCATTGGGGACAGAGGTGGATCCTTTGGGTTCATTAGCAGCTTGCCTAGTTGACTTGAGGAGCTTCAGGCCAAACAACTAGGTGGGCAGCCTCTGAGGAACAACTGACCAACATTGTTCTTTGGTCTCCACTCCCAGAGGAACACATATGTGCATGTGCATCAGCTCATGCATGAACATGCACCTAAAAAGATTATTTCAAGGATGAATTGATAAATGAGTGTTTAATAAGCATCTAACACTCAGCCAGAAACAAGAACTTGTTAACATGTTATCTATCAGTGATGATGTAAATATTACTTTAATTAAAATATATTTTTGCTTCCAATCAAAATCTGAGAGAACATAGTATTGCATTAGGAATTTTGTCTATTGAAATAACCTACATGTAAAAGTCATTGAATTGATAAATTATTGAGTTTAAAATAGAGGGGCTGGGGAGATGGCCCAGTGGAGAAGATGCATGCACACAAACTTGCAGACGGGAATTTGGATTCCCCAGAATCCGTGCAGGGGTGGTCTGGCAGCTGCCTGGGATCCCAGCACTTGAGAATCAAAGACAGGGGATCTCCAGGGCAAGATGGCTTCCTGGGCTAGTCAATCGATGAGCTCTGGGTTCAATCGAGAGATCCTACCTTAACAATAAAAAGTGCAGAACAATCAACAAGTGCAACAAACAACTGCCTTGTTGCAGGTCGCCTGCATGGTTGCTGATAAATGTCCATCAAACGGCTTAAGGGAACAGAGGATTTATTTTCTCTTATGATTGCTGGTTACAGTTCTCAGTCCAGCTTGACAGGAGAGCATGCATCAACGCTAGAGCTGAAGGAATTGGCCACACCATCTCTACATAATGGCTGAAAGAGGGACAGTCCTTATTTGCCAGACCAGCATGTCTGGCCAAGTATATACAAGGATGCCAACTCTCTCAACCAGCTCTTGCTATTTTATTCCAGGCCCTAATCCCACACATCTGGGTGCTCCTCATCAGCCAGACAATCTCTTGCAGGTTTGCTCTGGGCTTAACTCAACCATTAATTCTCCACAAATGTGCACAGAGCCCAAAACCCCAGCCATCAAGTTGATACCTGTGCCTAACTATGACAAGACTCCACATGCAACCTCATACACATCCACTCGAACACATTTGCCTGTGAACATACCCAACCACACACACACACACACACACACACACACACACACACACACACACACCAGAATAGATTTATAGATTTGCTTCTGCTATGTAGCTTCTTTTAATAATAATTTCCTTTTTGGCTAATGCACATGCAAAGAGACACAACATGCTTTTCTCAACCGTACACCCACTGATGCTCCACCAAGTACTTAGGTACTTGATATCCAAGGCAAACCAAATGAAACCCAGTGGGCCACAATGTGAAAAGACTTGAAAATAGGAGGGAGTCTGGCAGGGGAGAAAAAGAACTGAAATGGAAAGAGGAGGAGGATGGGATGCAGGTGTAAGGTGTGAAAATATTATAGCTTCAGCATATTCATGGATGATACACAAAACAATTAAATAAAAATAGAAAATAGAATAATTCCTTTTTCTAATCAAATACACAATTCACACAGTAATCTACATGTAATGAATGCCACAGATATTTACTCAAAAGGATAATCTGATAATTGAAAATGCTATATACTTTTAAATTTAGAAAAAATATGAAAAATTGTATATAACTATTACACATATGAAATTGTCCATAGACCACAGATTTTCTTTCTTACCGTACTACAAAACACCTGGAGGCATTAGTCATCTCTTCCCTCTGGATTTAATTTTTAAAATATCTTTTATTTGGTATCTTGTACACAATGTGTGGACCACACTGATGTTTATGGCATAGTCCCCAAGATAAGTAATAATTGGAAACAGACGGTGGATATTGCATGTACAGACTCTACCTTGAGGAGTGAGAGCTTTATCTCTACTTCAAATGCTTAAAAGTTATGCCTTTCTTTATCCCTGCTTTTGGCCAATATAAAAATGTAACAGCGATCAGTCACTAAAAACACTTTAAAAGACAGTATGATTTTTGCTCTCTCTTTCAATGTGAATCATAATATAACACAAAGGCTTTTTGCGTGTGTGCGATGTAACTCACTTTGCCCATGGAGGGTTGAAGAAAAGATTATTTGGAATATTACAGGGCTTGTCTGCAGAATCATATGCCCCAGGCTGCTGACAAGACACTATGCAGAGGCTGAAGAACCTACACCATGAAATCACATGCTGACCGACGGACTTGGTCATGACTACATCTGTAGGCAAAAAAATGTAAACAGGGGAAACACAAAGGTGACATTCTTGACACAGAAAACATCTTTCACTTGGAGCATAAACTTTCTACAGTTAATACTGAGGCATCTTTGATTGCTACCAGACCGGACCAGATAGGAAAGTGAGGTTGTCAAGACAATCCTTTGTTTACAGAACATAATCTAGTTACCCATGCATCAGTGTGGGAACATAGAGAGTCTAAGGCTCTAACTCGACATCAAGGAGCTTTTAATATTTCAGATAATCTGTTTTTTATGTTCAGTCTCAGAGTAGTTGCCACAACCAAAACTGTTTTTTTTTTCCTAGAACTGTAGAGAATTCAAGCTCTCCATTTATATACCTATAGCTTACAGAAATAGCTGCATTCAAAAAGAAAATTGCTCACTTCCTACGTGGATCTGTAAGACACGTTCATTATGGATGTGAGTCCCTGAATTCAAGTATATTCTTGGCACGGGGAAGAGGTCTCAATGCCAATATGGAAATTAAGGACACCATGCTTGCTTTGTGTATGCATTCCCAGCACTTAATAAAGTTCCTGTATACCTGCACCACATTTGCACATTTGCATATGAAGCCAAGAAAGCATGCCGACATGATGGTACGATTCCTTCCTTGGGGAGAGAATCAAAGGCACAGCTCTAGCTAAGGTCAAGAATGAGTTTGGCGTTCCAACAATATTGCTTTCATTAGAGCGAGCTTAAGTAAGTATTAGCAGCCTTGCTATCAAAGAAATTAGTTCTTATGTGAATAGCCTATAAAGAAAATTGTTATACAGTGGAAGAATAGCAGCATGTAATGAAACTTGATTTCCAGCCAAACAAACATATGGATGTTCAAAATAACAGAGGCGAATGTGCGCGCCGTGGTCCCATGTGGGATGGTTGAAGTCATCCACTCACGGTGTCTGGATTCTGTCCATCTGGGAGCATGAGATTCTTCCAGGCAGCAGATTGCTCTTACTGCCTAGCAGTACTGGATGTGCAAAGATATGGTTTCCTGTGGGGTGGAGGGAAGGGCAAGGTGCAGTTTTCAACAGTTATCATGCTTCGTTCAGCACATCATCCTGATTAATGTGACACTTAGCTTCTAGAGACGTTGTTAACAATTATGGCATTCATCATGATCTCAATGTAAGTGGGGGAAGTTTCCTTACAAATACCTGGTGGCTCTGTGGTCTAAGTCAGCGTGCATGTGACTTACAATTATTCATTCACTGAACCATCGTCATCAATGAGACACTTAAACACGGCAGTCTGTTCATTCACACAATCCAAAAGACAGTTTCTTTACATCCCTCAAAATGCCCCAGTCTTCACTGACAGTGGAAAGTATCAGATAATGCACTGTGTTACACACCACAGAGACTTGTCATAATTCCCCAAATCATCAAAAAACCAGTCGAATACAAGAGGGTAGATTTTTCAGTTTTATAACTGTAACTCCTTAGCTGGTATGTATGGGTCCTTAAGAAAGTATGCTTTGAACTCACAGTTCTAGCTTTATGTTTTGATTATAGAAAATGATTGGCTAGGGCTGGGGAGAGGGCTCAGAAGTTAAAACCTTTACCTTAAAAGCAAAAGAATCTGAATTTAGATCCCAAGATCCCATGTAAAAAGGTTGGACAGAAATGGCGGCAGTCTGTAATTCTGGCCTTGGAAGGCAGAGCCTGGGAAAGCCCAGAGCAAAGCAAAAATAAGTAAAATAATCCAGATGATTCTTGATGTCATTCTTAGGCATTCATAGGCACACACAGTGCCCTCCTTTACATACACAGACACATGAATATAGATACACACACACATATACCTATATATGCCCTCTCCAAAAAAGAAATAATTGGCTAAAACAGCATCAAAAAGTCAAGTCAACACTCACACACACTTATGCTTGTCAGGAATTCACTAGTGTTATTTGAAGTTCAAAGATTTTGGAGTGATTAATTTTGCAAAATAAGACACCAGCAGAATGAAGTGCAAATTGCTTCGAGCTTCCAATGTCATATTTAGTTCAAATACTTTGGCTTTTCTTTACAGCAGAGAGCTATCTTTCTCCCCTTCAAATTACACTATCATATTAACCGAGCTGTGGCTCCCAACAAACACTCGTGCTGCGTGTGGGAGAAATAAATGTGCTGAGGAGTTTTCAACAGTTACCAGGAATTTTGTCAACACATTTTATTGGAGAATGTGCTGCTAAGCCTGAGGACGCAGACGGTGCTGGTAATTGCAGCACCTGGCATGAGCTGAGAGGCGTCCTGAGGGCTCGGTGCTGGATCAAGTGCTCCTTGAAGGCTCGGTGCTGCATCAAGTGCTCCCTGAGGGCTCGGTGCTGCATCAAGTGCTCCCTGAGGGCTCGGTGCTGCATCAAGTGCTCCTTGAAGGCTCGGTGCTGCATCAAGTCTCCCTGAGGACTCGGTGCTGCATCAAGTGCTCCCTGAGGGCTCGGTGCTGCATCAAGTGCTCCTTGAAGGCTCAGTGCTGCATCAAGTGCTCCCTGAGGGCTCGGTGCTGCATCAAGTGCTCCCTGAGGGCTCGGTGCTGGATCAAGTGCTTGGTGCTGCATCAAGTGCTCCTTGAAGGCTCGGTGCTGGATCAAGTGCTCCTTGAAGGCTCGGTGCTGGATCAAGTCTCCCTGAGGACTCGGTGCTGCATCAAGTGCTCCCTGAGGGCTCGGTGCTGGATCAAGTGCTCCTTGAAGGCTCGGTGCTGCATCAAGTGCTCCTTGAAGGCTCGGTGCTGCATCAAGTGCTCCCTGAGGGCTCGGTGCTGGATCAAGTGCTCCTTGAAGGCTCGGTGCTGCATCAAGTGCTCCTTGAAGGCTCGGTGCTGCATCAAGTGCTCCCTGAGGGCTCGGTGCTGGATCAAGTGCTCCTTGAAGGCTCGGTGCTGCATCAAGTGCTCCTTGAAGGCTCGGTGCTGCATCAAGTGCTCCCTGAGGGCTCGGTGCTGCATCAAGTGCTCCTTGAAGGCTCGGTGCTGGATCAAGTCTCCCTGAGGACTCGGTGCTGCATCAAGTGCTCCCTGAGGGCTCGGTGCTGGATCAAGTGCTCCTTGAAGGCTCGGTGCTGGATCAAGTCTCCCTGAGGGCTCGGTGCTGCATCAAGTGCTCCTTGAAGGCTCGGTGCTGCATCAAGTGCTCCTTGAAGGCTCGGTGCTGCATCAAGTGCTCCCTGAGGGCTCGGTGCTGGATCAAGTGCTCCCTGAGGGCTCGGTGCTGGATCAAGTGCTCCTTGAAGGCTCGGTGCTGCATCAAGTGCTCCCTGAGGACTCGGTGCTGCATCAAGTGCTCCCTGAGGGCTCGGTGCTGCATCAAGTGCTCGGTGCTGCATCAAGTGCTCGGTGCTGCATCAAGTGCTCCCTGAGGGCTCGGTGCTGGATCAAGTGCTCCCTGAGGGCTCGGTGCTGCATCAAGTGCTCCTTGGGTCGGTCTGATCGCTCCTGAGGGCTCGGTGCTGCATCAAGTGCTCCCTGAGGGCTCGGTGCTGGCAAGTGATCCCTAGGGCTCGTGCTGCATCAAGTGCTCCTTGAGGCCGGCTGCATCAGTCTCCTGAGGCTTGCGCATCAGTGTCCAAGGTGCTGCATCATGCGTACATCTATTTCCACTTGATCATGGCGTCTCCACTAGGCTCGCCTCTGTGTTGGTTTTGCTCTTCTTACCTTGCTCTCATTTCCATCTGGTAATTTGAAACTTTCAACTTGGGTTTCTCATCCCCGCCTCTTCCATCAGAAGCGTTCTGGGAGCACAAGAAGGTTGACTCTTTGGATTTCTCAGGTGTCCGAAAAGATCCCCTTCATGGTACCTTGCTTATAGTCCCTTGTGCATAATTCTCAAACCCGACCAGTTACCACATCCCCATAAGACAGAACCAGATCATTTCTCCATCTCTCCCCCAGCATCCAGCACAGATGCCTGATAGATGTTTATTGAATGACTAAAATAATGAATAAATGTAAGATGAATGAATATGACGAATATGACATACACATTTCTAGACTTTCTTATGAACTTCAGAGACATTGACAGATCATGGACTATGTCTTGGGTTGCATTTCCTGAAGCTGGGAATGAGGGCTGGGTGAAAGATGATTTCCAAAACGCAATGTAAAGTTTCAACATTTCTGTGATGAGCCTTGGGAGTGGTCTCTCCCCTGAAGAATACCATTTCTCATTTTTCTGAATGTATTTGTTTTCTTTTTCTGTTTTCCTATGTGGGGTGTATGTGTACCTATGTATCATCATGTATGTGTGTGTGTGTGTGAGAGAGAGAGAGAGAGAGAGAGAGAGAGAGAGAGAGAGAGAAAGAGACTATGTGGATTCTCTCATGAATCACAAGACAAGCGTTTATTAAAGAGAAGATGATAGCTGTGATAAGACCAAGCAGTGGATGATCAAGAGAAATACCCGCAGTATGTGCAGTGTGCTCTAATCAAGGAACCTGCATTTCAAGGGAAGTTATTTTACTTTTGCACTAGTTTGTCTAAACTCTGACATGTCTCCGACACGACTAGGGAGAGCATGACATAATAATAATATTCATTGTTTATGTAGAGGTTACTGTGACTCGAGTCCTGGACCAATAAGTATATAGTTTAGGATTCAGAACATAAATCAAAGGAGCATGGCATGCAGAAGATGCTCATATTGGTATGTTTTCCTACACATTTTATGGAATTGAGGATTGAGTTCAGTCCTCGTGCATGACAGGCAAGTGTGCGCATGTGTGCATGTGTATGTGCGTGTTTGTGCACCAGAGGACACTGGAGTGTGTACATCTGTGTGGGCCCAATGGCAACATTGAGAATCATCCTGGAATGTTTATACCTCTTCATTGCTTTGTTCTTGGGATTTCCCAGGATGTCTTCCAGGGCTGCCACGTCCACCCAGAAATTTTCATAGGATCTGGGGATACAGTCTTATGTCTTTTTGATTGTGAGACAACGGCTTTAATCCCTGAGTTCTCTCCCCAGCCTGACAGGCAAGTGTTCTACAAACAAAACTATGTCCTCAGTTCCTCAAATTTGTATTTATTGAATTAATGAATTAGCAGACAAGTGGTTTTTTCATAAGAAATATGGAGATCAAAACTGTAAGACATTCAGAAAGCTGGTCAATGTGGTAATACAATTCCTTTTATTATAGAACCATTATCTCAGGATATGGAGAAAGGATTTTTGTCACTGAAGTGTGTGATTCAAAAGTATGTGTGTGTGTGTGTGTGTGTGTGTGTGTGATTAGGTGTGTACATGCACATGTATGTGTGGGATGTATGTTTTGGTTGGCACATATTATAATTTAAATGCAATAAATTCTAACAAGAAAGTGAGATTTAGGCATTATATTCCAATTTATAGTGAAACTAAATGTGATCAAATATAAACTTCTGACAAGTAAAGATTATAATGGAAATCTTGGCAGACATTCAAGTACGCTTCTAGATCACAGCACAATGTTTTAACTTTCTCCATCTTTAGGCCTGAAATAAGTCAAATTAGAACTTTCTCCCTGTAAGCATTTAATCCAATAATTATAATGAATATATTCAGTGGCTCATACTGATGTGATCATTTGACTTTCTCTGTTTGTCAGAAAGTAATCAATGGATTTGCCTAAAGTTTCTTAAGATAAAGCATGTTTTTTTTTAAAAAAATTATTTCCTTTATTTTTGTTTTATTATTGCTGTATATATATATATATATATATATATATATATATATATATATATATGAGTGTGGGAATGTACATGCTATCAGTGTTCAAGGCAGTCAGAAAACAACTTCATATATGAGTGTGGGAATGTACATGCTATCAGTGTTCAAGGCAGTCAGAAAACAACTTCGTGGAGTAACTCAGGTCATGAAGCTCACAGAGCAAGTGCTGTTACTTCCTAAGCCATCTCACTAGCCCCAAGATGAAGCCTTTTTAACAAGGGCAATTAAAAAGTCACATGACTTATGCTGCCATTAAACCTCACAAACAATAAGGAAACAATCTGACATCTTAATGCATTGGTTCCAAGACATACAGAAAGACACAAACTTGGTTTCAGAGTACACTGTGCTATACTCCAATGCGGTTTTCATCCTGTGGTAGGGACAGAAAAATCAATGAATAATTTTGAGGTCACACGTGCCATTAGACATCTTTCTGGACCTAAGGATGACTGTGGAAATTAGTGAACTGTGCTACATAACAGCCAAGAGGAAAATAATTTCTAAGTATCTGCCTATTAAAAATATGTGCTTTAAAACGAACCTTGGAGAAACCTTAGAATTGTTACAGAAATGCCTTCAGAATGAAATGGATGTTAGTAGACTTCTGGCTTTTACACAACGTCAACAGATTTTCATGAAAAATGTGCTGCAATAAAATTGGCTTACAGAGTGCCAGAGCTGTGGCCCATATGCTTCAACGAGCACATGTGGAGGTCCTTAAGAATTTGACTATATGCTAATTTTCCATTTTCAGCTATTTGACAATGCTGTTTAAATGTAAATAGAAGAGCCATTATAACAAATAGAAAAAAATAAGCAAAACTAGATTTTGCTGTACTTTTAAATAAGGAAAGCAAAACTACAAAATGAATGTTTGAGAAGTAAATTCTCAGGCTTCAATGTTTTCTGTTATTTCAAGTAATATGTATTATGCATAGACAAGAAACTGTATTGATCCTTAAGAATGAGGAAATTTGGGGGCTGGAGAGGGGGCTCAGGGGTTAAGCCTCTGCCTTGCAGGCGGAAGGTCCCGAGTTCTGATCCTAGGCCCACGTATAGACGCCAGGTAGAAACCGGGGCGGCCTGCGTTTCTGGTCCTGGTAGGGCGAAGCCTGTGAATCCCGGGGCAGAAGGAGGTGGAGGCTGTCCATGGTAGTTCCCGAATTCGTCCGTGGTTCTACACACACACACACACACACACACACACACACACACACATACATACGCACACACACATACACATACATGCACAATTGAATAAATTAAAAAAAAAAGAATGAGGAAATTTGGGCAGTCTCAAAAGCTGAAAGTGTATAGATATTTCCAAGTCTGTTTCTCTTTCCTGTGCATGCCAGAAAAGAACACACCTTCACACTGCTCAAAGAATATCCATGTTTCTAGGTCTGGCCCTTAAAGTATATGCTGTAAGAATCTTCCATGACATTCCCTTTGTCAGTATGGCTATCTGTACAGATGCCAATGACACCGAAGTCACTAGCTGTAAGGATCTGGAATCCCAGCTGAAGAAAAACTACACAAAGAGAAGTCTTCCAACCTATGTGACACAACACGTATGAGAAGATTTTATTCTTTATCCAACAAATATGGGAAACAATGGCTTTAAAAGGCTAATTGAATTACCCAAAATCCATAGAAAAGTTTGTATCAAGTACAGTTGAGAGTGAAATAAAAGTCCAAACAATACATTATTTTTGCTTAGAAGCTGAGTACCAGATCTGAAGAAACATATAAGACTGGTGTAGAAATCCTTCCCTTCATGAATGGTGAAGTTCACTTGACTCCAGACCTCAAGATAGCAGAGACACTTTGGGATTGTATTCATTCACCAAAACTCTTCAGTCTAATAAACATCAAAAGCTGTCAGTAGAAGATGTCATTCCACAGACGAGATGAAGAAACAGAGGCCTAAACTTAGTCCTTAGGACTCAAAGGGGAACCGTCCTGTGGACAAAGCAGCGGCCTGAGCATGTATGTGGGGTCTGAGGACCCAAAGAGTTCAAGACTTCTCGGATTGTCAGAAGCAAGAGTTGGTCATTAGCTGTCAAGCAAGGAAGACTCTCGCTCACTAACAGTCGTCTAGAGTTGGCAGGATGAGTGTTTCATTGAGATGGCGACTTTCAGAGTGCCAATGCTGACACGGACTTAACAGAGTATGGCCAGGAGCAGTCTGACCTCTCCTGAGTCTCGCTGGGGTCTACCGTGGAATGCAAAGTGCATTGGTTTGCCTCAGTATCTAAGCAGCTTTAAAACAGTCATTATTAAATAGTAGAGGGAAAAGTGAGAATACAAATAAACCAGGTTGAATATCAAGTCTGAAAGGGAACTTGAATATAGTTATCGGCTAGATCTAGCCACACAGACTGACTGAGCATGGTCAGACGGAAGCCAGAGAAACCATGAGCAATGAATCAAATTACCCACAGGCCTCCAACCTTCCAAACTACAAGGCTCTAAACCATCCAATGTGTCTTATACTACAATAAGTCCAAGGGAACAGCTAGACAACGAAGAAGCCTTGGAGAACAAGACCTTGTATAGCAGTCAGCCTGCATGGTTGCTGATAAATCACCATCAAATGGCTGAAGGGAACAAAAGATTTATTCTCTTACAATTGTCTGGTTACAGTTCTCAATACAGCTTGACAGGAGAGCTCACACCAATACCAGAGCCAAGGGAACCGGCTACACCATCTCTACATAACAGCTGAGAGAGACAAGATCCTTATTTGTCAGACCAGCATGTCGGGCCAAGTGTACACAAGGATGCCAACTCTCTCGACCAGCTCTCTGTATTTTATTCCAGGGCTTAGTCCCACCCACGGTGGGCTGGGCCTTTCCCATCAGCTAGACAATCTCCTGCAGGTTCACTCTGGGCTTAACTCAACAACTAATTATCTACAAATGTGCCCAGAGCTCAAATCCTCAACTGTCAAATTGATACCTGTGCCTAAGAAGCTTCCTGTGCCTGGAAGCTGCTCTGTCCTTCCACAGAAAGGTCTTTTAGGACACCTACTTCATTGGGTGTCATGGCTACTATGAAGGGTGACAGCCCTGGGCTTCCACTCTATGTCTGAATGGGAGAGTTTAATCATAGTTTCTTCCCCTGAACCTCTTCACCAGTATACGTTTTAATGGTTGGTGAAATACAGTACCTAAAAAAATTGACCACAGTGCTTACTATAGAACACCCCAATCCTTATGGTAAGAATGATCAGTTAGGATGATTTGCTCTGAAACATCTTCCATATCCCATGTCCTGCAGGTCTATGGTCCTATTAAAAGTGACAGAATCTTTGATATTTGGAACTTGGTAGAAGTCTTTTTGTCATTGAGGGTGCACTTCTGAAAAGGGATTTGGGGACCTGCCCCTCTTTCTCTTTCATGATTGCACTCTACCACACACTATTATCTTATTATTTACCTTATTATTATTATTATTTATCTATAAATCTATGTATTACCTATCTATCATGTACAACTATATATTTATTGAAGGGGAGGGAGAGAAGAGAGAGAGAGAGAGAGAGAAAGTAATCTGGATCATGCCATGATGTGATCATGTGCTGATTAGATAATCAGAGGACAACTTTCAAAAGTTCATTCTCTTCTTCCACCACCTGGGCTCTGGGGACTGAACTCTGGTCTCCAGATGTGTATCTAGACCCCGTTGCCCTCTGAGCCATTTTGTTAACCCTCTACCACATACAGCTGCCCTAGTGTGCTGCCTTAAGCAACAGAGCAAATCAGTCATGGACTAAAACCTCTAAAATATGAGTTCAGATCAACCTTTTCTCTTTAAGTGCATATTATCACAGGTAGTTGCCATAGTGACTGGCAACTTACACTAAAAGTACACAGCAGAGAAAAAAGCCACACATATACAAGAAAAACCAGTACACAAAAGTAAATTGCTAGAAAGTGATGTGGTTGCCAAAACAGCCAATCAGTATAATTCTGAACAGATCTCTCAATATGCATACATTACATTATTAGGAAACAGCACAAATGCCAGTAGTCATAAAGGAGGAAGTTGGACTGACATTGTTTTGTGTGTTGCATTTAGAGTTTATAATTGCAGTCAGTCTGCAGTGAGGGGTAAATTATGAAAGCAACTCAGTCTGACATGACTCAGGAGTGCTGTGTGTGTCAAGCCAACCCGTGCTTCGGGCCTCTACCGGACGGTGGTCAAACAGAACAGGCTTGGTGGGAGGGAGCCAACTCCTTGCATCCATGTGCCTTGGCACATCTTTGCTCTCCAAACACGTGGTATCAAGATGGGCCTACATGGATCAGTTTTATCAATTCTGATCATGGCTCCAGATTTCAGAATCCCACATACTGGCCTTCCCCTCAGAAAGGTGATGGATTGTATTTATAAACAAACTTTTCCAAACGGAAATGTTTATTTTGGGGGAATTGAAGTAAACATAAAAACATAATGAAGTTTTCAGAAACCCTAAGGCAAAGAGGGAACCGACCACACTGTGGGCTGCAACACTCATCAGAAGGGAGTGGAAGGAAGGTAGAGAACACTTTGAGATGTGTTCTTTGTGCCAGTTGTGACCAGGAACCAGAGATGGTACAAATGAAAGTAAGATCAAAGAAGAACGGGTTCCTTAAGCCAAAGAAAGAGATTTTTTTTTTCTTTCTTTCAGGAGAAATGTTGAAATCTTACAACATTAGGTAGAGGTGATCACAACTGAAACTTCTGGAAATACAACAGGAAACAGGCTGAGGGTCCATTGCATTCATTTGTTTGTGTATTTATTTTTAATCTTGGGAAGGGTGAGGTCTTGTCTGCTTCAGTCACTGGCAACAGCAAAGCACAATCAAGGGTCAAAGCAAAGGACCAGAGTGAAGCAGGCTGGAATCTACAAGCAGACTGAATAGAACTTTCCAGAGGAACCATCCTTGTGAAACTAGTGATAAGCGCCCTGAGGAAATACTGACAGAGACCACATGTGCGACTGCCAACCGGCTCTGAAGGCTGAGCTTGGCTCAGTGCCCTCCATGGAGAGATGGCTAGAGAAGGTGGACTGGTCCCCAAAGACAGACGGAGACAGCTGTAGGTGAGTGGATACAACAGACGGAGACAGCTGTAGATGAGTGGATACAACAGACGGAGACAGCTGTGGGTATGTGGATACACCAGAGGAAGCAACAGGTTCCAGGCGGCTGTGATGGCATCTCCTAGGTAGAATGACTTTATGCCACCACTGATCGGGTACATTCTTTAGGGCTCAGAAAGATCCTGTCATGGGTATTTTTCTTTCTGCTGCTTCAAGACTGCAGCCTAAAGCGAGAAAAGGGAGATTTATTTAGCGTATGGCTCCAGAGAGGAGCTATCGGCCATTATGGTGGGAAAGGGCATGGCGAGGGATAAAGCTGGAAGTGGCTCAGGTCACAGCAGGCATCATGGAGGCAGAGAGAGAGAGAGAGAGAGCGCAAGAGCAAGTGCGGACAGCTAGAGGATCCAAGGGGCTACCTATTTCCATGTCTGCCCCCCGTGACTTGCCTTCCTCCACCAGGCTCCACCTCCTAAAGGTGCTGTGACTTTAACCACACAGCTGAGATTCAAACACGTGACTTTGTAGGAGACAACTCACATTTCAGTCATTAAAAAAAGAAATCCCCAAATCGTAAGAAATTCTGCCTTGCAGAGTACACGGCAGAAGGATGGGAGCTGATGGGAGATGCAGATCTCAGAAGCATCAAGAGCTGTATGAGGAAGGAGTGTGTGGAAGCTGGTTCTGCCGATGTGCATGGGGGACCACTGAGGAACAAACGTCCTTTCCCTCAAGACTCAGATTCCATTTCCAACCCTGGAAGCTGTAGCGGAAGCTACAATTCGGAGCTACATTCTTTCTTTCTTTCCTTCTACTTTCCTTCTTCCCTTCCGCTCTGCCTTTCCTCCTTTCTTCTGCTTTCCTTCCCTCATGCTTATGTCCCAGCTTTTTAGAGACAGCTCATCTTCCATTTGTGCAGAATCCCAGGGTCAAAAGGAAAAATCAAGCTACGACTTTAACAAGGCGCTTTACAAATTCAATCCACTGACTAGGGAAGATGTGTGCTGCAGGAAGTATTTTACTTCGTTTTATGTTTTCAAAATAAAGAGTTTCACCACTTAATCTGTCACAGAGGCCTGAGTCCCCACTACGGCAGACAGGGAATCCTGAGACCCACAGAAGCAGACAGAGAGGAGGGTGGGAGGGAATGGGATGGATGGTTGAAGGAAGGGGAGGGTGAGAAAAAAAAGGTGGGAGGGCGGAGGGGACAGGCACAACTATTCATTATGCTTGTAAAACTAGGAAAAATTAAAAAATAAAGAGTTTTATTATAGCATTTCTATGCATGTATATTATGTATTTTGCTCATATTCACTCTCCTTATTACCTTCTTTCCTTACCTGCCCCTCCCATTCGTTCCTCCTCCAAGTAGTTATCATTAGCTTTATTTTAGTATATATAACTACCTTTAAAGGTTTAATGAATCATTTAGATTTAAATCATCATCTATATAATATCTATTGTTATTAAAGTATAATATGGCCATTTGCATCAGTATATAAAACTACAAGAGGCTGCAGGTTCTTTATCAATGTTGGGAAGGCCTGCCTAATGCAGAAATTCACATTCAAATCTAGCATCATAGTAATTAGCCAAAGCATTGATTTGAGCTGGAGTCTACTAGTTTGATCTTATTAATGTGATGGGTCTTGAAAGTGAAGATAACTCAGTTCCATTTTTCTTTTTTTTTAAATCAGTCTAATTATGAGTCCATCACACATCCTACATAAAGAGGCAGGGCCTGACTTTCTAGGGAGACTGAGACCCACACGCGTGAACACCATCTATTAATAATAAAGGCAGTAGGAGCTTCGCTGCTCATATTGTAGGACGTGGTAATAATACTTTTCAGACTTGATATCCAGCTGTGCAGCATCAGTCAATATAACAGAAGAATGATGGCTCATATGTCAGGAATGTACTATAATTTAAGGTCGGTGAACAACAATATAACAAATACCATAGTAGGACTTGTATATTTTGCACATGCAAATCCAATGTATCAGCTAAGCAGAAACCATGAAACTGAACAAGTTTTAAAAACAATTCCAATTCTTTTTTTCAGAAATATGTTTTTAGCAAATTTCATGTGACTTCATGTTGCCTTACGGATTGATTAAAGGAATACCATTGAGAGGCAGCACTGGTTTGTAAATATTAATGAGAAAGGAAATATTTGACTTGCACATTTTCAGAGCCAAGAAGATTTTCCTCTGTTGTTTCTAAAATTACTTTGAACTATATCATAGGCATATATTGACCTGCTTCAAGACGTAATGCAAAGGAAATTTGGAAATGTTACTAATCCCAGGGAACCTCTTTTTCTGGTTTGTTTTCCATGTCAAAGAAACACCCAATTTTCTTTACATAGAGGAAATAGAGGAGAAAATTTATTTTACTATTTCAGTCTTGCGATGGTTGTTAACGTCACAGAATCTAGAATTATCTGAATGATACATCTCTGGGCATGCCTGTGGGGGATAATAGTGACCAGGTTAACCAGATGGGAAGACCCCCTGCTATGGTATAAATGAGAAAGGCCCCTCATAGATCTATATGTTTGAACACTTTGTCTTCCAAGGTGACACTTTTTGGAAAGGCTGTAGATCCGTTGGGAGGTAGAACCTTGCTGAAGGTCTTGAGCGTTGACAGCTTGGTCCCATTTCCTGTTCTCTTTCTCTGATCACTGAATGTGGAGTCAATGTCAGCCAGATGTGAAGTTTTCTTTGCTTGTTGCCATGCCTTCCTTCCATAAGGCACCCCATCCCCTTTGTAACAGGAAGCCCAAATACTAAAGCCTTTCTCCCCTTAGGTTTGTTTGACCATGGTATTTATGATGGCATTGAAAGAACATTCTCTGGCTTGGGACTGGAAAGTCAGCTGAGGAGCGACACACATTTATTGTTTTCTGCTTTCTGACTTGAATATGATGTGAACTAGCTGCTTTTACCTCCTCTGTCACCACTTCTCCGACGCAAACTGTATCCCTGAACTATGGAGCCATAACTATCCCTTTGCCTTAAAAGGATCCCTTTGCTTTTTATCACGGAATTTTTATCATAGAAATAGGAAAAGAAGATGAGACAGTATATATCTACTTCAATGAGCTTTCTAGGTTTCTTAGAATAAAGGCTTTATAGTCTTTTCTAAACAACATTATAGAAGCAAGTATTCTTTTTTTTTATTATTTCAGCTCATACAAACTTAATAGGTACACCAGTTCCCTCCCTCCCTCCTCCTCCCCCAAACCCCTGCTCCCCCTCCCCTCACCCCTCCCTCCCCATCCCCCAGTGCCTCCCACCCCAATTCCCAGAGAGTCCTTTCTCGTGCATGCCTGAGTCTCCTCTGGGCCCTCCTCTCCGATGACATACAAGGACCCAGTGGCCTTTCCCTGAACCCTTTCCCGTGTTCCCCTTAAGTATAGGAACACTGCTGTGGCTGCCAATCCCTTGCCTCCAAGGATCCTGGTGCCTTTAGCAGATGCTAGACTTTGTGAGGTCAATAGTGTGTTGGACATTGCACAGGGCATGCAAAGTCCAATTATGATTGCCTCGACCCTAACTTGTGTGGAGTATCTTGCAAATCATTGCTCCTCCCATCCTTTTGCTCTTACGCTCTTACCGCCCCCTCTTCCACAAATGTCCCTGAGCTTCAGGATGGGGAGAGATTAGGCTGGCCTAGTTCTAGGTGGTTGATATAGAGTCTCTGAAGTTCTGGATTGTGGTTTGTTGATTTTCTTTTGCAGTTTTGCTGCTCCTGCAATGCCCTTCACTCCATCCTGATGGGCATTGTATGTCACCCCCTGGCCAGAGACAAAAAGCTGAGTGGGAAACCACAGTGAGGGAGGGGTCTATCACCCATTTGCAAAATGGTTACTTTTTATCTGCCAGACTATATGCCCTCCTCTTCTGGTGAGATCATACCCCCTCAGTAGTAAATTATCAGGAACGAAAGTCTGTGAACTTAATCAGATGTCTCATTACTTATTTGAGTCCTTGATGGAGGCCTATTTTCTCTGCTGTAACATGGTCCCCTCTCTCCTTGTTTCTGGTGTGGCCCTCCTACCCCATCCCTCCTATTCATAATCCTTAGAAGCAAGTATTCTTAAAAAAGGTCTCTTATCATTGAACTGTATTTTGGCCCCAAGTAAAGTCTTGGGGTTGGCAAGAGTAGATGAGAGATTCACCTTATTAGGGCAGTGTGGAATTCAGAATCAATGGGCAGATCTGTATTTCAAGTTCAGCCATTTATTTGTAACTGTTGGGGAACTAATTAAAATAAATTTGTGTGAGCATTACATGAAGGAGAACACAGGATGACTCAGCACGGGCCAGAACATAACTCTAAGTAAATGCTATTAGTAGGAAAAGACTTATTTTTTTCAACTCTTTTATTCCTTGCTTTCTCTGGATAACTGCAGCTATTTTCTCACACACACACGCGCGCGCGCGCACACACACACACACATGCACACACACACACTCAGTACAACTAACCTTCCTGCCTTTTGTACAGCCTTTGCAAAGAATTGACATTTCAAAGACAAAATTTCCTTCCAAAGATTTTTGGGGGATTGTGTTTAAATTAACTTCATTCCTGTGCTTATAGCTCAACTCATTGTCTCATACGATCAGCTCTTTTCTCCACATACTGCTGCCCTGCCCTTCCTCCCATGATGCATCCCATCACCTCAATCAACCATGACATCACCATCTCCTGCAAGAATAGAGTAACTTCCAACCTTGCATACTCTCCCATCTCCTCTTCACATCCCAACAGCAGCTGCTGGCTTGCTACTTCATTCGATGATTTCGTCTATGGTGAACTGCTTAACAGACCAGGGCAGCTCAACATGCATATCATTATTCTAATGTATAAGTGGGAAGGATGTGTGAGGAACTGGATCTTAACAAATAGAGCGGAAAGAGCAATAAAAGCAGGTCATTTGGGCTCCTCTGCTTCGGTGCTTCTCCCTCTCCCTGCTGACTTATCACATAGAACTACAAAATCCTTTTTAAATATTGATCCAGAAAACAGTGAAATGACTGATATTTTGGGTTTTGCCTTTGGTAACTTGCTAAATAAGGAAAGCCACACATATGGAAACTCATAGTATTTCCCTATCAGTCATATTGTCAAGAATATCATAGTAGTTAGACCTTCTTTGATTATAATGAATACATCTGAGAACAACCAAAAAGAGAGAAAGATGGATCATGATGTCAGAGACTTACTTCCATAATCACTCGCCTGAATTACTCGGAGTAATGGCTCACCCCATCATGGCCAAGAGGTGAGGGATGGAGGAAAAGACAAAGAAACTAAGTATATCCTTCAAAGAATCCTGCAAGGACTTACTTTTCCCATGAGTCTCACCTTCTATAGTTTCTATTTGTGTTCACACATGCCATTAAATAATGAATCCTTCAATAGATTAATGTACTAATTAAGGTCAGTGCTCGTGACCCTATCACTTTCCCAAAGCTCAATCTCTGAACATTGTTGTATCAGAAACCAGTTCTTTAATACGTGAACCCCTGGGGTGCGGGTGGAACGTTCATCCCATCCAAACCACACACAGGATGTAAGGAGCACGATGTTAACACTGACAGCGAAGATGTGGCTGGGAGGGGCATGCAGGAAGGCTACGAAGTGCAAGAAGTAAGTCTAAAAACGAGTGCTTCAGAGAAGGTCTGCCCCTGGAGAGAAGCGTCTGATTCTCCTTTAGCTCCAGATGCTCCTTCCTTAAGTCACAGCCCCCTTTCTTTCCTTATAGTTTCTGTGATGGCAAGTAACTCCTCTCAAGAGGTTGCTTCTCCTAAAGAGAACACAGCTCCAATTGTTAGTAAATGCGAAGGAGATATCCGCCTTCCAGTTTCGGAAATGTTTGAACATCTCCCAGTAGAGAGCTTTCTGGGGAATTTGCTGGGATTCCTTCCTTAAATTGTAAAGTTGTTTCCTTTAGAATTACCAAAACAAGGATCCCTCGATTAAAAATAACCCAAATATTTCTTAAGAAGCTATTGTTTTATTTGTACTGATTAGTTTCCATCAAGATAATAAGTAAATTCATTTAATAATTTGATTCATTGTGGATATAAGTGTTTCTCACATTTGGGTAAGACTGATCTAGTAGTTCAAAGAGATATATAGGTCTGTCTATGGATGAATAGACTTTTGTTTGTGACTTAACATTCTTTCAAGCAGCATTGGAAAGTAAGAGACATTTAGGTGCTACCTAAGAAAACCTGATGCAAATGCAATAAGAAATACCAATTTTAGTTTGATGGGCAGAAACCGTGACAGATGCTTCTGATTGTTCGAAGAGTTGAGTCACTTACCTTCTTTTAGCTGTCACCAGGATAATCGAGCGGGCTTTGAATATTAATAGTAGGGTAGACCCTCAGATCGCCTGAGATGTAGATGGTTGTCATGCACACATGGAGCAGACTAAGAGAATTCACAGAATTCGCTTTATGCTAAGAAATACAAGGAATATCAACTGTGACTAATTTAGATGCCTCCCCTGTTCCTAGAAAACACACTTGCAACATCTGATGGGAGGTATTCTCATTCCATATTGCTGCAGCCTACTTTTTCTATGGAATAATAGATCAGACTTAAACGCCCCTCTGATTTAGAGTCAGCCATTCTACTTGCTAATAAAATTCTCCTGTGTCCATTACCAGCTGGTATTGGTGTATCTTTGCATCCCTGGTCAGGTCCCGAGGTCAGGGGTCTCCCCAGGAGCTTCCCATAATTAGAATATGCATAATTGGTATTGGGAGAGTTTGTCTTTAACAGTACTGCTAAATCACAACATCAAGAACAAAGAAATCCTGACAAGAAGTATGCTTGTGATCCATCAGCCTTGAAAACACATCTTTGCTCAATGATATGTAAATGAAGCTGTCCCTTGTTCTGAGGAAACCATCTTCACTGTGTACATGGCTGTCTGACTATTTTAAAGAAGTATCAAAGTAGGATGTGTATTTTGTCTTGCACAAATTTCAGGTTGGTGGGACCACTTTTAATTCCCTGCAGTTCATTCACACAGGTAACCTCCGGCTTCATTCACAGTGGAATGACTTGCTGTTAATGACCTAATTCCTTGCTGAAATCCAAAGGCATGTTCTCCCTGAAGAAGCAATCTGTAGAGGACAGTCTTCCCAGATTGCTTATGTTTATGTAAAAAGAGTTCTATGGGAAGAAGAAAACTTGAAAAGAAGTTTAGTATTTCCTTAGTGACATTAGTTCCATGACGCTAAGTCCTTCTGCATCTATATACAAAGGTCAAATGGGGCATTTTTACATTTGTTGGGAGTGTTGATTTTTGTTTTAACAGAAGGACAAATCTAGAAGAATGAGCTCATAACTGCAATAATCTAATGTCTTTTTTCTAGTTTTATGAGCATCATGAGTGGTTGCACTTGCCTCCCATCCTCCCACTTTTCCTTTTCTCTCCTTCACTCTCCTCTTCTTCTCCCTCCCTCCTATTCTTCCTCCCTCCCATCTCTTCACCAATCCATCCCTCTCTCTCCCACCCCATTGTCTGTCTGTTTCTATGGGCTCCAGGCTCCCCTCTGGATTGTCTGCACTAGTGGGGGTGGGGGCTCAGGACTCTGTGGCAGATTACGTCTCACTTCCTTGGGTCTACACACTGATAGGACACTCTCCTTCGTGCGTATAGCCCTAACCTCTAAAGTTCCCACTGTATGTAGCTATTTCTCCTGAGATCCTCGCTAGTCCGTGGGGACATATTGGTCCATCAGCCACCGTGCAGGTCTCGTAAGGACAGGTATCATCACTGCAGTGAGTTCCTGGATGCAGCAGCTCTGCCTTGAGTGCAATGGTTTGGTCAGCGGTGGACCGCCCCATCCTTAGGTTCTTACAATCCTACTGCCCCCTCTTCCGCATGAGTTCCTGAACCTTAGGATAGGAATTGATTTGGTGGCCTGATTCCAGCTGTGTTCTGTGGTCACCAGCACTCTGCATTCTGGTGGGCTGCCTCTGTCTATCTCACTGCTCTTCCATTGTCTTATTTAGGAGTTGACATCTTTTTCATCTGCAAATAAAATGAGAGATGTTTACATTCGAAGTTTGCTCTCGGGTGTTTGTGGTTCGTATTGAGACATCTGATCCTGTCTGCTGTCAGTTTTCTCCTGTCAACTGTTGTTTGACTGATTTACAGTACTGGACTTGTGTTTCCATCATGGGGAGGGGAGATTAGAGGCCAGTAAGCAGGTGGTTGGTTATCTGGCGGCTAACCCTTCTCTCTACTGTGTTCTATTCCTGTTCTTCTCTCTAAGATTCTTCTTACATAAAAGTCTTTTTTAGCTGTATTTACCTATTTTTTTTCCTATTCCTTGGGTGGGTTCTTCTTCCACACACACCCCCACGCTTGTGTTCTTTTGTGTTGGTTTGTATTGTATATGAGTTTCTGTTTGATTACCTCAAACTGAAGGCTTAATGCCCAGGTCCACTTATAAGAGAGAACATACACTATCTGTCTGTCTTTCTGTGTCTGGGATATTTCACTCAGTCTGATTTCTTCCAGTTCCATCCATTTACTGACAAATTTCATTAATAGTATTCCACTGTGAAACCATGTTTTCATTCACCATTTAGAATGATCTTTGCCCAGTAGACTTGCTATATATGGCCTTGTTATGTTGATCAATACTCCTTCCAATCCTAGTTTCTCCAGGTTCTTTTATCATAAATCAGTGTTGGATTTCAGTAAAAATTTTTTCAACATCAATTGAGAGAATCATATGGTTTTTGTTTATATGCATTTGTTTATATGATGCATTATTTTTATAGATTTGTGTATACTGAAACAACCTCTGTTTCTGGAATAAACCCAACCTGATCATAGTGGATCATCTTTTTGATATTTTTTGAGTTAGATTTACTGAGGATCTTTGAGTCTGTGCTTATCCATAAGATTGGCCTACAGTTTTTTTTTTTTTTTTTTTTTTTTTTTTGTCGTTGTTGTATCTTTATTTGGTTTGGGGATCAGTGTAATACTGGATTTGTAGAAGGAGTTTGGAAGCATTTTCTCATTTTCTATTTTGTGGAATAATTAAGAACTATTAGCTTTAATTGTTCTTTAAACATCTGATAGAATTCTGCATTGACTCCATCTGGTCCTTAGCTTTTCTTGATAGGGAGATTCATAATTACTGCTCCAATGTTGTCCCTTGTTATATGACTATTTAAATAATTCAGTTCGTTGTGGTGTATCATGTTGAATGTGGTTAAAAATTCATCAAATTTTTGTGACTGTAAAACTCGGTAGTGCATAATTTTTAAGATTTTTTTAATTTCCCTTATGTCTATTGTGATAGCTCCATTTCATCTCTAATATTCAACAAAATAGACTTCAAACCAAAACAAACTATAAGAGATAAAGGATACAACAAGCTCATCAAATGGCTACTGCTGCTTGTTTCTAGTTGCATTTGCTTGGCCATCCTTTGACCCTGAGATTGTGCCTATCTTTCCAAGTGAACTGTGTTTCTTAGAGGAAGTATATTGATGGGTTGTGGCTTTTAATCCATGCCGTCAGCCTATATCCCTTGATTGGAGAGTTCATCCCATTGATGGTTAAGGTTCTAACTGAAGTTTTTGTTGATTCCTGTTGTTATTTTGAGTTTATTGTTTGTGTGTGTGTGTGTGTGTGTGTGTGTGTGTGTATTAGCAATTCTCCGCCTGGTAGTGGAGTATGTTGATCAATTTTGTTAGCCTTAAGAATATTTTTTTGTATTTTCTGCAGGCCTGGTTTGGCACATAAGAAGAATTTTAGTTTATTTTTGTTGGGAAATACTTTTTTTCACCTTCTAGCATGACTGGATATAGCAGCCTAGGTGGGCATTTGTGATCTTTCAGAACTTGAAGAATGCCTTTCCAAATCTCATCCTTACTGTTTTCATTGAAATGTCAGCTGTTATATTAACAGGCTTATCTTCAAATGTGAGTTGTTTCTTTTCTCTTGCAGCTCTCAGAACATTCTCTTTGTCCTGTATCTGAGATGCAGTTATTATTATTTGCTTTGTTGTGCTCCTATTTGGTTATATCTGGGTGATATGCAATATGCATCTTGTACTTCAATGGGTGCTCTTTCCTTATGTGTGGGAAGTTCTCATTTATGATTGACTAAATGATCTGAGATGGAGTGTTTTCTTACATTTTTGTTCTGGGATTCCATGAATGCATAGGTTTGGCTTCTTCATGGTAACCTATAATTCTTGAATATTTCTTTCAATTTTTTTTAGACTTTCCAGTTTCTTTAATTTAACGATCCTGTTCTGTCAGCCTATCTATTCTATCTTTGGCCCGATCTATTCTGCAGGTGAGACTCTCTTAGGTTTTCCATTTCAGTTAGTGTAGCTTTCATGATCAAATTAGAAACAGGCTCATCCATGGAAGGGTAAGTTCTGTACTGTGTCATGCTATGTTATACATCATTTCTAGTAAATGATATTGAATTAAATGCTAACATACTTTGAGATAGGTAGTAAAGCAAGGAGAGAATTTTACTTGTGAAGTAGGGTTAACACTGTAATTAATTTGTTTACTTTGACATTTTCACCCACTTTAGCACCCGCTGACAAACTCCAATTGTACGTCATGGGCAAAGGGCTTCTGCAAGTTGGCAGTGGAGGCTGGTGGCCAAGTTTCAAGTTCATTTTAGAGTAAATGACTATAAATTTAACATTTTAGAAAAAATTTTGAGGGAATCTTTTTTCCCTTGCCCTAAAGGTTGTCTTCAGAATTGTGCTAACATAGCAACCCTGGTATCTGTCCGTCTCTTATTCCTGCCCATAATAGAGAATGGATTATTTGATTGGTAGATGATATCCTTGATGTGTTTCTCAGTTAAATAAAACCTGACTCTTTTTAAGCATCACAATGAAAGGAAAGCCCAGAATCCCTACTTTTTAAAAAAATTTTTTTTGTTTTGTTTTGTTTATTCAATTGTATGTGTGTGTGTGCGTGTGTGCGTGCGTGTGTGTGTGTATATGTGTGTGTGTGTGTGTGTGTGTGTGTGTGTATGTGTGTGTAGAAACACGAACGAATTCGGAAACCACCATGGATGCCTCCACCTCCTCGTTTACTCTGCCCTGGGATTCACAGGCTCTGCCCTACTAGGACCAGAAACGCAGGCCGCCCCCGCTTCCGCCCAGTGTCTATACATGGGGTCTAGGATCTGAACTCAGGACCTTCCGCCTGCAAGGGAGAGACTTAACCCCTGAGCCACCTCTCCAGCCCCCAGAATCCCTACTTTTGTATGATCCTGGCCCAACATCTTGACTGGACATGGGACAGTAGGATCCTCTCATCGATGCAGCTAAATTCCTGTTATCCAAATGACTTTGATAGCAATAAAACTGAGGCGTTCATTCCTACCTAGGGGAGATTTCCCAAATGCATCAGGAAGTGAGAGAAGAAAGGGGAAAATTAATAGCCGCTCCCCTTCTGTGAGTCATGTGTTGCGAGCCCACAAATAAACTCAATGTTAACTTATGTTTTTCCATGGAATAAAAGAACATCTAGAGGAAAAGTAAGAACCTTAAAGTGATAATATTCTAAATTAGAACTGTATGTCTTCCAGGATGCAGCTATAGACACATACAGCATCTTTGAATTTGTTTCCTTATTTGAAAGGAGAGGATATTTTGAATATTTAGTGAGGCATATAAAAAACTGCCTAACTGCTGTGCCTAGTGAAATAGCTTTCGACAATAAATTGTTCTCGTTGTTAACTGTGTGACTCCTTAATCTAGCACCAACTTTCTCTTAGGCAAAATTCCTGAGTTTCTCTCAGAATGTTCAAGCTTTTGCTCATAAACAAATATGAAATTTATGGTACAGGTTTAAGATCACATTGGGTGGCCCTTCTTGAGTGTTAGGCATGCCAAGCACTGAATGCCTCTGAAATCCAAAAGCAATAGGTCTTTCCTTTAGGATCCAGCTCAAAGTGTCTTTAGAGTTGGCTCGGCCAAGAGATCAGAAGGAATGCTCCCCACAGCTGGGCTCTGCTTCTCTCAGTTCGAATGCTTTCTGTGGTTTACAACGTGACTGGTAACCAGCAGCACTCAACGTTACCATCTGGGCTCAGATAAACGTGCAGTTGCAAACACTGGCAGCACCTCCACTCGGGAGGCTCTGTGTTTAGTCAAGAACATGGTGTGATGGCAATCGACAGCTGGCGTATGATTTTCTTTCTTAAGGCAAAAAAAAAATCATATGATCCATGTTAAGCGTCCTTTATTAAAGCCTCATGCACATCTGGCTGATTTGATTTTTAGAAGAAACTAGTGAGAAATGTAGGTGAGTCAATGGGAAAATGGTAGAGAGGGTTAAAAAAAATCCCATGAAATCAACTTTAGAGATTTTTTTTTTTAGCCTTGAAAGAGGAATATAACAGGCTCAAATGATAGGCTGCCTATAAAACAAACACTATACCGGTTCTCAAAGTATTTCTTAATATGCATCTAGAGTTTCATTGTTAAAGACTCAAATTTTCCAAATCAGAGAGAAGTATGACTTCATGGCTCCCAAGTTTCCAATCGCTTAACATATGAAAGAGTGACGTTCAGCATCCAGAGCTCCAGTGAGCATCTGTTTGCTGTCGGTGAGATTCCTGACAAATGCACAGCTAAAAAACTCTGCTCGGCTCCTTAAAAATACATCACTGGATAATAAATCTCTGGCTTCTGACGCGTCTGGTGACAAGGTTTGCTTTATGGACTTATGTGTGGGGGTCTGTTTGACACACCTGGTCATTGAGATGAGTGGCAGATGGCAAAATCCAAACGAACACACAGCTTCAGGTCTGGATGCCAGCTGACGGACCCAAGCATCGTTCTTTTCTTGACACTCAGAAAGTACATTCTCCTCAGCCCACGTTTTGTTTCTTCTCCATGTCTACGAAGATATCAACTTCTAAAAGATACAAAGGGTTAATTAAGACTGTTGGGATATGGACAAAGTAGGTTTTCAGACTGGCGGTGAGATTATTTTAGCCATCTTGAATCTCAGATCTGCCTGGGGCAGGCAGTCTGCGAGCAATGTTGGGTTCTGTGTTCATTCAGAGCATGGAGCTTCTGTCAAAGCAAACACTGGATTCCACACTCAAGGATATAGCCAGGGTTTGAAGGTAGCACATATGGCTCTTTAATAAGCTGCATTCCTAAAGCACCTTAAGACCCCACAGATCAACACAAAGGAAATAAATCCTGCAGAATAAAACCATGTCAGCATACACAGATTTCTCATACAGCACAGAAGCCCAGAAACATACGCAGACAGACATACTGTGTGACTTTGACAAAAACATCCTGAGGCATTTTATGTCCTGCTCAAGATAGTGTTTGCTTGCATATTATATTTAGGATCTTCCCTCCCCTCCCTCTCAGCCTCTTGTGTCTGTACACACATGTTTATTCCAGCAGAGTATTTTATTACATTGGCATCTCACAATAAAATCACCACCTAGTGAAACGACTTGTGTTAGCCTCAAGATTTCTGTTTCATTCCCTTCCTTTCTATTGCCCTGGTTTGCTGTCATCTGCCTTCTTCTTTAAAACTAAACCATATCACAAACACACACATGTACACATACGCCACACATAGGGCTCTTTTCTTTGGTATTTGGCCCGTATTGGTCTTGCGGCTTTCTTCTGTCACTCAATTTAATAACTGTTTTGAAAATTAATTCACATTATTAAGTATGTTTCATCCTTGTGTAATATTCATGATGTTTAAATATTAACTATTCATCTCTTCTGCTATTAGAGGGCACTTGAGTGCTCAGGAATTTGGGTATACATTTCCCTTATGGACACCTTTTCAATTCCTACTCGAAGCACACTAATGTGCACAAATCTTTCATATTTGTTTCATAATCTTTTCTACACTTGATAATTTCTATCTTTTTTAAACTTTATTTAGCATTAATTTGTGTATAGCTACCCATTTATGCACGTATAGAGTACCCAGTATTCTTTCCTCTTAATTTTATGAGAGAGAGAGAGAGAGACAGAGAGACAGAGAGAGAGAGAGAGAGAGAGAGAGAGAGAGAGAGAGAGAGAGAGCGCACATATGTGCCCATATCACACAGGTGGAGATCAGAGACAACTTTCAGGAATTAATTCTCTCCTTCTGCCACATGGGTTTTGTGGGATTGAACTCAGCGCACCAGGTTTGCATACAGGCCACTAAGCTCTCTCACCAGCCCTTCTATGCATGTATGTGTGTGGAAGTCAGAGGTCAGTGTTGGGTGTCAATGCGTATGACTGTCCACTTTATTTTCTTTTTGGTGTGTGTGTGCGCATGTGCATATGTGTGTGTTATACAAATGTGTGGTAGGAGTAAGTGAGTGTGTGTGTGTGTGTGTGTGTGTGTGTCGGCATCATGCATGGATCAAGGTGCATGCAGGGAAATCAGTAGACATCCACTGCTGTTCCTCATGTTGGTTGAGACATGGTCTACTCACCAGTGATGCTGGAGCCAGGCTGGCTGGCCTGGGAGATTCTTGGGTTTCTGCCTCCATCTTTCCCTAGGCGCCCTTGGATTGCAGATGCTTAGGGCACTGTATGTGATGTTCATGTGGGATTGGGGGGGAGATCTGCACTCAGATCGGCAGGCTGGTAAGGCAAGCATTCTAGGGTCTTAGCCACTCCCTAGTAGTCCACCTTAACTTTTGAGACAGGTCCTCACCACCTCACTGGAAAACCACCAAGTGGCTAGACTGTTGCTGACCAATGAACTGCAGGGATCTGCCTGTACCTGTCTTCTGAACTGGGATACAGGTCATGGTGATACACCAGCTTTTCACACGGGCTCTGCGGATCCGAGCTCAGGTCCTTTTGTCTGTTCAGCAAGTACTCCGCCCACTGTTACGTCCGCCTGTGTGGTTGCCGATAAATGACCATCAAACGGCTTAAGGGAACAAGGCGTTTATTTACTTACTGAGAATCTGGTTACAGTTCACAGTCCAGCTTGACGGGAGAGCACGCACCAACACCAGGGCCGAAGGAACTGGCCACACCATCACCACATAACAGCTGAGAAATGGACAATCCTTACCCAGCATGTCTGGCCAAGTGTACACAAGGATGCCAACTTCCTCAACTAGCTCTCAGTATTTTATTCACCTGTTCAGGGCCTAGTCCCACCCACCATGGGCTGGGCCTTCCCCATCAGCTAGACAATCTCCTGCTGGCTTGCTCTGGGCTTAACTCAACCATTAATTCTCTACAAATGTGCCCAGAGCTCAAAACCCTCAACTGTCAAGTTGACACCTGTGTCCAACTATGACACCCACCGAGTCTTCTCTCCAGCTCTCAGTTGGGTTAACACTCTTGTTTTGACTTCATTTTATTCTCGTGGAAGTATAGTTACATTACTGGGCTTTACTTAGCATTTCCTCAAGGCTACGGAAGCTGAGAACAAACCATGTTTTTATAGACATTTGGACATTTTCTTTAGGAAAATGTCTAATCATGCATGTGTCAATTATTTCCATTGGCTGTCTTCTCCCCTTGGCTAATTATAACACTTTTAAAGAGCAAAATCTAAATTTGTTGCTTCAAAACTTGGTGCCAACATCTCCTCCTATTCCTTGCCCTACTTTTTCACTCTGTAATATCTTTTAAAGAAAGTTGACTTCTATATTTTAATATAATTTGTGGCTTTCTCCCCTTTTTGTATCACACCAATTGGGCTGGAAGGATATTTTACTTTCTCTAAAATTGAGATAATGTTTTATGTTTGGTTCCCAAAACCCAAAGCATATCATGCTGATTATTTATTTTCATTTTAATGTGCATATGTATATAAACATGATCACATGTGTGAGCATCCGCATATACGTAAGAATGATGATGTTGAAATCATCTTTGCTTGCTCTTCTAATTTCTTCCTTGAGGCTACGTCTCTCAACCAAATCCAGGGCTTCCTAACACTGTAACCACTGAGCCATCCTCCTAGCTCAACTCCTTGCCTTAGATCGGTTTTCTATCTAAACTTGATTTCGAGTGTTATATAATAATAATGAAAATGGTTCATGTGTTTGAACAATTGGTCCCCAGGTGTTGGCGATGTCTTGGGAGGTTATTGAACCTTTTGACATAGGACCCAGCTGGATGAATGGATCACAGGTAAGGGTTATATCATTGGGGGTTATGAGGCAGATCTGTTCCCTGTTCCAGGTATTCTGCCTCCTAGCTCACTGTGATATTATAAACTAAACTCACAGTTCTTGTTGCCAGACACCCTGGGATCTGCTCCGGGATGGACTGAATGTTCACAAACCATGAGCCAAGCTAAGCCCCGCGCCTTTAGGACGTTCTGCTGGGGTTTCAGTCACAATATTGGACACGCCATCTACTGCTGCAGTTGCCCTCTTCTCCACACGGCCCCGACAGCTCTGTCAATATCCGGTGGCCATGCAAACATGAGGCCGTTCCTTCCCTTGCGTTCTATGGGAACTGCTCTTTTCAACAGTGGCTCAAAGTATTATTAGCATTTGACAGCCACTCTATACTTGACAGCAGATATTCCCACTTGTGTTTTTTCCTTAGTATAGCCTTGACTACTAAAGGGCCCTTTGAATTTTTACATAAATTGTAGAATCAGCATACCAATATGCTGACCATATTTTCAAATTTTCTCTCCAGAAAAATCATATTTTCTGTCACATTGTGTTGATAATAATGGCTTCTCTTTCATGAACATGATATTTCTTATTTATTTAAACTGAATATCTTAAGTTCTTTCAAAACTGTTTTATGATATAATTGTGTTAGTTTTTAAGGGAGCAATCTTGAGACACTATCATTACATTGATTTAAAGATACCTGACAGATTTTAATGTCTTTAGCGTAGATACAATTTCAAGTTTTACTTTTCTCTTTGTTGCTGGTTTATGCAATACACTTTGGGCCTTTTGACTCGTTTAGCTTGGTTTTGTTTCATTGTTTGATAAAGGATCACTCTGAGAAGTCAGGCTAGGCTAGAACTTGTTGACCAATGTGAACTGAAACTTACAAACTCCATGCCTCAGCCCCATAATTTTAGAATAAAGGTGAATACCACCAGGCCCAACATGATTTGATTATATTGAAGTGTTAAACAGCAAAATTATTAAACTCACTTATTGATTCTAATATTTCAGTCACAAACCAATTGGGTTTCCTATGCTTAAAGCCATTTTGTCTAACAAAATTACAATTTTATAGTTTCCTACCTAATCTTTTTTTGTGCATTTTGTTTCATTTGCTTGCTATTCTAGACAGGACTTCCAGAAGGATGTCAAACATCATTATCAGGAGTGAACTTTCCTGTCTCTATGCCTGACATCAAAGGAAAGTCATTAACAAATCATCATTAATTATGATGAAGATTTTTCACAGATGCCTTTATCAGATTAAGGGTGTTTTCTTATATTTTGGGTCATAAATGAATGTTGAATTTTATCAAAATATGTTTCTGAAAGAACTAACAGTGAGAAAGAAAACCCACGCGATGTTCCTTCCTTTCTTTTGATGTGACAATACAGTTTATAGCTTATGCCATTCAGCAGTCATGACGTGCCGCATCCATTTCAATCATCACTGGGCTTGGTTTGCTTAAATTCATTTGGTATTTTTTCATCTATTTCCATTAGATAGATGTGCCTGTAATTTCCCTTTATATCAATAAATTCTTGTCACGTTTTTCTATCAAAACTTTATTGTTACAAAATGAATTAAGAAATATCATTTTTATTAAATTTTTTTATTTATTCAATTGTGCGTGTGTGCGTATGTATGTGTGCACACGCGTGTCTCTGTGTGTGTAGAACCACGGACGAAATCAGGAACCACCATGGACGCCTCCGACTTCCTCCGCCCCAGGACTCACAGGCTCCGCCATACCAGGACCAGAAACGCAGGCCGCCCCCGCTTCTGCCCGGCATCTATACGTGGGATCTGGGATCCGAACTCAGGACCTTCTGCCTGCAAGGCAGAGGCTTAACCCCTGAGCTACCTCTCCAGCCCCCAAGAAATATCCTTCTCACATCTCCTCCTCTAAAAGTGAAATACGATATTTGCTCAACTGCTTCTTTAAATGAGTGCAGACAGCTGAGCTTAGGGGAGATCATATAAAAATTTGTTAAGGGGCTGGAGAGATGGCTCAGGGGTTAAGCCTCTGCCTCCCAAGCAGAAGTACCTGAGTTCAGATCCCAGAGCACACAGAAAAAAATGCCAGGTGGCAAAAGTGATGGCTGGCACTTCAGGTCCTGGAAGGTGGAACCTGAGAAGTCCCAGAGCCAAGCAAAAAGGAGGTAGAGCAATCCAGGATGATTCCTGAAGTCACCCTTGAGCTCCCACCAGTGCACACAGTGCCCTCTGATACAGTACACGTACACACACACACACACACACACACACACACACACACACAGAAATTATTAAGGTAACTGTCCTAACTTTCTTCGTATTCTTAAGTTAGTGTCGGTATGGTAATTTTTTTAAATGTGCATTTATTAAAAATTTAAATTTATTTATATTTGACAATTCCTAATTTTCTGATAATACTTTATATTTATATGAAATGTTAATAACAGATCCCTTTTCTGGAGAGAAAATTTGAATCTTTGTATTTTGTTTCTCTTTTCACTTTTTTGAGACAGCATCTCACTCCGTCACCCTGGCTGACCAGGAAATCCCCAGGGACGCAGGCTGACGTCAAGCCTCAGCCTCACGGTGCGGAGACAGATCGCCAGTGCGCACCACCATCCCGGCGTGCCGGCGCATTTTAATTACATTTAATTGCATTTTAACTGGTTTTCAATTTCCATCATAGCTATTTTCGATCCATGAACTCTTGATTATTTTTTCAGACCCTTGGGGGATTTTCGTTTGTTCGTTTGAAATGTGTCCCCCCAGGCTCCTGTGTTTGGAAGGTTGTGGCACCTTCAGGAGGTGGAGCCTTGCTGGAGAAGGCGGTCACAGGGGGCGGGCCTGGAGGTGGATGAGTCTCCCCCCACCTTCAGGAGGGTCTGCTCTTGCAGTGGGCAGTCTTGCAGTTCAGTGTTCCAGAAGGTTGTGACTTAGCCCACCTCCAGCTCCTGCCAGCCATGCCACTTCCGCCTTGAAAGACTGTTACTTCCCCTCTAGAACCACAAGATGAATCCATCTCTTTCTCCTTAAGTTGCTTGACTTTGGGCGTTCTCTGACAGCAACAGCAAGATGTAACCAGTTCAACCACAATGCCTAGTGAGCTATAACATTTTCATTACCTTTGCATTCTAATTATTTTTCAATTTATATCATGGCTATTTTTTGATCCATTAGCTATTGATTATTTTTTCAGACATTTGGGGGAGATTTTTTTCTAATAAAGCTTTTATATTATTACATTTTTGCCTAATCATACAAACTCTATAGGTACCCCCTTCTTTCCCCTCCCCTCTCCCTTTCACTATTGTCACCCATTGTGACCCTTTCCCATCCCCCCTCCCTCTCATCCCTTTTCCTTCCTTCCTCCTCTTTTAGTGCTTCCTGCTTTCTCCTTTGCACCCTCGAGAGCATTAAGAATCTTTTTTGTGTGTGCTCAGAGAACATCTCCATGATTTTAAACTTTTAAAACTGATCAAGACACATTTTTTAAGAAAATGGAAAAATTGTTAAGTTAGTTTTTCAGTTATATCATGTCTTTATTGTC
The DNA here is from genome assembly GCA_023101885.1 of Typhlomys cinereus. Taxonomy (NCBI): domain Eukaryota; kingdom Metazoa; phylum Chordata; class Mammalia; order Rodentia; family Platacanthomyidae; genus Typhlomys; species Typhlomys cinereus. The sequence continues at coordinate 4,449,538 of JALPQD010000093.1, read as the reverse complement.
TTTTCCAGATTTTCTATAACCTCATTGAGTCTTTTCATCTGCCTGCTTATTTCACTTTTAATAAAATTGTTTTAAAAGTCTTGTGATTGGGGCTGGAGAGGTGGCTCAGGGGTTAAGCCTCCGCCTTGCAGGCGGAAGGTCCTGAGTTCAGATCCCAGATCCCACGTATAGACGCCAGGTGGAAGCGGGGGTGGCCTGCGCTTCTGGTCCTGGTAGGGCGGAGCCTGTGAATCCCGGGGCAGAAGGAGGTGGAGGCGTCCATGGTGGTTCGCGAATTCGTCCGTGGTTCTACACACACACAGACACACACACACACACAGACACGCGCGCGCGGATACACACGCCTATGCACACAGTTGAATAAATAATAATAATAAACAAATTTATAAAAAAAAAGTCTTGTGATTGTTTTGGGTTTTTAATTTCATGCCTTAATATTTTTATATATATTGGGGATTATAGAATTGTATCTTCTTATCAGCATCATGAAATGTATGAACATATCTTTCTGAGTAAGTATAAAGCATGAAAGAGAGAAATTAATGTAATTTGGGTCAGTCAAATGTTGGCTGTCTATCAATCTCCACGTTATTTTCTGGAGACAGGGGTCTTTCCTTGACCCTGACGCTACACTAACAAGCAACAAGGTCTAACCATCCTCTTGTGTCCCCTGTTCCCTGCCTCTCCCTCCCTTCTCCCCCCCCCCAGAGCCGTGGTTACAGGTGTGGGATCTGAACACGGATCCTCATGTTTACACAGCAAACATTCTTACCCACGGAGTCACCTCTCTAAGGCAGTGTTCCGATGAATGCTTACGTGGACTAGGTTCTTTGTGCCACTGAGTGGTTGCCTGAATTTTTTCTTTTGGGCTATATATTATCTCTAAGATCAGAATTTCTCCCATAATCCTAAACCCAAAGCTGTCTCACAAATCAAAGATGAAAGTATAATTGCTTTAATAGCTGGGTATTGGTTATTAGTGGCCAGGTCAGAGAAAGGAAGAAAAAATGAATTCCATTGATCGGGTTGGGCAGAGTGATTCAGAGACATCATCTCTATTTTTTTGTTTGGAGGGGTCCTACCTGGTTGGGTTTATGAGCCTCTGGAAATACAGTCTTCCTGTAAAGTCTTTTATGAACAGCTGCATGAAGTCAGGTTAGTCATTTTTGTGTATTTATGCTAGATTTTACGGCGGAGCCAATCATGAAGAATGAGTGCCCACTTGGATCTGACCTCCAAGGCCACCTCTTTCCTAAAATATCTTTACCCTGTAGATCTGTGTGTGGGCCGGAGGTTAATCCCATTGATGTTGGAGCTGCAATGTGTCCTGCACGAATGCCCAAGGCTGGGCTATCTGGAGTCCTGTGGGTGGATCCTGGACTAACCCAGGTTTTCCATGTTTCTTTCTTCTCTCTGGTTTTTAAGAGGTCTGCCTGTGAACCAGGGTCCATGCCCCCCCCACCGTTTTCCTTTGCATTTTACAGCACCCCTGTGGGCTCCAAGGGGGAGCAGAGTTATGGAACATGCGTTCAATTTAGACTCTACTAGAGCAAATGATTGGAACAATTCAGGGGAAACACTGAGAAATCAGTCCCTGCTGCAAAACTAGTCCTGGAGCCAAAACGGTAGTGCCAATTCTGGTTTCGGTGCCGTGTTCACGTTATTTTGCCAACAGTCTTTTCAAAAATATCACACTTATTACTGGGCTGGGTGAGCCTATGAAATCACAGATCACATCTTGTCTTGAGTAGCTAGTTGTCTTCCATACTAAGCTGATCAAAAGGGAAAATTGCCTGGAGGAAAGAGTTGTCTCAGCATGGGTGTGGCTGTGGGCCCTATATAGAGCACTTTCTGTAATTTTCTACCTAGTCCTCCTTTTCTCACTTGATTGTGTGGATCAAAGCTGCAGGGCCGGGATATATCTGGCAGGTCAACCATTCAACCGAGAAAGGCTTATTATATGCCTCTTATGAGAAAGTCAGTAACTGGAGGCCTCATAAAAGCCGTGAAACAAAGAACAGGAAATGTACTTCTACCTCCAGGAGTTCTTCAAAAGATGACCATGTGGACTGGAGAGACGGCTCAGGGATTAAAGCTTGGGCCTCAAAAGCAAAAGGACCTGAGTTCAGATCTCCAGATCTGATGTAAAAATCCTGGGGGAATATGACTACTAATTCCAGCTCTGGAAGGTGGAGCCTGGGAAACTCCACAGGAAAGCGATAAGGAAGTATAAGTCCAGAATGATTCCTGCTGTCATCCTTGGGCCACCACAGGCACGCACATTTAAGTGCCCTCTTGTACACACACGCACGTGCATACACACACATACACGCAAAAAATTAAGAGATGACCATCAATGAATCAGCATTAAGTCATAATCCTCTCTTCTATAATGACATGTGAAGCAGCTGTGAGTGTCCACGTTAAGCTGTATGTCCCATTATTAGAATAAAATTGAATGTCTGTGGAATGTTCTGGAAAGACGACCTCTAACCCTGGTGTGAGACAAGGATCCCAGGGAATGTATAAACGAAATTACTGTGTGCCTGGAAACACCCAATCATCTGTGACCACAGGTCCAAAGTTGTGAAGAAAACCAGTTCTATAGTCATCTCTGACTACTTTACTACTTACTCACAACCCCTACCATTTCTTCTTAAACCAGTGCATGGATTCCCTATTTGTCTCTCCCATGACATGAGTTCATTTCACACAGCTACTCATGGATCTCCCTTTATGATAGACCACTTATCAAATTTTCACCAAAATGGATCCATCACATAAACTTAAGATACTTTACCAAAAAGATAGTGATATGGCTTCTATGGCCAAAGTCAGTCACAATGGCAAAACAGCCTGGATATTGGCCAATCCCCATGGACTCCAGGTGGAGATTTAAATAGTTCATAATGAAAGGGAGCCTTGGTGTGTTAGTCTTTGCCAAGTCAAGAGAATTGCAAACATGACTGTGTTTATTTGTTAACTTGTACTATATCCTAAAGGAAATGAGGCAATTAATATCCTTTATATGTGTTTTATGTTTCAGGTCCACATTACCTTCCTTGGGCTACATTATTCATTAAATATTTCGTTAAGGGCCTCTCATGTCTTCTGTCATTTAATCATTCACTTTGTCAAGTATTTGCTATCACTCTACAAATGAAGAAATAACCAGGTAGAAAATTAATGCATGATTTGGCCAAGATATCACAATAAATGGACTACATAGAGCAAATTTGAAGTTAAGTGGACAAAATTCCAAATTCATATCCACCCTGTTATTTTAGAGATTCCTTTTGAAGCATCTCTCCTATCTCTGCCCTATACTTCTGACAACTAAGTGGAATTTTGTGGAGACAGGATTTAAGAATCCATCTCAGCAAGGATTCTGTGGGATTCTGAGTGTCACTTAGTTTCAGTACAATTAAATCATGCTGGCTCTCCAATTTCTAATACAGTCACCACTTCAAAACACCAAGGCAGTCAATTGTCTGTTGCTAAGCATCTATTTAGCACTACTACAATCCAGACATTGTTGTAGCATGTGACTGAGTTTCTCTCTAGTGACTTTGATAAATATATCACCAAAACAATATAGCGGAACAAGGCATTTTTACTCAATCAAATTTCAGGTTATAGTCCATTAAGGTAGGGTAATTACAGGCAAGGGCAATGGGAACTGGCCACTCCATCCATCCACAGAAAAAGCTAAGAGAGGGTCATACTTTCTAAGAGCTTCCCACTCGGTCCAAGTCAGTTTTCTCTCCATGTTATCCACCTGCCGGAGGAGTGGTCCCGTCCACATGGGCTGGGTCTTCCTCATCAAATAGATGATCCCCTACAGACTTGCCCTAGGTGTGCCTGAAGGCTTGGTTCTCAAATGTCAACTTGACACTTAAAACTGACTGTCACAGCAGGTGACCAGAATAGGAAAATTCGTGGCCTGGTGGAACTCACGTGTAGTGTGGGAGTGGAGGTAGAGGATTGGTCAGCAACAGTGAGATTAAAAGGCGTGGCTGGTGTCAGACTTAGCCCCAGTTTGACACACCTATGGGAAGCTGTCTTGATTGCTTTAATTGAAATGGGAAGACCTACCTATTGTGGGAGGTACCACTCCGCAGGCAGGTGGTGTCTATGAGCACGAGGGTTATATAAGATGGAAAGAGAGAGCCGCCAGCAGGTGGGCTTTCATCTGTTAGCCCCTTGCCCTTGACTATAGATGTGGCATCCCAAGCTGCTTCCACTGAGACTTCCTTGCTACAACAGACTTCACCCAGAATTGTGACCGGGAATCAACACCCTTGCTCCTTCGAGTTGGCTTGTGTCAGGCATTTGTCATGACAACGTGATAAACAAACTAAAACAGTCATGCAGACTGGTCATTCCGGCACTTAGGAGGCTGAAGCAGGAAGATTTCCACACTGAGGCTAGCTGGGATATTCTGGGAACTCAAGGCCAGCCTCGACTATATAGCAGGACCCTGTCTTTAAAACGGGAAGTGAAATATGTGATAATAAATTAATAAACTATGTGTTATAGCAACACATGGTGAGGCTTGAGAGAATGAAACAAAACGAATGAATGAATGAACGAATGAACAAACGAACGAATAGGGGGGCTAAGATGACTGGCAGTGTTGGGCTGGAGGTATATATTAAAAAGAGAGGTCAAGATTAGTTTTCTGAACAAAGGTGGTATTTAGTGGTGTGAGAATATATCATGTACTTACCAAGGAAAACAGCCAGGCAGATCGGCTAATGTCACTGAGGCCCCAATACTCCACTGTACACAATGATAGCAAGGATGTCAGCGTGTGCTGAGTGCACGAGCTGATGACAGACAGGCGGGTCTAGATGAGCAGGAGCTCACAGTGGGGTTTCCAGGCTGCTGCAAGCACTTTGAGTGGAGTGGGAAACATTTCTCAAGGCTGGAGCTCAAGCGTTACACGCTCTGAGACAAAGGAAGGAATTTCATCAACAAGGTCGACAGGATGGTAAAAAAATACCATCCAGACTCCCGTATGAAGACAGGTATGTTCTAGAATATTCTGTGCAAACCATTGTCAACTTCACAGGCTTTGAAGGCTTGAAATTCTTTAGTCACGTTCCCATTTCGTTCAGTCACAAAGCTCACAGTGTACCCTGCTGAGACTCCGTGCTGCTGCAGAAGACTGTGGAGTTTATGACTTTCTCCCCAAGGTGTTCGTGGCCTCGACGATGTATGTGGTCCACTTGCCAGTGAGATCATTGTTGATCCCCAGTCTGATTGTGTCCGTTGTAATTAAATCCCTTCTTTTAGGCTGAGGGGGGTGCCAACTCTATGAGACCAACCACAGCAAGCAGTTTCTCAAGCTTGATAGAAATGGAGGGGGGGATTGAGTGGAGAGGGTCATCAGAGGAGAGTGTCACAGCATGGGTAACCAGAACTGACAGAATTGAAAATGTCTCCTTTCTGGGCATGAAAATGGGGGGAAGAAGCAACAGGTTTGGGGGTAGGAGATTGAGAGCTAAACTAAGGGCTTTTATTTTTGCAGTATATATGTGACACTTGTTTTCATTGCCACTGAATAAGAAAATACTTCAGAATAGCGAAACATGGGCTGGAGGTGTGCCCGAGGAAGAAAAGCTTGCACAGTGCCTAAATCTTTTGAAGTGATCCAGTTCACGCACTCCCCAGGTGACAGGAGCGTGGCGGCCAGCCCAGCCGCCCCTTCAGCCATTTTACACACAAGGGTGCACTGGGGCAGAGAATGCAAGTCTGATGTCTTGCCTCCGCATCCATCTCTGAGGACACTGTAGTGGCCATGTGTTGTGGAGTGCTGCGTTCTGGGCATGACGTGGCCATTGCGCTCTTGAATTCCCAGCAGCTGGGAAGGACCCACACTGCATTTGCACGAGGTGTGGCGCCCTGAGGTCCTGGCAAGGAAGGAGGAGGGACTCACTGGGTCCTGCCCCACCCTGAAGAACTATAGGCTGTTAATGGTTGCTAGGAGGAAGAGACTGTCTTCGGTGGTGTAGCTGCTACAAGATGCCCATGGTCCTGTAAGTGGCACACTATGCGTGCTCCTGTAGACAACCCCAATGAAACTCACTGGCTCACCAAGCCAAACTTGAGTGAAACACTTTCTTTGGTTTGTCAGTAGTGCCCTGTTTGAAGTAAATAGTGAAGACATTCACACGGAAACACAATCAGAAGACTGTTTTTAGTGCTTTTCTATCAGGTCGATCCATCTATGCTAACTTTATGGCATACTTATTTTCCATAATAAATATAGCAACCTAATGGATGGCTGGAACAAATCCTCTCTCTCTCCCATTTAATTTTTTATTCCTAGAGACTTAAACCGATAAACTGAAGTTTTGCTTTTTATAAGGTCTGTTGACTATAAATATATCATAAATCCTATGTATAAACATGCACTATGAAGTAGTAGAAATCCTCTGATACACAAGGCATCCTTTTATAAACATAACCTTGCTGGTTTTCTGTTTTTAAGCATGCAAAATAAGACAAATGCAGTCAGAGCCATAAAAGTACCCAATGTATTACCTCCCAGAAGTGCCTGGGATACACATGAGGGCTTTCATTGTTCTTTTTTATACTTAGATGGGCTATCATGCTTGTTTGAGAGCTGAAGTATGATAGAGTCAAATATGTCTAAATCTCAGGCTTCAAGCCTGCTGATGGATTGTGGCACACGAAATCTCTCCCTGGCCATCCCTCCCTGGCCATCCCTCAAGTTGCAGACAAAGACCACACAGAGAAGAATTAGTGTGACACTGACGTAT